>CM060962.1:221440653-222687653 GCA_030765045.1 Tenodera sinensis | reverse complement strand
GAAATGTACATCAAAACTTACACATTTTCATTGTGTATACAAGAAATGTACATCAAAACTTACACAGTTTCATTGTGCACTCACGAAATGTACATCAAAACTTACACATTTTCATTGTACACTCAAGAAATGTACTTCAGAACATACACATTCTCATTGTATATACAAGAAATGTACATCAAAACTTACACATTTTCATTGTATATACAAGAAATGTACATCAAAACATACACATTTTCATTGTATATACAAGAAATGTACATCAAAACTACACATTTTCGTTGTACACTAAAGAAATCTACATCAAAACATACACATTTTCATTGTACAGACAAGAAATGCATATCAAAACTTACACATTTTCATTGTATATACAAGAAATGTACATCAAAACTTACACATTTTCATTGTGCACTCAAGAAATGTACATCAAAACTTACACATTTTCATTGTATATACAAGAAATGTACCTCAAAACTTACATATTTTCATTGTACATACAAGAAATGTACATCAAAACTTACACATTTTCATTGTATATACAAGAAATGTACATCAAAGCTGCACATTTTCATCGTAAATACAAGAAATGTACATCAAACCTTACACATTTTCATTGTATATACAAAAAATGTACATCAAAACTTACACATTTTCATTGTGTATACAAGAAATGTACATCAAAACTTACACATTTTCATTGTATATATAAGAAATGTACATCAAAAACTTACACATTTTCATTGTATATACAAGAAATGTACATCAAAGCTTACACATTTTCATTGTACATACAAGAAATGTACATCAAAACTTACACACGTTCATCGTAAATTCAAGGTATGTACATCAAAACTACACATTTTCATTGTATATACTAGAAACGTACATCAAAACTTACACATTTTCATTGTATATACAAGAAATGTACATCAAAACATACACATTTTCATTGTAAATACAAGAAATGTACATCAAAACTTACACATTTTCATTGTATATACAAGAAATGTACATCAAAACTTACACACTTTCATTGTATATACAAGAAATGTACAGCAAAACAAACCTTTTCATTGTATATACAAGAAATATACATCAAAACTACACATTTTCGTTGTACACTAAAGAAATGTACATCAAAACATACAGATTTTCATTGTACAGACAAGAAATGTACATCAAAACTTACACATTTTCATTGTGTATACAAGAAATGTACATCAAAACTTACACAGTTTCATTGTGCACTCACGAAATGTACATCAAAACTTACACATTTTCATTGTACACTCAAGAAATGTACTTCAGAACATACACATTCTCATTGTATATACAAGAAATGTACATCAAAACTTACACATTTTCATTGTATATACAAGAAATGTACATCAAAACATACACATTTTCATTGTATATACAAGAAATGTACATCAAAACTACACATTTTCGTTGTACACTAAAGAAATCTACATCAAAACATACACATTTTCATTGTACAGACAAGAAATGCATATCAAAACTTACACATTTTCATTGTATATACAAGAAATGTACATCAAAACTTACACATTTTCATTGTGCACTCAAGAAATGTACATCAAAACTTACACATTTTCATTGTATATACAAGAAATGTACCTCAAAACTTACATATTTTCATTGTACATACAAGAAATGTACATCAAAACTTACACATGTTCATTGTATATTCAAGAGATGTACATCAAAACTACACATTTTCATTGTATATACTAGAAATGTACATCAAAACTACACATTTTCGTTGTACACTAAAGAAATGTACATCAAAACATACAGATTTTCATTGTACAGACAAGAAATGTACATCAAAACTTACACATTTTCATTGTGTATACAAGAAATGTACATCAAAACTTACACAGTTTCATTGTGCACTCACGAAATGTACATCAAAACTTACACATTTTCATTGTACACTCAAGAAATGTACTTCAGAACATACACATTCTCATTGTATATACAAGAAATGTACATCAAAACTTACACATTTTCATTGTATATACAAGAAATGTACATCAAAACATACACATTTTCATTGTATATACAAGAAATGTACATCAAAACTACACATTTTCGTTGTACACTAAAGAAATCTACATCAAAACATACACATTTTCATTGTACAGACAAGAAATGCATATCAAAACTTACACATTTTCATTGTATATACAAGAAATGTACATCAAAACTTACACATTTTCATTGTGCACTCAAGAAATGTACATCAAAACTTACACATTTTCATTGTATATATAAGAAATATACATAAAAACATACACATTTTCATTGTATATACAAGAAATGTACACCAAAACATAAACCTTTTCATTGTATATACAGGAAATGTACATCAAAACTACACATTTTCGTTGTACACTAAAGAAATGTACATCAAAACATACACATTTTCATTGTACCGACAAGAAATGTAAATCAAAACTTACACATTTTCATTGTATATACAAGAAATGTACATCAAAACTTACACATTTTCATTGTACACTCAAGAAATGTACATCAAAACATACACATTTTCATTGTATACACAAGAAATGTACATCAAAACTTACCCATTTCCATTGTACATACAAGAAATGTACTTAAAAAACTTACACATTTTCATTGTATATGCAAGAAATGTACATCAAAACTTACACATTTTCATTGTATATACTAGAAATGTACATCAAAACTTACACATTTTCATCGTATATACAAGAAATGTACATCAAAACTTACACATTTTCATTGTATATACAAGAAATGTACATCAAAACATACACATTTTCATTGTATATACAAGAAATGTACATCAAACCATACACACTTTCATTGTAAACTCAAGAAATGTACATCAAAACATACAGTATTTCATCGTATATACAAGAAATGTACATCAAAACTTACACATTTTCATTGTATATACAAGAAATGTACATCAAAACAACACATTTTCATTGTATATACAAGAAATGTACATCAAAGCATACACATTTTCATTGTATTAACTAGAAATGCACATCAAAACTTACACATTTTCATTGTATTAACTAGAAATGTACACAAAACTTACACGTTTTCATTGTATATACAAGAAATGTACATCAAAACATACACATTTTCATCGTATTAACTAGAAATGTACATCAAAACATACACATTTTCATTGTATTAACTAGAAATGTACATCAAAACTTTCACATTTTCATTGTATATACAAGTAATGTACATCAAAACTTACACATTTTCATTGTATATACAAAAAATGTACATCAAAACTTACACATCTTCATTGTGTATACAAGAAATGTACATCAAAACCTACACATTTTCATTGTATATACAAGAAATGTACATCAAAAACTTACACATTTTCATTGTATATACAAGAAATGTACAGCAAAACAAACCTTTTCATTGTATATACAAGAAATATACATCAAAACTACACATTGTCGTTGTACACTAAATAAATGTACATCAAAACATACACATTTTCATTGTATATACAAGAAATGTACATCAAAACTTACACATTTTCATTGTATATACAAGAAATGTACATCAAAACTTACACATTTTCATTGTATATACAAGAAATGTACATCAAAACTTACACATTTTCATTGTATATACAAGAAATGTACATCAAAACATACACATTTTCATTGTATATACAACAAATGTACATCAAAGGATACACACCTTCATTGTACACTCAAGAAATGTACATCAAAACATACACATTTTCATTGTATATACAAGGAATGTACATCAAAGCATACACATTTTCATTGTATTAACTAGAAATGTACATCAAAACTTACACATTTTCACTGTATATACAAGAAATGTACATCAAAACTTACACATTTTTTTTGTATATACAAGAAATGTACCTCAAAACTAACACATTTTCATTGTATATACAAGAAATGTACATCAAAGCTGCACATTTTCATCGTAAATACAAGAAAGGTACATCAAACCTTACACATTTTCATTGTATATACAAAAAATGTACATCAAAACTTACACATTTTCATTGTGTATACAAGAAATGTACATCAAAACTTACACATTTTCATTGTATATATAAGAAATGTACATCAAAGCTTACACATTTTCATTGTACATACAAGAAATGTACATCAAAACTTACACACGTTCATTGTAAATTCAAGGTATGTACATCAAAACTACACATTTTCATTGTATATACTAGAAACGTACATCAAAACTTACACATTTTCATTGTATATACAAGAAATGTACATCAAAACATACACATTTTCATTGTAAATACAAGAAATGTACATCAAAACTTACACATTTTCATTGTACATACAAGAAATGTAAATCAAAACTTACACATTTTCATTGTATATACAATAAATATACAGCAAAACAAACCTTTTCATTGTATATACAAGAAATATACATCAAAACTACACATTTTCGTTGTACACTAAAGAAATGTACATCAAAACATACAGATTTTCATTGTACAGACAAGAAATGTACATCAAAACTTACACATTTTCATTGTGTATACAAGAAATGTACATCAAAACTTACACAGTTTCATTGTGCACTCACGAAATGTACATCAAAACTTACACATTTTCATTGTACACTCAAGAAATGTACTTCAGAACATACACATTTTCATTTTATATACAAGAATGTACATCAAAGCTTACACATTTTCATTGTACATACAAGAAATGTACATCAAAACATACACATTTTCATTGTATATACAAGAAATGCACATCAAAACTTACACATTTTCATTGTATATATAAGAAATATAGATAAAAACATACACATTTTCATTGTATATACAAGAAATGTACAGCAAAACATAAACCTTTTCATTGTATATACAAGAAATGTACATCAAAACTACACATTTTCGCTGTACACTAAAGAAATGTACATTAAAACATACACATTTTCATTGTACAGACAAGAAATGTGAATCAAAACTTACACATTTTCATTGTATATACAAGAAATGTACATCAAAACTTACACATTTTCATTGTACACTCAAGAAATGTACATCAAAACATACACATTTTCATTGTATACACAAGAAATGTACATCAAAACTTACACATTTTCATTGTATATACAAGAAATGTACATCAAAACTTACACATTTTCATTGTATATACAAGAAATGTACATCAAAACATACACATTTTCATTGTATATACAAGAAATGTACATCAAAACTTACACATTTTCATTGTATATACAAGAAATGTACATCAAAACTTACACATTTTCATTGTATATACAAGAAATGTACATCAAAACTTACACATTTTCATTGTATATACAAGAAATGTACATCAAAACATACACATTTTCATTGTATATACAACAAATGTACATCAAAAGTTACACATTTTCATTGTACACTCAAGAAATGTACATCAAAACATACACATTTTCATTGTATATGCAAGGAATGTACATCAAAGCATACACATTTTCATTGTATTAACTAGAAATGTACATCAAAACTTACACATTTTCACTGTATATACAAGAAATGTACATCAAAACTTACACATTTTCATTGTATATACAAGAAATGTAAATCAAAACTTACACATTTTCATTGTATATACAAGAAATGTACATCAAAGCTGCACATTTTCATCGTAAATACAAGAAATGTACATCAAACCTTACACATTTTCATTGTATATACAAAAAATGTACATCAAAACTTACACATTTTCATTGTGTATACAAGAAATGTACATCAAAACTTACACATTTTCATTGTATATATAAGAAATGTACATGAAAAACTTACACATTTTCATTGTATATACAAGAAATGTACATCAAAGCTTACACATTTTCATTGTACATACAAGAAATGTACATCAAAACTTACACACGTTCATCGTAAATTCAAGGTATGTACATCAAAACTACACATTTTCATTGTATATACTAGGAACGTACATCAAAACTTACACATTTTCATTGTATATACAAGAAATGTACATCAAAACATACACATTTTCATTGTAAATACAAGAAATGTACATCAAAACTTACACATTTTCATTGTATATACAAGAAATGTACATCAAAGCTTACACACTTTCATTGTATATACAAGAAATGTACAGCAAAACAAACCTTTTCATTGTATATACAAGAAATATACATCAAAACTACACATTTTCGTTGTACACTAAAGAAATGTACATCAAAACATACAGATTTTCATTGTACAGACAAGAAATGTACATCAAAACTTACACATTTTCATTGTGTATACAAGAAATGTACATCAAAACTTACACAGTTTCATTGTGCACTCACGAAATATACATCAAAACTTACACATTTTCATTGTACACTCAAGAAATGTACATCAGAACATACACATTCTCATTGTATATACAAGAAATGTACATCAAAACTTACACATTTTCATTGTATATACAAGAAATGTACATCAAAACATACACATTTTCATTGTATATAGAAGAAATGTACATCAAAACTACACATTTTCGTTGTACACTAAAGAAATCTACATCAAAACATACACATTTTCATTGTACAGACAAGAAATGTATATCAAAACTTACACATTTTCATTGTATATACAAGAAATGTACATCAAAACTTACACATTTTCATTGTGCACTCAAGAAATGTACATCAAAACTTACACATTTTCATTGTATATACAAGAAATGTACCTCAAAACTTACATATTTTCATTGTACATACAAGAAATGTACATCAAAACTTACACATGTTCATTGTATATTCAAGAGATGTACATCAAAACTACACATTTTCATTGTATATACTAGAAATGTACATCAAAACTTACACATTTTCATTGTAAATACAAGAAATGTACATCAAAACTTGCACATTTTCGTTGTATATACAAGAAATGTGCATCAAAACATACACATTTTCATTGTATATACAAGAAATGTACATCAAAACTTACACATTTTCATTGTATATACAAGAAATGTACATCAAAAACTTACACATTTTCATTGTACACTCAAGAAATGTACATCAAAACATACACATTTTCATTGTATATACAAGGAATGTACATCCAAACACACACATTTTCATTGTATATACAAGAAATGTACATCAAAACTTACACATTTTCATTGTATATACTAGAAATGTACATCAAAACTTACACATTTTCATAGTATATACAAGAAATGTACATCAAAACTTACACATTTTCATTGTATATACAAGAAATGTACATCAAAACATACACATTTTCATTGTATATACAAGAAATGTACATCAAAGCATACACACTTTCATTGTACACTCAAGAAATGTACATCAAAACATACAGTATTTCATCGTATATACAAGAAATGTACATCAAAACTTACACATTTTCATTGTATTAACTAGAAATGTACATCAAAACTTACACATTTTCATTGTATTAACTAGAAATGTACATCAAAACTTACACATTTTCATTGTATATACAAGAAATGTACATCAAAACATACACATTTTCATCGTATTAACTAGAAATGTACATCAAAACATACACATTTTCATTGTATTAACTAGAAATGTACATCAAAACTTACACATTTTCATTGTATATACAAGTAATGTACATCAAAACCTACACATTTTCATTGTTTATGCAAGAAATGTACCTCAAAACTTACACATTTTCATTGTACATACAAGAAATGTACATCAAAAGATACACATTTTCATTGTATATACTAGAAACGTACATCAAAACTTACACATTTTCATTTTAAATACAAGAAATGTACATCAAAACATACACATTTTCATTGTAAATACAAGAAATGTACATCAAAACTTACACATTTTCATTGTATATACAAGAAATGTACATCAAAACTTACACATTTTCATTGTATATACAAGAAATGTACAGCAAAACAAACCTTTTCATTGTATATACAAGAAATATACATCAAAACTACACATTGTCGTTGTACACTAAATAAATGTACATCAAAACATACAGATTTTCATTGTACAGACAAGAAATGTACATCAAAACTTACACAGTTTCATTGTATATACAAGAAATGTACATCAAAACTTACACAGTTTCATTGTGCACTCACGAAATGTACATCAAAACTTACACATTTTCATTGTACACTCAAGAAATGTACTTCAGAACATACACATTTTCATTTTATATACAAGAATGTACATCAAAACTTACACATTTTCATTGTACATACAAGAAATGTACATCAAAACATACACATTTTCATTGTATATACAAGAAATGTACATCAAAACTTACACATTTTCATTGTATATATATGAAATATACATAAAAACATACACATTTTCATTGTATATACAAGAAATGTACACCAAAACATAAACCTTTTCATTGTATATACAAGAAATGTACATCAAAACTACACATTTTCGTTGTACACTAAAGAAATGTACATCAAAACATACACATTTTCATTGTACCGACAAGAAATGTAAATCAAAACTTACACATTTTCATTGTATATACAAGAAATGTACATCAAAACTTACACATTTTCATTGTACACTCAAGAAATGTACATCAAAACATACACATTTTCATTGTATACACAAGAAATGTACATCAAAACTTACCCATTTCCATTGTACATACAAGAAATGTACTTAAAAAACTTACACATTTTCATTGTATATGCAAGAAATGTACATCAAAACTTACACATTTTCATTGTATATACTAGAAATGTACATCAAAACTTACACATTTTCATCGTATATACAAGAAATGTACATCAAAACTTACACATTTTCATTGTATATACAAGAAATGTACATCAAAACATACACATTTTCATTGTATATACAAGAAATGTACATCAAACCATACACACTTTCATTGTAAACTCAAGAAATGTACATCAAAACATACAGTATTTCATCGTATATACAAGAAATGTACATCAAAACTTACACATTTTCATTGTATATACAAGAAATGTACATCAAAACAACACATTTTCATTGTATATACAAGAAATGTACATCAAAGCATACACATTTTCATTGTATTAACTAGAAATGCACATCAAAACTTACACATTTTCATTGTATTAACTAGAAATGTACACAAAACTTACACATTTTCATTGTATATACAAGAAATGTACATCAAAACATACACATTTTCATCGTATTAACTAGAAATGTACATCAAAACATACACATTTTCATTGTATTAACTAGAAATGTACATCAAAACTTTCACAGTTTCATTGTATATACAAGTAATGTACATCAAAACTTACACATTTTCATTGTATATACAAAAAATGTACATCAAAACTTACACATCTTCATTGTGTATACAAGAAATGTACATCAAAACCTACACATTTTCATTGTATATACAAGAAATGTACATCAAAAACTTACACATTTTCATTGTATACACAAGAAATGTACATCAAAGCTTACACATTTTCACTGTACATACAAAAATGTACATCAAAACTTACACATGTTCTTTGTATATTCAAGAAATGTACATCAAAACTACACATTTTCATTGTATATACAAGAAATGTACATCAATGCTGCACATTTTCATTGTATATACAAGAAATGTACATCACAACATACACATTTTCATTGTATATACAAGAAATGTACATCAAAACATACACACCTTCATTGTACACTCAAGAAATGTACGTCAAAACATACACATTTTCATTGTATATACAAGAAATGTACATCAAAACTTACACATTTTCATTGTATATACAAGAAATGTACATCAAAACTTACACATTTTCATTGTATATACAAGAAATGTACATCAAAACATACACATTTTCATTGTATATACAAGGAATGTACATCAAAACATACACATTTTCATTGTATATACAAGAAAGGTACATCAAAACTTACACATTTTCATTGTATATACAAGAAATGTACATCAAAACTTACACATTTTCATTGTATATACAAGAAATGTACCTCAAAACTAACACATTTTCATTGTATATACAAGAAATGTACATCAAAGCTGCACATTTTCATCGTAAATACAAGAAAGGTACATCAAACCTTACACATTTTCATTGTATATACAAAAAATGTACATCAAAACTTACACATTTTCATTGTGTATACAAGAAATGTACATCAAAACTTACACATTTTCATTGTATATATAAGAAATGTACATCAAAGCTTACACATTTTCATTGTACATACAAGAAATGTACATCAAAACTTACACACGTTCATTGTAAATTCAAGGTATGTACATCAAAACTACACATTTTCATTGTATATACTAGAAACGTACATCAAAACTTACACATTTTCATTGTATATACAAGAAATGTACATCAAAACATACACATTTTCATTGTAAATACAAGAAATGTACATCAAAACTTACACATTTTCATTGTACATACAAGAAATGTAAATCAAAACTTACACATTTTCATTGTATATACAATAAATATACAGCAAAACAAACCTTTTCATTGTATATACAAGAAATATACATCAAAACTACACATTTTCGTTGTACACTAAAGAAATGTGCATCAAAACATACAGATTTTCATTGTACAGACAAGAAATGTACATCAAAACTTACACATTTTCATTGTGTATACAAGAAATGTACATCAAAACTTACACAGTTTCATTGTGCACTCACGAAATGTACATCAAAACTTACACATTTTCATTGTACACTCAAGAAATGTACTTCAGAACATACACATTTTCATTTTATATACAAGAATGTACATCAAAGCTTACACATTTTCATTGTACATACAAGAAATGTACATCAAAACATACACATTTTCATTGTATATACAAGAAATGCACATCAAAACTTACACATTTTCATTGTATATATAAGAAATATAGATAAAAACATACACATTTTCATTGTATATACAAGAAATGTACAGCAAAACATAAACCTTTTCATTGTATATACAAGAAATGTACATCAAAACTACACATTTTCGCTGTACACTAAAGAAATGTACATTAAAACATACACATTTTCATTGTACAGACAAGAAATGTGAATCAAAACTTACACATTTTCATTGTATATACAAGAAATGTACATCAAAACTTACACATTTTCATTGTACACTCAAGAAATGTACATCAAAACATACACATTTTCATTGTATACACAAGAAATGTACATCAAAACTTACACATTTTCATTGTATATACAAGAAATGTACATCAAAACTTACACATTTTCATTGTATATACAAGAAATGTACATCAAAACATACACATTTTCATTGTATATACAAGAAATGTACATCAAAACTTACACATTTTCATTGTATATACAAGAAATGTACATCAAAACTTACACATTTTCATTGTATATACAAGAAATGTACATCAAAACTTACACATTTTCATTGTATATACAAGAAATGTACATCAAAACATACACATTTTCATTGTATATACAACAAATGTACATCAAAAGTTACACATTTTCATTGTACACTCAAGAAATGTACATCAAAACATACACATTTTCATTGTATATGCAAGGAATGTACATCAAAGCATACACATTTTCATTGTATTAACTAGAAATGTACATCAAAACTTACACATTTTCACTGTATATACAAGAAATGTACATCAAAACTTACACATTTTCATTGTATATACAAGAAATGTAAATCAAAACTTACACATTTTCATTGTATATACAAGAAATGTACATCAAAGCTGCACATTTTCATCGTAAATACAAGAAATGTACATCAAACCTTACACATTTTCATTGTATATACAAAAAATGTACATCAAAACTTACACATTTTCATTGTGTATACAAGAAATGTACATCAAAACTTACACATTTTCATTGTATATATAAGAAATGTACATGAAAAACTTACACATTTTCATTGTATATACAAGAAATGTACATCAAAGCTTACACATTTTCATTGTACATACAAGAAATGTACATCAAAACTTACACACGTTCATCGTAAATTCAAGGTATGTACATCAAAACTACACATTTTCATTGTATATACTAGGAACGTACATCAAAACTTACACATTTTCATTGTATATACAAGAAATGTACATCAAAACATACACATTTTCATTGTAAATACAAGAAATGTACATCAAAACTTACACATTTTCATTGTATATACAAGAAATGTACATCAAAGCTTACACACTTTCATTGTATATACAAGAAATGTACAGCAAAACAAACCTTTTCATTGTATATACAAGAAATATACATCAAAACTACACATTTTCGTTGTACACTAAAGAAATGTACATCAAAACATACAGATTTTCATTGTACAGACAAGAAATGTACATCAAAACTTACACATTTTCATTGTGTATACAAGAAATGTACATCAAAACTTACACAGTTTCATTGTGCACTCACGAAATATACATCAAAACTTACACATTTTCATTGTACACTCAAGAAATGTACATCAGAACATACACATTCTCATTGTATATACAAGAAATGTACATCAAAACTTACACATTTTCATTGTATATACAAGAAATGTACATCAAAACATACACATTTTCATTGTATATAGAAGAAATGTACATCAAAACTACACATTTTCGTTGTACACTAAAGAAATCTACATCAAAACATACACATTTTCATTGTACAGACAAGAAATGTATATCAAAACTTACACATTTTCATTGTATATACAAGAAATGTACATCAAAACTTACACATTTTCATTGTGCACTCAAGAAATGTACATCAAAACTTACACATTTTCATTGTATATACAAGAAATGTACCTCAAAACTTACATATTTTCATTGTACATACAAGAAATGTACATCAAAACTTACACATGTTCATTGTATATTCAAGAGATGTACATCAAAACTACACATTTTCATTGTATATACTAGAAATGTACATCAAAACTTACACATTTTCATTGTAAATACAAGAAATGTACATCAAAACTTGCACATTTTCGTTGTATATACAAGAAATGTGCATCAAAACATACACATTTTCATTGTATATACAAGAAATGTACATCAAAACTTACACATTTTCATTGTATATACAAGAAATGTACATCAAAAACTTACACATTTTCATTGTACACTCAAGAAATGTACATCAAAACATACACATTTTCATTGTATATACAAGGAATGTACATCCAAACACACACATTTTCATTGTATATACAAGAAATGTACATCAAAACTTACACATTTTCATTGTATATACTAGAAATGTACATCAAAACTTACACATTTTCATAGTATATACAAGAAATGTACATCAAAACTTACACATTTTCATTGTATATACAAGAAATGTACATCAAAACATACACATTTTCATTGTATATACAAGAAATGTACATCAAAGCATACACACTTTCATTGTACACTCAAGAAATGTACATCAAAACATACAGTATTTCATCGTATATACAAGAAATGTACATCAAAACTTACACATTTTCATTGTATTAACTAGAAATGTACATCAAAACTTACACATTTTCATTGTATTAACTAGAAATGTACATCAAAACTTACACATTTTCATTGTATATACAAGAAATGTACATCAAAACATACACATTTTCATCGTATTAACTAGAAATGTACATCAAAACATACACATTTTCATTGTATTAACTAGAAATGTACATCAAAACTTACACATTTTCATTGTATATACAAGTAATGTACATCAAAACCTACACATTTTCATTGTTTATGCAAGAAATGTACCTCAAAACTTACACATTTTCATTGTACATACAAGAAATGTACATCAAAAGATACACATTTTCATTGTATATACTAGAAACGTACATCAAAACTTACACATTTTCATTTTAAATACAAGAAATGTACATCAAAACATACACATTTTCATTGTAAATACAAGAAATGTACATCAAAACTTACACATTTTCATTGTATATACAAGAAATGTACATCAAAACTTACACATTTTCATTGTATATACAAGAAATGTACAGCAAAACAAACCTTTTCATTGTATATACAAGAAATATACATCAAAACTACACATTGTCGTTGTACACTAAATAAATGTACATCAAAACATACAGATTTTCATTGTACAGACAAGAAATGTACATCAAAACTTACACAGTTTCATTGTATATACAAGAAATGTACATCAAAACTTACACAGTTTCATTGTGCACTCACGAAATGTACATCAAAACTTACACATTTTCATTGTACACTCAAGAAATGTACTTCAGAACATACACATTTTCATTTTATATACAAGAATGTACATCAAAACTTACACATTTTCATTGTACATACAAGAAATGTACATCAAAACATACACATTTTCATTGTATATACAAGAAATGTACATCAAAACTTACACATTTTCATTGTATATATATGAAATATACATAAAAACATACACATTTTCATTGTATATATAAGAAATGTACACCAAAACATAAACCTTTTCATTGTATATACAAGAAATGTACATCAAAACTACACATTTTCGTTGTACACTAAAGAAATGTACATCAAAACATACACATTTTCATTGTACCGACAAGAAATGTAAATCAAAACTTACACATTTTCATTGTATATACAAGAAATGTACATCAAAACTTACACATTTTCATTGTACACTCAAGAAATGTACATCAAAACATACACATTTTCATTGTATACACAAGAAATGTACATCAAAACTTACCCATTTCCATTGTACATACAAGAAATGTACTTAAAAAACTTACACATTTTCATTGTATATGCAAGAAATGTACATCAAAACTTACACATTTTCATTGTATATACTAGAAATGTACATCAAAACTTACACATTTTCATCGTATATACAAGAAATGTACATCAAAACTTACACATTTTCATTGTATATACAAGAAATGTACATCAAAACATACACATTTTCATTGTATATACAAGAAATGTACATCAAACCATACACACTTTCATTGTAAACTCAAGAAATGTACATCAAAACATACAGTATTTCATCGTATATACAAGAAATGTACATCAAAACTTACACATTTTCATTGTATATACAAGAAATGTACATCAAAACAACACATTTTCATTGTATATACAAGAAATGTACATCAAAGCATACACATTTTCATTGTATTAACTAGAAATGCACATCAAAACTTACACATTTTCATTGTATTAACTAGAAATGTACACAAAACTTACACATTTTCATTGTATATACAAGAAATGTACATCAAAACATACACATTTTCATCGTATTAACTAGAAATGTACATCAAAACATACACATTTTCATTGTATTAACTAGAAATGTACATCAAAACTTTCACAGTTTCATTGTATATACAAGTAATGTACATCAAAACTTACACATTTTCATTGTATATACAAAAAATGTACATCAAAACTTACACATCTTCATTGTGTATACAAGAAATGTACATCAAAACCTACACATTTTCATTGTATATACAAGAAATGTACATCAAAAACTTACACATTTTCATTGTATACACAAGAAATGTACATCAAAGCTTACACATTTTCACTGTACATACAAAAATGTACATCAAAACTTACACATGTTCTTTGTATATTCAAGAAATGTACATCAAAACTACACATTTTCATTGTATATACAAGAAATGTACATCAATGCTGCACATTTTCATTGTATATACAAGAAATGTACATCACAACATACACATTTTCATTGTATATACAAGAAATGTACATCAAAACATACACACCTTCATTGTACACTCAAGAAATGTACGTCAAAACATACACATTTTCATTGTATATACAAGAAATGTACATCAAAACTTACACATTTTCATTGTATATACAAGAAATGTACATCAAAACTTACACATTTTCATTGTATATACAAGAAATGTACATCAAAACATACACATTTTCATTGTATATACAAGGAATGTACATCAAAACATACACATTTTCATTGTATATACAAGAAATGTACATCAAAACTTACACATTTTCATTGTATATACAAGAAATGTACATCAAAACTTACACATTTTCATTGTATATACAAGAAATGTACATCAAAACTTACACATTTTCATTGTATATACAAGAAATGTACATCAAAACATACACATTTTCATTGTATATACAACAAATGTACATCAAAGGATACACACCTTCATTGTACACTCAAGAAATGTACATCAAAACATACACATTTTCATTGTATAAACAAGGAATGTACATCAAAGCATACACATTTTCATTGTATTAACTAGAAATGTACATCAAAACTTACACATTTTCACTGTATATACAAGAAATGTACATCAAAACTTACACATTTTCATTGTATATACAAGAAATGTACCTCAAAACTAACACATTTTCATTGTATATACAAGAAATGTACATCAAAGCTGCACATTTTCATCGTAAATACAAGAAAGGTACATCAAACCTTACACATTTTCATTGTATATACAAAAAATGTACATCAAAACTTACACATTTTCATTGTGTATACAAGAAATGTACATCAAAACTTACACATTTTCATTGTATATATAAGAAATGTACATCAAAGCTTACACATTTTCATTGTACATACAAGAAATGTACATCAAAACTTACACACGTTCATTGTAAATTCAAGGTATGTACATCAAAACTACACATTTTCATTGTATATACTAGAAACGTACATCAAAACTTACACATTTTCATTGTATATACAAGAAATGTACATCAAAACATACACATTTTCATTGTAAATACAAGAAATGTACATCAAAACTTACACATTTTCATTGTACATACAAGAAATGTAAATCAAAACTTACACATTTTCATTGTATATACAATAAATGTACAGCAAAACAAACCTTTTCATTGTATATACAAGAAATATACATCAAAACTACACATTTTCGTTGTACACTAAAGAAATGTACATCAAAACATACAGATTTTCATTGTACAGACAAGAAATGTACATCAAAACTTACACATTTTCATTGTGTATACAAGAAATGTACATCAAAACTTACACAGTTTCATTGTGCACTCACGAAATGTACATCAAAACTTACACATTTTCATTGTACACTCAAGAAATGTACTTCAGAACATACACATTTTCATTTTATATACAAGAATGTACATCAAAACTTACACATTTTCATTGTACATACAAGAAATGTACATCAAAACATACACATTTTCATTGTATATACAAGAAATGTACATCAAAACTTACACATTTTCATTGTATATATAAGAAATATAGATAAAAACATACACATTTTCATTGTATATACAAGAAATGTACAGCAAAACATAAACCTTTTCATTGTATATACAAGAAATGTACATCAAAACTACACATTTTCGCTGTACACTAAAGAAATGTACATTAAAACATACACATTTTCATTGTACAGACAAGAAATGTGAATCAAAACTTACACATTTTCATTGTATATACAAGAAATGTACATCAAAACTTACACATTTTCATTGTACACTCAAGAAATGTACATCAAAACATACACATTTTCATTGTATACACAAGAAATGTACATCAAAACTTACACATTTTCATTGTATATACAAGAAATGTACATCAAAACTTACACATTTTCATTGTATATACAAGAAATGTACATCAAAACATACACATTTTCATTGTATATACAAGGAATGTACATCAAAACATACACATTTTCATTGTATATACAAGAAATGTACATCAAAACTTACACATTTTCATTGTATATACAAGAAATGTACATCAAAACTTACACATTTTCATTGTATATACAAGAAATGTACATCAAAACTTACACATTTTCATTTTATATACAAGAAATGTACATCAAAACATACACATTTTCATTGTATATACAACAAATGTACATCAAAAGTTACACATTTTCATTGTACACTCAAGAAATGTACATCAAAACATACACATTTTCATTGTATATACAAGGAATGTACATCAAAGCATACACATTTTCATTGTATTAACTAGAAATGTACATCAAAACTTACACATTTTCACTGTATATACAAGAAATGTACATCAAAACTTACACATTTTCATTGTATATACAAGAAATGTAAATCAAAACTTACACATTTTCATTGTATATACAAGAAATGTACATCAAAGCTGCACATTTTCATCGTAAATACAAGAAATGTACATCAAACCTTACACATTTTCATTGTATATACAAAAAATTTACATCAAAACTTACACATTTTCATTGTGTATACAAGAAATGTACATCAAAACTTACACATTTTCATTGTATATATAAGAAATGTACATCAAAAACTTACACATTTTCATTGTACATACAAGAAATGTACATCAAAACTTACACACGTTCATCATAAATTCAAGGTATGTACATCAAAACTACACATTTTCATTGTATATACTAGAAACGTACATCAAAACTTACACATTTTCATTGTATATACAAGAAATGTACATCAAAACATACACATTTTCATTGTAAATACAAGAAATGTACATCAAAACTTACACATTTTCATTGTATATACAAGAAATGTACATAAAAACTTACACACTTTCATTGTATATACAAGAAATGTACAGCAAAACAAACCTTTTCATTGTATATACAAGAAATATACATCAAAACTACACATTTTCGTTGTACACTAAAGAAATGTACATCAAAACATACAGATTTTCATTGTACAGACAAGAAATGTACATCAAAACTTACACATTTTCATTGTGTATACAAGAAATGTACATCAAAACTTACACAGTTTCATTGTGCACTCACGAAATGTACATCAAAACTTACACATTTTCATTGTACACTCAAGAAATGTACTTCAGAACATACACATTCTCATCGTATATACAAGAAATGTACATCAAAACTTACACATTTTCATTGTATATACAAGAAATGTACATCAAAACATACACATTTTCATTGTATATACAAGAAATGTACATCAAAACTACACATTTTCGTTGTACACTAAAGAAATGTACATCAAAACTTACACATGTTCATTGTATATTCAAGAGATGTACATCAAAACTACACATTTTCATTGTATATACTAGAAATGTACATCAAAACTTACACATTTTCATTGTAAATACAAGAAATGTACATCAAAACTTGCACATTTTCGTTGTATATACAAGAAATGTGCATCAAAACATACACATTTTCATTGTATATACAAGAAATGTACATCAAAACTTACACATATTCATTGTATATACAAGAAATGTACATCAAAAACTTACACATTTTCATTGTACACTCAAGAAATGTACATCAAAACATACACATTTTCATTGTATATACAAGGAATGTACATCAAAACACACACATTTTCATTGTATATACAAGAAATGTACATCAAAACTTACACATTTTCATTGTATATACTAGAAATGTACATCAAAACTTACACATTTTCATAGTATATACAAGAAATGTACATCAAAACGTACACATTTTCATTGTATATACAAGAAATGTACATCAAAACATACACATTTTCATTTTATATACAAGAAATGTACATCAAAGCATACACACTTTCATTGTACACTCAAGAAATGTACATCAAAACATACAGTATTTCATCGTATATACAAGAAATGTACATCAAAACTTACACATTTTCATTGTATTAACTAGAAATGTACATCAAAACTTACACATTTTCATTGTATTAACTAGAAATGTACATCAAAACTTACACATTTTCATTGTATATACAAGAAATGTACATCAAAACATACACATTTTCATCGTATTAACTAGAAATGTACATCAAAACATACACATTTTCATTGTATTAACTAGAAATGTACATCAAAACTTACACATTTTCATTGTATATACAAGTAATGTACATCAAAACTTACACATTTTCATTGTTTATGCAAGAAATGTACCTCAAAACTTACACATTTTCATTGTACATACAAGAAATGTACATCAAAAGATACACATTTTCATTGTATATACTAGAAACGTACATCAAAACTTACACATTTTCATTTTATATACAAGAAATGTACATCAAAACATACACATTTTCATTGTAAATACAAGAAATGTACATCAAAACTTACACATTTTCATTGTATATACAAGAAATGTACATCAAAACTTACACATTTTCATTGTATATACAAGAAATGTACAGCAAAACAAACCTTTTCATTGTATATACAAGAAATATACATCAAAACTACACATTGTCGTTGTACACTAAATAAATGTACATCAAAACATACAGATTTTCATTGTACAGACAAGAAATGTACATCAAAACTTACACAGTTTCATTGTATATACAAGAAATGTACATCAAAACTTACACAGTTTCATTGTGCACTCACGAAATGTACATCAAAACTTACACATTTTCATTGTACACTCAAGAAATGTACTTCAGAACATACACATTTTCATTTTATATACAAGAATGTACATCAAAACTTACACATTTTCATTGTACATACAAGAAATGTACATCAAAACATACACATTTTCATTGTATATACAAGAAATGTACTTCAAAACTTACACATTTTCATTGTATATATAAGAAATATACATAAAAACATACACATTTTCATTGTATATACAAGAAATGTACACCAAAACATAAACCTTTTCATTGTATATACAAGAAATGTACATCAAAACTACACATTTTCGTTGTACACTAAAGAAATGTACATCAAAACATACACATTTTCATTGTACCGACAAGAAATGTAAATCAAAACTTATACATTTTCATTGTATATACAAGAAATGTACATCAAAACTTACACATTTTCATTGTACACTCAAGAAATGTACATCAAAACATACACATTTTCATTGTATACACAAGAAATGTACATCAAAACTTACCCATTTCCATTGTATATACTAGAAATGTACATCAAAAGTTACACATTTTCATCGTATATACAAGAAATGTACATCAAAACTTACACATTTTCATTGTATATACAAGAAATGTACATCAAAACATACACATTTTCATTGTATATACAAGAAATGTACATCAAACCATACACACTTTCATTGTAAACTCAAGAAATGTACATCAAAACATACAGTATTTCATCGTATATACAAGAAATGTACATCAAAACTTACACATTTTCATTGTATATACAAGAAATTTACATCAAAACAACACATTTTCATTGTATATACAAGAAATGTACATCAAAGCATACACATTTTCATTGTATTAACTAGAAATGCACATCAAAACTTACACATTTTCATTGTATTAACTAGAAATGTACACAAAACTTACACATTTTCATTGTATATACAAGAAATGTACATCAAAACATACACATTTTCATCGTATTAACTAGAAATGTACATCAAAACATACACATTTTCATTGTATTAACTAGAAATGTACATCAAAACTTTCACATTTTCATTGTATATACAAGTAATGTACATCAAAACTTACACATTTTCATTGTATATACAAAAAATGTACATCAAAACTTACACATCTTCATTGTGTATACAAGAAATGTACATCAAAACCTACACATTTTCATTGTATATACAAGAAATGTACATCAAAAGCTTACACATTTTCATTGTATACACAAGAAATGTACATCAAAGCTTACACATTTTCACTGTACATACAAGAAATGTACATCAAAACTTACACATGTTCTTTGTATATTCAAGAAATGTACATCAAAACTACACATTTTCATTGTATATACAAGAAATGTACATCAATGCTGCACATTTTCATTGTATATACAAGAAATGTACATCACAACATACACATTTTCATTGTATATACAAGAAATGTACATCAAAACATACACACCTTCATTGTACACTCAAGAAATGTACGTCAAAACATACACATTTTCATTGTATATACAAGAAATGTACATCAAAACTTACACATTTTCATTGTATATACAAGAAATGTACATCAAAACTTACACATTTTCATTGTATATACAAAAAATGTACATCGAAACATACACATTTTCATTGTATATACAAGGAATGTACATCAAAACATACACATTTTCATTGTATATACAAGAAATGTACATCAAAACTTACACATTTTCATTGTATATACAAGAAATGTACATCAAAACTTACACATTTTCATTGTATATACAAGAAATGTACATCACAACTTACACATTTTCATTGTATATACAAGAAATGTACATCAAAACATACACATTTTCATTGTATGTACAACAAATGTACATCAAAGCATACACACCTTCATTGTACAGTCAAGAAATGTACATCAAAACATACACATTTTCATTGTATATACAAGGAATGTACATCAAAGCATACACATTTTCATTGTATTAACTAGAAATGTACATCAAAACTTACACATTTTCACTGTATATACAAGAAATGTACATCAAAACTTACACATTTTCATTGTATATACAAGAAATGTACCTCAAAACTAACACATTTTCATTGTATATACAAGAAATGTACATCAAAGCTGCACATTTTCATCGTAAATACAAGAAAGGTACATCAAACCTTACACATTTTCATTGTATATACAAAAAATGTACATCAAAACTTACACATTTTCATTGTGTATACAAGAAATGTACATCAAAACTTACACATTTTCATTGTATATATAAGAAATGTACATCAAAGCTTACACATTTTCATTGTACATACAAGAAATGTACATCAAAACTTACACACGTTCATTGTAAATTCAAGGTATGTACATCAAAACTACACATTTTCATTGTATATACTAGAAACGTACATCAAAACTTACACATTTTCATTGTATATACAAGAAATGTACATCAAAACATACACATTTTCATTGTAAATACAAGAAATGTACATCAAAACTTACACATTTTCATTGTACATACAAGAAATGTAAATCAAAACTTACACATTTTCATTGTATATACAATAAATGTACAGCAAAACAAACCTTTTCATTGTATATACAAGAAATATACATCAAAACTACACATTTTCGTTGTACACTAAAGAAATGTACATCAAAACATACAGATTTTCATTGTACAGACAAGAAATGTACATCAAAACTTACACATTTTCATTGTGTATACAAGAAATGTACATCAAAACTTACACAGTTTCATTGTGCACTCACGAAATGTACATCAAAACTTACACCTTTTCATTGTACACTCAAGAAATGTACTTCAGAACATACACATTTTCATTTTCTATACAAGAATGTACATCAAAACTTACACATTTTCATTGTACATACAAGAAATGTACATCAAAACATACACATTTTCATTGTATATACAAGAAATGTACATCAAAACTTACACATTTTCATTGTATATATAAGAAATATAGATAAAAACATACACATTTTCATTGTATATACAAGAAATGTACAGCAAAACATAAACCTTTTCATTGTATATACAAGAAATGTACATCAAAACTACACATTTTCGCTGTACACTAAAGAAATGTACATTAAAACATACACATTTTCATTGTACAGACAAGAAATGTGAATCAAAACTTACACATTTTCATTGTATATACAAGAAATGTACATCAAAACTTACACATTTTCATTGTACACTCAAGAAATGTACATCAAAACATACACATTTTCATTGTATACACAAGAAATGTACATCAAAACTTACACATTTTCATTGTATATACAAGAAATGTACATCAAAACTTACACATTTTCATTGTATATACAAGAAATGTACATCAAAACATACACATTTTCATTGTATATACAAGGAATGTACATCAAAACATACACATTTTCATTGTATATACAAGAAATGTACATCAAAACTTACACATTTTCATTGTATATACAAGAAATGTACATCAAAACTTACACATTTTCATTGTATATACAAGAAATGTACATCAAAACTTACACATTTTCATTGTATATACAAGAAATGTACATCAAAACATACACATTTTCATTGTATATACAACAAATGTACATCAAAAGTTACACATTTTCATTGTACACTCAAGAAATGTACATCAAAACATACACATTTTCATTGTATATACAAGGAATGTACATCAAAGCATACACATTTTCATTGTATTAACTAGAAATGTACATCAAAACTTACACATTTTCACTGTATATACAAGAAATGTACATCAAAACTTACACATTTTCATTGTATATACAAGAAATGTAAATCAAAACTTACACATTTTCATTGTATATACAAGAAATGTACATCAAAGCTGCACATTATCATCATAAATACAAGAAATGTACATCAAACCTTACACATTTTCATTGTATATACAAAAAATGTACATCAAAACTTACACATTTTCATTGTGTATACAAGAAATGTACATCAAAACTTACACATTTTCATTGTATATATAAGAAATGTACATCAAAAACTTACACATTTTCATTGTATATACAAGAAATGTACATCAAAGCTTACACATTTTCATTGTACATACAAGAAATGTACATCAAAACTTACACACGTTCATCGTAAATTCAAGGTATGTACATCAAAACTACACATTTTCATTGTATATACTAGAAACGTACATCAAAACTTACACATTTTCATTGTATATACAAGAAATGTACATCAAAACATACACATTTTCATTGTAAATACAAGAAATGTACATCAAAACTTACACATTTTCATTGTATATACAAGAAATGTACATCAAAACTTACACACTTTCATTGTATATACAAGAAATGTACAGCAAAACAAACCTTTTCATTGTATATACAAGAAATATACATCAAAACTACACATTTTCGTTGTACACTAAAGAAATGTACATCAAAACATACAGATTTTCATTGTACAGACAAGAAATGTACATCAAAACTTACACATTTTCATTGTGTATACAAGAAATGTACATCAAAACTTACACAGTTTCATTGTGCACTCACGAAATGTACATCAAAACTTACACATTTTCATTGTACACTCAAGAAATGTACTTCAGAACATACACATTTTCATTTTATATACAAGAATGTACATCAAAACTTACACATTTTCATTGTACATACAAGAAATGTACATCAAAACATACCCATTTTCATTGTATATACAAGAAATGTACATCAAAACTTACACATTTTCATTGTATATATAAGAAATATACATAAAAACATACACATTTTCATTGTATATACAAGAAATGTACAGCAAAACATAAACCTTTTCATTGTATATACAAGAAATGTACATCAAAACTACACATTTTCGTTGTACACTAAAGAAATGTACATCAAAACATACACACTTTCATTGTACAGACAAGAAATGTGAATCAAAACTTACACATTTTCATTGTATATACAAGAAATGTGCATCAAAACTTACACATTTTCATTGTACACTCAAGAAATGTACATCAAAACATACACATTTTCATTGTATACACAAGAATTGTACATCAAAACTTACACATTTCCATTGTACATACAAGAAATGTACATAAAAAACTTACACATTTTCATTGTATATGCAAGAAATGTACATCAAAACTTACACATTTTCATTGTACATACAAGAAATGTACATCAAAACTTACACATGTTCATTGTATATTCAAGAGATGTACATCAAAACTACACATTTTCATTGTATATACTAGAAATGTACCTCAAAACTTACACATTTTCATTGTATATACAAGAAATGTACATCAAAACTTGCACATTTTCGTTGTATATACAAGAAATGTACATCAAAACATACACATTTTCATTGTATATACAAGAAATGTACATAAAAACATACACACTTTCATCGTACACTCAAGAAATGTACATCAAAACATACACACTTTCATTGTATATACAAGAAATGTACATCAAAACTTACACATTTTCATTGTATATACAAGAAATGTACATCAAAACATACACACTTTCATTGTATATACAAGAAGTGTACATCAAAACTTACACACTTTCATTGTATATACAAGAAATGTACATCAAAACTTACACATTTTCATTGTATATACAAGAAATGTACATCAAAACTTACACATTTTCATTGTATATACAAGAAATGTACATCAAAAACTTACACATTTTCATTGTACACTCAAGAAATGTACATCAAAACATACACATTTTCATTGTATATACAAGGAATGTACATCAAGACATACACATTTTCATTGTATATACAAGAAATGTACATCAAAACTTACACATTTTCATTGTATATACTAGAAATGTACATCAAAACTTACACATTTTCATTGTATATACAAGAAATGTACATCAAAACATACACACTTTCATTGTATATACAAGAAATGTACATCAAAACACACACACTTTCATTGTACACTGAAGAAATGTACATAAAAACATACACATTCTCATTGTATATACAAGAAATGTACCTCGAAACTTACACATTTTCATTGTATATACAAGAAATGTACATCAAAACATACACACTTTCATTGTACACTCAAGAAATGTACATCAAAACATACACATTCTCATTGTATATACAAGAAATGTACCTCAAAACTTACACATTTTCATTGTATATACAAGAAATGTACATCAAAGCTGCACATTTTCATCGTAAATACAAGAAATGTACATTAAAACTTACACATGTTCATTGTATATACAAGAAATGTACATCAAAACTACACATTTTCGTTGTACACTAAAGAAATGTACATCAAAACATACACATTTTCATTGTACAGACAAGAAATGTATATCAAAACTCACACATTTTCATTGTATATACAAGAAATGTACATCAAAACTTACACATTTTCATTGTGCACTCAAGAAATGTACATCAAAACTTACACATTTTCATTGTATATACAAGAAATGTACCTCAAAACTTACATATTTTCATTGTACATACAAGAAATGTACATCAAAAGTTACACATGTTTATTGTATATTCAAGAGATGTACATCAAAACTACACATTTTCATTGTATATACTAGAAACGTACATCAAAACTTACACATTTTCATTGTATATACAAGAAATCTACATCAAAACTTGCACATTTTCGTTGTATATACAAGAAATGTGCATCAAAACATACACATTTTCATTGTATATACAAGAAATGTACATCAAAACATACACACTTTCATTGTACACTCAAGAAGTGTACATCAAAACATACACATTTTCATTGTATATACAAAAAATGTACATCAAAACTTACACATTTTCATTGTGTATACAAGAAATGTACATCAAAACTTACACATTTTCATTGTATATATAAGAAATGTACATCAAAAACTTACACATTTTCATTGTATATACAAGAAATGTACATCAAAGCTTACACATTTTCATTGTACATACAAGAAATGTACATCAAAACTTACACACGTTCATCGTAAATTCAAGGTATGTACATCAAAACTACACATTTTCATTGTATATACTAGAAACGTACATCAAAACTTACACATTTTCATTGTATATACAAGAAATGTACATCAAAACATACACATTTTCATTGTAAATACAAGAAATGTACATCAAAACTTACACATTTTCATTGTATATACAAGAAATGTACATCAAAACTTACACACTTTCATTGTATATACAAGAAATGTACAGCAAAACAAACCTTTTCATTGTATATACAAGAAATATACATCAAAACTACACATTTTCGTTGTACACTAAAGAAATGTACATCAAAACATACAGATTTTCATTGTACAGACAAGAAATGTACATCAAAACTTACACATTTTCATTGTGTATACAAGAAATGTACATCAAAACTTACACAGTTTCATTGTGCACTCACGAAATGTACATCAAAACTTACACATTTTCATTGTACACTCAAGAAATGTACTTCAGAACATACACATTTTCATTTTATATACAAGAATGTACATCAAAACTTACACATTTTCATTGTACATACAAGAAATGTACATCAAAACATACCCATTTTCATTGTATATACAAGAAATGTACATCAAAACTTACACATTTTCATTGTATATATAAGAAATATACATAAAAACATACACATTTTCATTGTATATACAAGAAATGTACAGCAAAACATAAACCTTTTCATTGTATATACAAGAAATGTACATCAAAACTACACATTTTCGTTGTACACTAAAGAAATGTACATCAAAACATACACACTTTCATTGTACAGACAAGAAATGTGAATCAAAACTTACACATTTTCATTGTATATACAAGAAATGTGCATCAAAACTTACACATTTTCATTGTACACTCAAGAAATGTACATCAAAACATACACATTTTCATTGTATACACAAGAATTGTACATCAAAACTTACACATTTCCATTGTACATACAAGAAATGTACATAAAAAACTTACACATTTTCATTGTATATGCAAGAAATGTACATCAAAACTTACACATTTTCATTGTACATACAAGAAATGTACATCAAAACTTACACATGTTCATTGTATATTCAAGAGATGTACATCAAAACTACACATTTTCATTGTATATACTAGAAATGTACCTCAAAACTTACACATTTTCATTGTATATACAAGAAATGTACATCAAAACTTGCACATTTTCGTTGTATATACAAGAAATGTACATCAAAACATACACATTTTCATTGTATATACAAGAAATGTACATAAAAACATACACACTTTCATCGTACACTCAAGAAATGTACATCAAAACATACACACTTTCATTGTATATACAAGAAATGTACATCAAAACTTACACATTTTCATTGTATATACAAGAAATGTACATCAAAACATACACACTTTCATTGTATATACAAGAAGTGTACATCAAAACTTACACACTTTCATTGTATATACAAGAAATGTACATCAAAACTTACACATTTTCATTGTATATACAAGAAATGTACATCAAAACTTACACATTTTCATTGTATATACAAGAAATGTACATCAAAAACTTACACATTTTCATTGTACACTCAAGAAATGTACATCAAAACATACACATTTTCATTGTATATACAAGGAATGTACATCAAGACATACACATTTTCATTGTATATACAAGAAATGTACATCAAAACTTACACATTTTCATTGTATATACTAGAAATGTACATCAAAACTTACACATTTTCATTGTATATACAAGAAATGTACATCAAAACATACACACTTTCATTGTATATACAAGAAATGTACATCAAAACACACACACTTTCATTGTACACTGAAGAAATGTACATAAAAACATACACATTCTCATTGTATATACAAGAAATGTACCTCGAAACTTACACATTTTCATTGTATATACAAGAAATGTACATCAAAACATACACACTTTCATTGTACACTCAAGAAATGTACATCAAAACATACACATTCTCATTGTATATACAAGAAATGTACCTCAAAACTTACACATTTTCATTGTATATACAAGAAATGTACATCAAAGCTGCACATTTTCATCGTAAATACAAGAAATGTACATCAAAACTTACACATGTTCATTGTATATACAAGAAATGTACATCAAAACTACACATTTTCGTTGTACACTAAAGAAATGTACATCAAAACATACACATTTTCATTGTACAGACAAGAAATGTATATCAAAACTCACACATTTTCATTGTATATACAAGAAATGTACATCAAAACTTACACATTTTCATTGTGCACTCAAGAAATGTACATCAAAACTTACACATTTTCATTGTATATACAAGAAATGTACCTCAAAACTTACATATTTTCATTGTACATACAAGAAATGTACATCAAAAGTTACACATGTTTATTGTATATTCAAGAGATGTACATCAAAACTACACATTTTCATTGTATATACTAGAAACGTACATCAAAACTTACACATTTTCATTGTATATACAAGAAATCTACATCAAAACTTGCACATTTTCGTTGTATATACAAGAAATGTGCATCAAAACATACACATTTTCATTGTATATACAAGAAATGTACATCAAAACATACACACTTTCATTGTACACTCAAGAAGTGTACATCAAAACATACACATTTTCATTGTATATACAAGAAATGTACATCAAAACTTACACATTTTCATTGTACACTCAAGAAATGTACATCAAAACATACACATTTTCATTGTATATACAAGGAATGTACATCAAAACATACACATTTTCATTGTATATACAAGAAATGTACATCAAAACTTACACATTTTCATTGTATATACTAGAAATGTACATCAAAACTTACACATTTTCATCGTATATACAAGAAATGTACATCAAAACTTACACATTTTCATTGTATATACTAGAAATCTACATCAAAACATACACATTTTCATTGTATATACAAGAAATGTACATCAAAGCAGCACATTTTCATCGTAAATACAAGAAATGTACATCAAACCTTACACATTTTCATTGTATATACAAAAAATGTACATCAAAGCTTACACATTTTCATTGTGTATACAAGAAATGTACATCAAAACCTACACATTTTCATTGTATATACAAGAAATGTACATCAAAACATACACATTTTCATTGTATTAACTAGAAATGTACATCAAAACTTACACATTTTCATTGTATATACAAGTAATGTACATCAAAACTTACACATTTTCATTGTATATACAAGAAATGTACCTCAAAACTTACACATTTTAATTGTATATACAAGAAATGTACATCAAAGCAGCACATTTTCATCGTAAATACAAGAAATGTACATCAAACCTTACACATTTTCATTGTATATACAAAAAATGTACATCAAAGCTTACACATTTTCATTGTGTATACAAGAAATGTACATCAAAACCTACACATTTTCATTGTATATACAAGAAATGTACATCAAAAACTTACACATTTTCATTGTATATACAAGAAATGTACATCAAAGCTTACACATTTTCATTGTACATACAAGAAATGTACATCAAAACTTACACATGTTCTTTGTATATTCAAGAAATGTACATCAAAACTACACATTTTCATTGTATATACAAGAAATGTACATCAAAGCTGCACATTTTCATTGTATATACAAGAAATGTACATCAAAACATACACATTTTCATTGTGTATACAAGAAATGTACATCAAAACATACACACCTTCATTGTACACTAAAGAAATGTACATCAAAACATACACATTTTCATTGTATATACAAGAAATGTACATCAAAACTTACACATTTTCATTGTATATACAAGAAATGTACATCAAAAACTTACACATTTTCATTGTACACTCAAGAAATGTACATCAAAACATACACATTTTCATTGTATATACAAGGAATGTACATCAAAATATACACATTTTCATTGTATATACAAGAAATGTACATCAAAACTTACACATTTTCATTGTATATACAAGAAATGTACATCAAAACTTACACATTTTCATTGTATATACAAGAAATGTACATCAAAACATACACATTTTCATTGTATATACAACAAATGTACATCAAAGCATACACACCTTCATTGTACACTCAAGAAATGTACATCAAAACATACACATTTTCATTGTATATACAAGGAATGTACATCAAAACATACACATTTTCATTGTATTAACTATAAATGTACATCAAAACTTACACATTTTCATTGTATATACAAGAAATGTACATCAAAACTTACACATTTTCATTGTATATACCAGAAATGTACCTCAAAACTTACACATTTTCATTGTATATACAAGAAATGTACATCAAAGCTGCACATTTTCATCGTAAATACAAGAAATGTACATCAAACCTTACACATTTTCATTGTATATACAAAAAATGTACATCAAAACTTACACATTTTCATTGTGTATACAAGAAATGTACATCAAAACTTACACATTTTGATTGTATATACAAGAAATGTACATCAAAAACTTACACATTTTCATTGTATATACAAGAAATGTACATCAAAGCTTACACATTTTCATTGTACATACAAGAAATGTACATCAAAACTTACACATTTTCATTGTATATACAAGAAATGTACAGCAAAACAAACCTTTTCATTGTATATACAAGAAATATACATCAAAACTACACATTTTCGTTGTACACTAAAGAAATGTACATCAAAACATACAGATTTTCATTGTACAGACAAGAAATTTGCATCAAAACTTACACATTTTCATTGTATATACAAGAAATGTACATCAAAACTTACACAGTTTCATTGTGCACTCAAGAAATGTACATCAAAACTTACATATTTTCATTGTACACTCAAGAAATGTACTTCAGAACATACACATTTTCATTTTATATACAAGAATGTACATCAAAACTTACACATTTTCATTGTACATACAAGAAATAAATCAAAACTTACACATTTTCATTGTATATATAAGAAATATACATAAAAACATACACATTTTCATTGTATATACAAGAAACGTACATCAAAACTTACACATTTTCATTGTATATACAAGAAATGTACATGAAAACTACACATTTTCGTTGTACACTAAAGAAATGTACATCAAAACATACACATTTTCATTGTACAGACAAGAAATGTAAATCAAAACTAACACATTTTCATTGTATATACAAGAAATGTACATCAAAACTTACACATTTTCATTGTACACTCAAGAAATGTACATCAAAACATACACATTTTCATTGTATACACAAGAAATGTACATCAAAACTTACACATTTCCATTGTACATACAAGAAATGTACATAAAAAACTTACACATTTTCATTGTATATGCAAGAAATGTACATCAAAACTTACACATTTTCATTGTACATACAAGAGATGTACATCAAAACTTACACATGTTCATTGTATATTCAAGAGATGTACATCAAAACTACACATTTTCATTGTATATACTAGAAATGTACCTCAAAACTTACACATTTTCATTGTATATACAAGAAATGTACATCAAAACTTGCACATTTTCGTTGTATATACAAGAAATGTACATCAAAACATACACATTTTCATTGTATATACAAGAAATGTACATCAAAGCTGCACATTTTCATCGTAAATACAAGAAATGTACATCAAACCTTACACATTTTCATTGTATATACTAGAAATGTACATCAAAACTTACACATTTTCATTATATATACAAGAAATGTACATCAAAACTTACACACTTTAATCGTACACTCAAGAAATGTACATCAAAACATACACACTTTCTTTGTATATACAAGAAGTGTACATCAAAACTTACACACTTTCATTGTATATACAAGAAATGTACATCAAAACTTACACATTTTCATTGTATATACAAGAAATGTACCTCAAAACTTACATATTTTCATTGTATATACAAGAAATGTACATCAAAGCTGCACATTTTCATCGTAAATACAAGAAATGTACATCAAACCTTACACATTTTCATTGTATATACTAGAAATGTACATCAAAACTTACACATTTTCATTATATATACAAGAAATGTACATCAAAACTTACACACTTTCATCGTACTCTCAAGAAATGTACATCAAAACATACACACTTTCATTGTATATACAAGAAATGTACATCAAAGCATACACACTTTCATTGTACACTCAAGAAATGTACATCAAAACATACACATTTTCATTGTATATACAAGGAATGTACATGAAAACATACACATTTTCATTGTATTAACTAGAAATGTACATCAAAACTTACACATTTTCATTGTATATACAAGAAATGTACATCAAAACTTACACATTTTCATTGTATATACAAGAAATGTACATCAAAACATACACACTTTCATTGTACACTCAAGAAATGTACATCAAAACATACACATTTTCATTGTATATACAAGGAATGTACATCAAAACATACACATTTTCATTGTATATACTAGAAATGTACATCAAAACTTACACATTTTCATTGTACATACAAGAAATGTACATCAAAACTTACACATTTTCATTGTATATACAAGAAATGTACATCAAAACATACACATTTTCATTGTATATACAAGAAATGTACATCAAAACACACACACTTTCATTGTACACTCAAGAAATGTACATCAAAACATACACATTCTCATTGTATATTCAAGAAATGTACCTCGAAACTTACACATTTTCATTGTATATACAAGAAATGTACATCAAAACATAAACACTTTCATTGTACACTCAAGAAATGTACATCAAAACATACACATTCTCATTGTATATACAAGAAATGTACCTCAAAACTTACACATTTTCATTGTATATACAAGAAATGTACATCAAAGCTGCACATTTTCATCGTAAATACAAGAAATGTACATCAAAACTTACACATGTTCATTGTATATACAAGAAATGTACATCAAAACTACACATTTTCGTTGTACACTAAAGAAATGTACATCAAAACATACACATTTTCATTGTACAGACAACAAATGTATATCAAAACTTACACATTTTCATTGTATATACAAGAAATGTACATCAAAACTTACACATTTTCATTGTGCACTCAAGAAATGTACATCAAAACATACACACTTTCATTGTATATACAAGAAATGTACATCAAAGCATACACACTTTCATTGTACACACAAGAAATGTACATCAAAACATACAGATTTTCATCGTATATACAAGAAATGTACATCAAAACTTACACATTTTCATTGTATATACAAGAAATGTACATCAAAACTTGCACATTTTCGTTGTATATACAAGAAATGTACATCAAAACATACACATTTTCATTGTATATACAAGAAATGTACATAAAAACATACACACTTTCATCGTACACTCAAGAAATGTACATCAAAACATACACACTTTCATTGTATATACAAGAAATGTACATCAAAACTTACACATTTTCATTGTATATACAAGAAATGTACATCAAAACATACACACTTTCATTGTATATACAAGAAGTGTACATCAAAACTTACACACTTTCATTGTATATACAAGAAATGTACATCAAAACTTACACATTTTCATTGTATATACAAGAAATGTACCTCAAAACTTACACATTTTCATTGTATATACAAGAAATGTACATCAAAGCTGCACATTTTCATCGTAAATACAAGAAATGTACATCAAACCTTACACATTTTCATTGTATATACTAGAAATGTACATCAAAACTTACACATTTTCATTATATATACAAGAAATGTACATCAAAACTAACACACTTTCATCGTACACTCAAGAAATGTACATCAAAACATACACACTTTCATTGTATATACAAGAAATGTACATCAAAGCATACACACTTTCATTGTACACTCAAGAAATGTACATCAAAACATACACATTTTCATTGTATATACAAGGAATGTACATGAAAACATACACATTTTCATTGTATTAACTAGAAATGTACATCAAAACTTACACATTTTCATTGTATATACAAGAAATGTACATCAAAACTTACACATTTTCATTGTATATACAAGAAATGTACATCAAAACATACACACTTTCATTGTACACTCAAGAAATGTACATCAAAACATACACATTTTCATTGTATATACAAGGAATGTACATCAAAACATACACATTTTCATTGTATATACTAGAAATGTACATCAAAACTTACACATTTTCATTGTATATACAAGAAATGTACATCAAAACTTACACATTTTCATTGTATATACAAGAAATGTACATCAAAACATACACATTTTCATTGTATATACAAGAAATGTACATCAAAACACACACACTTTCATTGTACACTCAAGAAATGTACATCAAAACATACACATTCTCATTGTATATTCAAGAAATGTACCTCGAAACTTACACACTTTCATTGTATATACAAGAAATGTACATCAAAACATAAACACTTTCATTGTACACTCAAGAAATGTACATCAAAACATACACATTCTCATTGTATATACAAGAAATGTACCTCAAAACTTACACATTTTCATTGTATATACAAGAAATGTACATCAAAGCTGCACATTTTCATCGTAAATACAAGAAATGTACATCAAAACTTACACATGTTCATTGTATATACAAGAAATGTACATCAAAACTACACATTTTCGTTGTACACTAAAGAAATGTACATCAAAACATACACATTTTCATTGTACAGACAACAAATGTATATCAAAACTTACACATTTTCATTGTATATACAAGAAATGTACATCAAAACTTACACATTTTCATTGTGCACTCAAGAAATGTACATCAAAACATACACACTTTCATTGTATATACAAGAAATGTACATCAAAGCATACACACTTTCATTGTACACTCAAGAAATGTACATCAAAACATACAGATTTTCATCGTATATACAAGAAGTGTACATCAAAACTTACACATTTTCATTGTATATACAAGAAATGTACATCAAAACTTGCACATTTTCGTTGTATATACAAGAAATGTACATCAAAACATACACATTTTCATTGTATATACAAGAAATGTACATAAAAACATACACACTTTCATCGTACACTCAAGAAATGTACATCAAAACATACACACTTTCATTGTATATACAAGAAATGTACATCAAAACTTACACATTTTCATTGTATATACAAGAAATGTACATCAAAACATACACACTTTCATTGTATATACAAGAAGTGTACATCAAAACTTACACACTTTCATTGTATATACAAGAAATGTACATCAAAACTTACACATTTTCATTGTATATACAAGAAATGTACCTCAAAACTTACACATTTTCATTGTATATACAAGAAATGTACATCAAAGCTGCACATTTTCATCGTAAATACAAGAAATGTACATCAAACCTTACACATTTTCATTGTATATACTAGAAATGTACATCAAAACTTACACATTTTCATTATATATACAAGAAATGTACATCAAAACTTACACACTTTCATCATACACTCAAGAAATGTACATCAAAACTTACACATTTTCATTGTATATACAAGAAATGTACATCAAAACTTACACATTTTCATTGTATATATAAGAAATGTACATCAAAACATACACACTTTCATTGTACACTCAAGAAATGTACATCAAAACATACACATTTTCATTGTATATACAAGGAATGTACATCAAAACATACACATTTTCATTGTATATACTAGAAATGTACATCAAAACTTACACATTTTCATTGTATATACAAGAAATGTACATCAAAACTTACACATTTTCATTGTATATACAAGAAATGTACATCAAAACATACACATTTTCATTGTATATACAAGAAATGTACATCAAAACACACACACTTTCATTGTACACTCAAGAAATGTACATCAAAACATACACATTCTCATTGTATATTCAAGAAATGTACCTCGAAACTTACACATTTTCATTGTATATACAAGAAATGTACATCAAAACATAAACACTTTCATTGTACACTCAAGAAATGTACATCAAAACATACACATTCTCATTGTATATACAAGAAATGTACCTCAAAACTTACACATTTTCATTGTATATACAAGAAATGTACATCAAAGCTGCACATTTTCATCGTAAATACAAGAAATGTACATCAAAACTTACACATGTTCATTGTATATACAAGAAATGTACATCAAAACTACACATTTTCGTTGTACACTAAAGAAATGTACATCAAAACATACACATTTTCATTGTACAGACAACAAATGTATATCAAAACTTACACATTTTCATTGTATATACAAGAAATGTACATCAAAACTTACACATTTTCATTGTGCACTCAAGAAATGTACATCAAAACATACACACTTTCATTGTATATACAAGAAATGTACATCAAAGCATACACACTTTCATTGTACACTCAAGAAATGTACATCAAAACATACAGATTTTCATCGTATATACAAGAAATGTACATCAAAACTTACACATTTTCATTGTATATACAAGAAATGTACATCAAAACTTGCACATTTTCGTTGTATATACAAGAAATGTACATCAAAACATACACATTTTCATTGTATATACAAGAAATGTACATAAAAACATACACACTTTCATCGTACACTCAAGAAATGTACATCAAAACATACACACTTTCATTGTATATACAAGAAATGTACATCAAAACTTACACATTTTCATTGTATATACAAGAAATGTACATCAAAACATACACACTCTCATTGTATATACAAGAAGTGTACATCAAAACTTACACACTTTCATTGTATATACAAGAAATGTACATCAAAACTTACACATTTTCATTGTATATACAAGAAATGTACCTCAAAACTTACACATTTTCATTGTATATACAAGAAATGTACATCAAAGCTGCACATTTTCATCGTAAATACAAGAAATGTACATCAAACCTTACACATTTTCATTGTATATACTAGAAATGTACATCAAAACTTACACATTTTCATTATATATACAAGAAATGTACATCAAAACTTACACACTTTCATCATACACTCAAGAAATGTACATCAAAACATACACACTTTCATTGTATATACAAGAAATGTACATCAAAGCATACACACTTTCATTGTACACTCAAGAAATGTACATCAAAACATACACATTTTCATTGTATATACAAGGAATGTACATGAAAACATACACATTTTCATTGTATTAACCAGAAATGTACATCAAAACTTACACATTTTCATTGTATATACAAGAAATGTACATCAAAACTTACACATTTTCATTGTATATACAAGAAATGTACATCAAAACATACACACTTTCATTGTACACTCAAGAAATGTACATCAAAACATACACATTTTCATTGTATATACAAGGAATGTACATCAAAACATACACATTTTCATTGTATATACTAGAAATGTACATCAAAACCTACACATTTTCATTGTATATACAAGAAATGTACATCAAAACTTACACATTTTCATTGTATATACAAGAAATGTACATCAAAACATACACATTTTCATTGTATATACAAGAAATGTACATCAAAACACACACACTTTCATTGTACACTCAAGAAATGTACATCAAAACATACACATTCTCATTGTATATTCAAGAAATGTACCTCGAAACTTACACATCTTCATTGTATATACAGGAAATGTACATCAAAACATAAACACTTTCATTGTACACTCAAGAAATGTACATCAAAACATACACATTCTCATTGTATATACAAGAAATGTACCTCAAAACTTACACATTTTCATTGTATATACAAGAAATGTACATCAAAGCTGCACATTTTCATCGTAAATACAAGAAATGTACATCAAAACTTACACATGTTCATTGTATATACAAGAAATGTACATCAAAACTACACATTTTCGTTGTACACTAAAGAAATGTACATCAAAACATACACATTTTCATTGTACAGACAACAAATGTATATCAAAACTTACACATTTTCATTGTATATACAAGAAATGTACATCAAAACTTACACATTTTCATTGTGCACTCAAGAAATGTACATCAAAACTTACACATTTTCATTGTATATACAAGAAATGTACCTCAAAGCTTACATATTTTCATTGTACATACAAGAAATGTACATCAAAACTTACACATGTTCATTGTATATTCAAGAGATGTACATCAAAACTACACATTTTCATTGTTTATACTAGAAATGTACATCAAAACTTACACATTTTCATTGTATATTGTCACCGCGCCCGCCGCATCTAATTGCCGACAACCGCAGTGTCACCCATCGCATTATTGTCGGCACTACCGCAAAGGAGCCGAAGGAAAGAGACAGAGAATGGCCGCATTGTTGGGGCGCTTGCCGAAAGAGAGAAAAGGATAGAAGCTTCTGGAATCTTCCTCTTTGTATTCCACCGAATAACTGAACTTTCCAGAATAGTGCCTGGGAGATATAAATAGCGGTAAAGTGCGACAGGAGGGAGTCAGACGTACGTGAAGCGTTGAGTAGTGCCGACGGAAAACAGACAGACGTATGTGAAGCGTTGAGTAGTGCCGACGGAGAACAGTCAGATGTATGTGAAGGTTGAGTAGTCGTGCCGACGGAGACGGACAGACGATGTGGAGAGTTGTGCCGACGGAGAAGAGTTAGTTCTTTTTGTTACGAGTTCGAAGCCGTGCTGTTGGAGAATCGGAAAAGACTCTCTTGTTGTTGCAACGAGTGTACAAAGTTACTGTTTACGGAAATAAAAGTGTTTCTTTATCTAGACTACATCTGTCGTATTTACTTCACACCCGCACCAAAAAGTTACACTGGTGTCAGAAGTGGGATTCGTCGAATTGCTTCTAGTTTCGTTACATCGTCGTTAGAAGTTGCAACGTTAGAACCAAGATGGAGGGAGATTCGGAAACCAGGATGATGGCAATGATGAAAGAATTATTCGCCGAAATGAAGACAGAAATGTCCAAGATGAAGACGGCAACCAACAACCTCGCTGCCGAAATGAAGACGAGAAACGACAACCTCGCTGCCAAAATGAAGACGGCAAACGACAACCTCTTTGCCGAGCTGAAAGAAGAAATAAAGACGAGAAACAACCTCGCTGCCGAGCTGAAAGAGATGAAGACGGAGCTATCGGCGAAAATTGACGGCGAACTGATTGGCGTGACGGAAGGCGTGGAAGAACTCGGCGAAAAGGTGGAAGACCTCTGCCAGCACGTGGACGTCGTGGAGGACGACGGGGCACGTCTTGGCGCCCTGGTAGTAAGAGTTGACGAGAGCGTCAAAGTACTGGATGCCAGGGGCAGACGGAATAGCGCGGAGCCGGGGAGGGAGCACCTAGTGGCCGAGGCGACAGTTGCGCCCGTTTCGGATGATATGAGGGAAGACGTGGAACAACTCGGCGAACTGGTTAGCGCGAGGGAAGACGTGGAACAACTCGGCGAACGGATTGGCGTGACGGAAGACGTGGAACAACTCGGCGAACGGATTGGCGTGACGAAAGACGTGGAACAACTCGGCGAACTGATTGGCATGACGGAAGACGTGGAACAACTCGGCGAAAAGGTGGAAGACCTCTGCCAGCATGTGGACGTCGTGGAGGACGACGGGGAACGTCTTGGCGCCCTGGTAGTAAGAGTTGACGAGAGCGTCAAAGTACTGGAAGCCAGGGGCAGACGGAATAGCACAGACCCGGGGAGGGAGCACCTAGTGGCCGAGGCGACAGTTGCGCCCGTTTCAGATAACGAAAGTGTACGTCTCGGGGAAGACAAAGGGGCAGTTCAGGGACGTCATCGAGGATCCTCTGGAGGAGTGTGTCGGGTACGTAACCAACCAGGATATGACGTGGAGGACGATCAGCAGGGAAGCGCACAAGCAAACGAGCAACACGCGAGATCCGACTTGGCGTGTGACATGGGGGGACCGTCGGAACCATCCAGTCACCTGACGCATAGTGCCGTGAACGGAAGAATGGTGGACATCATCTTGGACGGCAGGATACAGGAGAGGCCGTGCCGAGCACGAGTGAACATGAGTGCAGCGGTGGACGCGACTCGCGCGCATGTGGCGGGGTTTGTTGCCGGACCCATCGGAAGCAAGGTGGCTGCGAAGGTGCGCCAGAGAGGTCGGCGGACATGGTACCCAGTGAGCCGTTTCCAAGTGTGCAGGATGGCCCGTCAACACACCAGGAAGAAGGGCAACTGGACGAGGGACCGTCAAGACCGGCGGTACCGTTGCAGAATTTCGAAGCAGGATGGCATACATCGTCCTACCCGGACCAAGGGACACTATCCAACAGCGATACCTAGGATCGTGCCTCCTGGAGAAGAGGTTCGATGGGTTAGTCCACCGGGGCGCAAGGGAGATGCCGCAGTGACAGTGCTGGTCGGGACGACCAGCTCTGAGGAGGGAGCAGTGTCACCGCGCCCGCCGCATCTAATTGCCGACAACCGCAGTGTCACCCATCGCATTATTGTCGGCACTACCGCAAAGGAGCCGAAGGAAAGAGACAGAGAATGGCCGCATTGTTGGGGCGCTTGCCGAAAGAGAGAAAAGGATAGAAGCTTCTGGAATCTTCCTCTTTGTATTCCACCGAATAACTGAACTTTCCAGAATAGTGCCTGGGAGATATAAATAGCGGTAAAGTGCGACAGGAGGGAGTCGGACGTACGTGAAGCGTTGAGTAGTGCCGACGGAAAACAGACAGACGTATGTGAAGCGTTGAGTAGTGCCGACGGAGAACAGTCAGATGTATGTGAAGGTTGAGTAGTCGTGCCGACGGAGACGGACAGACGATGTGGAGAGTTGTGCCGACGGAGAAGAGTTAGTTCTTTGTGTTACGAGTTCGAAGCCGTGCTGTTGGAGAATCGGAAAAGACCTTCTTGTTGTTGCAACGAGTGTACAAAGTTACTGTTACGGAAATAAAAGTGTTTCTTTATCTAGACTACATCTGTCGTATTTACTTCACACCCACACCAAAAAGTTACAATATACAAGAAATGTACATCAAAACTTGCACATTTTCGTTGTATATACAAGAAATGTGCATCAAAACATACACATTTTCATTGTATATACAAGAAATGTACATCAAAGCATACACACTTTCATTGTACACTCAAGGAGTGTACATCAAAACATACACATTTTCATTGTATATACAAGAAATGTACATCAAAACTTACACATTTTCATTGTATATACAAGAAATGTACATCAAAAGCTTACACATTTTCATTGTACACTCAAGAAATGTACATCAAAACATACACATTTTCAATGTATATACAAGGAATGTACATCAAAACATACACATTTTCATTGTATATACTAGAAATGTACATTAAAACTTACACATTTTCATCGTATATACAAGAAATGTACATCAAAACTTACACATTTTCATTGTATATACAAGAAATGTACATCAAAACATACACATTTTCATTGTATATACAAGAAATGTACATCAAAGCATACACACTTTCATTGTACACTCAAGAAATGTACATCAAAACATACAGATTTTCATCGTATATACAAGAAATGTACATCAAAACTTACACATTTTCATTGTATATACAAGAAATGTACATCAAAACATACACATTTTCATTGTATATACAAGAAATGTACATAAAAACATACAAATTTTCATTGTATTAACTAGAAATGTACATCAAAACTTACACATTTTCATTGTATTAACTAGAAATGTACATCAAAACTTACACATTTTCATTGTATATACAAGAAATGTACATCAAAACATACACATTTTCATCGTATTAACTAGAAATGTACATCAAAACATACACATTTTCATTGTATTAACTAGAAATGTACATCAAAACTTACACATTTTCATTGTATATACAAGAAATGTACATCAAAACTTACACATTTTCATTGTATATACAAGAAATGTACCTCAAAACTTACACTTTTTCATTGTATATACAAGAAATGTACATCAAAGCTGCACATTTTCATCGTCAATACAAGAAATGTACATCAAACCTTACACATTTTCATCGTATATACAAAAAATGTACATCAAAACTTAGACATTTTCATTGTGTATACAAGAAATGTACATCAAAACCTACACATTTTCATTGTATATACAAGAAGTGTACATCAAAGCTTACACATTTTCATTGTACATACAAGAAATGTACATCAAAACTTACACATGTTCTTTGTATATTCAAGAAATGTACATCAAAACTAAACATTTTCATTGTATATACAAGAAATGTACATCAAAGCTGCACATTTTCATTGTATATACAAGAAATGTACATCAAAACATACAGATTTTCATTGTATATACAAGAAATGTACATCAAAACATACACACCTTCATTGTACACTCAAGAAATGTACGTCAAAACATACACATTTTCATTGTATATACAAGAAATGTACATCAAAACTTACACATTTTCATTGTATATACAAGAAATGTACATCAAAACTTACAAATTTTCATTGTATATACAAGAAATGTACATCAAAACCTACACATTTTCATTGTGTATACAAGAAATGTACATCAAAGCTTACACATTTTCATTGTACATACAAGAAATGTACATCAAAACTTACACATGTTCTTTGTATATTCAAGAAATGTACATCAAAACTACACATTTTCATTGTATATACAAGAAATGTACATCAAAGCTGCACATTTTCATTGTATATACAAGAAATGTACATCAAAACATACAGATTTTCATTGTATATACAAGAAATGTACATCAAAACATACACACCTTCATTGTACACTCAAGAAATGTACGTCAAAACATACACATTTTCATTGTATATACAAGAAATGTACATCAAAACTTACACATTTTCATTGTATATACAAGAAATGTACATCAAAACTTACACATTTTCATTGTATATACAAGAAATGTACATCAAAACTTACACATTTTCATTGTATATACAAGGAATGTACATCAAAACATACACATTTTCATTGTATATACAAGAAATGTACATCAAAACTTACACATTTTCATTGTATATACTAGAAATGTACATCAAAACTTACACATTTTCATTGTATATACAAGAAATGTACATCAAAACTTACACATTTTCATTGTATATACAAGAAATGTACATCAAAACATACACATTTTCATTGTATATACAACAAATGTACATCAAAGCATACACACCTTCATTGTACACTCAAGAAATGTACATCTAAACATACACATTTTCATTGTATATACAAGAAATGTACATCAAAACTTACACAATTTCATTGTATATACTAGAAATGTACATCAAAACTTACACATTTTCATTGTATATACAAGAAATGTACATCAAAACATACACATTTTCATTGTATATACATGAATGTACATCAAAACATACACATTTTCATTGTATTAACTAGAAATGTACATCAAAACTTACACATTTTCATTGTATATACAAGAAATGTACATCAAAACTTACACATTTTCATTGTATATACAAGAAATGTACATCAAAGCTGCACATTTTCATCGTGAATACAAGAAATGTACATCAAACCTTACACATTTTCATTGTATATACAAGAAATGTACATCAAAACTTACACATTTTCATTGTATATACAAGTAATGTACATCAAAAACTTACACATTTTCATTGTACACTCAAGAAATGTACATCAAAACATACACATTTTCATTGTATATAAAAGGAATGTACATCAAGACATACACATTTTCATTGTATATACAAGAAATGTACATCAAAACTTACACATTTTCATTGTATATACTAGAAATGTACATCAAAACTTACACATTTTCATTATATATACAAGAAATGTACATCAAAACTTACACATTTTCATTGTATATACAAGAAATGCACATCAAAACATACACATTTTCATTGTATATTCAAGAAATGCACATCAAAGCATACACACTTTCATTGTACACTCAAGAAATGTACATTAAAACATACAGATTTTCATTGTATATACAAGGAATGTACATCAAAACATACACATTTTCATTGTATATACAAGAAATGTACATCAAAACTTACACATCTTCATAGTATATACAAGAAATGTACATCAAAACATACACATTTTCATTGTATATACAAGAAATGTACATCAAAGCATACACACTTTCATTGTACACTCAAGAAATGTACATCAAAACATACACATTTTTATTGTATATACAACGAATGTACATCAAAACATACACATTTTCATTGTATTAACTAGAAATGTACATCAAAACTTACACATTTTCATTGTATATACAAGAAATGTACATCAAAACTTACACATTTTCATTGTATATACAAGAAATGTACCTCAAAACTTACACTTTTTCATTGTATATACAAGAAATGTACATCAAAGCTGCACATTTTCATCGTAAATACAAGAAATGGACATCAAACCTTACACATTTTCATCGTATATACAAAAAATGTACATCAAAACTTAGACATTTTCATTGTGTATACAAGAAATGTACATCAAAACCTACACATTTTCATTGTATATACAAGAAGTGTACATCAAAGCTTACACATTTTCATTGTACATACAAGAAATGTACATCAAAACTTACACATGTTCTTTGTATATTCAAGAAATGTACATCAAAACTAAACATTTTCATTGTATATACAAGAAATGTACATCAAAGCTGCACATTTTCATTGTATATACAAGAAATGTACATCAAAACATACAGATTTTCATTGTATATACAAGAAATGTACATCAAAACATACACACCTTCATTGTACACTCAAGAAATGTACGTCAAAACATACACATTTTCATTGTATATACAAGAAATGTACATCAAAACTTACACATTTTCATTGTATATACAAGAAATGTACATCAAAACTTACAAATTTTCATTGTATATACAAGAAATGTACATCAAAACCTACACATTTTCATTGTGTATACAAGAAATGTACATCAAAGCTTACACATTTTCATTGTACATACAAGAAATGTACATCAAAACTTACACATGTTCTTTGTATATTCAAGAAATGTACATCAAAACTACACATTTTCATTGTATATACAAGAAATGTACATCAAAGCTGCACATTTTCATTGTATATACAAGAAATGTACATCAAAACATACAGATTTTCATTGTATATACAAGAAATGTACATCAAAACATACACACCTTCATTGTACACTCAAGAAATGTACGTCAAAACATACACATTTTCATTGTATATACAAGAAATGTACATCAAAACTTACACATTTTCATTGTATATACAAGAAATGTACATCAAAACTTACACATTTTCATTGTATATACAAGAAATGTACATCAAAACTTACACATTTTCATTGTATATACAAGGAATGTACATCAAAACATACACATTTTCATTGTATATACAAGAAATGTACATCAAAACTTACACATTTTCATTGTATATACTAGAAATGTACATCAAAACTTACACATTTTCATTGTATATACAAGAAATGTACATCAAAACTTACACATTTTCATTGTATATACAAGAAATGTACATCAAAACATACACATTTTCATTGTATATACAACAAATGTACATCAAAGCATACACACCTTCATTGTACACTCAAGAAATGTACATCTAAACATACACATTTTCATTGTATATACAAGAAATGTACATCAAAACTTACACAATTTCATTGTATATACTAGAAATGTACATCAAAACTTACACATTTTCATTGTATATACAAGAAATGTACATCAAAACATACACATTTTCATTGTATATACATGAATGTACATCAAAACATACACATTTTCATTGTATTAACTAGAAATGTACATCAAAACTTACACATTTTCATTGTATATACAAGAAATGTACATCAAAACTTACACATTTTCATTGTATATACAAGAAATGTACATCAAAGCTGCACATTTTCATCGTGAATACAAGAAATGTACATCAAACCTTACACATTTTCATTGTATATACAAGAAATGTACATCAAAACTACACATTTTAATTGTATATACAAGAAATGTACATAAAAACATACACACTTTCATCGTACACTCAAGAAATGTACATCAAAACATACACATTTTCATTGTATATACAAGAAATGTACATCAAAACTTACACATTTTCATTGTATATACAAGTAATGTACATCAAAAACTTACACATTTTCATTGTACACTCAAGAAATGTACATCAAAACATACACATTTTCATTGTATATAAAAGGAATGTACATCAAGACATACACATTTTCATTGTATATACAAGAAATGTACATCAAAACTTACACATTTTCATTGTATATACTAGAAATGTACATCAAAACTTACACATTTTCATTATATATACAAGAAATGTACATCAAAACTTACACATTTTCATTGTATATACAAGAAATGCACATCAAAACATACACATTTTCATTGTATATTCAAGAAATGCACATCAAAGCATACACACTTTCATTGTACACTCAAGAAATGTACATTAAAACATACAGATTTTCATTGTATATACAAGGAATGTACATCAAAACATACACATTTTCATTGTATATACAAGAAATGTACATCAAAACTTACACATTTTCATAGTATATACAAGAAATGTACATCAAAACATACACATTTTCATTGTATATACAAGAAATGTACATCAAAGCATACACACTTTCATTGTACACTCAAGAAATGTACATCAAAACATACACATTTTTATTGTATATACAACGAATGTACATCAAAACATACACATTCTCATTGTATTAACTAGAAATGTACATCAAAACTTACACATTTTCATTGTATATACAAGAAATGTACATCAAAACTTACACATTTTCATTGTATATGCAATAAATGTACCTCAAAACTTACACATTTTCATTGTCTATACAAGAAATGTACATCAAACCTGCACATTTTCATCGTAAATACAAGAAATGTACATCTAACCTTACACATTTTCATTGTATATACAAAAAATGTACATCAAAACTTACACATTTTCATTGTGTATACAAGAAATGTAATCAAAACTTACACATTTTCATTGTATATACAAGAAATGTACATCAAAAACTTACACATTTTCATTGTATATACAAGAAATGTACATCAAAGCCTACACATTTTCATTGTACATACAAGAAATGTACATCAAAACTTACACATGTTCATTGTATATTCAAGAAATGTACATAAAAACTACACATTTTCATTGTATATACTAGAAACGTACATCAAAACTTACACATTTTCACTGTATATACAAGAAATGTACATCAAAACATACACATTTTCATTGTAAATACAAGAAATGTACATCAAAAAAGTTACACATTTTCATTGTATAATAAAGAAATGTACATCAAAACATACACATTTTCAATGTATATACAAGAAATGTACAGCAAAACAAACCTTTTCATTGTATATACAAGAAATATACATCAAAACTACACATTTTCGTTGTACACTAAAGAAATGTACATCAAAACATACAGATTTTCATTGTAGAGACAAGAAATGTACATCAAAACTTACACATTTTCATTGTATACACAAGAAATGTACATCAAAACTTACACATTTTCATTGTGCACTCAAGAAATATACATCCAAACTTACACATTTTCATTGTACACTCAAGAAATGTACTTCAAAGCATACACATTTTCGTTTTATATACAGGAATGTACATCAAAACTTACACATTTTCATTGTACATACAAGAAATTTACATCAAAACATACACATTTTCATTGTATATACAAGAAATGTACATCAAAACTTACACATTTTCATTCTATATACAAGAAATGTACATCAAAACATACACATTTTCATTGTATATACAAGAAATGTACATCAAAACATACACATTTTCATTGTACACTCAAGAAATGTACATCAAAACATACAGATTTTCATTGTATATACAAGGATTTACATCAAAACATACACATTTTCATTGTATTAACTAGAAATGTACATCAAAACTTACACATTTTCATTGTATATACAAGAAATGTACATCAAAACTTACACATTTTGATTGTATATACAAGAAATGTACCTATAAACTTACACATTTTCATTGTATATACAAGAAATGTACATCAAAGCTGCACATTTTCATCGTAAATACAAGAAATGTACATCAAACCTTACACACTTTCATTGTATATACAAAAAATGTACATCAAAACTTACACATTTTCATTGTGTATACAAGAAGTGTACATCAAAACCTACACATATTCATTGTATATACAGGAAATGTACATCAAAAACTTACACATCTTCATTGTATATACAAGAAATGTACATCAAAGCTTACACATTTTCATTGTACATACAAGAAATGTACATCAAAACTTACACATGTTCATTGTATGTTCAAGAAATGTACATCAAAACTACACATTTTCATTGTATATACAAGAAATGTACATCAAAGCTGCACATTTTCATTGTATATACAAGAAATGTACATCAAAACATACACATTTTCATTGTATATACAAGAAATGTACATCAAAACATACGCACCTTCATTGTACAATCAAGAAATGTACATCAAAACATCCACATTTTCATTGTATATACAAGAAATGTACATCAAAACTTACACATTTTCATTGTATATACAAGAAATGTACATCAAAACTTACACATTTTCATTGTATATACTAGAAGTGTATATCAAAACTTACACATTTTCATTGTATATACAAGAAATGTACATCAAAACTTACATATTTTCATTGTATATACAAGAAATGTACATCAAAACATACACATTTTCATTGTATATACAAGAAATGTACATCAAAGCATACACACCTTCATTGTACACTCAAGAAATGTACATCAAAACATACACATTTTCATTGTATATACAAGGAATGTACATCAAAACATACACATTTTCATTGTATTAACTAGAAATGTACATCAAAACTTACACATTTTCATTGTATATACAAGAAATGTACATCAAAACTTACACATTTTCATTGTATATACAAGAAATGTACCTCAAAGCTTACACATTTTCATTGTATATACAAGAAATGTACCTCAAAACTACACATTTTAATTGTATATACAAGAAATGTACATAAAAACATACACACTTTCATCGTACACTCAAGAAATGTACATCAAAACATACACATTTTCATTGTATATACAAGAAATGTACATCAAAACTTACACATTTTCATTGTATATACAAGAAATGTACATCAAAAACTTACACATTTTCATTGTACACTCAAGAAATGTACATCAAAACATACACATTTTCATTGTATATAAAAGGAATGTACATCAAGACATACACATTTTCATTGTATATACAAGAAATGTACATCAAAACTTACACATTTTCATTGTATATACTAGAAAAGTACATCAAAACTTACACATTTTCATTATATATACAAGAAATGTACATCAAAACTTACACATTTTCATTGTATATACAAGAAATGCACATCAAAACATACACATTTTCATTGTATATTCAAGAAATGTACATCAAAGCATACACACTTTCATTGTACACTCAAGAAATGTACATTAAAACATACAGATTTTCATTGTATATACAAGGAATGTACATCAAAACATACACATTTTCATTGTATATACAAGAAATGTACATCAAAACTTACACATTTTCATTGTATATACAAGAAATGCACATCAAAACATACACATTTTCATTGTATATACAAGAAATGTACATCAAAGCATACACACTTTCATTGTACACTCAAGAAATGTACATCAAAACATACACATTTTTATTGTATATACAACGAATGTACATCAAAACATACACATTTTCATTGTATTAACTAGAAATGTACATCAAAACTTACACATTTTCATTGTATATACAAGAAATGTACATCAAAACTTACACATTTTCATTGTATATGCAATAAATGTACCTCAAAACTTACACATTTTCATTGTCTATACAAGAAATGTACATCAAACCTGCACATTTTCATCGTAAATACAAGAAATGTACATCTAACCTTACACATTTTCATTGTATATACAAAAAATGTACATCAAAACTTACACATTTTCATTGTGTATACAAGAAATGTAATCAAAACTTACACATTTTCATTGTGCACTCAAGAAATATACATCCAAACTTACACATTTTCATTGTACACTCAAGAAATGTACTTCAAAGCATACACATTTTCGTTTTATATACAGGAATGTACATCAAAACTTACACATTTTCATTGTACATACAAGAAATTTACATCAAAACATACACATTTTCATTGTATATACAAGAAATGTACATCAAAACTTACACATTTTCATTCTATATACAAGAAATGTACATCAAAACATACACATTTTCATTGTATATACAAGAAATGTACATCAAAACATACACATTTTCATTGTACACTCAAGAAATGTACATCAAAACATACAGATTTTCATTGTATATACAAGGATTTACATCAAAACATACACATTTTCATTGTATTAACTAGAAATGTACATCAAAACTTACACATTTTCATTGTATATACAAGAAATGTACATCAAAACTTACACATTTTGATTGTATATACAAGAAATGTACCTATAAACTTACACATTTTCATTGTATATACAAGAAATGTACATCAAAGCTGCACATTTTCATCGTAAATACAAGAAATGTACATCAAACCTTACACACTTTCATTGTATATACAAAAAATGTACATCAAAACTTACACATTTTCATTGTGTATACAAGAAGTGTACATCAAAACCTACACATATTCATTGTATATACAGGAAATGTACATCAAAAACTTACACATCTTCATTGTATATACAAGAAATGTACATCAAAGCTTACACATTTTCATTGTACATACAAGAAATGTACATCAAAACTTACACATGTTCATTGTATGTTCAAGAAATGTACATCAAAACTACACATTTTCATTGTATATACAAGAAATGTACATCAAAGCTGCACATTTTCATTGTATATACAAGAAATGTACATCAAAACATACACATTTTCATTGTATATACAAGAAATGTACATCAAAACATACGCACCTTCATTGTACAATCAAGAAATGTACATCAAAACATCCACATTTTCATTGTATATACAAGAAATGTACATCAAAACTTACACATTTTCATTGTATATACAAGAAATGTACATCAAAACTTACACATTTTCATTGTATATACTAGAAGTGTATATCAAAACTTACACATTTTCATTGTATATACAAGAAATGTACATCAAAACTTACATATTTTCATTGTATATACAAGAAATGTACATCAAAACATACACATTTTCATTGTATATACAAGAAATGTACATCAAAGCATACACACCTTCATTGTACACTCAAGAAATGTACATCAAAACATACACATTTTCATTGTATATACAAGGAATGTACATCAAAACATACACATTTTCATTGTATTAACTAGAAATGTACATCAAAACTTACACATTTTCATTGTATATACAAGAAATGTACATCAAAACTTACACATTTTCATTGTATATACAAGAAATGTACCTCAAAGCTTACACATTTTCATTGTATATACAAGAAATGTACCTCAAAACTACACATTTTAATTGTATATACAAGAAATGTACATAAAAACATACACACTTTCATCGTACACTCAAGAAATGTACATCAAAACATACACATTTTCATTGTATATACAAGAAATGTACATCAAAACTTACACATTTTCATTGTATATACAAGAAATGTACATCAAAAACTTACACATTTTCATTGTACACTCAAGAAATGTACATCAAAACATACACATTTTCATTGTATATAAAAGGAATGTACATCAAGACATACACATTTTCATTGTATATACAAGAAATGTACATCAAAACTTACACATTTTCATTGTATATACTAGAAAAGTACATCAAAACTTACACATTTTCATTATATATACAAGAAATGTACATCAAAACTTACACATTTTCATTGTATATACAAGAAATGCACATCAAAACATACACATTTTCATTGTATATTCAAGAAATGTACATCAAAGCATACACACTTTCATTGTACACTCAAGAAATGTACATTAAAACATACAGATTTTCATTGTATATACAAGGAATGTACATCAAAACATACACATTTTCATTGTATATACAAGAAATGTACATCAAAACTTACACATTTTCATTGTATATACAAGAAATGCACATCAAAACATACACATTTTCATTGTATATACAAGAAATGTACATCAAAGCATACACACTTTCATTGTACACTCAAGAAATGTACATCAAAACATACACATTTTTATTGTATATACAACGAATGTACATCAAAACATACACATTTTCATTGTATTAACTAGAAATGTACATCAAAACTTACACATTTTCATTGTATATACAAGAAATGTACATCAAAACTTACACATTTTCATTGTATATGCAATAAATGTACCTCAAAACTTACACATTTTCATTGTCTATACAAGAAATGTACATCAAACCTGCACATTTTCATCGTAAATACAAGAAATGTACATCTAACCTTACACATTTTCATTGTATATACAAAAAATGTACATCAAAACTTACACATTTTCATTGTGTATACAAGAAATGTAATCAAAACTTACACATTTTCATTGTATATACAAGAAATGTACATCAAAAACTTACACATTTTCATTGTATATACAAGAAATGTACATCAAAGCCTACACATTTTCATTGTACATACAAGAAATGTACATCAAAACTTACACATGTTCATTGTATATTCAAGAAATGTACATCAAAACTACACATTTTCATTGTATATACTAGAAACGTACATCAAAACTTACACATTTTCACTGTATATACAAGAAATGTACATCAAAACATACACATTTTCATTGCAAATACAAGAAATGTACATCAAAAAAGTTACACATTTTCATTGTATATACAAGAAATGTACATCAAAACATACACATTTTCAATGTATATACAAGAAATGTACAGCAAAACAAACCTTTTCATTGTATATACAAGAAATATACATCAAAACTACACATTTTCGTTGTACACTAAAGAAATGTACATCAAAACATACAGATTTTCATTGTAGAGACAAGAAATGTACATCAAAACTTACACATTTTCATTGTATACACAAGAAATGTACATCAAAACTTACACATTTTCATTGTGCACTCAAGAAATATACATCCAAACTTACACATTTTCATTGTACACTCAAGAAATGTACTTCAAAGCATACACATTTTCGTTTTATATACAAGAATGTACATCAAAACTTACACATTTTCATTGTACATACAAGAAATTTACATCAAAACATACACATTTTCATTGTATATACAAGAAATGTACATCAAAACTTACACATTTTCATTCTATATACAAGAAATGTACATCAAAACATACACATTTTCATTGTATATACAAGAAATGTACATCAAAACATACACATTTTCATTGTACACTCAAGAAATGTACATCAAAACATACAGATTTTCATTGTATATACAAGGATTTACATCAAAACATACACATTTTCATTGTATTAACTAGAAATGTACATCAAAACTTACACATTTTCATTGTATATACAAGAAATGTACATCAAAACTTACACATTTTGATTGTATATACAAGAAATGTACCTATAAACTTACACATTTTCATTGTATATACAAGAAATGTACATCAAAGCTGCACATTTTCATCGTAAATACAAGAAATGTACATCAAACCTTACACACTTTCATTGTATATACAAAAAATGTACATCAAAACTTACACATTTTCATTGTGTATACAAGAAGTGTACATCAAAACCTACACATATTCATTGTATATACAGGAAATGTACATCAAAAACTTACACATCTTCATTGTATATACAAGAAATGTACATCAAAGCTTACACATTTTCATTGTACATACAAGAAATGTACATCAAAACTTACACATGTTCATTGTATGTTCAAGAAATGTACATCAAAACTACACATTTTCATTGTATATACAAGAAATGTACATCAAAGCTGCACATTTTCATTGTATATACAAGAAATGTACATCAAAACATACACATTTTCATTGTATATACAAGAAATGTACATCAAAACATACGCACCTTCATTGTACAATCAAGAAATGTACATCAAAACATCCACATTTTCATTGTATATACAAGAAATGTACATCAAAACTTACACATTTTCATTGTATATACAAGAAATGTACATCAAAACTTACACATTTTCATTGTATATACTAGAAGTGTATATCAAAACTTACACATTTTCATTGTATATACAAGAAATGTACATCAAAACTTACATATTTTCATTGTATATACAAGAAATGTACATCAAAACATACACATTTTCATTGTATATACAAGAAATGTACATCAAAGCATACACACCTTCATTGTACACTCAAGAAATGTACATCAAAACATACACATTTTCATTGTATATACAAGGAATGTACATCAAAACATACACATTTTCATTGTATTAACTAGAAATGTACATCAAAACTTACACATTTTCATTGTATATACAAGAAATGTACATCAAAACTTACACATTTTCATTGTATATACAAGAAATGTACCTCAAAGCTTACACATTTTCATTGTATATACAAGAAATGTACCTCAAAACTTACACATTTTCATTGTATATACTAGAAATGTACATCAAAACTTACACATTTTCATTGTATATACAAGAAATGTACATCAAAACTTACACATTTTCATTGTATATACAAGAAATGTACATCAAAACATACACATTTTCATTGTATATACCAGAAATGTACATCAAAGCATACACATTTTCATTGTACACTCAAGAAATGTACATCAAAACATACACATTTTATTGTATATACAAGGAATGTACATCAAAACATACACATTTTCATTGTATTAACTAGAAATGTACATCAAAACTTACACATTTTCATTGTATATACAAGAAATGAACATCAAAACTTACACATTTTCATTGTATATACAATAAATGTACCTCAAAACTTACACATTTTCATTGTATATGCAAGTAATGTACATAAAAGCTGCACATTTTCATCGTAAATACAAGAAATGTACATCAAACCTTACACATTTTCATTGTATATACAAAAAATGTAAATCAAAACTGACACATTTTCATTGTGTATACAAGAAATGTAATCAAAACTTACACATTTTCATTGTATATACAAGAAATGTACATCAAAAACTTACACATTTTCATTGTATATACAAGAAATGTACATCAAAGCTTACACATTTTCATTCTACATACAAGAAATGTACATCAAAACTTACACATGTTCATTGTGTATTCAAGAAATGTACATCAAAACTACACATTTTCATTGTATATACTAGAAACGTAAATCAAAACTTACACATTTTCATTGTATATACAAGAAATGTACATCAAAACATACACATTTTCATTGTAAATACAAGAAAGGTACATCGAAACTTACACATTTTCATTGTATATACAAGAAATGTACATCAAAACTTACACATTTTCATTGTATATACAAGAAATGTACAGCAAAACAAACCTTTTCATTGTATATACAAAAAATGTACATCAAAGCATACACACTTTCATTGTACACTCAAGAAATGTACATCAAAACATACAGATTTTCATTGTATATAGAAGGAATGTACATCAAAACATACACATTTTCATTGTATTAACTAGAAATGCACATCAAAACTTACATATTTTCATTATATATACAAGAAATGTACATCAAAACTTACACATTTTCATTGTATATACAAGAAATGTACCTCAAAACGTACACATTTTCATTGTATATACAAGAAATGTACATCAAAGCTGCACATTTTCATCGTAAATACAAGAAATGTACATCAAACCTTACACATTTTCATTGTATATACAAAAAATGTACATCAAAACATACACATTTTCGTTTTATATACAAGAATGTACATCAAAGCATACACACTTTCATTGTACACTCAAGAAATGTACATCAAAACATACAGATTTTCATTGTATATACAAGGAATGTACATCAAAACAGACACATTTTCATTGTATTAACTAGAAATGTACATCAAAACTTACACATTTTCGTTATATATACAAGAAATGTACATCAAAACTTACACATTTTCATTGTATATACAAGAAATGTACCTCAAAACTTACACATTTTCATTGTATATACAAGAAATGTACATCAAAACTTACACATTTTCATTGTGCACTCAAGAAATGTACATCAAAACTTACACATTTTCATTGTACACTCAAGAAATGTACTTCAAAACATACACATTTTCGTTTTATATACAAGAATGTACATCAAAACTTACACATTTTCATTGTACATACAAGAAATGTACATCAAAACATACACATGTTCATTGTATATACAAGAAATGTACATCAAAACTTACACATTTTCATTCTATATACAAGAAATGTACATCAAAACATACACAATTTGATTGTATATACAAGAAATGTACATCAAAACATACACATTTTCATTGTATATACAAGAAATGTACATCAAAGCATACACACTTTCATTGTACACTCAAGAAATGTACATCAAAACATACACAATTTCATTGTATATACAAGGAATGTACATCAAAACATACACATTTTCATTGTATTAACTAGAAATGTACATCAAAACTTACACATTTTCATTGTATATACAAGAAATGTACATCAAAACTTACACATTTTCATTGTATATACAAGAAATGTACCTTAAAACTTACACATTTTCATTGTATATACAAGAAATGTACATAAAAGCTGCACATTTTCATCGTAAATACAAGAAATGTACATCAAACCTTACACATTTTCATTGTATATACAAAAAATGTACATCAAAACTTACACATTTTCATTGTGTATACAAGAAGTGTACATCAAAGCTGCACATTTTCATCGTAAATACAAGAAATGTACATCAAACCTTACACATTTTCATTGTATATACAAAAAATGTACATCAAAACTTACACATTTTCATTGTGTATACAAGAAATGTAATCAAAACTTACACATTTTCATTGTATATACAAGAAATGTACATAAAAAACTTACACATTTTCATTGTATATACAAGAAATGTACATCAAAGCTTACACATTTTCATTGTACATACAAGAAATGTACATCAAAACTTACACATGTTCATTGTATATTCAAGAAATGTACATCAAAACTACACATTTTCATTGTATATACTAGAAACGTACATCAAAGCTTACACATTTTCATTGTATATACAAGAAATGTACATCAAAACATACACATTTTCATTGTAAATACAAGAAAGGTACATCGAAACTTACACATTTACATTGTATATACAAGAAATGTACATCAAAACTTACACATTTTCATTGTATATACAAGAAATGTACAGCAAAACAAACCTTTTCATTGTATATACAAGAAATGTACATCAAAGCATACACACTTTCATTGTACCCTCAAGAAATGTACATCAAAACATACAGATTTTCATTGTATATACAAGGAATGTACATCAAAACATACACATTTTCATTATATTAACTAGAAATGTACATCAAAACTTACACATTTTCATTATATATACAAGAAATGTACATCAAAACTTACACATTTTCATTGTATATACAAGAAATGTACCTCAAAACGTACACATTTTCATTGTATATACAAGAAATGTACATCAAAGCTGCACATTTTCATCGTAAATACAAGAAATGTACATCAAACCTTACACCTTTTCATTGTATATACAAAAAATGTACATCAAAACATACACATTTTCGTTTTATATATAAGAATGTACATCAAAGCATAGACACTTTCATTGTACACTCAAGAAATGTACATCAAAACATACAGATTTTCATTGTATATACAAGGAATGTACATCAAAACATACACATTTTCATTGTATTAACTAGAAATGTACATCAAAACTTACACATTTTCATTATATATACAAGAAATGTACATCAAAACTTACACATTTTCATTGTATATACAAGAAATGTACCTCAAAACTTACACATTTTCATTGTATATACAAGAAATTTACATCAAAACTTACACATTTTCATTGTGCACTCAAGAAATGTACATCAAAGCTTACACATATTCATTCTACACTCAAGAAATGTACTTCAAAACATACACATTTTCGTTTTATATACAAGAATGTACATCAAAACTTACACATTTTCATTGTACATACAAGAAATGTACATCAAAACATACACATTTTCATTGTATATACAAGAAATGTACATCAAAACTTACTCATTTTCATTCTATATACAAGAAATGTACATCAAAACATTGACATTTTGATTGTATATACAAGAAATGTGCATCAAAACATACACATTTTCATTGTATGTACAAGAAATGTACATCAAAGCATACACACTTTCATTGTACACTCAAGAAATGTACATCAAAACATACAGATTTTCATTGTATATACAAGGAATGTACAACAAAACATACACATTTTCATTGTATTAACTAGAAATGTACATCAAAACTTACACATTTTCATTGTATATACAAGAAATGTACATCAAAACTTACACATTTTCATTGTATATACAAGAAATGTACCTTAAAACTTACACATTTTCATTGTATATACAAGAAATGTACATCAAAGCTGCACATTTTCATCGTAAATACAAGAAATGTACATCAAACCTTACACATTTTCATTGTATATACAAAAAATGTACATCAAAACTTACACATTTTCATTGTGTATACAAGAAGTGTACATCAAAACCTACACATATTCATTGTATATACAAGAAATGTACATCAAAGACTTACACATTTTCATTGTATATACAAGAAATGTACATCAAAGCTTACACATTTTCATTGTACATACAAGAAATGTACATCAAAACTTACACATGTTCATTGTATATTCAAGAAATGTTCATCAAAACTACACATTTTCATTGTATATACAAGAAATGTACATCAAAGCTGCACATTTTCATTGTATATACAAGAAATGTACATCAAAACATACACATTTTCATTGTATATACAAGAAATGTACATCAAAACATACGCACCTTCATTGTACACTCAAGAAATGTACATCAAATCTTACACATTTTCATTGTATATAAAAGAAATGTACATCAAAACTTACACATTTTCATTGTATATACAAGAAATGTACATCAAAAACTTACACATTTTATTGTACACTCAAGAAATGTACATCAAAACATACACATTTTCATTGTATATACAAGGAATGTACATCAAAACATACACATTTTCATTGTATTAACTAGAAATGTACATCAAAACTTACACATTTTCATTGTATATACAAGAAATGTACATCAAACCTTACACATTTTCATTGTATATACAAAAAATGTACATCAAAACTTACACATTTTCATTGTGTATACAAGAAGTGTACTTCAAAACCTACACATTTTCATTGTATATACAAGAAATGTACATGAAAAACTTACACATTTTCATTGTATATACAAGAAATGTACATCAAAGCTTACACATTTTCAAATTACATACAAGAAATGTACATCAAAACTTACACATGTTCATTGTATATTCAAGAAATGTACATCAAAACTACACATTTTCATTGTATATACAAGAAATGTACATCAAACCTTACACATTTTCATTGTATATACAAAAAATGTACATCAAAACTTACACATTTTCATTGTGTATACAAGAAGTGTACTTCAAAACCTACACATTTTCATTGTATATACAAGAAATGTACATGAAAAACTTACACATTTTCATTGTATATACAAGAAATGTACATCAAAGCTTACACATTTTCAAATTACATACAAGAAATGTACATCAAAACTTACACATGTTCATTGTATATTCAAGAAATGTACATCAAAACTACACATTTTCATTGTATATACAAGAAATGTACATCAAAGCTGCACATTTTCATCGTAAATACAAGAAATGTACATCAAACCTTACACATTTTCATTGTATATACAAAAAATGTACATCAAAACTTACACATTTTCATTGTGTATACAAGAAGTGTACATCAAAACCTACACATATTCATTGTATATACAAGAAATGTACATCAAAGACTTACACATTTTCATTGTATATACAAGAAATGTACATCAAAGCTGAACATTTTCATTGTATATACAAGAAATGTACATCAAAACTTACACATTTTCATTGTATATACAAGAAATGTACATAAAAAACTTACACATTTTATTGTACACTCAAGAAATGTACATCAAAACATACACATTTTCATTGTATATACAAGGAATGTACATCAAAACATACACATTTTCGTTGTATATACAAGAAATGTACATCAAAACTTACACATTTTCATTGTATATACAAGAAATGTACATCAAAACTTACACATTTTCATTGTATATACAAGAAATGTACATCAAAACATACACATTTTCATTTTATATACAAGAAATGTACATCAAAGCATACACACCTTCATTGTACACTCAAGAAATGTACATCAAAACATACAGATTTTCATTGTATATACAAGGAATGTACATCAAAACATACACATTTTCATTGTATTGACTAGAAATGTACATCAAAACTTACACATTTTCATTGTATATACAAGAAATGTACATCAAAACTTACACACTTTCATTGTATATACAAGAAATGTACCTCAAAACTTACACATTTTCATTGTATATACTAGAAATGTACATCAAAACTTACACATTTTCATTGTATATACTAGAAATGTACATCAAAGCATACACATTTTCATTGTACACTCAAGAAATGTACATCAAAACATACACATTTTCATTGTATATACAAGAAATGTACATCAAAGCATACACATTTTCATTGTACACTCAAGAAATGTACATCAAAACATACACATTTTCATTGTATATACAAGGAATGTACATAAAAACATACACATTTTCATTGTATTAACTAGAAATGTACATCAAAACTTACACATTTTCATTGTATATACAAGAAATGTACATCAAAACTTACACATTTTCATTGTAAATACAATAAATGTACCTCAAAACTTACACATTTTCATTGTATATACAAGGAATGTACATCAAAACATACACATTTTCATTGTACATACAAGAAATGTACATCAAAACTTACACATGTTCATTGTATATTCAAGAAATGTACATCAAAACTACACATTCTCATTGTATATACTAGAAACGTACATCAAAACTTACACATTTTCATTGTATATACAAGAAATGTACATCAAAACATACACATTTTCATTGTATATACAACAGATGTACAGCAAAACAAACCTTTTCATTGTATATACAAGAAATGTACATCAAAGCATACACACTTTCATTGTACACTCAAGAAATGTACATCAAAAAATACAGATTTTCATTGTATATACAAGGAATGTACATCAAAACATACACATTTTCATTGTATTAACTAGAAATGTACATCAAAACTTACACATTTTCATTGTATGTACAAGAAATGTACATCAAAACTTACACATTTTCATTGTTCACTCAAGAAATGTACTTCAAAACATACACATTTTCGTTTTATATACAAGAATGTACATCAAAACTTACACATTTTCATTGCACATACAAGAAATGTACATCAAAACATACACATTTTCATTGTATATACAAGAAATGTACATCAAAACTTACACATTTTCAGTCTATATACAAGAAATGTACATCAAAATATACACATTTTCATTGTTTATACAAGAAATGTACATCAAAACATACACATTTTCACTGTATATACAAGAAATGTACATCAAAGCATACACACTTTCATTGTACACTCAAGAAATGTACATCAAAACATACAGATTTTCATTGTATATACAAGGAATGTACATCAAAACATACACATTTTCATTGTATTAACTAGAAATGTACATCAAAACTTACACATTTTCATTGTATATACAAGAAATGTACATCAAAACTTACACATTTTCATTGTATATACAAGAAATGTACCTCAAAACTTACACATTTTCATTGTATATACAAGAAATGTACATCAAAGCTGCACATTTTCATCGTAAATACAAGAAATGTACATCAAACCTTACACATTTTCATTGTATATACAAAAAATGTACCTCAAAACTTACAGATTTTCATTGTGTATACAAGAAATGTACATCAAAACTTACACATTTTCATTGTATATACAGGAAATGTACATCAAAAACTTACACATTTTCATTGTATATACAAGAAATGTACATCAAAGCTTACACATTTTCATTGTACATACAATAAATGTACATCAAAACTTACACACTTTCATTGTATATTCAAGAAATGTACATCAAAACTACACATTTTAATTGTATATACAAGAAATGTACATCAAAGCTGCACATTTTAATTGTATATACAAGAAATGTACATCAAAACATACACATTTTCATTGTATATACAAGAAATGTACATCAAAACATACTCACCTTCATTGTACACTCAAGATATGTACATCAAAACATACACATTTTCGTTGTATATACAAGAAATGTACATCAAAACTTACACATTTTCATTGTATATACAAGAAATGTACATCAAAAACTTACACATTTTCATTGTACACTCAAGAAATGTACATCAAAACATACACATTTTCATTGTATATACAAGGAATGTACATCAAAACATACACATTGTCATTGTATATACAAGAAATGTACATCAACACTTACACATTTTCATTGTATATACTAGAAATGTACATCAAAACTTACACATTCTCATTGTATATACAAGAAATGTACATCAAAACTTACACATTTTCATTGTATATACAAGAAATGTACATCAAAACATACACATTTTCATTGTATATACAAGAAATGTACATCAAAGCATACACACCTTCATTGTACACTCCAGGAATGTACATCAAAACATACACATTTTCATTGTGTATACAAGGAATGTACATCAAAACATACACATTTTCATTGTATTAACTAGAAATGTACATCAAAACTTACACATTTGCATTGTATATACAAGAAATGTACATCAAAACTTACACATTTTCATTGTATATACAAGAAATGTACCTCAAAACTTACACATTTTCATTGTATATACAAGAAATGTACATCAAAACTTTCACATTTTCATTGTATATACAAGAAATGTACATCAAAACATACACATTTTCATTGTATATACAAGAAATGTACATCAAAGCATACACATTTTCATTGTACACTCAAGAAATGTACATCAAAACATACACATTTTCATTGTATATAGAAGGAATGTACATCAAAACATACACATTTTCATTGTATTAACTAGAAATGTACATCAAAACTTACTCATTTTCATTGTATATACAAGAAATGTACATCAAAACTTACACATTTTCATTGTATATACAATAAATGTACCTCAAAACTTACACATTTTCATTGTATATACAAGGAATGTACATCAAAACATACACATTTTCATTGTACATACAAGAAATGTACATCAAAACTTACACATGTTCATTGTATATTCAAGAAATGTACATCAAAACTACACATTTTCATTGTATATACTAGAAACGTACATCAAAACTTACACATTTTCATTGTATATACAAGAAATGTACATCAAAACATACACATTTTCATTGTATATACAAGAGATGTACAGCAAAACAAACCTTTTCATTGTATATACAAGAAATGTACATCAAAGCATACACACTTTCATTGTACACTCAAGAAATGTACATCAAAACATACAGATTTTCATTGTATATACAAGGAATGTACATCAAAACATACACATTTTCATTGTATTAACTAGAAATGTACATCAAAACTTACACATTTTCATTGTATATACAAGAAATGTACATCAAAACTTACACATTTTCATTGTGCACTCAAGAAATGTAGATCAAAACTTACACATTTTCATTGTTCACTCAAGAAATGTACTTCAAAACATACACATTTTCGTTTTATATACAAGAATGTACATCAAAACTTACACATTTTCATTGCACATACAAGAAGTGTACATCAAAACATACACATTTTCATTGTATATACAAGAAATGTACATCAAAACTTACACATTTTCAGTCTATATACAAGAAATGTACATCAAAACATACACATTTTCATTGTTTATACAAGAAATGTACATCAAAACATACACATTTTCACTGTATATACAAGAAATGTACATCAAAGCATACACACTTTCATTGTACACTCAAGAAATGTACATCAAAACATACAGATTTTCATTGTATATACAAGGAATGTACATCAAAGCATACACATTTTCATTGTATTAACTAGAAATGTACATCAAAACTTACACATTTTCATTGTATATACAAGAAATGTACATCAAAACTTACACATTTTCATTGTATATACAAGAAATGTACCTCAAAACTTACACATTTTCATTGTATATACAAGAAATGTACATCAAAACTTTCACATTTTCATTGTATATACAAGAAATGTACATCAAAACATACACATTTTCATTGTATATACAAGAAATGTACATCAAAGCATACACATTTTCATTGTACACTCAAGAAATGTACATCAAAACATACACATTTTCATTGTATATAGAAGGAATGTACATCAAAACATACACATTTTCATTGTATTAACTAGAAATGTACATCAAAACTTACTCATTTTCATTGTATATACAAGAAATGTACATCAAAACTTACACATTTTCATTGTATATACAATAAATGTACCTCAAAACTTACACATTTTCATTGTATATACAAGGAATGTACATCAAAACATACACATTTTCATTGTACATACAAGAAATGTACATCAAAACTTACACATGTTCATTGTATATTCAAGAAATGTACATCAAAACTACACATTTTCATTGTATATACTAGAAACGTACATCAAAACTTACACATTTTCATTGTATATACAAGAAATGTACATCAAAACATACACATTTTCATTGTATATACAAGAGATGTACAGCAAAACAAACCTTTTCATTGTATATACAAGAAATGTACATCAAAGCATACACACTTTCATTGTACACTCAAGAAATGTACATCAAAACATACAGATTTTCATTGTATATACAAGGAATGTACATCAAAACATACACATTTTCATTGTATTAACTAGAAATGTACATCAAAACTTACACATTTTCATTGTATATACAAGAAATGTACATCAAAACTTACACATTTTCATTGTGCACTCAAGAAATGTAGATCAAAACTTACACATTTTCATTGTTCACTCAAGAAATGTACTTCAAAACATACACATTTTCGTTTTATATACAAGAATGTACATCAAAACTTACACATTTTCATTGCACATACAAGAAATGTACATCAAAACATACACATTTTCATTGAATATACAAGAAATGTACATCAAAACATACACATTTTCATTGTTTATACAAGAAATGTACATCAAAACATACACATTTTCACTGTATATACAAGAAATGTACATCAAAGCATACACACTTCCATTGTACACTCAAGAAATGTACATCAAAACATACAGATTTTCATTGTATATACAAGGAATGTACATCAAAACATACACATTTTCATTGTATTAACTAGAAATGTACATCAAAACTTACACATTTTCATTGTATATACAAGAAATGTACATCAAAACTTACACATTTTCATTGTATATACAAGAAATGTACCTCAAAACTTACACATTTTCATTGTATATACAAGAAATGTACATCAAAGCTGCACATTTTCATCGTAAATACAAGAAATGTACATCAAACCTTACACATTTTCATTGTATATACAAAAAATGTACATCAAAACTTACACATTTTCATTGTGTATACAAGAAATGTAATCAAAACTTACACATTTTCATTGTATATACAAGAAATGTACATCAAAACTTACACATTTTCATTGTATATACAAGAAATGTACATCAAAACATACACATTTTCATTGTATATACAAGAAATGTACATCAAAACATACACATTTTCATTGTATATACAAGAAATGTACATCAAAACATACACATTTTCATTGTATATACAAGAAATGTACATCAAAACATACACATTTTCATTGTATATACAAGAAATGTACATCAAAGCATACACACTTTCATTGTACACTCAAGAAATGTACATCAAAACATACAGATTTTCACTGTATATAGAAGGAATGTACATCAAAGCATACACACTTTCATTGTGCACTCCAGAAATGTACATCAAAACTTACACATTTGCAATGTACACTCAAGAAATGTACTTCAAAACATACACATTTTCGTTTTATATACAAGAATGTACATCAAAACTTACACATTTTCATTGTATATACAAGAAATGTACATCAAAACTTACACATTTTCATTCTATATACAAGAAATGTACATCAAAACATACACATTTTCATTGTATATACAAGAAATGTACATCAAAGCATACACACTTTCATTGTGCACTCAAGAAATGTACATCAAAACATACAGATTTTCATTGTATATAGAAGGAATGTACATTAAAACATACAGATTTTCATTGTATATACAAGGAATTTACATCAAAACATACACATTTTCATTGTATTAACTAGAAATGTACATCAAAACTTACACATTTTCATTGTATATACAAGAAATGTACATCAAAACTTACACATTTTCATTGTATATACAAGAAATGTACATCAAAGCTGCACATTTTCATCGTAAATACAAGAAATGTACATCAAACCTTACACATTTTCATTGTATATACAAAAAATGTACATCAAAACTTACACATTTTCATTGTGTATACAAGAAATGTACATCAAAACTTACACATTTTCATTGTATATACAAGAAATGTACATCAAAAACTTACACATTTTCATTGTATATACAAGAAATGTACATCAAAGCTTACACATTTTCATTGTACATACAAGAAATGTACATCAAAACTTACACACTTTCATTGTATATTCAAGAAATGTACATCAAAACTACACATTTTAATTGTATATACAAGAAATGTACATCAAAGCTGCAAATTTTCAACGTATATACAAGAAATGTACATCAAAACATACACATTTTCATTGTATATACAAGAAATGTACATCAAAACATACACACCTTCATTGTACACTCAAGAAATGTACATCAAAACACACACATTTTCGTTGTATATACAAGAAATGTACATCAAAACTTACACATTTTCATTGTATATACAAGAAATGTACATCAAAAACTTACACATTTTCATTGTACACTCAAGAAATGTACATCAAAACATACACATTTTCATTGTATATACAAGGAATGTACATCAAAACATACACATTTTCATTGTATATACAAGAAATGTACATCAAAACTTACACATTTTCATTGTATATACTAGAAATGTACATCAAAACTTACACATTTTCATTGTATATACAAGAAATGTACATCAAAACTTACACATTTTCATTGTATATACAAGAAATGTACATCAAAACATACACATTTTCATTGTATATACAAGAAATGTACATCAAAGCATACACACCTTCATTGTACACTCAAGAAATGTACATCAAAACATACACATTTTCATTGTATATAGAAGGAATGTACATCAAAACATACACATTTTCATTGTATTAACTAGAAATGTACATCAAAACTTACTCATTTTCATTGTATATACAAGAAATGTACATCAAAACTTACACATTTTCATTGTATATACAATAAATGTACCTCAAAACTTACACATTTTCATTGTATATACAAGGAATGTACATCAGAACATACACATTTTCATTGTACATACAAGAAATGTACATCAAAACTTACACATGTTCATTGTATATTCAAGAAATGTACATCAAAACTACACATTTTCATTGTATATACTAGAAACGTACATCAAAACTTACACATTTTCATTGTATATACAAGAAATGTACATCAAAACATACACATTTTCATTGTATATACAAGAGATGTACAGCAAAACAAACCTTTTCATTGTATATACAAGAAATGTACATCAAAGCATACACACTTTCATTGTACACTCAAGAAATGTACATCAAAACATACAGATTTTCATTGTATATACAAGGAATGTACATCAAAACATACACATTTTCATTGTATTAACTAGAAAAGTACATCAAAACTTACACATTTTCATTGTATATACAAGAAATGTACATCAAAACTTACACATTTTCATTGTGTATACAAGAAATGTACATCAAAAACTTACACATTTTCATTGTATATACAAGAAATGTACATCAAAGCTTACACATTTTCATTGTACATACAAGAAATGTACCTCAAAACTTACACATTTTCATTGTATATATTAGAAATGTACATCAAAACTTACACATTTTCATTGTATATACAAGACATGTACATCAAAACTTACACATTTTCATAGTATATACAAGAAATGTACATCGAAACATACACATTTTCATAGTATATACAAGAAATGTACATCATAGCATACACATTTTCATTGTACACTCAGAAAATGTACATCAAAACATACACATTTTCATTGTATATACAAGGAATGTACATCATAGCATACACATTTTCATTGTATACTCAGAAAATGTACATCAAAACATACACATTTTCATTTTATATACAAGAAATGTACATCAAAGCTGCACATTTTCATCGTAAATACAAAAATGTACATCAAACCTTACACATTTTCATTGTATATACAAAAAATGTACATCAAAACTTACACATTTTCATTGTGTATACAAGAAATGTAATCAAAACTTACACATTTTCATTGTATATACAAGAAATGTACATCAAAAACTTACACATTTTCATTGTATATACAAGAAATGTACATCAAAGCTTACACATTTTCATTGTACATACAAGAAATGTACATCAAAACTTACACATGTTCATTGTATATTCAAGAAATGTACATCAAAACTACACATTTTCATTGTATATACAAGAAATGTACATCAAAACATACACATTTTCATTGTAAATACAAGAAATGTACATCGAGACTTACACATTTTCATTGTATATACTAGAAATGTACATCAAAACTTACACATTTTCATTGTATATACAAGAAATGTACAGCAAAACAAACCTTTTCATTGTATATACAAGAAATATACATCAAAACTACACATTTTCGTTGTATACTAAAGAAATGTACATCAAAACATACAGATTTTTATTGTACAGACAAGAAATGTACATCAAAACTTACACATTTTCACTGTATATACAAGAAATGTACATCAAAACTTACACATTTTCATTGTGCACTCAAGAAATGTACATCAAAACTTACACATTTTCATTGTTCACTCAAGAAATGTACTTCAAAACATACACTTTTTCGTTTTATATACAAGAATGTACATCAAAACTTACACATTTTCATTGCACATACAAGAAATGTACATCAAAACATACACATTTTCATTGTATATACAAGAAATGTACATCAAAACTTACACATTTTCATTGTATATACAAGAAATGTTCATCAAAACATACACATTTTCATTGTATATACAAGAAATGTACATCAAAACATACACATTTTCATTGTATATACAAGAAATGTACATCAAAACATACACATTTTCATTGTATATACAAGAAATGTACATTAAAACATACACATTTTCATTGTATATACAAGAAATGTACATCAAAGCATACACACTTTCATTGTACACTCAAGAAATGTACATCAAAACATACAGATTTTCATTGTATATAGAAGGAATGTACATCAAAACATACACATTTTCATTGTATTAACTAGAAATGTACATCAAAACTTACTCATTTTCATTGTATATACAAGAAATGTACATCAAAACTTACACATTTTCATTGTATATACAATAAATGTACCTCAAAACTTACACATTTTCATTGTATATACAAGGAATGTACATCAGAACATACACATTTTCATTGTACATACAAGAAATGTACATCAAAACTTACACATGTTCATTGTATATTCAAGAAATGTACATCAAAACTACACATTTTCATTGTATATACTAGAAACGTACATCAAAACTTACACATTTTCATTGTATATACAAGAAATGTACATCAAAACATACACATTTTCATTGTATATACAAGAGATGTACAGCAAAACAAACCTTTTCATTGTATATACAAGAAATGTACATCAAAGCATACACACTTTCATTGTACACTCAAGAAATGTACATCAAAACATACAGATTTTCATTGTATATACAAGGAATGTACATCAAAACATACACATTTTCATTGTATTAACTAGAAAAGTACATCAAAACTTACACATTTTCATTGTATATACAAGAAATGTACATCAAAACTTACACATTTTCATTGTGTATACAAGAAATGTACATCAAAAACTTACACATTTTCATTGTATATACAAGAAATGTACATCAAAGCTTACACATTTTCATTGTACATACAAGAAATGTACCTCAAAACTTACACATTTTCATTGTATATATTAGAAATGTACATCAAAACTTACACATTTTCATTGTATATACAAGACATGTACATCAAAACTTACACATTTTCATAGTATATACAAGAAATGTACATCGAAACATACACATTTTCATAGTATATACAAGAAATGTACATCATAGCATACACATTTTCATTGTACACTCAGAAAATGTACATCAAAACATACACATTTTCATTGTATATACAAGGAATGTACATCATAGCATACACATTTTCATTGTATACTCAGAAAATGTACATCAAAACATACACATTTTCATTTTATATACAAGAAATGTACATCAAAGCTGCACATTTTCATCGTAAATACAAAAATGTACATCAAACCTTACACATTTTCATTGTATATACAAAAAATGTACATCAAAACTTACACATTTTCATTGTGTATACAAGAAATGTAATCAAAACTTACACATTTTCATTGTATATACAAGAAATGTACATCAAAAACTTACACATTTTCATTGTATATACAAGAAATGTACATCAAAGCTTACACATTTTCATTGTACATACAAGAAATGTACATCAAAACTTACACATGTTCATTGTATATTCAAGAAATGTACATCAAAACTACACATTTTCATTGTATATACAAGAAATGTACATCAAAACATACACATTTTCATTGTAAATACAAGAAATGTACATCGAGACTTACACATTTTCATTGTATATACTAGAAATGTACATCAAAACTTACACATTTTCATTGTATATACAAGAAATGTACAGCAAAACAAACCTTTTCATTGTATATACAAGAAATATACATCAAAACTACACATTTTCGTTGTATACTAAAGAAATGTACATCAAAACATACAGATTTTTATTGTACAGACAAGAAATGTACATCAAAACTTACACATTTTCACTGTATATACAAGAAATGTACATCAAAACTTACACATTTTCATTGTGCACTCAAGAAATGTACATCAAAACTTACACATTTTCATTGTTCACTCAAGAAATGTACTTCAAAACATACACTTTTTCGTTTTATATACAAGAATGTACATCAAAACTTACACATTTTCATTGCACATACAAGAAATGTACATCAAAACATACACATTTTCATTGTATATACAAGAAATGTACATCAAAACTTACACATTTTCATTGTATATACAAGAAATGTTCATCAAAACATACACATTTTCATTGTATATACAAGAAATGTACATCAAAACATACACATTTTCATTGTATATACAAGAAATGTACATCAAAACATACACATTTTCATTGTATATACAAGAAATGTACATTAAAACATACACATTTTCATTGTATATACAAGAAATGTACATCAAAGCATACACACTTTCATTGTACACTCAAGAAATGTACATCAAAACATACAGATTTTCATTGTATATAGAAGGAATGTACATCAAAGCATACACACTTTCATTGTGCACTCAAGAAATGTACATCAAAACTTACACATTTTCATTGTACACTCAAGAAATGTACTTCAAAACATACACATTTTCGTTTTATATACAAGAATGTACATCAAAACTTACACATTTTCATTGTACATACAAGAAATGTACATCAAAACATACACGTTTTCATTGTATATACAAGAAATGTACATCAAAACTTACACATTTTCATTCTATATACAAGAAATGTACATCAAAACATACACATTTTCATTGTATATACAAGAAATGTACATCAAAACATACACATTTTCATTGTATATACAAGAAATGTACATCAAAGCATACACACTTTCATTGTACACTCAAGAAGTGTACATCAAAACATACAGATTTTCATTGTATATAGAAGGAATGTACATCAAAACATACACATTTTCATTGTATTTACTAGAAATGTACAGCAAAACAAACCTTTTCATTGTATATACAAGAAATATACATCAAAACTACACATTTTCGTTGTACACTAAAGAAATGTACATCAAAACATACAGATTTTCATTGTACAGACAAGAAATGTACATCAAAACTTACACATTTTCACTGTATATACAAGAAATGTACATCAAAACTTACACATTTTCATTGTGCACTCAAGAAATGTACATCAAAACTTACACATGTTCATTGTTCACTCAAGAAATGTACTTCAAAACATACACTTTTTCGTTTTATATACAAGAATGTGCATCAAAACTTACACATTTTCATTGCACATACAAGAAATGTACATCAAAACATACACATTTTCATTGTATATACAAGAAATGTACATCAAAACTTACACATTTTCAGTCTATATACAAGAAATGTACATCAAAACATACACATTTTCATTGTTTATACAAGAAATGTACATCAAAACATACACATTTTCATTGTATATACAAGAAATGTACATCAAAGCATACACACTTTCATTGTACACTCAAGAAATGTACATCAAAACATACAGATTTTCATTGTATATACAAGGAATGTACATCAAAACATACACATTTTCATTGTATTAACTAGAAATGTACATCAAAACTTACACATTTTCATTGTATATACAAGAAATGTACATCAAAACTTACACATTTTCATTGTATATACAAGAAATGTACCTCAAAACTTACACATTTTCATTGTATATACAAGAAATGTACATCAAAGCTGCACATTTTCATCGTAAATACAAGAAATGTACATCAAACCTTACACATTTTCATTGTATATACAAAAAATGTACATCAAAACTTACAGATTTTCATTGTGTATACAAGAAATGTACATCAAAACTTACACATTTTAATTGTATATATAAGAAATGTACATCAAAGCTTACACATTTTCATTGTACATACAAGAAATGTACATCAAAACTTACACATTTTCATTGTATATTCAAGAAATGAACATCAAAACTACACATTTTAATTGTATATACAAGAAATGTACATCAAAGCTGCACATTTTCATTGTATATACAAGAAATGTACATCAAAACATACACATTTTCATTGTATATACAAGAAATGTACATCAAAACATACACACCTTCATTGTGCACTCAAGAAATGTACATCAAAACATACACATTTTCGTTGTATATACAAGAAATGTACATCAAAACTTACACATTTGCATTGTATATACAAGAAATGTACATCAAAAGCTTACACATTTTCATTGTACACTCAAGAAATGTACATCAAAACATACACATTTTCATTGTATATACAAGGAATGTACATCAAAACATACACATTTTCATTGTATATACAAGAAATGTACATCAAAACTTACACATTTTCATTGTATATACTAGAAATGTACATCAAAACTTACACATTTTCATTGTATATACAAGAAATGTACATCAAAACTTACACATTTTCATTGTATATACAAGAAATGTACATCAAAACATACACATTTTCATTGTATATACAAGAAATGTACATCAAAGCATACACACCTTCATTGTACACTCAAGAAATGTACATCAAAACATACACATTTTCATTGTATATACAAAGAATGTACATCAAAACATACACATTTTCATTGTATTAACTAGAAATGTACATCAAAACTTACACATTTTCATTGTATATACAAGAAATGTACATCAAAACTTACACATTTTCATTGTATATACAAGAAATGTACCTCAAAACTTACACATTTTCATTGTATATACAAGAAATGTACATAAAAACTTACACATTTTCATTGTATATACAAGAAATGTACATCAAAACATACACATTTTCATTGTATATACAAGAAATGTACATCAAAGCATACACATTTTCATTGTACACTCAAGAAATGTACATCAAAACATACACATTTTCATTGTATATACAAGGAATGTACATCAAAACATACACATTTTCATTGTATATACAGGAAATGTACATCAAAACTTACACATTTTCATTGTATATACAATAAATGTACCTCAAAACTTACACATTTTCATTGTATATACAAGGAATGTACATCAAAACATACACATTTTCATTGTACATACAAGAAATGTACATCAAAACTTACACATGTTCATTGTATATTCAAGAAATGTACATCAAAACTACACATTTTCATTGTATATACTAGAAACGTACATCAAAACTTACACATTTTCATTGTATATACAAGAAATGTAGATCAAAACATACACATTTTCATTGTATATACAAGAGATGTACAGCAAAACAAACCTTTTCATTGTATATACAAGAAATGTACATCAAAGCATACACACTTTCATTGTACACTCAAGAAATGTACATCAAAATATACAGATTTTCATTGTATATACAAGGAATGTACATCAAAACATACACATTTTCATTGTATTAACTAGAAATGTACATCAAAACTTACACATTTTCATTGTATATACAAGAAATGTACATCAAAACTTACACATTTTCATTGTATATACAAGAAATGTACCTCAAAACTTACACATTTTCATTGTATATACAAGAAATGTACATCAAAGCTGCACATTTTCATCGTAAATACAAGAAATGTACATCAAACCTTACACATTTTCATTGTATATACAAAAAATGTACATCAAAACTTACACATTTTCATAGTGTATACAAGAAATGTAATCAAAACTTACACATTTTCATTGTATATACAAGAAATGTACATCAAAACTTACACATTTTCACTGTATATACAAGAAATGTACATCAAAACTTACACATTTTCATTGTGCACTCAAGAAATGTACATCAAAACTTACACATTTTCATTGTACACTCAAGAAATGTACTTCAAAACATACACATTTTCGTTTTATATACAAGAATGTACATCAAAACTTACACATTTTCATTGTACATACAAGAAATGTACATCAAAACATACACATTTTCATTGTATATACAAGAAATGTACATCAAAACATACACATTTTCATTGTATATACAAGAAATGTACATCAAAGCATACACACTTTCATTGTACACTCAAGAAATGTACATCAAAACATACAGATTTTCATTGTATATACAAGGAATGTACATCAAAACACACATTTTCATTGTATTTACTAGAAATGTACATCAAAGCTTACACATTTTCATTGTATATACAAGAAATGTACATCAAAACTTACACGTTTTCATTGTATATACAAGAAAAATACATCAAAGCTGCACATTTTCATCGTAAATACAAGAAATGTACATCAAACCTTACACATTTTCATTGTATATACAAAAAATGTACATCAAAACTTACACATTTTGATTGTGTATACAAGAAGTGTACATCAAAACCTACACATTTTCATTGTATATACAAGAAATGTACATCAAAAACTTACACATTTTCATTGTACATACAAGAAATGTACATCAAAACTTACACATGTTCATTGTATATTCAAGAAATGTACATCAAAACTACACATTTTCATTGTATATACAAGAAATGTACATCAAAGCTGCACATTTTCATTGTATATACAAGAAATGTACATCAAAACATACACATTTTCATTGTATATACAAGAAATGTACATCAAAACATACGCACCTTCATTGTACATTCAAGAAATGTACAACCAAAAAATACACATTTTCATTGTATATACAAGAATTGTACATCAAAACTTACACATTTTCATTGTATATACAAGAAATGTACATCAAAACTTACACATTTTATTGTACACTCAACAAATGTACATCAAAACATACACATTTTCATTGTATATACAAGGAATGTACATCAAAACATACACATTTTCATTGTATATACAAGAAATGTACATCAAAACTTACACATTTTCATTGTATATACTAGAAATGTACATCAAAACTTACACATTTTCATTGTATATACAAGAAATGTACATCAAAACTTAATATTTTCATTGTATATACAAGAAATGTACAGCAAAACAAACCTTTTCATTGTATATACAGGAAATATACATCAAAACTTACACACTTTCATCGTACACTCAAGAAATATACATCAAAACATACACACTTTCATTGTATATACAAGAAATGTACATCAAAGCATACACACTTTCATTGTACACTCAAGAAATGTACATCAAAACATACACATTTTCATTGTATATACAAGGAATGTACATGAAAACATACACATTTTCATTGTATTAACTAGAAATGTACATCAAAACTTACACATTTTCATTGTATATACAAGAAATGTACATCAAAACTTACACATTTTCATTGTATATACAAGAAATGTACATCAAAACATACACACTTTCATTGTACACTCAAGAAATGTACATCAAAGCATACACATTTTCATTGTATATACAAGGAATGTACATCAAAACATACACATTTTCATTGTATATTCTAGAAATGTACATCAAAACTTACACATTCTCATTGTATATACAAGAAATGTACATCAAAACTTACACATTTTCATTGTATATACAAGAAATGTACATCAAAACATACACATTTTCATTGTATATACAAGAAATGTACATCAAAGCATACACACCTTCATTGTACACTCAAGAAATGTACATCAAAACATACACATTTTCATTGTATATACAACGAATGTCCATCAAAACATACACATTTTCATTGTATTAACTAGAAATGTACATCAAAACTTACACATTTTCATTGTATATACAAGAAATGTACATCAAAACTTACACATTTTCATTGTATATACAAGAAATGTACCTCAAAACTTACACATTTTCATTGTATATACAAGAAATGTACATCAAAGCTGCACATTTTCATCGTAAATACAAGAAATGTACATCAAACCTTACACATTTTCATTGTATATACAAGAAATGTACATCAAAACTTACACATTTTCATTGTATATACAAGAAATGTACATCAAAAACTTACACATTTTCATTGTATATACAAGAAATGTACATCAAAGCTTACACATTTTCATTGTACATACAAGAAATGTACATCAAAACTTACACATTTTCATTGTATATTCAAGAAATGTACATCAAAACTACACATTTTAATTGTATATACAAGAAATGTACATCAAAGCTGCACATTTTCATTGTATATACAAGAAATGTACATCAAAACATACACATTTTCATTGTATATACAAGAAATGTACATCAAAACATACACACCTTCATTGTACACTCAAGAAATGTACATCAAAACATACACATTTTCGTTGTATATACAAGAAATGTACATCAAAACTTACACATTTTCATTGTATATACAAGAAATGTACATCAAAAACTTACACATTTTCATTGTACACTCAAGAAATGTACATCAAAACATACACATTTTCATTGTATATACAAGGAATGTACATCAAAACATACACATTTTCATTGTATATACAAGAAATGTACATCAAAACTTACACATTTTCATTGTATATACTAGAAATGTACATCAAAACTTACACATTTTCATTGTATATACAAGAAATGTACATCAAAACTTACACATTTTCATTGTATATACAAGAAATGTACATCAAAGCATACACACCTTCATTGTATACTCAAGAAATGTACATCAAAACATACACATTTTCATTGTATATGCAAGGAATGTACATCAAAACATACACATTTTCATTGTATTAACTAGAAATGTACATCAAAACTTACACATTTTCATTGTATATACAAGAAATGTACATCAAAACTTACACATTTTCATTGTATATACAAGAAATGTACCTCAAAACTTACACATTTTCATTGTATATACAAGAAATGTACATAAGAGCTGCACATTTTCATCGTAAATACAAGAAATGTACATCAAACCTTACACATTTTCATTGTATATACCAGAAATGTACATCAAAACTTACACATTTTCATTGTATATACAAGAAATGTACATCAAAACTTACACATTTTCATTGTATATACTAGAAATGTACATCAAAACTTACACATTTTCATTGTATATACAAGAAATGTACATCAAAACATACACATTTTCATTGTATATACAAGAAATGTACATCAAAGCATACACACCTTCATTGTACACTCAAGAAATGTACATCAAATCATACACATTTTCATTGTATATACTAGAAATGTACATCAAAACTTACACATTTTCATTGTATATACAAGGAATGTACATCAAAACATACACATTTTCATTGTATATACAAGAAATGTACATCAAAACTTACACATTTTCATTGTATATACTAGAAATGTACATCAAAACTTACACCTTTTCATTGTATATACAAGAAATGTACATCAAAACTTACACGTTTTCATTGTATATACAAGAAAAATACATCAAAGCTGCACATTTTCATCGTAAATACAAGAAATGTACATCAAACCTTACACATTTTCATTGTATATACAAAAAATGTACATCAAAACTTTCACATTTTGATTGTGTATACAAGAAGTGTACATCAAAACCTACACATTTTCATTGTATATACAAGAAATGTACATCAAAAACTTACTCATTTTCATTGTACATACAAGAAATGTACATCAAAACTTACACATGTTCTTTGTATATTCAAGAAATGTACATCAAAACTACACATTTTCATTGTATATACAAGAAATGTACATCAAAGCTGCACATTTTCATTGTATATACAAGAAATGTACATCAAAACATACACATTCTCATTGTATATACAAGAAATGTACATCAAAACATACGCACCTTCATTGTACACTCAAGAAATATACAACAAAAAATACACATTTTCATTGTATATACAAGAAATGTACATCAAAACTTACACATTTTCATTGTATATACAAGAAATGTACATCAAAACTTACACATTTTATTGTACACTCAACAAATGTACATCAAAACATACACATTTTCATTGTATATACAAGGAATGTACATCAAAACATACACATTTTCATTGTATATACAAGAAATGTACATCAAAACTTACACATTTTCATTGTATATACTAGAAATGTACATCAAAACTTACACATTTTCATTGTATATACAAGAAATGTACATCAAAACATACACATTTTCATTGTATATACAAGAAATGTACATCAAAGCATACACACCTTCATTGTACACTCAAGAAATGTACATCAAAACATACACATTTTCATTGTATATACAACGAATGTCCATCAAAACATACACATTTTCATTGTATTAACTAGAAATGTACATCAAAACTTACACATTTTCATTGTATATACAAGAAATGTACATCAAAACTTACACATTTTCATTGTATATACAAGAAATGTACCTCAAAACTTACACATTTTCATTGTATATACTAGAAATGTACATCAAAACGTACACATTTTCATTGTATATACAAGAGATGTACATCAAAACTTACACATTTTCATAGTATATACAAGAAATGTACATCAAAACATACACATTTTCATTGTATATACAAGAAATGTACATCATAGCATACACATTTTCATTGTACACTCAGAAAATGTACATCAAAACATACACATTTTCATTCTATATACAAGGAATGTACATCAAAACATACACATTTTCAATGTATTAACTAGAATTGTACATCAAAACTTACACATTTTCATTGTATATACAAGAAATGTACATCAAAACTTACACATTTTCATTGTATATACAATAAATGTACCTCAAAACTTACACATTTTCATTGTGTATACAAGAAATGTAATCAAAGCTGCACATTTTCATTGTATATACAAAAAATGTACATCAAAGCTTACACATTTTCATTATATATACAAGAAATGTACATCAAAACTTACACATGTTCATTGTATATTCAAGAAATGTACATCAAAACTACACATTTTCATTGTATATACTACAAACGTAAATCAAAACTTACACATTTTCATTGTATATACAAGAAATGTACATCAAAACATACACGTTTTCATTGTAAATACAAGAAATGTACATCGAAACTTACACATTTTCATTGTATATACAAGAAATGTACATCAAAACTTACACATTTTCATTGTATATACAAGAAATGTACAGCAAAACAAACCTTTTCATTGTATATACAAGAAATATACATCAAAACTACACATTTTCGTTGTACACTAAAGAAATGTACATCAAAACATACAGATTTTCATTGTACAGACAAGAAATGTACATCAAAACTTACACATTTTCATTGTATATACAAGAAATGTACATCAAAACTTACACATTTTCATTGTGCACTCAAGAAATGTACATCAAAACTTACACATTTTCATTGTTCACTCATGAAATGTACTTCAAAACATACACATTTTCGTTTTATATACAAGAATGTACATCAAAACTTACACATTTTCATTGCACATACAAGAAATGTACATCAAAACATACACATTTTCATTGTACATACAAGAAATGTACATCAAAACTTACACATTTTCAGTCTATATACAAGAAATGTACATCAAAACATATAAATTTTCATTGTTTATACAAGAAATGTACATCAAAACATTAACATTTTCATTGTATATACAAGAAATGTACATCAAAGCATACACACTTTCATTGTACACTCAAGAAATGTACATCAAAACATACAGATTTTCATTGTATATGCAAGGAATGTACATCAAAACATACACATTTTCATTGTATTAACTAGAAATGTACATCAAAACTTACACATTTTCATTGTATATACAAGAAATGTACATCAAAACTTACACATTTTCATTGTATATACAAGAAATGTACCTCAAAACTTACACATTTTCATTGTATATACAAGAAATGTACATAAGAGCTGCACATTTTCATCGTAAATACAAGAAATGTACATCAAACCTTACACATTTTCAAAGTATATACAAGAAATGTACATCAAAACTTACACATTTTCATTGTATATACAAGAAATGTACATCAAAACTTACACATTTTCATTGTATATACTAGAAATGTACATCAAAACTTACACATTTTCATTGTATATACAAGAAATGTACATCAAAACATACACATTTTCATTGTATATACAAGAAATGTACATCAAAGCATACACACCTTCATTGTACACTCAAGAAATGTACATCAAAACATACACATTTTCATTGTATATACTAGAAATGTACATCAAAACTTACACATTTTCATTGTATATACAAGGAATGTACATCAAAACATACACATTTTCATTGTATATACAAGAAATGTACATCAAAACTTACACATTTTCATTGTATATACTAGAAATGTACATCAAAACTTACACATTTTCATTGTATATACAAGAAATGTACATCAAAACATATACATTTTCATTGTATATACAAGAAATGTACATCAAAGCATACACACCTTCATTGTACACTCAAGAAATGTACATCAAAACATACACATTTTCATTGTATATACTAGAAATGTACATCAAAACTTACACATTTTCATTGTATATACAAGAAATGTACATCAAAACATACACATTTTCATTGTATATACAAGAAATGTACATCAAAGCATACACACCTTCATTGTACTCTCAAGAAATGTACATCAAAACATACACATTTTCATTGTATATAAAAGGAATGTACATCAAAACATACACATTTTTATTGTATTAACTAGAAATGTACATCAAAACTTACACATTTTCATTGTATATACAAGAAATGTACATCAAAACTTACACATTTTCATTATATATACAAGAAATGTACCTCAAAACTTACACATTTTCATTGTATATACAAGAAATGTACATCAAAGCTGCACATTTTCATCGTAAATACAAGAAATGTACATCAAACCTTACACATTTTCATTGTATATACAAGAAATGTACATCAAAGCTGCAAATTTTCATCGTAAATACAAGAAATGTACATCAAACCTTACACATTTTCATTGTATATACAAGTAATGTACATCAAAGCTTACACATTTTCATTGTACATTCAAGAAATGTACATCAAAACTTACACATGTTCATTGTATATTCAAGAAATGTACATCAAAGCTTACACATTTTCATTGTACATTCAAGAAATGTACATCAAAACTTACACATGTTCATTGTATATTCAAGAAATGTACATCAAAACTACCCATTTTCATTGTACATTCAAGAAATGTACATCAAAACTTACACATGTTCATTGTATATTCAAGAAATGTACATCAAAACTACCCATTTTCATTGTATATACTAGAAACGTACATCAACACTTACACATTTTCATTGTATATACAAGAAATGTACATCAAAACATACACATTTTCATTGTAAATACAAGAAATGTACATCAAAACTTACACATTTTCATTGTATATACAAGAAATGTACATCAAAACTTACACATTTTCATTGTATATACAAGAAATGTACAGCAAAACAAACCTTTTCATTGTATATGCAAGAAATATACATCAAAACTACACATTTTCGTTGTACACTACAGAAATGTACATCAAAACATACACATTTTCGTTGTATATACAAGAAATGTACATCAAAACTTACACATTTTCATTGTATATACAAGAAATGTACATCAAAAACTTACACATTTTCATTGTACACTCAAGAAATGTACATCAAAACATACACATTTTCATTGTATATACAAGGAATGTACATCAAAACATACACATTTTCATTGTATATACAAGAAATGTACATCAAAACTTACACATTTTCATTGTATATACTAGAAATGTACATCAAAACTTACACATTTTCATTGTATATACAAGAAATGTACATCAAAACTTACACATTTTCATTGTACATACAAGAAATGTACGTCACAACATACACATTTTCATTGTATATACAAGAAATGTACATCAAAGCATACACACCTTCATTGTACACTCAAGAAATGTACATCAAAACATACACATTTTCATTGTATATACAAGGAATGTACATCAAAACATACACATTTTCATTGTATATACTAGAAATGTACACCAAAACTTACACATTTTAATTGTATATACAAGAAATGTACATCAAAACGTACACATTTTCATTGTATATACAAGAAATGTACCTCAAAACTTACACATTTTCATTGTATATACAAGAAGTGTACATCAAAGCTGCACATTTTCATCGTAAATACAAGAAATGTACATCAAACCTTACACATTTTCATTGTATATACAAGAAATGTACATCAAAGCTGCACATTTTCATCGTAAATACAAGAAATGTACATCAAACCTTACCCATTTTCATTGTATATACAAGAAATGTACATCAAAGCTGCACATTTTCACCTTAAATACAAAAAATGTACATCAAAACTTACACATTTTCATTGTGTATACAAGAAATGTACATCAAAACTTACACATTTTCATTGTATATTCAAGAAATGTACATCAAAAACTTACACATTTTCATTGTATATACAAGAAATGTACATCAAAGCTTACACATTTTCATTGTACATTCAAGAAATGTACATCAAAACATACACATTTTCATTGTATATACAAGAAATGTACATCACAAACTTACACATTTTCATTGTATATACAAGAAATGTACATTAAAACTTACACATTTTCATTGTATATACAAGAAATGTACATCAAAACTTACACATTTTCATTGTATATACAAGAAATGTACATCAAAAACTTACACATTTTCATTGTACACTCAAGAAATGTACATCAAAACATACACATTTTCATTGTATATACAAGGAATGTACATCAAAACATACACATTTTCATTGGATATACAAGAAATGTACATCAAAACTTACACATTTTCATTGTATATACTAGAAATGTACACCAAAACTTACACATTTTCATTGTATATACAAGAAATGTACATCAAAACTTACACATTTTCATTGTATATACAAGAAATGTACATCAAAACATACACATTTTCATTGTATATACAAGAAATGTACATCAAGGCATACACACCTTCATTGTACACTCAAGAAATGTACATCAAAACTTACACATTTTCATTGTACACTCAAGAATTGTACATCAAAACATACACATTTTCATTGTATACACAAGAAACGTACATCAAAACTTACACATTTTCATTGTACATACAAGAAATATACATCAAGACTTACACATTTTCATTGTATATACAAGAAATATACATCAAAACTACAAATTTTCATTGTATATACAAGAAATGTACATCAAAACTTACACATTTTCATTGTATATACAAGAAATGTACATCAAAGCTCACACATTTTCATTGTATATACAAGAAATGTACATGAAAACATACACATTTTCATTGTATATACAAGAAATGTACATCAAAACATACACATTTTCATTGTATATACAAGAAATGTACAACAAATCTTACACATTTTCATTGTACACTCAAGAAATGTACATCAAAACTTACACATTTTCATTGTATATACAAGGAATGTACATCAAAACATACACGTTTTCATTGTATATACAAGAAATGTACATCAAAACTCACACACTTTCATTGTATATACAAGAAATGTACATCAAAACTTACACATTTTCATTGTATATACAAGAAATGTACATCAAAGCTCACACATTTTCATTGTATATACAAGAAATGTACATGAAAACATACACATTTTCATTGTATATACAAGAAAAGTACATCAAAACTTACACATTTTCATTGTATATACAAGAAATGTACATCAAAAGATACACATTTTCATTGTATATTCAAGAAATGTACATCAAAACTTAAACACTTTCATTGTACACCTAAGAAATGTGAATCAAAACTTACACATTTTCATTGTATATACAAGGAATGTACATCTAAACATGCACATTTTCATTGTACACTCAAGAAATGTACATAGAAACTTACACATTTTCATTGTATATACAAGAAATGTACATCAAAACTTACACATTTTCATTGTATATACTAGAAATGTACATCAAAACTTACACATTTTCATTGTATATACAAGAAATGTACATCAAAACTTACACATTTTCATTGTATATACAGGAAATGTACATCAAAACATACACATTTTCATTGTATATACAAGAAATGTACATCAAAGCATACACACCTTCATTGTACACTCAAGAAATGTACATCAAAACTTACACATTTTCATTGTACACTCAAGAATTGTACATCAAAACATACACATTTTCATTGTATACACAAGAAACGTACATCAAAACTTACACATTTTCATTGTACATACAAGAAATATACATCAAAACTTACACATTTTCATTGTATATACAAGAAATATACATCAAAACTACAAATTTTCATTGTATATACAAGAAATGTACATCAAAACTTACACATTTTCATTATATATACAAGAAATGTACATCAAAGCTCACACATTTTCATTGTATATACAAGAAATGTACATGAAAACATACACATTTTCATTGTATATACAAGAAATGTACATCAAAACATACACATTTTCATTGTATATACAAGAAATGTACAACAAAACTTACACATTTTCATTGTACACTCAAGAAATGTACATCAAAACTTACACATTTTCATTGTATATACAAGGAATGTACATCAAAACATACACGTTTTCATTGTATATACAAGAAATGTACATCAAAACTCACACATTTTCATTGTATATACAAGAAATGTACATCAAAACTTACACATTTTCATTGTATATACAAGAAATGTACATCAAAGCTCACACATTTTCATTGTATATACAAGAAATGTACATGAAAACATACACATTTTCATTGTATATACAAGAAATGTACATCAAAACTTACACATTTTCATTGTATATACAAGAAATGTACATCAAAAGATACACATTTTCATTGTATATTCAAGAAATGTACATCAAAACTTACACATTTTCATTGTACACTCAAGAAATGTGAATCAAAACTTACAAATTTTCATTGTATATACAAGGAATGTACACCTAACATGCACATTTTCATTGTACACTCAAGAAATGTACATAGAAACTTACACATTTTCATTGCATATACAAGAAGTGTACATCAAAGCTGCACATTTTCATCGTAAATACAAGAAATGTACATCAAACCTTACACATTTTCATTGTATATACAAGAAATGTACATCAAAGCTGCACATTTTCATCGTAAATACAAGAAATGTACATCAAACCTTACACATTTTCATTGTATATACAAGAAATGTACATCAAAACTGCACATTTTCACCTTAAATACAAAAAAAGGTACATCAAAACTTACACATTTTCATTGTGTATACAAGAAATGTACATCAAAACTTACACATTTTCATTGTATATTCAAGAAATGTACATCAAAAACTTACACATTTTCATTGTATATACAAGAAATGTACATCAAAGCTTACACATTTTCATTGTACATTCAAGAAATGTACATCAAAACATACACATTTTCATTGTATATACAAGAAATGTACATCACAAACTTACACATTTTCATTGTATATACAAGAAATGTACATTAAAACTTACACATTTTCATTGTACACTCAAGAAATGTACATCAAAACATACACATTTTCATTGTATATACAAGGAATGTACATCAAAACATTCACATTTTCATTGGATATACAAGAAATGTACATCAAAACCTACACATTTTCATTGTATATACTAGAAATGTACACCAAAACTTACACATTTTCTTTGTATATACAAGTAATGTACATCAAAACTTACACATTTTCATTGTATATACAAGAAATGTACATCAAAACATACACATTTTCATTGTATATACAAGAAATGTACATCAAAGCATACACACCTTCATTGTACACTCAAGAAATGTACATCAAAACTTACACATTTTCATTGTACACTCAAGAATTGTACATCAAAACATACACATTTTCATTGTATACACAAGAAACGTACATCAAAACTTACACATTTTCATTGTACTTACAAGAAATATACATCAAAACTTACACATTTTCATTGTATATACAAGAAATATACATCAAAACTACAAATTTTCATTGTATATACAAGAAATGTACATCAAACCTTACACATTTTCATTGTATATACAAGAAATGTACATCAAAACTTACACATTTTCATTGTATATACAAGAAATGTACATCAAAACTTACACATTTTCATTGTATATACTAGAAATGTACATCAAAACTTACACATTTTCATTGTATATACAAGAAATGTACATCAAAACATACACATTTTCATTGTATATACAAGAAATGTACATCAAAGCATACACACCTTCATTGTACACTCAAGAAATGTACATCAAATCATACACATTTTCATTGTATATACTAGAAATGTACATCAAAACTTACACATTTTCATTGTATATACAAGGAATGTACATCAAAACATACACATTTTCATTGTATATACAAGAAATGTACATCAAAACTTACACATTTTCATTGTATATACTAGAAATGTACATCAAAACTTACACCTTTTCATTGTATATACAAGAAATGTACATCAAAACTTACACGTTTTCATTGTATATACAAGAAAAATACATCAAAGCTGCACATTTTCATCGTAAATACAAGAAATGTACATCAAACCTTACACATTTTCATTGTATATACAAAAAATGTACATCAAAACTTTCACATTTTGATTGTGTATACAAGAAGTGTACATCAAAGCCTACACATTTTCATTGTATATACAAGAAATGTACATCAAAAACTTACTCATTTTCATTGTACATACAAGAAATGTACATCAAAACTTAGACATGTTCTTTGTATATTCAAGAAATGTACATCAAAACTACACATTTTCATTGTATATACAAGAAATGTACATAAAAACTTACACATTTTCATTGTATATACAAGAAATGTACATCAAAACATACACATTTTCATTGTATATACAAGAAATGTACATCAAAGCATACACACCTTCATTGTACACTCAAGAAATGTACATCAAAACTTACACATTTTCATTGTACACTCAAGAATTGTACATCAAAACATACACATTTTCATTGTATACACAAGAAACGTACATCAAAACATACACATTTTCATTGTATATACAAGAAATATACATCAAAACTACAAATTTTCATTGTATATACAAGAAATGTACATCAAAACTTACACATTTTCATTGTATATACAAGAAATGTACATCAAAGCTCACACATTTTCATTGTATATACAAGAAATGTACATGAAAACATACACATTTTCATTGCATATACAAGAAATGTACATCAAAACATACACATTTTCATTGTATATACAAGAAATGTACAACAAAACTTACACATTTTCATTGTACACTCAAGAAATGTACATCAAAACTTACACATTTTCATTGTATATACAAGGAATGTACATCAAAACATACACGTTTTCATTGTATATACAAGAAATGTACATCAAAACTCACACATTTTCATTGTATATACAAGAAATGTACATCAAAACTTACACATTTTCATTGTATATACAAGAAATGTACATCAAAGCTCACACATTTTCATTGTATATACAAGAAATGTACATGAAAACATACACATTTTCATTGTATATACAAGAAATGTACATCAAAACTTACACATTTTCATTGTATATACAAGAAATGTACATCAAAAGATACACATTTTCATTGTATATTCAAGAAATGTACATCCAAACTTACACATTTTCATTGTACACTCAAGAAATGTGAATCAAAACTTACACATTTTCATTGTATATACAAGGAATGTACATCTAAACATGCACATTTTCATTGTACACTCAAGAAATGTACATAGAAACTTACACATTTTCATTGTATATACAAGAAATGTACATCAAAACTTACACACTTTCATTGTATAATCAAGCAATGTACATCAAAACTTACACATTTTCATTGTATATACAAGAAATGTACATCAAAACTTACACATTTTCATTGTATATACAAGAAATGTACATCAAAGCATACACATTTTCATTGTATATACAAGAAATATACATCAAAACTTACACATTTTCATTGTATCTACCAGAAATGTACATGAAAACGTACACATTTTCGTTGTACATTCAAGAAATGTAAATCAAAACATACACATTTTCATTGTATATACAATAAATGTACATCAAAACTTACACATTTTCATTGGATATACAAGAAATGTACATCAAAGCCTACACATTTTCATTGTATATACAAGAAATGTAAATCAAAACATACACATTTTCATTGTATATACAATAAATGTACATCAAAACTTACACATTTTCATTGGATATACAAGAAATGTACATCAAAGCCTACACATTTTCATTGTATATACAAGAAATGTACAGCAAAACAAACATTTTCATTGAATATACAAGAAATGTACATCAAAACTACACATTTTCGTTGTACACTAAAGAACTGTACATCAAAACATACAGATTTTCATTGTGCACTCAAGAAATGTACATAGAAACTTACACATTTTCATTGTATATACAAGAAATGTACATCAAAACTTACACACTTTCATTGTATAATCAAGCAATGTACATCAAAACTTACACATTTTCATTGTATATACAAGAAATGTACATCAAAACTTACACATTTTCATTGTATATACAAGAAATGTACATCAAAGCATACACATTTTCACTGTACATACAAGAAATGTACATCAAAACTTACACATTTTCATTGTATATATAAGAAATATACATTAAAACTACACATTTTCATTGTATATACAAGAAATGTGCATCAAAACTTACACATCTTCATGGTATATGCAAGAAATGTACATCAAAACTTACACATTTTCATTGAATATACAAGAATTGTACATCTAAGCTCTCACATTTTCATTGTATATACAAGAAATGTACATGAAAACATACACATTTTCATTGTATATACAAGAAATGTACATCAAAACTTACACGTTTTCATTGTACATACAAGAAATGTACATCAAAACCTACACATTTTCATTGTACATAGAAGAAATGTACATCAAAACTTACACATTTTCATTGTATATACAAGAATTGTACATCAAAGCTTACATATTTTCATTGTACATTAAAGAAATGTACATCAAAACTACACATTTTTATTGTATATACAAGAAATGTACTTCAAAACATAGACATTTTCATTTTATATACAAGAATGTACATCAAAACTTACACATATTCATTGTACACTCAAGAAATGTACTTCAAAACATACACATTTTCGTTTTATATACAAGATTGTACATCAAAACTTACACATTTTCATTGGACATACAAGAAATGTACATCAAAACATACACATTTTCATTGTATATACAAGAAATGTACATCAAAACTTACACATTTTCATTCTATATACAAGAAATGTACATCAAAACATACACATTTTGATTGTATATACAAGAAATGTACATCAAAACATACACATTTTCATTGTATATACAAGGAATGTACATCAAAACATACACATTTTCATTGTATATACAAGAAATGTACATCAAAACTTACACATTTTCATTGTATATACTAGAAATGTACACCAAAACTTACACATTTTCATTGTATATACAAGAAATGTACATCAAAACTTACACATTTTCATTGTATATACAAGAAATGTACACCAAAACATACACATTTTCAATGTATATACAAGAAATGTACATCAAAGCATACACACCTTCATTGTACACTCAAGAAATGTACATCAAAACATACACATTTTCATTGTATATACAAGGAATGTACATCAAAACATACACATTTTCATTGTATTAACTAGAAATTACACATTTTCATTGTATATACAAGAAATGTACCTCAAAACTTACACATTTTCATTGTATATACAAGAAATGTACATCAAAGCTGCACATTTTCATCGTAAATACAAGAAATGTACATCAAACCTTACACATTTTCATTGTATATACAAGAAATGTACATCAAAGCTGCACATTTTCATCGTAAATACAAGAAATGTACATCAAACCTTACACATTTTCATTGTATATACAAGAAATGTACATCAAAGCTGCACATTTTCATTGTATATACAAGAAATGTACATCAAACCTTACACATTTTCATTGTGTATACAAGAAATGTACATCAAAACTTACACCTTTTCATTGTATATACAAGAAATGTACATCAAACCTTACACATTTTCATTGTATATTCAAGAAATGTACATCAAACCTTACACATTTTCATTGTATATACAAGAAATGTACATCAAACCTTACACATTTTCATTGTACATACAAGAAATGTACATCAAAACTTACACATTTTCATTGTATATTCAAGAAATGTACATCAAACCTTACACATTTTCATTGTATATACAAGAAATGTACATCAAACCTTACACATTTTCATTGTATATACAAGAAATGTACATCAAAGCTGCACATTTTCATCGTAAATACAAAAAATGTACATCAAAACTTACACATTTTCATTGTGTATACAAGAAATGTACATCAAAACTTACACATTTTCATTGTATATTCAAGAAATGTACATCAAAAACTTACACATTTTCATTGTATATATAAGAAATGTACATCAAAGCTTACACATTTTCATTGTACATTCAAGAAATGTACATCAAAACATACACATTTTCATTGTGTATACAAGAAATGTACATCACAAACTTACACATTTTCATTGTATATACAAGAAATGTACATCAAAACTTACACATTTTCATTGTATATACAAGAAATGTACATCAAAACTTACACATTTTCATTGTATATACATCAAAGCTGCACATTTTCATTGTACACTCAAGAAATGTACATCAAAACATAGACATTTTCATTGTACAAACAAGAAATGTACATCAAAACTTACACATTTTCATTGTATATACAAGAAATGTACATCAAAACTTACACATTTTCATTGTGCACTCAAGAAATGTACATCAAAACTTACACATTTTCATTGTACACTCAAGAATTGTACATCAAGACATACACATTTTCATTGTATACACAAGAAACGTACATCAAAACTTACACATTTTCATTGTACATACAAGAAATGTACATCAAAACTTACACATTTTCATTGTATATACAAGAAATATACATCAAAACTACAAATTTTCATTGTATATACAAGAAATGTACATCAAAACTTACACATTTTCATTGTATATACAAGAAATGTACATCAAAGCTCACACATTTTCACTGTATATACAAGAAATGTACATGAAAACATACACATTTTCATTGTATATACAAGAAATGTACATCAAAACATACACATTTTCATTGTATATACAAGAAATGTACATCAAAGCTCACACATTTTCATTGTATATACAAGAAATGTACATCAAAACTTACACATTTTCATTGTATATACAAGAAATGTACATCAAAAGATACACATTTTCATTGTATATTCAAGAAATGTACATCAAAACTTACACATTTTCATTGTACACTCAAGAAATGTGAATCAAAACTTACACATTTTCATTGTATATACAAGGAATGTACATCTAAACATGCACATTTTCATTGTACACTCAAGAAATGTACATAGAAACTTACACATTTTCATTGTATATACAAGAAATGTACATCAAAACTTACACACTTTCATTGTATAATCAAGCAATGTACATCAAAACTTACACATTTTCATTGTATATACAAGAAATGTACATCAAAACTTACACATTTTCATTGTATATACAAGAAATGTACATCAAAGCATACACATTTTCATTGTATATACAAGAAATATACATCAAAACTTACACATTTTCATTGTATCTACCAGAAATGTACATGAAAACGTACACATTTTCGTTGTACATTCAAGAAATGTACATCAAAGCTTACACATTCTCATTGTATATACAAGAAATGTACATCAAAACTTACACGTTTTCATTGTATATACAAGAAATGTACATCTAAACTTACACATTTTCATTGTATATACAAGAAATGTACATCAAAGCTTACACATTCTCATTGTATATACAAGAAATGTACTTCAAAACATACACATTTTCATTGTATATACAAGAATGTACATCAAAACTTACACATTTTCATTGTACATACAAGAAATGTACATCAAAACATACACATTTTCATTGTATATACAATAAATGTACATCAAAACTTACACATTTTCATTGGATATACAAGAAATGTACATCAAAGCCTACACATTTTCATTGAATATACAAGAAATGTACATCAAAACTACACACTTTCGTTGTACACTAAAGAACTGTACATCAAAACATACAGATTTTCAAAGTGCACTCAAGAAATGTACATCAAAACTTACACATTTTCATTGTACACTCAAGAAATGTACATCAACTCATACACATTTTCATTGTATACACAAGAAATGTACATCAAAACATACACATTTTCATTGTACATACAAGAAATGCACATCAAAAACTTACACATTTTCACTGTACATACAAGAAATGTACATCAAAACTTACACATTTTCATTGTATATATAAGAAATATACATTAAAGCTACACATTTTCATTGTATATACAAGAAATGTGCATCAAAACTTACACATCTTCATTGTATATGCAAGAAATGTACATCAAAACTTACACATTTTCATTGTATATACAAGAATTGTACATCAAAGCTCACACATTTTCATTGTATATACAAGAAATGTACATGAAAACATACACATTTTCATTGTATATACAAGAAATGTACATCAAAACTTACACGTTTTCATTGTACATACAAGAAATGTACATCAAAACCTACACATTTTCATTGTACATAGAAGAAATGTACATCAAAACTTACACATTTTCATTGCATATACAAGAATTGTACATCAAAGCTTACATATTTTCATTGTACATTAAAGAAATGTACATCAAAACTACACATTTTTATTGTATATACAAGAAATGTACTTCAAAACATACACATTTTCATTTTATATACAAGAATGTACAACAAAACTTACACATATTCATTGTACACTCAAGAAATGTACTTCAAAACATACACATTTTCGTTTTATATACAAGATTGTACATCAAAACTTACACATTTTCATTGGACATACAAGAAATGTACATCAAAACATACACATTTTCATTGTATATACAAGAAATGTACAACAAAACTTACACATTTTCATTGTACACTCAAGAAATGTACATCAAAACTTACACATTTTCATTGTATATACAAGGAATGTACATCAAAACATACACGTTTTCATTGTATATACAAGAAATGTACATCAAAACTCACACATTTTCATTGTATATACAAGAAATGTACATCAAAACTTACACATTTTCATTGTATATACAAGAAATGTACATCAAAGCTCACACATTTTCATTGTATATACAAGAAATGTACATGAAAACATACACATTTTCATTGTATATACAAGAAATGTACATCAAAACTTACACATTTTCATTGTATATACAAGAAATGTACATCAAAAGATACACATTTTCATTGTATATTCAAGAAATGTACATCAAAACTTACACATTTTCATTGTACACTCAAGAAATGTGAATCAAAACTTACAAATTTTCATTGTATATACAAGGAATGTACATCTAAACATGCACATTTTCATTGTACACTCAAGAAATGTACATAGAAACTTACACATTTTCATTGCATATACAAGAAGTGTACATCAAAGCTGCACATTTTCATCGTAAATACAAGAAATGTACATCAAACCTTACACATTTTCATTGTATATACAAGAAATGTACATCAAAGCTGCACATTTTCATCGTAAATACAAGAAATGTACATCAAACCTTACACATTTTCATTGTATATACAAGAAATGTACATCAAAGCTGCACATTTTCACCTTAAATACAAAAAATGTACATCAAAACTTACACATTTTCATTGTGTATACAAGAAATGTACATCAAAACTTACACATTTTCATTGTATATTCAAGAAATGTACATCAAAAACTTACACATTTTCATTGTATATACAAGAAATGTACATCAAAGCTTACACATTTTCATTGTACATTCAAGAAATGTACATCAAAACATACACATTTTCATTGTATATACAAGAAATGTACATCACAAACTTACACATTTTCATTGTATATACAGGAAATGTACATTAAAACTTACACATTTTCATTGTACACTCAAGAAATGTACATCAAAACATACACATTTTCATTGTATATACAAGGAATGTACATCAAAACATTCACATTTTCATTGGATATACAAGAAATGTACATCAAAACCTACACATTTTCATTGTATATACTAGAAATGTACACCAAAACTTACACATTTTCTTTGTATATACAAGTAATGTACATCAAAACTTACACATTTTCATTGTATATACAAGAAATGTACATCAAAACATACACATTTTCATTGTATATACAAGAAATGTACATCAAAGCATACACACCTTCATTGTACACTCAAGAAATGTACATCAAAACTTACACATTTTCATTGTACACTCAAGAATTGTACATCAAAACATACACATTTTCATTGTATACACAAGAAACGTACATCAAAACTTATACATTTTCATTGTACTTACAAGAAATATACATCAAAACTTACAGATTTTCATTGTATATACAAGAAATATACATCAAAACTACAAATTTTCATTGTATATACAAGAAATGTACATCAAAACTTACACATTTTCATTGTATATACAAGAAATGTACATCAAAGCTCACACATTTTCATTGTATATACAAGAAATGTAAATGAAAACATACACATTTTCATTGTATATACAAGAAATGTACATCAAAACATACACATTTTCATTGTATATACAAGAAATGTACAACAAAACTTACACATTTTCATTGTACACTCAAGAAATGTACATCAAAACTTACACATTTTCATTGTATATACAAGGAATGTACATCAAGACATACACGTTTTCATTGTATATACAAGAAATGTACATCAAAACTCACACATTTTCATTGTATATACAAGAAATGTACATCAAAACTTACACATCTTCATTGTATATACAAGAAATGTACATCAAAGCTCACACATTTTCATTGTATATACAAGAAATGTACATGAAAACATACACATTTTCATTGTATATACAAGAAATGTACATCAAAACTTACACATTTTCATTGTATATACAAGAAATGTACATCAAAAGATACACATTTTCATTGTATATTCAAGAAATGTACCTCAAAACTTACACATTTTCATTGTACACCTAAGAAATGTGAATCAAAACTTACACATTTTCATTGTATATACAAGGAATGTACATCTAAACATGCACATTTTCATTGTACACTCAAGAAATGTACATAGAAACTTACACATTTTCATTGTATATACAAGAAATGTACATCAAAACTTACACATTTTCATTGTATATACTAGAAATGTACACCAAAACTTACACATTTTCATTGTATATACAAGAAATGTACATAAAAACTTACACATTTTCATTGTATATACAAGAAATGTACATCAAAACATACACATTTTCATTGTATATACAAGAAATGTACATCAAAGCATACACACCTTCATTGTACACTCAAGAAATGTACATCAAAACTTACACATTTTCATTGTACACTCAAGAATTGTACATCAAAACATACACATTTTCATTGTATACACAAGAAACGTACATCAAAACATACACATTTTCATTGTATATACAAGAAATATACATCAAAACTACAAATTTTCATTGTATATACAAGAAATGTACATCAAAACTTACACATTTTCATTGTATATACAAGAAATGTACATCAAAGCTCACACATTTTCATTGTATATACAAGAAATGTACATGAAAACATACACATTTTCATTGTATATACAAGAAATGTACATCAAAACATACACATTTTCATTGTATATACAAGAAATGTACAACAAAACTTACACATTTTCATTGTACACTCAAGAAATGTACATCAAAACTTACACATTTTCATTGTATATACAAGGAATGTACATCAAAACATACACGTTTTCATTGTATATACAAGAAATGTACATCAAAACTCACACATTTTCATTGTATATACAAGAAATGTACATCAAAACTTACACATTTTCATTGTATATACAAGAAATGTACATCAAAGCTCACACATTTTCATTGTATATACAAGAAATGTACATGAAAACATACACATTTTCATTGTATATACAAGAAATGTACATCAAAACTTACACATTTTCATTGTATATACAAGAAATGTACATCAAAAGATACACATTTTCATTGTATATTCAAGAAATGTACATCAAAACTTACACATTTTCATTGTACACTCAAGAAATGTGAATCAAAACTTACACATTTTCATTGTATATACAAGGAATGTACATCTAAACATGCACATTTTCATTGTACACTCAAGAAATGTACATAGAAACTTACACATTTTCATTGTATATACAAGAAATGTACATCAAAACTTACACACTTTCATTGTATAATCAAGCAATGTACATCAAAACTTACACATTTTCATTGTATATACAAGAAATGTACATCAAAACTTACACATTTTCATTGTATATACAAGAAATGTACATCAAAGCATACACATTTTCATTGTATATACAAGAAATATACATCAAAACTTACACATTTTCATTGTATCTACCAGAAATGTACATGAAAACGTACACATTTTCGTTGTACATTCAAGAAATGTAAATCAAAACATACACATTTTCATTGTATATACAATAAATGTACATCAAAACTTACACATTTTCATTGGATATACAAGAAATGTACATCAAAGCCTACACATTTTCATTGTATATACAAGAAATGTAAATCAAAACATACACATTTTCATTGTATATACAATAAATGTACATCAAAACTTACACATTTTCATTGGATATACAAGAAATGTACATCAAAGCCTACACATTTTCATTGTATATACAAGAAATGTACAGCAAAACAAACATTTTCATTGAATATACAAGAAATGTACATCAAAACTACACATTTTCGTTGTACACTAAAGAACTGTACATCAAAACATACAGATTTTCATTGTGCACTCAAGAAATGTACATAGAAACTTACACATTTTCATTGTATATACAAGAAATGTACATCAAAACTTACACACTTTCATTGTATAATCAAGCAATGTACATCAAAACTTACACATTTTCATTGTATATACAAGAAATGTACATCAAAACTTACACATTTTCATTGTATATACAAGAAATGTACATCAAAGCATACACATTTTCACTGTACATACAAGAAATGTACATCAAAACTTACACATTTTCATTGTATATATAAGAAATATACATTAAAACTACACATTTTCATTGTATATACAAGAAATGTGCATCAAAACTTACACATCTTCATGGTATATGCAAGAAATGTACATCAAAACTTACACATTTTCATTGTATATACAAGAATTGTACATCTAAGCTCTCACATTTTCATTGTATATACAAGAAATGTACATGAAAACATACACATTTTCATTGTATATACAAGAAATGTACATCAAAACTTACACGTTTTCATTGTACATACAAGAAATGTACATCAAAACCTACACATTTTCATTGTACATAGAAGAAATGTACATCAAAACTTACACATTTTCATTGTATATACAAGAATTGTACATCAAAGCTTACATATTTTCATTGTACATTAAAGAAATGTACATCAAAACTACACATTTTTATTGTATATACAAGAAATGTACTTCAAAACATAGACATTTTCATTTTATATACAAGAATGTACATCAAAACTTACACATATTCATTGTACACTCAAGAAACGTACTTCAAAACATACACATTTTCGTTTTATATACAAGATTGTACATCAAAACTTACACATTTTCATTGGACATACAAGAAATGTACATCAAAACATACACATTTTCATTGTATATACAAGAAATGTACATCAAAACTTACACATTTTCATTCTATATACAAGAAATGTACATCAAAACATACACATTTTGATTGTATATACAAGAAATGTACATCAAAACTTACACATTTTCATTGTATATACTAGAAATGTACACCAAAACTTACACATTTTCATTGTATATACAAGAAATGTACATCAAAACTTACACATTTTCATTGTATATACAAGAAATGTACACCAAAACATACACATTTTCAATGTATATACAAGAAATGTACATCAAAGCATACACACCTTCATTGTACACTCAAGAAATGTACATCAAAACATACACATTTTCATTGTATATACAAGGAATGTACATCAAAACATACACATTTTCATTGTATTAACTAGAAATTACACATTTTCATTGTATATACAAGAAATGTACCTCAAAACTTACACATTTTCATTGTATATACAAGAAATGTACATCAAAGCTGCACATTTTCATCGTAAATACAAGAAATGTACATCAAACCTTACACATTTTCATTGTATATACAAGAAATGTACATCAAAGCTGCACATTTTCATCGTAAATACAAGAAATGTACATCAAACCTTACACATTTTCATTGTATATACAAGAAATGTACATCAAAGCTGCACATTTTCATTGTATATACAAGAAATGTACATCAAACCTTACACATTTTCATTGTGTATACAAGAAATGTACATCAAAACTTACACCTTTTCATTGTATATACAAGAAATGTACATCAAACCTTACACATTTTCATTGTATATTCAAGAAATGTACATCAAACCTTACACATTTTCATTGTATATACAAGAAATGTACATCAAACCTTACACATTTTCATTGTACATACAAGAAATGTACATCAAAACTTACACATTTTCATTGTATATTCAAGAAATGTACATCAAACCTTACACATTTTCATTGTATATACAAGAAATGTACATCAAACCTTACACATTTTCATTGTATATACAAGAAATGTACATCAAAGCTGCACATTTTCATCGTAAATACAAAAAATGTACATCAAAACTTACACATTTTCATTGTGTATACAAGAAATGTACATCAAAACTTACACATTTTCATTGTATATTCAAGAAATGTACAACAAAAACTTACACATTTTCATTGTATATATAAGAAATGTACATCAAAGCTTACACATTTTCATTGTACATTCAAGAAATGTACATCAAAACATACACATTTTCATTGTGTATACAAGAAATGTACATCACAAACTTACACATTTTCATTGTATATACAAGAAATGTACATCAAAACTTACACATTTTCATTGTATATACAAGAAATGTACATCAAAACTTACACATTTTCATTGTATATACATCAAAGCTGCACATTTTCATTGTACACTCAAGAAATGTACATCAAAACATAGACATTTTCATTGTACAAACAAGAAATGTACATCAAAACTTACACATTTTCATTGTATATACAAGAAATGTACATCACAACTTACACATTTTCATTGTGCACTCAAGAAATGTACATCAAAACTTACACATTTTCATTGTACACTCAAGAATTGTACATCAAGACATACACATTTTCATTGTATACACAAGAAACGTACATCAAAACTTACACATTTTCATTGTACATACAAGAAATGTACATCAAAACTTACACATTTTCATTGTATATACAAGAAATATACATCAAAACTACAAATTTTCATTGTATATACAAGAAATGTACATCAAAACTTACACATTTTCATTGTATATACAAGAAATGTACATCAAAGCTCACACATTTTCACTGTATATACAAGAAATGTACATGAAAACATACACATTTTCATTGTATATACAAGAAATGTACATCAAAACATACACATTTTCATTGTATATACAAGAAATGTACATCAAAGCTCACACATTTTCATTGTATATACAAGAAATGTACATCAAAACTTACACATTTTCATTGTATATACAAGAAATGTACATCAAAAGATACACATTTTCATTGTATATTCAAGAAATGTACATCAAAACTTACACATTTTCATTGTACACTCAAGAAATGTGAATCAAAACTTACACATTTTCATTGTATATACAAGGAATGTACATCTAAACATGCACATTTTCATTGTACACTCAAGAAATGTACATAGAAACTTACACATTTTCATTGTATATACAAGAAATGTACATCAAAACTTACACACTTTCATTGTATAATCAAGCAATGTACATCAAAACTTACACATTTTCATTGTATATACAAGAAATGTACATCAAAACTTACACATTTTCATTGTATATACAAGAAATGTACATCAAAGCATACACATTTTCATTGTATATACAAGAAATATACATCAAAACTTACACATTTTCATTGTATCTACCAGAAATGTACATGAAAACGTACACATTTTCGTTGTACATTCAAGAAATGTACATCAAAGCTTACACATTCTCATTGTATATACAAGAAATGTACATCAAAACTTACACGTTTTCATTGTATATACAAGAAATGTACATCTAAACTTACACATTTTCATTGTATATACAAGAAATGTACATCAAAGCTTACACATTCTCATTGTATATACAAGAAATGTACTTCAAAACATACACATTTTCATTGTATATACAAGAATGTACATCAAAACTTACACATTTTCATTGTACATACAAGAAATGTACATCAAAACATACACATTTTCATTGTATATACAATAAATGTACATCAAAACTTACACATTTTCATTGGATATACAAGAAATGTACATCAAAGCCTACACATTTTCATTGAATATACAAGAAATGTACATCAAAACTACACACTTTCGTTGTACACTAAAGAACTGTACATCAAAACATACAGATTTTCAAAGTGCACTCAAGAAATGTACATCAAAACTTACACATTTTCATTGTACACTCAAGAAATGTACATCAACTCATACACATTTTCGTTGTATACACAAGAAATGTACATCAAAACTTACACATTTTCATTGTACATACAAGAAATGCACATCAAAAACTTACACATTTTCACTGTACATACAAGAAATGTACATCAAAACTTACACATTTTCATTGTATATATAAGAAATATACATTAAAACTACACATTTTCATTGTATATACAAGAAATGTGCATCAAAACTTACACATCTTCATTGTATATGCAAGAAATGTACATCAAAACTTACACATTTTCATTGTATATACAAGAATTGTACATCAAAGCTCACACATTTTCATTGTATATACAAGAAATGTACATGAAAACATACACATTTTCATTGTATATACAAGAAATGTACATCAAAACTTACACGTTTTCATTGTACATACAAGAAATGTACATCAAAACCTACACATTTTCATTGTACATAGAAGAAATGTACATCAAAACTTACACATTTTCATTGTATATACAAGAATTGTACATCAAAGCTTACATATTTTCATTGTACATTAAAGAAATGTACATCAAAACTACACATTTTTATTGTATATACAAGAAATGTACTTCAAAACATACACATTTTCATTTTATATACAAGAATGTACAACAAAACTTACACATATTCATTGTACACTCAAGAAATGTACTTCAAAACATACACATTTTCGTTTTATATACAAGAATGTACATCAAAACCTACACATTTTCATTGGACATACAAGAAATGTACATCAAAACATACACATTTTCATTGTATATACAAGAAATGTACATCAAAACTTACACATTTTCATTCTATATACAAGAAATGTACATCAAAACATACACATTTTGATTGTATATACAAGAAATGTACATCAAAACATACACATTTTCATTGTATATACAAGGAATGTACATCAAAACATACACATTTTCATTGTATATACAAGAAATGTACATCAAAACTTACACATTTTCATTGTATATACTAGAAATGTACACCAAAACTTACACATTTTCATTGTATATACAAGAAATGTACATCAAAACTTACACATTTTCATTGTATATACAAGAAATGTACATCAAAACATACACATTTTCATTGTATATACAAGAAATGTACATCAAAGCATACACACCTTCATTGTACACTCAAGAAATGTACATCAAAACATACACATTTTCATTGTATATACAAGGAATGTACATCAAAACATACACATTTTCATTGTATTAACTAGAAATTACACATTTTCACTGTATATACAAGAAATGTACCTCAAAACTTACACATTTTCATTGTATATACAAGAAATGTACATCAAAGCTGCACATTTTCATCGTAAATACAAGAAATGTACATCAAACCTTACACATTTTCATTGTAATACAAGAAATGTACATCAAAGCTGCACATTTTCATCGTAAATACAAGAAATGTACATCAAACCTTACACATTTTCATTGTATATACAAGAAATGTACATCAAAGCTGCACATTTTCATTGTATATACAAGAAATGTACATCAAACCTTACACATTTTCATTGTGTATACAAGAAATGTACATCAAAACTTACACCTTTTCATTGTATATACAAGAAATGTACATCAAACCTTACACATTTTCATTGTATATTCAAGAAATGTACATCAAACCTTACACATTTTCATTGTATATACAAGAAATGTACATCAAACCTTACACATTTTCATTGTACATACAAGAAATGTACATCAAAACTTACACATTTTCATTGTATATTCAAGAAATGTACATCAAACCTTACACATTTTCATTGTATATACAAGAAATGTACATCAAAGCATACACACTTTCATTGTACACTCAAGAAATGTACATCAAAACATACAGATTTTCATTGTATATACAAGGAATGTACATCAAAACATACACATTTTCATTGTATTAACTAGAAATGTACATCAAAACTTACACATTTTCATTGTATATACAAGAAATGTACATCAAAACTTACACATTTTCATTGTGCACTCAAGAAATGTAGATCAAAACTTACACATTTTCATTGTTCACTCAAGAAATGTACTTCAAAACATACACATTTTCATTGTGTATACAAGAAATGTACATCACAAACTTACACATTTTCATTGTATATACAAGAAATGTACATCAAAACTTACACATTTTCATTGTATATACATCAAAGCTGCACATTTTCATTGTACACTCAAGAAATGTACATCAAAACATAGACATTTTCATTGTACAAACAAGAAATGTACATCAAAACTTACACATTTTCATTGTATATACAAGAAATGTACATCAAAACTTACACATTTTCATTGTGCACTCAAGAAATGTACATCAAAACTTACACATTTTCAGTGTACACTCAAGAATTGTACATCAAAACATACACATTTTCATTGTATACACAAGAAACGTACATGAAAACTTACACATTTTCATTGTACATACAAGAAATGTACATTAAAACTTACACATTTTCATTGTATATACAAGAAATATACATCAAAACTACAAATTTTCATTGTATATACAAGAAATGTACATCAAAACTTACACATTTTCATTGTATATACAAGAAATGTACATCAAAGCTCACACATTTTCATTGTATATACAAGAAATGTACATGAAAACATACACATTTTCATTGTATATACAAGAAATGTACATCAAAACATACACATTTTCATTGTATATACAAGAAATGTACAACAAAACTTACACATTTTCATTGTACACTCAAGAAATGTACATCAAAACTTACACATTTTCATTGTATATACAAGGAATGTACATCAAAACATACACGTTTTCATTGTATATACAAGAAATGTACATCAAAACTCACACATTTTCACTGTATATACAAGAAATGTACATCAAAACTTACACATTTTCATTGTATATACAAGAAATGTACATCAAAGCTCACACATTTTCATTGTATATACAAGAAATGTACATGAAAACATACACATTTTCATTGTATATACAAGAAATGTACATCAAAACTTACACATTTTTATTGTATATACAAGAAATGTACATCAAAAGATACACATTTTCATTGTATATTCAAGAAATGTACATCAAAACTTACACATTTTCATTGTACACTCAAGAAATGTGAATCAAAACTTACACATTTTCATTGTATATACAAGGAATGTACATCAACACATACACATTTTCATTGTATAAACAAGAAATATACATCAAAACTTACACACATACATTGTATATCAAGAAATGTACATCTAAACATGCACATTTTCATTGTACACTCAAGAAATGTACATAGAAACTTACACATTTTCATTGTATATACAAGAAATGTACATCAAAACTTACACACTTTCATTGTATATACAAGCAATGTACATCAAAACTTACACATTTTCATTGTATATACAAGAAATGTACATCAAAGCTTACACATTTTCATTGTATATACAATAAATGTACATCAAAGCATACACATTTTCATTGTATATACAAGAAATATACATCAAAACCTACACATTTTCATTGTATCTACCAGAAATGTACATGAAAACGTACACATTTTCGTTGTACATTCAAGAAATGTACATCAGCGCTTACACATTCTCATTGTATATACAAGAATTGTACATCAAAGCTTACATATTTTCATTGTACATTAAAGAAATGTACATCAAAACTACACATTTTTATTGTATATACAAGAAATGTACTTCAAAACATACACATTTTCATTTTATATACAAGAATGTACATCAAAACTTACACATTTTCATTGTACATACAAGAAATGTACATCAAAACATACACATTTTCATTGTATATACAATAAATGTACATCAAAACTTACACATGTTCATTGTATATTCAACAGATGTACATCAAAACTTACAGATTTTCATTGTCATACAAGAAATGTACATCAAAACATACACATTTTCATTGTATATACAATAAATGTACATCAAAACTTACACATTTTCATTGGATATACAAGAAATGTACATCAAAACCTACACATTTTCATTGTATATACAAGAAATGTACATCAAAGCTGCACATTTTCATCGTAAATACAAGAAATGTACATCAAACCTTACACATTTTCATTGTATATACAAGAAATGTACATCAAAGCTGCACATTTTCATTGTATATACAAGAAATGTACATCAAACCTTACACATTTTCATTGTGTATACAAGAAATGTACATCAAAACTTACACCTTTTCATTGTATATACAAGAAATGTACATCAAACCTTACACATTTTCATTGTATATTCAAGAAATGTACATCAAACCATACACATTTTCATTGTATATACAAGAAATGTACATCAAACCTTACACATTTTCATTGTACATACAAGAAATGTACATCAAAACTTACACATTTTCAGTGTATATTCAAGAAATGTACATCAAACCTTACACATTTTCATTGTATATACAAGAAATGTACATCAAAGCATACACACTTTCATTGTACACTCAAGAAATGTACATCAAAACATACAGATTTTCATTGTATATACAAGGAATGTACATCAAAACATACACATTTTCATTGTATTAACTAGAAATGTACATCAAAACTTACACATTTTCATTGTATATACAAGAAATGTACATCAAAACTTACACATTTTCATTGTGCACTCAAGAAATGTAGATCAAAACTTACACATTTTCATTGTTCACTCAAGAAATGTACTTCAAAACATACACATTTTCATTGTGTATACAAGAAATGTACATCACAAACTTACACATTTTCATTGTATATACAAGAAATGTACATCAAAACTTACACATTTTCATTGTATATACATCAAAGCTGCACATTTTCATTGTACACTCAAGAAATGTACATCAAAACATAGACATTTTCATTGTACAAACAAGAAATGTACATCAAAACTTACACATTTTCATTGTATATACAAGAAATGTACATCAAAACTTACACATTTACATTGTGCACTCAAGAAATGTACATCAAAACTTACACATTTTCATTGTACACTCAAGAATTGTACATCAAAACATACACATTTTCATTGTATACACAAGAAACGTACATGAAAACTTACACATTTTCATTGTACATACAAGAAATGTACATCAAAACTTACACATTTTCATTGTATATACAAGAAATATACATCAAAACTACAAATTTTCATTGTATATACAAGAAATGTACATCAAAACTTACACATTTTCATTGTATATACAAGAAATGTACATCAAAGCTCACACATTTTCATTGTATATACAAGAAATGTACATGAAAACATACACATTTTCATTGTATATACAAGAAATGTACATCAGAACATACACATTTTCGTGGTATATACAAGAAATGTACAACAAAACTTACACATTTTCATTGTACACTCAAGAAATGTACATCAAAACTTACACATTTTCATTGTATATACAAGGAATGTACATCAAAACATACACGTTTTCATTGTATATACAAGAAATGTACATCAAAACTCACACATTTTCACTGTATATACAAGAAATGTACATCAAAACTTACACATTTTCATTGTATATACAAGAAATGTACATCAAAGCTCACACATTTTCATTGTATATACAAGAAATGTACATGAAAACATACACATTTTCATTGTATATACAAGAAATGTATATCAAAACTTACACATTTTTATTGTATATACAAGAAATGTACATCAAAAGATACACATTTTCATTGTATATTCAAGAAATGTACATCAAAACTTACACATTTTCATTGTACACTCAAGAAATGTGAATCAAAACTTACACATTTTCATTGTATATACAAGGAATGTACATCAACACATACACATTTTCATTGTATAAACAAGAAATATACATTAAAACTTACACACATACATTGTATATCAAGAAATGTACATCTAAACATGCACATTTTCATTGTACACTCAAGAAATGTACATAGAAACTTACACATTTTCATTGTATATACAAGAAATATACATCAAAACTTACACACTTTCATTGTATATACAAGCAATGTACATCAAAACTTACACATTTTCATTGTATATACAAGAAATGTACATCAAAGCTTACACATTTTCATTGTATATACAATAAATGTACATCAAAGCATACACATTTTCATTGTATATACAAGAAATATACATCAAAACTTACACATTTTCATTGTATCTACCAGAAATGTACATGAAAACGTACACATTTTCGTTGTACATTCAAGAAATGTACATCAGCGCTTACACATTCTCATTGTATATACAAGAATTGTACATCAAAGCTTACATATTTTCATTGTACATTAAAGAAATGTACATCAAAACTACACATTTTTATTGTATATACAAGAAATGTACTTCAAAACATACACATTTTCATTTTATATACAAGAATGTACATCAAAACTTACACATTTTCATTGTACATACAAGAAATGTACATCAAAACATACACATTTTCATTGTATATACAATAAATGTACATCAAAACTTACACATGTTCATTGTATATTCAACAGATGTACATCAAAACTTACAGATTTTCATTGTCATACAAGAAATGTACATCAAAACATACACATTTTCATTGTATATACAATAAATGTACATCAAAACTTACACATTTTCATTGGATATACAAGAAATGTACATCAAAACCTACACATTTTCATTGTATATACAAGAAATGTACAGCAAAACAAACCTTTTCATTGTATTTAAAAGAAATGTACATCAAAACTACACATTTTCGTTGTACACTAAAGAAATGTACATCAAAACATACAGATTTTCATTGTGCACTCAAGAAATGTACATCAAAACTTACAGATTTTCATTGTACACTCAAGAAATGTACATCAACACATACACATTTTCATTGTATACACAAGAAATGTACATCAAAACTTACACATTTTCGTTGTACATACAAGAAATGCACATCAAAAACTTACACATTTTCACTGTACATACAAGAAATGTACATCAAAACTTACACATTTTCATTGTATATATAAGAAATATACATTAAAGCTACACATTTTCATTGTATATACAAGAAATGTGCATCAAAACTTACACATCTTCATTGTATATGCAAGAAATGTACATCAAAACTTACACATTTTCATTGTATATACAAGAATTGTACATCAAAGCTCACACATTTTCATTGTATATACAAGAAATGTACATGAAAACATACACATTTTCATTGTATATACAAGAAATGTACATCAAAACTTACACGTTTTCATTGTACATACAAGAAATGTACATCAAAACCTACACATTTTCATTGTACATAGAAGAAATGTACATCAAAACTTACACATTTTCATTGTATATACAAGAATTGTACATCAAAGCTTACATATTTTCATTGTACATTAAAGAAATGTACATCAAAACTACACATTTTTATTGTATATACAAGAAATGTACTTCAAAACATACACATTTTCATTTTATATACAAGAATGTACATCAAAACTTACACATTTTCATTGCACACACAAGAAATGTACATAAAAACATACACATTATCATTGTATATACAAGAAATGTACATCAAAACTTACACATTTTCATTGTATATACAAGAAATGTACATGAAAACATACACATTTTCATTGTGTATACAAGAAATATACATAAAAACATACACATTTTCATTGTCTATACAAGAAATGTACAGCAAAACATAAACATTTTCATTGTATATACAAGAAAATTACATCAAAACTACACATTTTCGTTGTACACTAAAGAAATGTGAATCAAAACATACACATTTTCATTGTACAGACAAGAAATGTAAATCAAAACTTACACATTTTCGTTGTATATACAAGAAATGTACATCAAAACTGACACATTTTCATTGTGCTCTCAAGAAATGTACATCAAAACTTACAAATTTTCATTGTACACTCAGGAAATGTACATCAAAACATACACATTTTCATTGCATACACAAGAAATGTACATCAAAACTTACACATTTTCATTGTACATACAGGAAATGTACATCAAAAACCTACACATTCTCATTGTATATGCAAGAAATGTACATCAAAACTTACACATTTTCATTGTACATACAAGAAATGTACATCAAAACTTACACATTTTCATTGTATATACAAGAAATGTACATCAAAACTACACATTTTCATTGTATATACTAGAAATGTACATCAAAGCTTACAAATTTTCATTGTATATACAAGAAATGTACATCAAAACTTACACATTTTCTTTGTATATACAAGAAATGTACATCAAAACTTACACATTTTCATTGTATATACAAGAAATGTACATAAAAACTTACACACTTTCATTGTATATACAAGAAATGTACCTCAAAACTTACACATTTTCATTGTATATACTAGAAATGTACATCAAAGCATACACATTTTCATTGTACACTCAAGAAATGTACATCAAAACATACACATTTTCATTGTATATACAAGAAATGTACATCAAAGCATACACATTTTCATTGTACACTCAAGAAATGTACATCAAAACATACACATTTTCATTGTCTATACAAGAAATGTACAGCAAAACATAAACATTTTCATTGTATATACAAGAAAAGTACATCAAAACTACACATTTTCGTTGTACACTAAAGAAATGTAAATCAAAACATACACATTTTCATTGTACAGACAAGAAATGTAAATCAAAACTTACACATTTTCATTGTATATACAAGAAATGTACATCAAAACTTACACATTTTCATTGTGCTCTCAAGAAATGTACATCAAAACTTACACATTTTATTGTACACTCAAGAAATGTACATCAAAACATACACATTTTCATTGTATATACAAGGAATGTACATCAAAACATACACATTTTCATTGTATATACAAGAAATGTACATCAAAACTTACACATTTTCATTGTATATACAAGAAATGTACATCAAAACTTACACATTTTCATTGTATATACAAGAAATGTACATCAAAACATACACATTTTCATTGTATATACAAGAAATGTACATCAAAGCATACACACCTTCATTGTACACTCAAGAAATGTACATCAAAACATACACATTTTCATTGTATATACAAGGAATGTACATCAAAAGATACACATTTTCTTTGTATTAACTAGAAATGTACATCAAAACTTACACATTTTCATTGTATATACAAGAAATGTACATCCAAACTTACACACTTTCATTGTATATACAAGAAATGTACCTGAAAACTTACACATTTTCATTGTATATACTAGAAATGTACATCAAAACTTACACATTTTCATTGTATATACTAGAAATGTACATCAAAGCATACACATTTTCATTGTACACTCAAGAAATGTACATCAAAACATACACATTTTCATTGTATATACAAGAAATGTACATCAAAGCATACACATTTTCATTGTACACTCAAGAAATGTACATCAAAACATACACATTTTCATTGTATATACAAGGAATGTACATAATAACATACACATTTTCATTGTATTAACTAGAAATGTACATCAAAACTTACACATTTTCATTGTATATACAAGAAATGTACATCAAAACTTACACATTTTCATTGTATATACAATAAATGTACCTCAAAACTTACACATTTTCATTGTATATACAAGGAATGTACATCAAAACTTACACATTTTCATTGTATATACAAGAAATGTACATCAAAACATACACATTTTCATTGTATATACAAGAGATGTACAGCAAAACAAACCTTTTCATTGTATATACAAGAAATGTACATCAAAGCATACACACTTTCATTGTACACTCAAGAAATGTACATCAAAACATACAGATTTTCATTGTATATACAAGGAATGTACATCAAAACATACACATTTTCATTGTATTAACTAGAAATGTACATCAAAACTTACACATTTTCATTGTATATACAAGAAATGTACATCAAAACTTACACATTTTCATTGTGCACTCAAGAAATGTAGATCAAAACTTACACATTTTCATTGTTCACTCAAGAAATGTACTTCAAAACATACACATTTTCGTTTTATATACAAGAATGTACATCAAAACTTACACATTTTCATTTCACATACAAGAAATGTACATCAAAACATACACATTTTCATTGTATATACAAGAAATGTACATCAAAACTTACACATTTTCAGTCTATATACAAGAAATGTACATCAAAACATACACATTTTCATTGTTTATACAAGAAATGTACATCAAAACATACACATTTTCACTGTATATACAAGAAATGTACATCAAAGCATACACACTTTCATTGTACACTCAAGAAATGTACATCAAAACATACAGATTTTCATTGTATATACAAGGAATGTACATCAAAACATACACATTTTCATTGTATTAACTAGAAATGTACATCAAAACTTACACATTTTCATTGTATATACAAGAAATGTACATCAAAACTTACACATTTTCATTGTATATACAAGAAATGTACCTCAAAACTTACACATTTTCATTGTATATACAAGAAATGTACATCAAAGCTGCACATTTTCATCGTAAATACAAGAAATGTACATCAAACCTTACACATTTTCATTGTATATACAAAAAATGTACATCAAAACTTACAGATTTTCATTGTGTATACAAGAAATGTACATCAAAACTTACACATTTTCATTGTATATACAAGAAATGTACATCAAAAACTTACACATTTTCATTGTATATACAAGAAATGTACATCAAAGCTTACACATTTTCATTGTACATACAATAAATGTACATCAAAACTTACACACTTTCATTGTATATTCAAGAAATGTACATCAAAACTACACATTTTAATTGTATATACAAGAAATGTACATCAGAGCTGCACATTTTCATTGTATATACAAGAAATGTACATCAAAACATACACATTTTCATTGTATATACAAGAAATGTACATCAAAACATACACACCTTCATTGTACACTCAAGAAATGTACATCAAAACATACACATTTTCATTGTATATACAAGGAATGTACATCAAAACATACACATTTTCATTGTATATACAAGAAATGTACATCAACACTTACACATTTTCATTGTATATACTAGAAATGTACATCAAAACTTACACATTTTCATTGTATATACAAGAAATGTACATCAAAACTTACACATTTTCATTGTATATACAAGAAATGTACATCAAAACATACACATTTTCATTGTATATACAAGAAATGTACATCAAAGCATACACACCTTCATTGTACACTCAAGAAATGTACATCAAAACATACACATTTTCGTTGTATATACAAGGAATGTACATCAAAACATACACATTTTCATTGTATTAACTAGAAATGTAGATCAAAACTTACACATTTTTACTGTATATACAAGAAATGTACATCAAAACTTACACATTTTCATTGTATATACAAGAAATGTACATCAAAACTTTCACATTTTCATTGTATATACAAGAAATGTACATCAAAACATACACATTTTCATTGTATATACAAGAAATGTACATCAAAGCATACACATTTTCATTGTACACTTTAGAAATGTACATCAAAACATACACATTTTCATTGTATATAGAAGGAATGTACATCAAAACATACACATTTTCATTGTATTAACTAGAAATGTACATCAAAACTTACTCATTTTCATTGTATATACAAGAAATGTACATCAAAACTTACAGATTTTCATTGTATATACAATAAATGTACCTCAAAACTTACACATTTTCATTGTATATACAAGGAATGTACATCAAAACATACACATTTTCATTGTACATACAAGAAATGTACATCAAAACTTACACATGTTCATTGTATATTCAAGAAATGTACATCAAAACTACACATTTTCATTGTATATACTAGAAACGTACATCAAAACTTACACATTTTCATTGTATATACAAGAAATGTACATCAAAACATACACATTTTCATTGTATATACAAGAGATGTACAGCAAAACAAACCTTTTCATTGCATATACAAGAAATGTACATCAAAGCATACACACTTTCATTGTACACTCAAGAAATGTATATCAAAACATACAGATTTTCATTGTATATACAAGGAATGTACATCAAAACATACACATTTTCATTGTATATACAAGAAATGTACCTCAAAACTTACACATTTTCATTGTATATACAAGAAATGTACATCAAAGCTGCACATTTTCATCGTAAATACAAAAAATGTACATCAAAACTTACACATTTTCATTGTGTATACAAGAAATGTACATCAAAACTTACACATTTTCATTGTATATTCAAGAAATGTACATCAAAAGCTTACACATTTTCATTGTATATATAAGAAATGTACATCAAAGCTTACACATTTTCATTGTACATTCAAGAAATGTACATCAAAACATACACATTTTCATTGTGTATACAAGAAATGTACATCACAAACTTACACATTTTCATTGTATATACAAGAAATGTACATCAAAACTTACACATTTTCATTGTATATACAAGAAATGTACATCAAAACTTACACATTTTCATTGTATATACAAGAAATGTACATCAAAACATACACATTTTCATTGTATATACAAGAAGTGTACATCAAAACATACACATTTTCATTGTACAGACAAGAAATGTAAATCAAAACTTACACATTTTCATTGTATATACAAGAAATGTACATCAAAACTTACACATTTTCATTGTATATACAAGAAATGTACATCAAAACTTACACATTTTCATTGTATATACAAGAAATGTACATCAAAACTTACACATTTTATTGTACACTCAAGAAATGTACATCAAAACATACACATTTTCATTGTATATACAAGGAATGTACATCAAAACATACACATTTTCATTGTATATACAAGAAATGTACATCAAAACTTACACATTTTCATTGTATATACAAGAAATGTACATCAAAACTTACACATTTTCATTGAATATACAAGAAATGTACATCAAAACATACACATTTTCATTGTATATACAAGAAATGTACATCAAAGCATACACACCTTCATTGCTAACTCAAGAAATGTACATCAAAACATACACATTTTCATTGTATATACAAGGAATGTACATCAAAACATACACATGTTCTTTGTATTAACTAGAAATGTACATCAAAACTTACACATTTTCATTGTATATACAAGAAATGTACATCCAAACTTACACACTTTCATTGTATATACAAGAAATGTACCTGAAAACTTACACATTTTCATTGTATATACTAGAAATGTACATCAAAACTTACACATTTTCATTGTATATACTAGAAATGTACATCAAAGCATACACATTTTCATTGTACACTCAAGAAATGTACATCAAAACATACACATTTTCATTGTATATACAAGAAATGTACATCAAAGCATACACATTTTCATTGTACACTCAAGAAATGTACATCAAAACATACACATTTTCATTGTATATACAAGGAATGTACATAAAAACATACACATTTTCATTGTATTAACTAGAAATGTACATCAAAACTTACACATTTTCATTGTATATACAAGAAATGTACATCAAAACTTACACATTTTCATTGTATATACAATAAATGTACCTCAAAACTTACACATTTTCATTGTATATACAAGGAATGTACATCAAAACATACACATTTTCATTGTACATACAAGAAATGTACATCAAAACTTACACATGTTCATTGTATATTCAAGAAATGTACATCAAAACTACACATTCTCATTGTATATACTAGAAACGTACATCAAAACTTACACATTTTCATTGTATATACAAGAAATGTACATCAAAACATACACATTTTCATTCTATATATACAAGAGATGTACAGCAAAACAAACCTTTTCATTGTATATACAAGAAATGTACATCAAAGCATACACACTTTCATTGTACACTCAAGAAATGTACATCAAAACATACAGATTTTCATTGTATATACAAGGAATGTACATCAAAACATACACATTTTCATTGTATTAACTAGAAATGTACATCAAAACTTACACATTTTCATTGTATATACAAGAAATGTACATCAAAACTTACACATTTTCATTGTGCACTCAAGAAATGTAGATCAAAACTTACACATTTTCATTGTTCACTCAAGAAATGTACTTCAAAACATACACATTTTCGTTTTATATACAAGAATGTACATCAAAACTTACACATTTTCATTTCACATACAAGAAATGTACATCAAAACATACACATTTTCATTGTATATACAAGAAATGTACATCAAAACTTACACATTTTCAGTCTATATACAAGAAATGTACATCAAAACATACACATTTTCATTGTTTATACAAGAAATGTACATCAAAACATACACCTTTTCACTGTATATACAAGAAATGTACATCAAAGCATACACACTTTCATTGTACACTCAAGAAATGTACATCAAAACATACAGATTTTCATTGTATATACAAGGAATGTACATCAAAACATACACATTTTCATTGTATTAACTAGAAATGTACATCAAAACTTACACATTTTCATTGTATATACAAGAAATGTACATCAAAACTTACACATTTTCATTGTATATACAAGAAATGTACCTCAAAACTTACACATTTTCATTGCATATACAAGAAATGTACATCAAAGCTGCACATTTTCATCGTAAATACAAGAAATGTACATCAAACCTTACACATTTTCATTGTATATACAAAAAATGTACATCAAAACTTACAGATTTTCATTGTGTATACAAGAAATGTACATCAAAACTTACACATTTTCATTGTATATACAAGAAATGTACATCAAAAACTTACACATTTTCATTGTATATACAAGAAATGTACATCAAAGCTTACACATTTTCATTGTACATACAATAAATGTACATCAAAACTTACACACTTTCATTGTATATTCAAGAAATGTACATCAAAACTACACATTTTAATTGTATATACAAGAAATGTACATCAAAGCTGCACATTTTCATTGTATATACAAGAAATGTACATCAAAACATACACATTTTCATTGTATATACAAGAAATGTACATCAAAACATACTCACCTTCATTGTACACTCAAGAAATGTACATCAAAACATACACATTTTCATTGTATATACAAGGAATGTACATCAAAACATACACATTTTCATTGTATATACAAGAAATGTACATCAACACTTACACATTTTCATTGTATATACTAGAAATGTACATCAAAACTTACACATTTTCATTGTATATACAAGAAATGTACATCAAAACTTACACATTTTCATTGTATATACAAGAAATGTACATCAAAACATACACATTTTCATTGTATATACAAGAAATGTACATCAAAGCATACACACCTTCATTGTACACTCAAGAAATGTACATCAAAACATACACATTTTCATTGTATATACAAGGAATGTACATCAAAACATACACATTTTCATTGTATTAACTAGAAATGTAGATCAAAACTTACACATTTTCATTGTATATACAAGAAATGTACATCAAAACTTACACATTTTCATTGTATATACAAGAAATGTACATCAAAACTTTCACATTTTCATTGTATATACAAGAAATGTACATCAAAACATACACATTTTCATTGTATATACAAGAAATGTACATCAAAGCATACACATTTTCATTGTACACTCAAGAAATGTACATCAAAACATACACATTTTCATTGTATATAGAAGGAATGTACATCAAAACATACACATTTTCATTGTATTAACTAGAAATGTACATCAAAACTTACTCATTTTCATTGTATATACAAGAAATGTACATCAAAACTTACAGATTTTCATTGTATATACAATAAATGTACCTCAAAACTTACACATTTTCATTGTATATACAAGGAATGTACATCAAAACATACACATTTTCATTGTACATACAAGAAATGTACATCAAAACTTACACATGTTCATTGTATATTCAAGAAATGTACATCAAAACTACACATTTTCATTGTATATACTAGAAACGTACATCAAAACTTACACATTTTCATTGTATATACAAGAAATGTACATCAAAACATACACATTTTCATTGTATATACAAGAGATGTACAGCAAAACAAACCTTTTCATTGTATATACAAGAAATGTACATCAAAGCATACACACTTTCATTGTACACTCAAGAAATGTATATCAAAACATACAGATTTTCATTGTATATACAAGGAATGTACATCAAAACATACACATTTTCATTGTATTAACTAGAAATGTACATCAAAACTTACACATTTTCATTGTATATACAAGAAATGTACATAAAAGCTTACACATTTTCATTGTATATACAAGAAATGTACCTCACAACTTACACATTTTCATTGTATATACAAGAAATGTACATCAAAGCTGCACATTTTCATCGTAAATACAAGAAATGTAGATCAAACCTTACACATTTTCATTGTATATACAAAAAATGTACATCAAAACTTACACATTTTCATTGTGTATACAAGAAATGTAATCAAAACTTACACATTTTCATTGTATATACAAGAAATGTACATCAAAACTTACACATTTTCTTTGTATATACAAGAAATGTACATCAAAACATACACATTTTCATTGTATATACAAGAAATGTACATCAAAACATACACATTTTCATTGTATATACAAGAAATGTACATCAAAACATACACATTTTCATTGTATATACAAGAAATGTACATCAAAACATACACATTTTCATTGTATATACAAGAAATGTACATCAAAGCATACACACTTTCATTGTACACTCAAGAAATGTACATCAAAACATACAGATTTTCACTGTATATAGAAGGAATGTACATCAAAGCATACACACTTTCATTGTGCACTCAAGAAATGTACATCAAAACTTACACATTTTCATTGTACACTCAAGAAATGTACTTCAAAACATACACATTTTCGTTTTATATACAAGAATGTACATCAAAACTTACACATTTTCATTGTACATACATGAAATGTACATCAAAACATACACATTTTCATTGTATATACAAGAAATGTACATCAAAACTTACACATTTTCATTCTATATACAAGAAATGTACATCAAAACATACACATTTTCATTGTATATACAAGAAATGTACATCAAAACATACACATTTTCATTGTATATACAAGAAATGTACATCAAAGCATACACACTTTCATTGTACACTCAAGAAATGTACATCAAAACATACAGATTTTCATTGTATATAGAAGGAATGTACATCAAAACATACAGATTTTCATTGTATATACAAGGAATGTACATCAAAACATACACATTTTCATTGTATTAATTAGAAATGTACATCAAAACTTACACATTTTCATTGTATATACAAGAAATGTACATCAAAACTTACATATTTTCATTGTATATACAAGAAATGTACCTCAAAACTTACACATTTTCATTGTATATACAAGAAATGTACATCAAAGCTGCACATTTTCATCGTAAATACAAGAAATGTACATCAAACCTTACACATTTTCATTGTATATACAAAAAATGTACATCAAAACTTACAGATTTTCATTGTGTATACAAGAAATGTACATCAAAACTTACACATTTTCATTGTATATACAAAAAATGTACATCAAAAACTTACACATTTTCATTGTATATACAAGAAATGTACATCAAAGCTTACACATTTTCATTGTACATACAAGAAATGTACATCAAAACTTACACACTTTCATTGTATATTCAAGAAATGTACATTAAACTACACATTTTAATTGTATATACAAGAAATGTACATCAAAGCTGCACATTTTCAATGTATATACAAGAAATGTACATCAAAACATACACATTTTCATTGTATATACAAGAAATGTAGATCAAAACATACACACCTTCATTGTACACTCAAGAAATGTACATCAAAACATACACATTTTCGTTGTATATACAAGAAATGTACATCAAAACTTACACATTTTCATTGTATATACAAGAAATGTACATCAAAAACTTACACATTTTCATTGTACACTCAAGAAATGTACATCAAAACATACACATTTTCATTGTATATACAAGGAATGTACATCAAAACATACACATTTTCATTGTATATACAAGAAATGTACATCAAAACTTACACATTTTCATTGTATATACTAGAAAAGTACATCAAAACTTACACATTTTCATTGTATATACAAGAAATGTACATCAAAACTTACACATTTTCATTGTATATACAAGAAATGTACATCAAAACATACACATTTTCATTGTATATACAAGAAATGTACATCAAAGCATACACACCTTCATTGTACACTCAAGAAATGTACATCAAAACATACACATTTTCATTGTATATACAAGGAATGTACATCAAAACATACACATTTTCATAGTATTAACTAGAAATGTACATCAAAACTTACACATTTTCATTGTATATACAAGAAATGTACATCAAAACTTACACATTTTCATTGTATATACAAGAAATGTACCTCAAAACTTACACATTTTCATTGTATATACAAGAAATGTACATCAAAACTTACACGTTTTCATTGTATATACAAGAAATGTACATCAAAACATACACATTCTCATTGTATATACAAGAGATGTACATCAAAGCATACACATTTTCATTGTACACTCAAGAAATGTACATCAAAACATACACATTTTCATTGTATATAGAAGGAATGTACATCAAAACATACACATTTCCATTGTATTAACTAGAAATGTGCAACAAAACTTACTCATTTTCATTGTATATACAAGAAATGTACATCAAAACTTACACATTTTCATTGTATATACAATAAATGTACCTCAAAACTTACACATTTTCATTGTATATACAAGGAATGTACATCAAAACATACACATTTTCATTGTACATACAAGATATGTACATCAAAACTTACACATGTTCATTGTATATTCAAGAAATGTACATCAAAACTACACATTTTCTTTGTATATACTAGAAACGTACATCAAAACTTACACATTTTCATTGTATATACAAGAAATGTACATCAAAACATACACATTTTCATTGTATATACAAGAGATGTACAGCAAAACAAACCTTTTCATTGTATATACAAGAAATGTACATCAAAGCATACACACTTTCATTGTACACTCAAGAAATGTATATCAAAACATACAGATTTTCATTGTATATACAAGGAATGTACATCAAAACATACACATTTTCATTGTATTAACTAGAAATGTACATCAAAACCTACACATTTTCATTGTATATACAAGAAATGTACATCAAAACTTACACATTTTCATTGTATATACAAGAAATGTACCTCAAAACTTACACATTTTCATTGTATATACAAGAAATGTACATCAAAACCTACACATTTTCATTGTATATACAAGAAATGTACATCAAACCTTACACATTTTCAATGTATATACAAAAAATGTACATCAAAACTTACACATTTTCATTGTGTATACAAGAAATGTAATCAAAACTTACACATTTTCATTGTATATACAAGAAATGTACATCAAAACTTACACATTTTCATTGTATAAACAAGAAATGTACATCAAAACATACACATTTTCATTGTATATACAAGAAATGTACATCAAAACATACACATTTTCATTGTATATACAAGAAATGTACATCAAAACATACACATTTTCATTGTATATACAAGAAATGTACATCAAAACATACACATTTTCATTGTATATACAAGAAATGTACATCAAAGCATACACACTTTCATTGTACACTCAAGAAATGTACATCAAAACATACAGATTTTCATTGTATATAGAAGGAATGTACATCAAAGCATACACACTTTCATTTTGCACTCAAGAAATGTACATCAAATCTTACACATTTTCATTGTGCACTCAAGAAATGTACTTCAAAACATACACATTTTCGTTTTATATACAAGAATGTACATCAAAACTTACACATTTTCATTGTACATACAAGAAATGTACATCAAAACATACACATTTTCATTGTATATACAAGAAATGTACATCAAAACTTACACATTTTCATTCTATATACAAGAAATGTACATCAAAACATACACATTTTCATTGTACATACAAGAAATGTACATCAAAACATACACATTTTCATTGTATATACAAGAAATGTACATCAAAACATACACATTTTCATTGTATATACAAGAAACGTACATCAAAACATACACATTTTCATTGTATATACAAGAAATGTACATCAAAGCATACACACTTTCATTGTACACTCAAGAAATGTACATCAAAACATACAGATTTTCATTGTATATAGAAGGAATGTACATCAAAACATACAGATTTTCATTGTATATACAAGGAATGTACATCAAAACATACACATTTTCATTGTATTAATTAGAAATGTACATCAAAACTTACACATTTTCATTGTATATACAAGAAATGTACATCAAAACTTACATATTTTCATTGTATATACAAGAAATGTACCTCAAAACTTACACATTTTCATTGTATATACAAGAAATGTACATCAAAGCTGCACATTTTCATCGTAAATACAAGAAATGTACATCAAACCTTACACATTTTCATTGTATATACAAAAAATGTACATCAAAACTTACAGATTTTCATTGTGTATACAAGAAATGTACATCAAAACTTACACATTTTCATTGTATATACAAAAAATGTACATCAAAAACTTACACATTTTCATTGTATATACAAGAAATGTACATCAAAGCTTACACATTTTCATTGTACATACAAGAAATGTACATCAAAACTTACACACTTTCATTGTATATTCAAGAAATGTACATTAAACTACACATTTTAATTGTATATACAAGAAATGTACATCAAAGCTGCACATTTTCAATGTATATACAAGAAATGTACATCAAAACATACACATTTTCATTGTATATACAAGAAATGTAGATCAAAACATACACACCTTCATTGTACACTCAAGAAATGTACATCAAAACATACACATTTTCGTTGTATATACAAGAAATGTACATCAAAACTTACACATTTTCATTGTATATACAAGAAATGTACATCAAAAACTTACACATTTTCATTGTACACTCAAGAAATGTACATCAAAACATACACATTTTCATTGTATATACAAGGAATGTACATCAAAACATACACATTTTCATTGTATATACAAGAAATGTACATCAAAACTTACACATTTTCATTGTATATACTAGAAAAGTACATCAAAACTTACACATTTTCATTGTATATACAAGAAATGTACATCAAAACTTACACATTTTCATTGTATATACAAGAAATGTACATCAAAACATACACATTTTCATTGTATATACAAGAAATGTACATCAAAGCATACACACCTTCATTGTACACTCAAGAAATGTACATCAAAACATACACATTTTCATTGTATATACAAGGAATGTACATCAAAACATACACATTTTCATAGTATTAACTAGAAATGTACATCAAAACTTACACATTTTCATTGTATATACAAGAAATGTACATCAAAACTTACACATTTTCATTGTATATACAAGAAATGTACCTCAAAACTTACACATTTTCATTGTATATACAAGAAATGTACATCAAAACTTACACGTTTTCATTGTATATACAAGAAATGTACATCAAAACATACACATTCTCATTGTATATACAAGAGATGTACATCAAAGCATACACATTTTCATTGTACACTCAAGAAATGTACATCAAAACATACACATTTTCATTGTATATAGAAGGAATGTACATCAAAACATACACATTTCCATTGTATTAACTAGAAATGTGCAACAAAACTTACTCATTTTCATTGTATATACAAGAAATGTACATCAAAACTTACACATTTTCATTGTATATACAATAAATGTACCTCAAAACTTACACATTTTCATTGTATATACAAGGAATGTACATCAAAACATACACATTTTCATTGTACATACAAGATATGTACATCAAAACTTACACATGTTCATTGTATATTCAAGAAATGTACATCAAAACTACACATTTTCTTTGTATATACTAGAAACGTACATCAAAACTTACACATTTTCATTGTATATACAAGAAATGTACATCAAAACATACACATTTTCATTGTATATACAAGAGATGTACAGCAAAACAAACCTTTTCATTGTATATACAAGAAATGTACATCAAAGCATACACACTTTCATTGTACACTCAAGAAATGTATATCAAAACATACAGATTTTCATTGTATATACAAGGAATGTACATCAAAACATACACATTTTCATTGTATTAACTAGAAATGTACATCAAAACCTACACATTTTCATTGTATATACAAGAAATGTACATCAAAACTTACACATTTTCATTGTATATACAAGAAATGTACCTCAAAACTTACACATTTTCATTGTATATACAAGAAATGTACATCAAAACCTACACATTTTCATTGTATATACAAGAAATGTACATCAAACCTTACACATTTTCAATGTATATACAAAAAATGTACATCAAAACTTACACATTTTCATTGTGTATACAAGAAATGTAATCAAAACTTACACATTTTTATTGTATATACAAGAAATGTACATCAAAACTTACACATTTTCATTGTATAAACAAGAAATGTACATCAAAACATACACATTTTCATTGTATATACAAGAAATGTACATCAAAACATACACATTTTCATTGTATATACAAGAAATGTACATCAAAACATACACATTTTCATTGTATATACAAGAAATGTACATCAAAACATACACATTTTCATTGTATATACAAGAAATGTACATCAAAGCATACACACTTTCATTGTACACTCAAGAAATGTACATCAAAACATACAGATTTTCATTGTATATAGAAGGAATGTACATCAAAGCATACACACTTTCATTTTGCACTCAAGAAATGTACATCAAATCTTACACATTTTCATTGTGCACTCAAGAAATGTACTTCAAAACATACACATTTTCGTTTTATATACAAGAATGTACATCAAAACTTACACATTTTCATTGTACATACAAGAAATGTACATCAAAACATACACATTTTCATTGTATATACAAGAAATGTACATCAAAACTTACACATTTTCATTCTATATACAAGAAATGTACATCAAAACATACACATTTTCATTGTACATACAAGAAATGTACATCAAAACATACACATTTTCATTGTATATACAAGAAATGTACATCAAAGCATACACACTTTCATTGTACACTCAAGAAATGTACATCAAAACATACAGATTTTCATTGTATATAGAAGGAATGTACATCAAAACATACACATTTTCATTGTATGTACTAGAAATGTACATCAAAACTTACACATTTTCATTGTACATACAAGAAATGTACATCAAAACTTACACATTTTCATTGTATATACAAGAAATGTACATCAAAGCTGCACATTTTCATCGTAAATACAAGAAATGTACATCAAACCTTACACATTTTCATTGTATATACAAAAAATGTACATCAAAACTTACACATTTTAATTGTGTATACAAGAAGTGTACATCAAAACCTACACATTTTCATTGTATATACAAGAAATGTACATCAAAAACTTACACATTTTCATTGTACATACAAGAAATGTACATCAAAACTTACACATGTTCATTGTATATTCAAGAAATGTACATCAAAACTACACATTTTCATTGTATATACAAGAAATGTACATCAAAACATACGCACCTTCATTGTACACTCAAGAAATGTACATCAAAACATACACATTTTCATTGTATATACAAGAAATGTACATCAAAACTTACACATTTTCATTGTATATACAAGAAATGTACATCAAAACTTACACATTTTATTGTACACTGAAGAAATGTACATCAAAACATACACATTTTCATTGTATATACAAGGAATGTACATCAAAACTTACACATTTTCATTGTATATACAAGAAATGTACATCAAAGCATACACACCTTCATTGTACACTCAGGAAATGTACATCAAAACATACACATTTTCATTGTATATACAACGAATGTACATCAAAACATACACATTTTCATTGTATTAACTAGAAATGTACATCAAAACTTACACATTTTCATTGTATATACAAGAAATGTACATCAAAACTTACACATTTTCATTGTATATACAAGAAATGTACATCAAAACATACACATTCTCATTGTATATACACGAGATGTACATCAAAGCATACACATTTTCATTGTACACTCAAGAAATGTACATCAAAACATACACATTTTCATTGTATATAGAAGGAATGTACATCAAAACATACACATTTCCATTGTATTAACTAGAAATGTGCAACAAAACTTACTCATTTTCATTGTATATACAAGAAATGTACATCAAAACTTACACATTTTCATTGTATATACAATAAATGTACCTCAAAACTTACACATTTACATTGTATATACAAGGAATGTACATCAAAACATACACATTTTCATTGTACATACAAGATATGTACATCAAAACTTACACATGTTCATTGTATATTCAAGAAATGTACATCAAAACTACACATTTTCTTTGTATATACTAGAAACGTACATCAAAACTTACACATTTTCATTGTATATACAAGAAATGTACATCAAAACATACACATTTTCATTGTATATACAAGAGATGTACAGCAAAACAAACCTTTTCATTGTATATACAAGAAATGTACATCAAAGCATACACACTTTCATTGTACACTCAAGAAATGTATATCAAAACATACAGATTTTCATTGTATATACAAGGAATGTACATCAAAACATACACATTTTCATTGTATTAACTAGAAATGTACATCAAAACCTACACATTTTCATTGTATATACAAGAAATGTACATCAAAACTTACACATTTTCATTGTATATACAAGAAATGTACCTCAAAACTTACACATTTTCATTGTATATACAAGAAATGTACATCAAAACCTACACATTTTCATTGTATATACAAGAAATGTACATCAAACCTTACACATTTTCAATGTATATACAAAAAATGTACATCAAAACTTACACATTTTCATTGTGTATACAAGAAATGTAATCAAAACTCACACATTTTCATTGTATATACAAGAAATGTACATCAAAACTTACACATTTTCATTGTATAAACAAGAAATGTACATCAAAACATACACATTTTCATTGTATATACAAGAAATGTACATCAAAACATACACATTTTCATTGTATATACAAGAAATGTACATCAAAACATACACCTTTTCATTGTATATACAAGAAATGTACATCAAAACATACACATTTTCATTGTATATACAAGAAATGTACATCAAAGCATACACACTTTCATTGTACACTCAAGAAATGTACATCAAAACATACAGATTTTCATTGTATATAGAAGGAATGTACATCAAAGCATACACACTTTCATTTTGCACTCAAGAAATGTACATCAAATCTTACACATTTTCATTGTGCACTCAAGAAATGTACTTCAAAACATACACATTTTCGTTTTATATACAAGAATGTACATCAAAACTTACACATTTTCATTGTACATACAAGAAATGTACATCAAAACATACACATTTTCATTGTATATACAAGAAATGTACATCAAAACTTACACATTTTCATTCTATATACAAGAAATGTACATCAAAACATACACATTTTCATTGTACATACAAGGAATGTACATCAAAACATACACATATTCATTGTATTAACTAGAAATGTACATCAAAACTTACACATTTTCATTGTATATACAAGAAATGTACATCAAAACTTACACATTTTCATTGTGTATACAAGAAATGTAATCAAAACATACACATTTTCATTGTATATACAAGAAATGTACATCAAAAACTTACACATTTTCATTGTATATACAAGAAATGTACATCAAAGCTTACACATTTTCATTGTACATACAAGAATTGTACCGCAAAACTTACACATTTTCATTGTATATATTAGAAATGTACATCAAAACTTACACATTTTCATTGTATATACAAGACATGTACATCAAAACTTACACATTTTCATAGTATATACAAGAAATGTACATCGAAACATACAAATTTTCATAGTATATACAAGAAATGTACATCATAGCATACACATTTTCATTGTACACTCAGAAAATGTACATCAAAACATACACATTTTCATTGTATATACAAGGAATGTACATCATAGCATACACATTTTCATTGTACACTCAGAAAATGTACATCAAAACATACACATTTTCATTTTATATACAAGAAATGTACATCAAAGCTGCACATTTTCATCGTAAATACAAGAAATGTACATCAAACCTTACACATTTTCATTGTATATACAAAAAATGTACATCAAAACTTACACATTTTCATTGTGTATACAAGAAATGTAATCAAAACTTACACATTTTCATTGTATATACAAGAAATGTACATCAAAAACTTACACATTTTCATTGTATATACAAGAAATGTACATCAAAGCTTACACATTTTCATTGTACATACAAGAAATGTACATCAAAACTTACACATGTTCATTGTATATTCAAGAAATGTACATCAAAACTACACATTTTCATTGTATATACTAGAAACGTAAATCAAAACTTACACATTTTCATTGTATATACAAGAAATGTACATCAAAACATACACATTTTCATTGTAAATACAAGAAATGTACATCGAGACTTACACATTTTCATTGTATATACTAGAAATGTACATCAAAACTTACACATTTTCATTGTATATACAAGAAATGTACAGCAAAACAAACCTTTTCATTGTATATACAAGAAATATACATCAAAACTACACATTTTCGTTGTACACTAAAAAAATGTACATCAAAACATACAGATTTTCATTGTACAGACAAGAAATGTACATCAAAACTTACACATTTTCACTGTATATACAAGAAATGTACATCAAAACTTACACATTTTCATTGTGCACTCAAGAAATGTACATCAAAACTTACACATTTTCATTGTTCACTCAAGAAATGTACTTCAAAACATACACTTTTTCGTTTTATATACAAGAATGTACATCAAAACTTACACATTTTCATTGCACATACAAGAAATGTACATCAAAACATACACATTTTCATTGTATATACAAGAAATGTACATCAAAACTTACACATTTTCATTGTATATACAAGAAATGTACATCAAAACATACACATTTTCATTGTATATACAAGAAATGTACATCAAAACATACACATTTTCATTGTATATACAACAAATGTACATCAAAACATACACATTTTCATTGTATATACAAGAAATGTACATCAAAGCATACACACTTTCATTGTACACTCAAGAAATGTACATCAAAACATACAGATTTTCATTGTATATAGAAGGAATGTACATCAAAGCATACACACTTTCATTGTGCACTCAAGAATTGTACATCAAAACTTACACATTTTCATTGTACACTCAAGAAATGTACTTCAAAACATACACATTTTCGTTTTATATACAAGAATGTACATCAAAACTTACACATTTTCATTGTACATACAAGAAATGTACATCAAAACATACACATTTTCATTGTATATACAAGAAATGTACATCAAAACTTACACATTTTCATTCTATATACAAGAAATGTACATCAAAACATACACATTTTCATTGTATATACAAGAAATGTACATCAAAACATACACATTTTCATTGTATATACAAGAAATGTACATCAAAGCATACACACTTTCATTGTACACTCAAGAAATGTACATCAAAACATACAGATTTTCATTGTATATAGAAGGAATGTACATCAAAACATACACATTTTCATTGTATTTACTAGAAATGTACAGCAAAACAAACCTTTTCATTGTATATACAAGAAATATACATCAAAACTACACATTTTCGTTGTACACTAAAGAAATGTACATCAAAACATACAGATTTTCATTGTACAGACAAGAAATGTACATCAAAACTTACACATTTTCACTGTATATACAAGAAATGTACATCAAAACTTACACATTTTCATTGTGCACTCAAGAAATGTACATCAAAACTTACACATTTTCATTGTTCACTCAAGAAATGTACTTCAAAACATACACTTTTTCGTTTTATATACAAGAATGTACATCAAAACTTACACATTTTCATTGCACATACAAGAAATGTACATCAAAACATACACATTTTCATTGTATATACAAGAAATGTACATCAAAACTTACACATTTTCAGTCTATATACAAGAAATGTACATCAAAACATACACATCTTCATTGTTTATACAAGAAATGTACATCAAAACATACACATTTTCATTGTATATACAAGAAATGTACATCAAAGCATACACACTTTCATTGTACACTCAAGAAATGTACATCAAAACATACAGATTTTCATTGTATATACAAGGAATGTACATCAAAACATACACATTTTCATTGTATTAACTAGAAATGTACATCAAAACTTACACATTTTCATTGTATATACAAGAAATGTACATCAAAACTTACACATTTTCATTGTATATACAAGAAATGTACCTCAAAACTTACACATTTTCATTGTATATACAAGAAATGTACATCAAAGCTGCACATTTTCATCGTAAATACAAGAAATGTACATCAAACCTTACACATTTTCATTGTATATACAAAAAATGTACATCAAAACTTACAGACTTTCATTGTGCATACAAGAAATGTACATCAAAACTTACACATTTTCATTGTATATACAAGAAATGTAGATCAAAAACTTACACATTTTCATTGTATATACAAGAAATGTACATCAAAGCTTACACATTTTCATTGTACATACAAGAAATGTACATCAAAACTTACACATTTTCATTGTATATTCAAGAAATGTACATCAAAACTACACATTTTAATTGTATATACAAGAAATGTACATCAAAGCTGCACATTTTCATTGTATATACAAGAAATGTACATCAAAACATACACATTTTCATTGTATATACAAGAAATGTACATCAAAACATACACACCTTCATTGTGCACTCAAGAAATGTACATCAAAACATACACATTTTCGTTGTTATACAAGAAATGTACATCAAAACTTACACATTTTCATTGTATATACAAGAAATGTACATCAAAAACTTACACATTTTCATTGTACACTCAAGAAATGTACATCAAAACATACACATTTTCATTGTATATACAAGGAATGTACATCAAAACATACACAATTTCATTGTATATACAAGAAATGTACATCAAAACTTACACATTTTCATTGTATATACTAGAAATGTACATCAAAACTTACACATTTTCATTGTATATACAAGAAATGTACATCAAAACTTACACATTTTCATTGTATATACAAGAAATGTACATCAAAACATACACATTTTCATTGTATATACAAGAAATGTACATCAAAGCATACACACCTTCATTGTACACTCAAGAAATGTACATCAAAACATACACATTTTCATTGTATATACAATAAATGTACCTCAAAACTTACACATTTTCATTGTATATACAAGGAATGTACATCAAAACATACACATTTTCATTGTACATACAAGAAATGTACATCAAAACTTCCACATGTTCATTGTATATTCAAGAAATGTACATCAAAACTACACATTTTCATTGTATATACAGAAAATGTACATCAAAACTTACACATTTTCATTGTATATACAATAAATGTACCTCAAAACTTACACATTTTCATTGTATATACAAGGAATGTACATCAAAACATACACATTTTCATTGTACATACAAGAAATGTACATCAAAACTTACACATGTTCATTGTATATTCAAGAAATGTACATCAAAACTACACATTTTCGTTGTATATACTAGAAACGTACATCAAAACTTACACATATTCATTGTATATACAAGAAATGTAAATCAAAACATACACATTTTCATTGTATATACAAGAGATGTACAGCAAAACAAACCTTTTCATTGTATATACAAGAAATGTACATCAAAGCATACTTACTTTCATTGTACACTCAAGAAATGTACATCAAAACATACAGATTTTCATTGTATATACAAGGAATGTACATCAAAACATACACATTTTCATTGTACTAACTAGAAATGTACATCAAAACTTACACATTTTCATTGTATATACAAGAAATGTACATCAAAACTTACACATTTTCATTGTATATACAAGGAATGTACCTCAAAACTTACACATTTTCATTGTATATACAAGAAATGTACATCAAAGCTGCATATTTTCATCGTATATACAAGAAATGTACATCAAACCTTACACATTTTCATTGTATATACAAAAAATGTACATCAAAACTTACACATTTTCATTGTGTATACCAAAAATGTAATCAAAACTTACACATTTTCATTGTATATACAAGAAATGTACATCAAAACTTACACATTTTCATTGTATATACAAGAAATGTACATCAAAACTTACACATTTTCATTGTGCACCTAAGAAATGTACATCACAACTTACACATTTTCATTGTACACTCAAGAAATGTACTTCAAAACATACACATTTTCGTTTTATATACAAGAATGTACATCAAAACTTACACATTTTCATTGTACATACAAGAAATGTACATCAAAACATACACATTTTCATTGTATATACAAGAAATGTACATCAAAACTTACACATTTTCATTCTATATACAAGAAATGTACATCAAAACATACACATTTTCATTGTATATACAAGAAATGTACATCAAAACATACACATTTTCATTGTATATACAAGAAATGTACATCAAAGCATTAACACTTTCATTGTACACTCAAGAAATGTACATCAAAACATACAGATTTTCATTGTATATAGAAGGAATGTACATCAAAACACACATTTTCATTGTATTTACTAGAAATGTACATCAAAACTTACACATTTTCATTGTATATACAAGAAATGTACATCATAACTTACACGTTTTCATTGTATATACAAGAAAAATACATCAAAGCTGCACATTTTCATCGTAAATACAAGAAATGTACATCAAACCATACACATTTTCATTGTATATACAAAAAATGTACATCAAAACTTACACATTTTGATTGTGTATACAAGAAGTGTACATCAAAACCTACACATTTTCATTGTATATACAAGAAATGTACATCAAAAACTTACACATTTTCATTGTACATACAAGAAATGTACATCAAAACTTACACATGTTCATTGTATATTCAAGAAATGTACATCAAAACTACACATTTTCATTGTATATACAAGAAATGTACATCAAAGCTGCACATTTTCATTGTATATACAAGAAATGTACATCAAAACATACACATTTTCATTGTATATACAAGAAATGTACATCAAAACATACGCACCTTCATTGTACACTCAAGAAATGTACAACAAAAAATACACATTTTCATTGTATATACAAGAAATGTACATCAAAACTTACACATTTTCATTGTATACACAAGAAATGTACATCAAAACTTACACATTTTATTGTACACTCAACAAATGTACATCAAAACATACACATTTTCATTGTATATACAAGGAATGTACATCAAAACATACACATTTTCATTGTATATACAAGAAGTGTACATCAAAACTTACACATTTTCATTGTATATACTAGAAATGTACATCAAAACATACACATTTTCATTGTATATACAAGAAATGTACATCAAAGCATACACACCTTCATTGTACACTCAAGAAATGTACATCAAAACATACACATTTTCATTGTATATACAACGAATGTCCATCAAAACATACACATTTTCATTGTATTAACTAGAAATGTACATCAAAACTTACACATTTTCATTGTATATACAAGAAATGTACATCAAAACTTACACATTTTCATTGTATATACAAGAAATGTACCTCAAAAATTACACATTTTCATTGTATATACTAGAAATGTACATCAAAACTTACAGATTTTCATTGTATATACAAGAGATGTACATCAAAACTTACACATTTTCATAGTATATACAAGAAATATACATCAAAACATACACATTTTCATTGTATATACAAGAAATGTACATCATAGCATACACATTTTCATTGTACACTCAGAAAATGTACATCAAAACATACACATTTTCATTCTATATACAAGGAATGTACATCAAAACATACACATTTTCATTGTATTAACTAGAATTGTACATCAAAACTTACACATTTTCATTGTATGTACAAGAAATGTACATCAAAACTTACACATTTTCATTGTATATACAATAAATGTACCTCAAAACTTACACATTTTCATTGTGTATACAAGAAATGTAATCAAAGCTGCACATTTTCATTGTATATACAAAAAATGTACATCAAAAACTTACACATTTTCATTGTATATACAAGAAATGTACATCAAAGCTTACACATTTTCATTGTACATACAAGAAATGTACATCAAAACTTACACATGTTCATTGTATATTCAAGAAATGTACATCAAAACTACACATTTTCATTGTATATACTAGAAACGTAAATCAAAACTTACACATTTTCATTGTATATACAAGAAATGTACATCAAAACATACACATTTTCATTGTAAATACAAGAAATGTACATCGAAACTTACACATTGTCATTGTATATACAAGAAATGTACATCAAAACTTACACATTTTCATTGTATATACAAGAAATGTACAGCAAAACAAACCTTTTCATTGTATATACAAGAAATATACATCAAAACTACACATTTTCGTTGTACACTAAAGAAATGTACATCAAAACATACAGATTTTCATTGTACAGACAAGAAATGTACATCAAAACTTACACATTTTCATTGTATATACAAGAAATGTACATCAAAACTTGCACATTTTCATTGTGCACTCAAGAAATGTACATCAAAACTTACACATTTTCATTGTTCACTCAAGAAATGTACATCAAAACTTACACATTTTCATTGTGTATACAAGAAATGTACATCAAAACTTACACATTTTCATTGTATATACAAGAAATGTACATCAAAAGCTTACACATTTTCATTGTATATACAAGAAATGTACATCAAAACTTACACATTTTCAGTCTATATACAAGAAATGTACATCAAAACATACACATTTTCATTGTTTATACAAGAAATGTACATCAAAACATACACATTTTCATTGTATATACAAGAAATGTACATCAAAGCATACACACTTTCATTGTACACTCAAGAAATGTACATCAAAACATACAGATTTTCATTGTATATACAAGGAATGTACATCAAAACATACACATTTTCATTGTATTAACTAGAAATGTACATCAAAACTTACACATTTTCATTGTATATACAAGAAATGTACATCAAAACTTACACATTTTCATTGTATATACAAGAAATGTACCTCAAAACTTACACATTTTCATTGTATATACAAGAAATGTACATCAAAGCTGCACATTTTCATCGTAAATACAAGAAATGTACATCATTGTATATACAAAAAATGTACATCAAAACTTACAGATTTTCATTGTGTATACAAGAAATGTACATCAAAACTTACACATTTTCATTGTATATACAAGAAATGTACATCAAAAACTTACACATTTTCATTGTATATACAAGAAATGTACATCAAAGCTTACACATTTTCATTGTACATACAAGAAATGTACATCAAAACTTACACATTTTCATTGTTCATTCAAGAAATGTACATCAAAACTACACATTTTAATTGTATATACAAGAAATGTACATCAAAGCTGCACATTTTCATTGTATATACAAGCAATGTACATCAAAACGTACACATGTTCATTGTATATACAAGAAATGTACATCAAAACATACACACCTTCATTGTACACTCAAGAAATGTACATCAAAACATACACATTTTCGTTGTATATACAAGAAATGTACATCAAAACTTACACATTTTCATTGCATATACAAGAAATGTACATCAAAAACTTACACATTTTCATTGTACACTCAAGAAATGTACATCAAAACATACACATTTTCATTGTATATACAAGGAATGTACATCAAAACATACACATTTTCATTGTATATACAAGAAATGTACATCAAAACTTACGCATTTTCATTGTATATACTAGAAATGTACATCAAAACTTACACATTTTCATTGTATATACAAGAAATGTACATCAAAACATACACATTTTCATTGTATATACAAGAGATATACAGCAAAACAAACCTTTTCATTGTATATACAAGAAATGTACATCAAAGCATACACACTTTCATTGTACACTCAAGAAATGTACATCAAAACATACAGATTTTCATTGTATATACAAGGAATGTACATCAAAACATACACATTTTCATTGTATTAACTAGAAATGTACATCAAAACTTACTTATTTTCATTGTATATACAAGAAATGTACATCAAAACTTACACATTTTCATTGTGCACTCAAGAAATGTAGATCAAAACTTACACATTTTCATTGTTCACTCAAGAAATGTACTTCAAAACATACACATTTTCGTTTTATATACAAGAATGTACATCAAAACTTACACATTTTCATTTCACATACAAGAAATGTACATCAAAACATACACATTTTCATTGTATATACTAGAAATGTACATCAAAACTGACACATTTTCATTGTGCTCTCAAGAAATGTACATCAAAACTTACAAATTTTCATTGTACACTCAGGAAATGTACATCAAAACATACACATTTTCATTGCATACACAAGAAATGTACATCAAAACTTACACATTTTCATTGTACATACAGGAAATGTACATCAAAAACCTACACATTCTCATTGTATATGCAAGAAATGTACATCAAAACTTACACATTTTCATTGTACATACAAGAAATGTACATCAAAACTTACACATTTTCATTGTATATACAAGAAATGTACATCAAAACTACACATTTTCATTGTATATACTAGAAATGTACATCAAAGCTTACAAATTTTCATTGTATATACAAGAAATGTACATCAAAACTTACACATTTTCTTTGTATATACAAGAAATGTACATCAAAACTTACACATTTTCATTGTATATACAAGAAATGTACATCAAAACTTACACACTTTCATTGTATATACAAGAAATGTACCTCAAAACTTACACATTTTCATTGTATATACAAGAAATGTACATCAAAACTTACACATTTTCATTGTATATACTAGAAATGATCATCAAAACTTACACATTTTCATTGTATATACAATAAATGTAAATCAAAACATACACATTTTCATTGTATATACAAGAAATGTACATCAAAGCATACACACCTTCATTGTACACTCAAGAAATGTACATCAAAACATACACATTTTCATTGTATATACTAGAAATGTACATCAAAACTTACACATTTTCATTGTATATACAAGAAATGTACATCAAAACATACACATTTTCATTGTATATACAAGAAATGTACATCAAAGCATACACAGCTTCATTGTACACTCAAGAAATGTACATCAAAACATACACATTTTCATTGTATATACAAGGAATGTACATCAAAACATACACATTTTCATTGTATTAACTAGAAATGTACATCAAAACTTACACATTTTCATTGTATATACAAGAAATGTACATCAAAACTTACACATTTTCATTATATATACAAGAAATGTACCTCAAAACTTACACATTTTCATTGTATATACAAGAAATGTACATCAAAGCTGCACATTTTCATCGTAAATACAAGAAATGTACATCAAACCTTACACATTTTCATTGTATATACAAGAAGTGTACATCAAAGCTGCACATTTTCATCGTAAATACAAGAAATGTACATCAAACCTTACACATTTTCATTGTATATACAAGTAATGTACATCAAAGCTGCACATTTTCATTGTACATTCAAGAAATGTACATCAAAACTTACACATGTTCATTGTATATTCAAGAAATGTACATCAAAACTACCCATTTTCGTTGTATATACTAGAAACGTACATCAACACTTACACATTTTCATTGTATATACAAGAAATGTACATCAAAACATACACATTTTCATTGTAAATACAAGAAATGTACATCAAAACTTACACATTTTCATTATATATACAAGAAATGTACATCAAAACTTACACATTTTCATTGTATATACAAGAAATGTACAGCAAAACATACACATTTTCATTGTAAATACAAGAAATGTACATCAAAACTTACACATTTTCATTGTATATACAAGAAATGTACAGCAAAACATACACATTTTCATTGTAAATACAAGAAATGTACAGCAAAACATACACATTTTCATTGTAAATACAAGTAATGTACATCAAAGCTTACACATTTTCATTGTACATTCAAGAAATGTACATCAAAACTTACACATGTTCATTGTATATTCAAGAAATGTACATCAAAACTACCCATTTTCATTGTATATACTAGAAACGTACATCAACACTTACACATTTTCATTGTATATACAAGAAATGTACATCAAAACATACACATTTTCATTGTAAATACAAGAAATGTACATCAAAACTTTCACATTTTCATTATATATACAAGAAATGTACATCAAAACTTACACATTTTCATTGTATATACAAGAAATGTACAGCAAAACAAACCTTTTCATTGTATATACAAGAAATATACATCAAAACTACACATTTTCGTTGTGTACTACAGAAATGTACATCAAAACATACACATTTTCGTTGTATATACAAGAAATGTACATCAAAACTTACACATTTTCATTGTATATACAAGAAATGTACATCAAAAACTTACACATTTTCATTGTACACTCAAGAAATGTACATCAAAACATACACATTTTCATTGTATATACAAGGAATGTACATCAAAACATACACATTTTCATTGTATATACAAGAAATGTACATCAAAACTTACACATTTTCATTGTATATACTAGAAATGTACATCAAAACTTACACATTTTCATTGTATATGCAAGAAATGTACATCAAAACTTACACATTTTCATTGTACATACAAGAAATGTACATCACAACATACACATTTTCATTGTATATACAAGAAATGTACATCAAAGCATACACACCTTCATTGTACACTCAAGAAATGTACATCAAAACATACACATTTTCATTGTATATACAAGGAATGTACATCAAAACATACACATTTTCATTGTATTAACTAGAAATGTACATCAAAACTTACATATTTTCATCGTAAATACAAGAAATGTACATCAAAAATTACACATTTTCATTGTATATACAAGAAATGTACATCAAAGCTGGACATTTTCATCGTAAATACAAGAAATGTACATCAAACCTTACACATTTTCATTGTATATACAAGAAATGTACATCAAAGCTGCACATTTTCACCGTAAATACAAAAAATGTACATCAAAACTTACACATTTTCATTGTGTATACAAGAACTGTACATCAAAACTTACACATTTTCATTGTATATTCAAGAAATGTACATCAAAAACTTACACATTTTCATTGTATATACAAGAAATGTACATTAAAACTTACACATTTTCATTGTATATACAAGAAATGTACATCAAAACTTACACATTTTCATTGTATATACAAGAAATGTACATCAAAAACTTACACATTTTCATTGTACACTCAAGAAATGTACATCAAAACATACACATTTTCATTGTATATACAAGGAATGTACATCAAAACATACACATTTTCATTGGATATACAAGAAATATACATCAAAACTTACACATTTTCATTGTATATACTAGAAATGTACACCAAAACTTACACATTTTCATTGTATATACAAGAAATGTACATCAAAACTTACACCTTTTCATTGTATGTACAAGAAATGTACATCAAAACATACACATTTCCATTGTATATACAAGGAATGTACATCAAAGCATACACACCTTCATTGTACACTCAAGAAATGTACATCAAAACTTACACATTTTCATTGTACACTCAAGAATTGTACATCAAAACATACACATTTTCATTGTATACACAAGAAACGTACATCAAAACTTACACATTTTCATTGTACATACAAGAAATATACATCAAAACTTACACATTTTCATTGTATATACAAGAAATATACATCGAAACTACAAATTTTCATTGTATATACAAGAAATGTACATCAAAACTTACACATTTTCATTGTATATACAAGAAATGTACATCAAAGCTCACACATTTTCATTGTATATACAAGAAATGTACATGAAAACATACACATTTTCATTGTATATACAAGAAATGTACATCAAAACATACACATTTTCATTGTATATACAAGAAATGTACAACAAAACTTACACATTTTCATTGTACACTCAAGAAATGTACATCAAAACTTACACATTTTCATTGTATATACAAGGAATGTACATCAAAACATACACGTTTTCATTGTATATACAAGAAATATACATCAAAACCCACACATTTTCATTGTATATACAAGAAATGTACATCAAAACTTACACATTTTCATTGTATATACAAGAAATGTACATCAAAGCTCACACATTTTCATTGTATATACAAGAAATGTACATGAAAACATACACATTTTCATTGTATATACAAGAAATGTACATCAAAACTTACACATTTTCATTGTATATACAAGAAATGTACATCAATAGATACTCATTTTCATTGTATATTCAAGAAATGTACATCAAAACTTACACATTTTCATTGTATATACAAGGAATGTACCTCAAAACTTACACATTTTCATTGTATATACAAAAAATGTACATCAAAACTTACACATTTTCATTGTGTATACCAAAAATGTAATCAAAACTTACACATTTTCATTGTATATACAAGAAATGTACATCAAAACTTACACATTTTCATTGTATATACAAGAAATGTACATCAAAACTTACACATTTTCATTGTGCACCTAAGAAATGTACATCAAAACTTACACATTTTCATTGTACACTCAAGAAATGTACTTCAAAACATACACATTTTCGTTTTATATACAAGAATGTACATCAAAACTTACACATTTTCATTGTACATACAAGAAATGTACATCAAAACATACACATTTTCATTGTATATACAAGAAATGTACATCAAAACTTACACATTTTCATTCTATATACAAGAAATGTACATCAAAACATACACATTTTCATTGTATATACAAGAAATGTACATCAAAACATACACATTTTCATTGTATATACAAGAAATGTACATCAAAGCATTAACACTTTCATTGTACACTCAAGAAATGTACATCAAAACATACAGATTTTCATTGTATATAGAAGGAATGTACATCAAAACACACATTTTCATTGTATTTACTAGAAATGTACATCAAAACTTACACATTTTCATTGTATATACAAGAAATGTACATCATAACTTACACGTTTTCATTGTATATACAAGAAAAATACATCAAAGCTGCACATTTTCATCGTAAATACAAGAAATGTACATCAAACCATACACATTTTCATTGTATATACAAAAAATGTACATCAAAACTTACACATTTTGATTGTGTATACAAGAAGTGTACATCAAAACCTACACATTTTCATTGTATATACAAGAAATGTACATCAAAAAATTACACATTTTCATTGTACATACAAGAAATGTACATCAAAACTTACACATGTTCATTGTATATTCAAGAAATGTACATCAAAACTACACATTTTCATTGTATATACAAGAAATGTACATCAAAGCTGCACATTTTCATTGTATATACAAGAAATGTACATCAAAAGATACACATTTTCATTGTATATACAAGAAATGTACATCAAAACATACGCACCTTCATTGTACACTCAAGAAATGTACAACAAAAAATACACATTTTCATTGTATATACAAGAAATGTACATCAAAACTTACACATTTTCATTGTATACACAAGAAATGTACATCAAAACTTACACATTTTATTGTACACTCAACAAATGTACATCAAAACATACACATTTTCATTGTATATACAAGGAATGTACATCAAAACATACACATTTTCATTGTATATACAAGAAATGTACATCAAAACTTACACATTTTCATTGTATATACTAGAAATGTACATCAAAACATACACATTTTCATTGTATATACAAGAAATGTACATCAAAGCATACACACCTTCATTGTACACTCAAGAAATGTACATCAAAACATACACATTTTCATTGTATATACAACGAATGTCCATCAAAACATACACATTTTCATTGTATTAACTAGAAATGTACATCAAAACTTACACATTTTCATTGTATATACAAGAAATGTACATCAAAACTTACACATTTTCATTGTATATACAAGAAATGTACCTCAAAAATTACACATTTTCATTGTATATACTAGAAATGTACATCAAAACTTACAGATTTTCATTGTATATACAAGAGATGTACATCAAAACTTACACATTTTCATAGTATATACAAGAAATATACATCAAAACATACACATTTTCATTGTATATACAAGAAATGTACATCATAGCATACACATTTTCATTGTACACTCAGAAAATGTACATCAAAACATACACATTTTCATTCTATATACAAGGAATGTACATCAAAACATACACATTTTCATTGTATTAACTAGAATTGTACATCAAAACTTACACATTTTCATTGTATGTACAAGAAATGTACATCAAAACTTACACATTTTCATTGTATATACAATAAATGTACCTCAAAACTTACACATTTTCATTGTGTATACAAGAAATGTAATCAAAGCTGCACATTTTCATTGTATATACAAAAAATGTATGTCAAAAACTTACACATTTTCATTGTATATACAAGAAATGTACATCAAAGCTTACACATTTTCATTGTACATACAAGAAATGCACATCAAAACTTACACATGTTCATTGTATATTCAAGAAATGTACATCAAAACTACACATTTTCATTGTATATACTAGAAACGTAAATCAAAACTTACACATTTTCATTGTATATACAAGAAATGTACATCAAAACATACACATTTTCATTGTAAATACAAGAAATGTACATCGAAACTTACACATTGTCATTGTATATACAAGAAATGTACATCAAAACTTACACATTTTCATTGTATATACAAGAAATGTACAGCAAAACAAACCTTTTCATTGTATATACAAGAAATATACATCAAAACTACACATTTTCGTTGTACACTAAAGAAATGTACATCAAAACATACAGATTTTCATTGTACAGACAAGAAATGTACATCAAAACTTACACATTTTCATTGTATATACAAGAAATGTACATCAAAACTTGCACATTTTCATTGTGCACTCAAGAAATGTACATCAAAACTTACACATTTTCATTGTTCACTCAAGAAATGTACATCAAAACTTACACATTTTCATTGTGTATACAAGAAATGTACATCAAAACTTACACATTTTCATTGTATATACAAGAAATGTACATCAAAAGCTTACACATTTTCATTGTATATACAAGAAATGTACATCAAAACTTACACATTTTCAGTCTATATACAAGAAATGTACATCAAAACATACACATTTTCATTGTTTATACAAGAAATGTACATCAAAACATACACATTTTCATTGTATATACAAGAAATGTACATCAAAGCATACACACTTTCATTGTACACTCAAGAAATGTACATCAAAACATACAGATTTTCATTGTATATACAAGGAATGTACATCAAAACATACACATTTTCATTGTATTAACTAGAAATGTACATCAAAACTTACACATTTTCATTGTATATACAAGAAATGTACATCAAAACTTACACATTTTCATTGTATATACAAGAAATGTACCTCAAAACTTACACATTTTCATTGTATATACAAGAAATGTACATCAAAGCTGCACATTTTCATCGTAAATACAAGAAATGTACATCATTGTATATACAAAAAATGTACATCAAAACTTACAGATTTTCATTGTGTATACAAGAAATGTACATCAAAACTTACACATTTTCATTGTATATACAAGAAATGTACATCAAAAACTTACACATTTTCATTGTATATACAAGAAATGTACATCAAAGCTTACACATTTTCATTGTACATACAAGAAATGTACATCAAAACTTACACATTTTCATTGTATATTCAAGAAATGTACATCAAAACTACACATTTTAATTGTATATACAAGAAATGTACATCAAAGCTGCACATTTTCATTGTATATACAAGCAATGTACATCAAGACGTACACATGTTCATTGTATATACAAGAAATGTACATCAACACATACACACCTTCATTGTACACTCAAGAAATGTACATCAAAACATACCGATTTTCGTTGTATATACAAGAAATGTACATCAAAACTTACACATTTTCATTGCATATACAAGAAATGTACATCAAAAACTTACACATTTTCATTGTACACTCAAGAAATGTACATCAAAACATACACATTTTCATTGTATATACAAGGAATGTACATCAAAACATACACATTTTCATTGTATATACAAGAAATGTACATCAAAACTTACGCATTTTCATTGTATATACTAGAAATGTACATCAAAACTTACACATTTTCATTGTATATACAAGAAATCTACATCAAAACATACACATTTTCATTGTATATACAAGAGATATACAGCAAAACAAACCTTTTCATTGTATATACAAGAAATGTACATCAAAGCATACACACTTTCATTGTACACTCAAGAAATGTACATCAAAACATACAGATTTTCATTGTATATACAAGGAATGTACATCAAAACATACACATTTTCATTGTATTAACTAGAAATGTACATCAAAACTTACACATTTTCATTGTATATACAAGAAATGTACATCAAAACTTACACATTTTCATTGTGCACTCAAGAAATGTAGATCAAAACTTACACATTTTCATTGTTCACTCAAGAAATGTACTTCAAAACATACACATTTTCGTTTTATATACAAGAATGTACATCAAAACTTACACATTTTCATTTCACATACAAGAAATGTACATCAAAACATACACATTTTCATTGTATATACTAGAAATGTACATCAAAACTGACACATTTTCATTGTGCTCTCAAGAAATGTACATCAAAACTTACAAATTTTCATTGTACACTCAGGAAATGTACATCAAAACATACACATTTTCATTGCATACACAAGAAATGTACATCAAAACTTACACATTTTCATTGTGCATACAGGAAATGTACATCAAAAACCTACACATTCTCATTGTATATGCAAGAAATGTACATCAAAACTTACACATTTTCATTGTACATACAAGAAATGTACATCAAAACTTACACATTTTCATTGTATATACAAGAAATGTACATCAAAACTACACATTTTCATTGTATATACTAGAAATGTACATCAAAGCTTACAAATTTTCATTGTATATACAAGAAATGTACATCAAAACTTACACATTTTCTTTGTATATACAAGAAATGTACATCAAAACTTACACATTTTCATTGTATATACAAGAAATGTACATCAAAACTTACACACTTTCATTGTATATACAAGAAATGTACCTCAAAACTTACACATTTTCATTGTATATACAAGAAATGTACATCAAAACTTACACATTTTCATTGTATATACTAGAAATGATCATCAAAACTTACACATTTTCATTGTATATACAAGAAATGTAAATCAAAACATACACATTTTCATTGTATATACAAGAAATGTACATCAAAGCATACACACCTTCATTGTACACTCAAGAAATGTACATCAAAACATACACATTTACATTGTATATACTAGAAATGTACATCAAAACTTACACATTTTCATTGTATATACAAGAAATGTACATCAAAACATACACATTTTCATTGTATATACAAGAAATGTACATCAAAGCATACACACCTTCATTGTACACTCAAGAAATGTACATCAAAACATACACATTTTCATTGTATATACAAGGAATGTACATCAAAACATACACATTTTCATTGTATTAACTAGAAATGTACATCAAAGCTTACACATTTTCATTGTATATACAAGAAATGTACATCAAAACTTACACATTTTCATTATATATACAAGAAATGTACCTCAAAACTTACACATTTTCATTGTATATACAAGAAATGTACATCAAAGCTGCACATTTTCATCGTAAATACAAGAAATGTACATCAAACCTTACACATTTTCATTGTATATACAAGAAGTGTACATCAAAGCTGCACATTTTCATCGTAAATACAAGAAATGTACATCAAACCTTACACATTTTCATTGTATATACAAGTAATGTACATCAAAGCTGCACATTTTCATTGTACATTCAAGAAATGTACATCAAAACTTACACATGTTCATTGTATATTCAAGAAATGTACATCAAAACTACCCATTTTCATTGTATATACTAGAAACGTACATCAACACTTACACATTTTCATTGTATATACAAGAAATGTACATCAAAACATACACATTTTCATTGTAAATACAAGAAATGTACATCAAAACTTACACATTTTCATTATATATACAAGAAATGTACATCAAAACTTACACATTTTCATTGTATATACAAGAAATGTACAGCAAAACATACACATTTTCATTGTAAATACAAGAAATGTACATCAAAACTTACACATTTTCATTGTATATACAAGAAATGTACAGCAAAACATACACATTTTCATTGTAAATACAAGAAATGTACATCAAAACTTACACATTTTCATTGTATATACAAGAAATGTACAGCAAAACATACACATTTTCATTGTAAATACAAGAAATGTACAGCAAAACATACACATTTTCATTGTATATACAAGAAATGTACATCAAAGCATACACACCTTCATTGTACACTCAAGAAATGTACATCAAAACATACACATTTTCATTGTATATACTAGAAACGTACATCAACACTTACACATTTTCATTGTATATACAAGAAATGTACATCAAAACATACACATTTTCATTGTAAATACAAGAAATGTACATCAAAACTTACACATTTTCATTATATATACAAGAAATGTACATCAAAACTTACACATTTTCATTGTATATACAAGAAATGTACAGCAAAACATACACATTTTCATTGTAAATACAAGAAATGTACATCAAAACTTACACATTTTCATTGTATATACAAGAAATGTACAGCAAAACATACACATTTTCATTGTAAATACAAGAAATGTACAGCAAAACATACACATTTTCATTGTAAATACAAGTAATGTACATCAAAGCTTACACATTTTCATTGTACATTCAAGAAATGTACATCAAAACTTACACATGTTCATTGTATATTCAAGAAATGTACATCAAAACTACCCATTTTCATTGTATATACTAGAAACGTACATCAACACTTACACATTTTCATTGTATATACAAGAAATGTACATCAAAACATACACATTTTCATTGTAAATACAAGAAATGTACATCAAAACTTACACATTTTCATTATATATACAAGAAATGTACATCAAAACTTACACATTTTCATTGTATATACAAGAAATGTACAGCAAAACAAACCTTTTCATTGTATATACAAGAAATATACATCAAAACTACACATTTTCGTTGTACACTACAGAAATGTACATCAAAACATACACATTTTCGTTGTATATACAAGAAATGTACATCAAAACTTACACATTTTCATTGTATATACAAGAAATGTACATCAAAAACTTACACATTTTCATTGTACACTCAAGAAATGTACATCAAAACATACACATTTTCATTGTATATACAAGGAATGTACATCAAAACATACACATTTTCATTGTATATACAAGAAATGTACATCAAAACTTACACATTTTCATTGTATATACTAGAAATGTACATCAAAACTTACACATTTTCATTGTATATGCAAGAAATGTACATCAAAACTTACACATTTTCATTGTACATACAAGAAATGTACATCACAACATACACATTTTCATTGTATATACAAGAAATGTACATCAAAGCATACACACCTTCATTGTACACTCAAGAAATGTACATCAAAACATACACATTTTCATTGTATATACAAGGAATGTACATCAAAACATACACATTTTCATTGTATTAACTAGAAATGTACATCAAAACTTACATATTTTCATCGTAAATACAAGAAATGTACATCAAACCTTACACATTTTCATTGTATATACAAGAAATGTACATCAAAGCTGGACATTTTCATCGTAAATACAAGAAATGTACATCAAACCTTACACATTTTCATTGTATATACAAGAAATGTACATCAAAGCTGCACATTTTCACCGTAAATACAAAAAATGTACATCAAAACTTACACATTTTCATTGTGTATACAAGAAATGTACATCAAAACTTACACATTTTCATTGTATATTCAAGAAATGTACATCAAAAACTTACACATTTTCATTGTGTATACAAGAAATGTACATTAAAACTTACACATTTTCATTGTATATACAAGAAATGTACATCAAAACTTACACATTTTCATTGTATATACAAGAAATGTACATCAAAAACTTACACATTTTCATTGTACACTCAAGAAATGTACATCAAAACATACACATTTTCATTGTATATACAAGGAATGTACATCAAAACATACACATTTTCATTGGATATGCAAGAAATATACATCAAAACTTACACATTTTCATTGTATATACTAGAAATGTACACCAAAACTTACACATTTTCATTGTATATACAAGAAATGTACATCAAAACTTACACCTTTTCATTGTATGTACAAGAAATGTACATCAAAACATACACATTTTCATTGTATATACAAGGAATGTACATCAAAGCATACACACCTTCATTGTACACTCAAGAAATGTACATCAAAACTTACACATTTTCATTGTACACTCAAGAATTGTACATCAAAACATACACATTTTCATTGTATACACAAGAAACGTACATCAAAACTTACACATTTTCATTGTACATACAAGAAATATACATCAAAACTTACACATTTTCATTGTATATACAAGAAATATACATCGAAACTACAAATTTTCATTGTATATACAAGAAATGTACATCAAAACTTACACATTTTCATTGTATATACAAGAAATGTACATCAAAGCTCACACATTTTCATTGTATATACAAGAAATGTACATGAAAACATACACATTTTCATTGTATATACAAGAAATGTACATCAAAACATACACATTTTCATTGTATATACAAGAAATGTACAACAAAACTTACACATTTTCATTGTACACTCAAGAAATGTACATCAAAACTTACACATTTTCATTGTATATACAAGGAATGTACATCAAAACATACACGTTTTCATTGTATATACAAGAAATATACATCAAAACCCACACATTTTCATTGTATATACAAGAAATGTACATCAAAACTTACACATTTTCATTGTATATACAAGAAATGTACATCAAAGCTCACACATTTTCATTGTATATACAAGAAATGTACATGAAAACATACACATTTTCATTGTATATACAAGAAATGTACATCAAAACTTACACATTTTCATTGTATATACAAGAAATGTACATCAATAGATACTCATTTTCATTGTACATTCAAGAAATGTACATCAAAACTTACACATTTTCATTGTACACTCAAGAAATGTGAATCAAAACTTACACATTTTCATTGTATATACAAGGAATGTACATCTAAACATGCACATTTTCATTGTACACTCAAGAAATGTACATAGAAACTTACACATTTTCATTGTATATACAAGAAATGTACATCAAAACTTACACATTTTCATTGTATATACTAGAAATGTACACCAAATCTTACACATTTTCATTGTATATACAAGAAATGTACATCAAAACTTACACATTTTCATTGTATATACAAGAAATGTACATCAAAACATACACATTTTCATTGTATATACAAGAAATGTACATCAAAGCATACACACCTTCATTGTACACTCAAGAATTGTACATCAAAACATACACATTTTCATTGTATACACAAGAAACGTAGATCAAAACTTACACATTTTCATTGTACATACAAGAAATATACATCAAAACTTACACATTTTCATTGTATATACAAGAAATATACATCAAAACTACAAATTTTCATTGTATATACAAGAAATGTACATCAAAACTTACACATTTTCATTGTATATACAAGAAATGTACATGAAAACATACACATTTTCATTGTATATACAAGAAATGTACATGAAAACATACACATTTTCATTGTATATACAAGAAATGTACATCAAAACATACACATTTTCATTGTATATACAAGAAATGTACAACAAAACTTACACATTTTCATTGTACACTCAAGAAATGTACATCAAAACTTACACATGTTCATTGTATATACAAGGAATGTACATCAAAACATACACGTTTTCATTGTATATACAAGAAATGTACATCAAAACTCACACATTTTCATTGTATATACAAGAAATGTACATCAAAACTTACACATTTTCATTGTATATACAAGAAATGTACATGAAAACCTACACATTTTCATTGTATATACAAGAAATGTACATCAAAACTTACACATTTTCATTGTATATACAAGAAATGTACATCAAAAGATACACATTTTCATTGTATATTCAAGAAATGTACATCAAAACTTACACATTTTCATTGTACACTCAAGAAATGTGAATCAAAACTTACACATTTTCATTGTATATACAAGGAATGTACATCTAAACATGCACATTTTCATTGTACACTCAAGAAATGTACATAGAAACTTACACATTTTCATTGTATATATAAGAAATGTACATCAAAACTTACACACTTTCATTGTATAATCAAGCAATGTACATCAAAACTTACACATTTTCATTGTATATACAAGAAATGTACATCAAAACTTACTCATTTTCATTGTATATACAAGAAATGTACATCAAAGCATACACATTTTCATTGTATATACAAGAAATATACATCAAAACTTACACATTTTCATTGTATCTACCAGAAATGTACATGAAAACGTACACATTTTCGTTGTACATTCAAGAAATGTACATCAAAGCTTACACATTCTCATTGTATATACAAGAAATGTACATCAAAACTTACACGTTTTCATTGTATATACAAGAAATGTACATCTAAACTTACACATTTTCATTGTATATACAAGAAATGTACATCAAAGCTTACACATTCTCATTGTATATACAAGAAATGTACTTCAAAACATACACATTTTCATTGTATATACAAGAATGTACATCAAAACTTACACATTTTCATTGTACATACAAGAAATGTACATCAAAACATACACATTTTCATTGTATATACAATAAATGTACATCAAAACTTACACATTTTCATTGTATATACAAGAAATGTACATGAAAACATACACATTTTCATTGTATATACAAGAAATGTACATCAAAACTTACACGTTTTCATTGTACATACAAGAAGTGTACATCAAAACCTACACATTTTCATTGTACATAGAAGAAATGTACATCAAAACTTACACATTTTCATTGTATATACAAGAATTGTACATTAAAGCTTACATATTTTCATTTACATTAAAGAAATATACATCAAAACTACACATTTTTATTGTATATACAAAAAATGTACTTCAAAACATACACATTTTCATTTTATATACAAGAATGTACATCAAAACTTACACATATTCATTGTACACTCAAGAAATGTACTTCAAAACATACACATTTTCGTTTTATATACAAGAATGTACATCAAAACTTACACATCTTCATTGGACATACAAGAAATGTACATCAAAACATACACATTTTCATTGTATATACAAGAAATGTACATCAAAACTTACACATTTTCATTGTATATACAAGAAATGTACATCAAAACATACACATTTTCATTGTATATACAAGGAATGTACATCAAAACATACACATTTTCATTGTATATACAAGAAATGTACATCAAAACTTACACATTTTCATTGTATATACTAGAAATGTACACCAAAACTTACACATTTTCATTGTATATACAAGAAATGTACATCAAAACTTACACATTTTCATTGTATATACAAGAAATGTACATCAAAACATACACATTTTCATTGTATATACAAGAAATGTACATCAAAGCATACACACCTTCATTGTACACTCAAGAAATGTACATCAAAACATACACATTTTCATTGTATATACAAGGAATGTACATCTAAACATGCACATTTTCATTCTACACTCAAGAAATGTACATAGAAACTTACACATTTTCATTGTATATACAAGAAATGTACATCAAAACTTACACATTTTCATTGTATATACTAGAAATGTACACCAAAACTTACACATTTTCATTGTATATACAAGAAATGTACATCAAAACTTACACATTTTCATTGTATATACAAGAAATGTACATCAAAACATACACATTTTCATTGTATATACAAGAAATGTACATCAAAGCATACACACCTTCATTGTACACTCAAGAAATGTACATCAAAACTTACACATTTTCATTGTACACTCAAGAATTGTACATCAAAACATACACATTTTCATTGTATACACAAGAAACGTACATCAAAACTTACACATTTTCATTGTACATACAAGAAATATACATCAAAACTTACACATTTTCATTGTATATACAAGAAATATACATCAAAACTACAAATTTTCATTGTATATACAAGAAATGTACATCAAAACTTACACATTTTCATTGTATATACAAGAAATGTACATCAAAGCTCACACATTTTCATTGTATATACAAGAAATGTACATGAAAACATACATATTTTCATTGTATATACAAGAAATGTACATCAAAACATACACATTTTCATTGTATATACAAGAAATGTACAACAAAACTTACGCATTTTCATTGTACACTCAAGAAATGTACATCAAAACTTACACATTTTCATTGTATATACAAGGAATGTACATCAAAACATACACGTTTTCATTGTATATACAAGAAATGTACATCAAAACTCACACATTTTCATTGTATATACAAGAAATGTACATCAAAACTTACACATTTTCATTGTATATACAAGAAATGTACATCAAAGCTCACACATTTTCATTGTATATACAAGAAATGTACATCAAAACTTACACATTTTCATTGTATATACCAGAAATGTACATCAAAAGATACACATTTTCATTGTATATTCAAGAAATGTACATCAAAACTTACACATTTTCATTGTACACTCAAGAAATGTGAATCAAAACTTACACATTTTCATTGTATATACAAGGAATGTACATCTAAACATGCACATTTTCATTGTACACTCAAGAAATGTACATAGAAACTTACACATTTTCATTGTATATACAAGAAATGTACATCAAAACTTACACACTTTCATTGTATAATCAAGCAATGTACATCAAAACTTACACATTTTCATTGTATATACAAGAAATGTACATCAAAACTTACACATTTTCATTGTATATACAAGAAATGTACATCAAAGCATACACATTTTCATTGTATATACAAGAAATATACATCAAAACTTACACATTTTCATTGTATCTACCAGAAATGTACATGAAAACGTACACATTTTCGTTGTACATTCAAGAAATGTACATCAAAGCTTACACACTCTCATTGTATATACAAGAAATGTACATCAAAACTTACACGTTTTCATTGTATATACAAGAAATGTACATCTAAACTTACACATTTTCATTGTATATACAAGAAATGTACATCAAAACATACACATTTTCATTGTATATACAAGAAATGTACATCAAAGCATACACACCTTCATTGTACACTCAAGAAATGTACATCAAAACATACACATTTTCATTGTATATACAAGGAATGTACATCAAAACATACACATTTTCATTGTATTAACTAGAAATGTACATCAAAACTTACACATTTTCATTGTATATACAAGAAATGTACATCAAAACTTACACATTTTCATTATATATACAAGAAATATACCTCAAAACTTACACATTTTCATTGTATATACAAGAAATGTACATCAAAGCTGCACATTTTCATCGTAAATACAAGAAATGTACATCAAACCTTACACATTTTCATTGTATATACAAGAAATGTACATCAAAGCTGCACATTTTCATCGTAAATACAAGAAATGTACATCAAACCTTACACATTTTCATTGTATATACAAGTAATGTACATCAAAGCTGCACATTTTCATCGTAAATACAAAAAATGTACATCAAAACTTACACATTTTCATTGTATATTCAAGAAATGTACATCAAAAACTTACACATTTTCATTGTATATACAAGAAATGTACATCAAAGCTTACACATTTTCATTGTACATTCAAGAAATGTACATCAAAACTTACACATGTTCATTGTATATTCAAGAAATGTACATCAAAACTACCCATTTTCATTGTATATACTAGAAACGTACATCAACACTTACACATTTTCATTGTATATACAAGAAATGTACATCAAAACATACACATTTTCATTATATATACAAGAAATGTACATCAAAACTTACACATTTTCATTGTATATACAAGAAATGTACAGCAAAAACTTACACATTTTCATTGTACACTCAAGAAATGTACATCAAAACATACACATTTTCATTGTATATACAAGGAATGTACATCAAAACATACACATTTTCATTGCATATACAAGAAATGTACATCAAAACTTACACATTTTCATTGTATATACTAGAAATGTACATCAAAACTTACACATTTTCATTGTATATACAAGAAATGTACATCAAAACTTACACATTTTCATTGTACATACAAGAAATGTACACCACAACATACACATTTTAGTTGTATATACAAGAAATGTACATCAAAGCATACACACCTTCATTGTACACTCAAGAAATGTACATCAAAACATACACATTTTCATTGTATATACAAGGAATGTACATCAAAACATACACATTTTCATTGTATTAACTAGAAATGTACATCAAATCTTACACATTTTCATTGTATATACAAGAAATGTACATCAAAACTTACACATTTTCATTGTATATAAAAGAAATGTACCTCAAAACTTACACATTTTCATTGTATATACAAGAAGTGTACATCAAAGCTGCACATTTTCATCGTAAATACAAGAAATGTACATCAAACCTTACACATTTTCATTGTATATACAAGAAATGTACATCAAAGCTGCACATTTTCATCGTAAATACAAGAAATGTACATCAAACCTTACACATTTTCATTGTATATACAAGAAATGTACATCAAAGCTGCACATTTTCACCGTAAATACAAAAAATGTACATCAAAACTTACACAATTTTATTGTGTATACAAGAAATGTACATCAAAACTTACACATTTTCATTGTATATTCAAGAAATGTACATCAAAAACTTACACATTTTCATTGTATATACAAGAAATGTACATCAAAGCTTACGCATTTTCATTGTATATACAAGAAATGTACATCAAAACTTACACATTTTCATTGTATGTACAAGAAATATACATCAAAACATACACATTTTCATTGTATATACAAGAAATGTACATCAAAGCATACACACCTTCATTGTACACTCAAGAAATGTACATCAAAACTTACACATTTTCATTGTACACTCAAGAATTGTACATCAAAACATACACATTTTCATTGTATACACAAGAAACGTACATCAAAACTTACACATTTTCATTGTACATACAAGAAATATACATCAAAACTTACACATTTTCATTGTATATACAAGAAATATACATCGAAACTACAAATTTTCATTGTATATACAAGAAATGTACATCAAAACTTACACATTTTCAGTGTATATACTAGAAATGTACATCAAAGCTCACACATTTTCATTGTATATACAAGAAATGTACATGAAAACATACACATTTTCATTGTATATACAAGAAATGTACATCAAAACTTACACATTTTCATTGTATATACAGGAAATGTACATCAAAAGATACTCATTTTCATTGTATATGCAAGAAATGTACATCAAAACTTACACATTTTCATTGTACACTCAAGAAATGTGAATCAAAACTTACACATTTTCATTGTATATACAAGGAATGTACATCTAAACATGCACATTTTCATTGTACACTCAAGAAATGTACATAGAAACTTACACATTTTCATTGTATATACAAGAAATGTACATCAAAACTTACACATTTTCATTGTATATACTAGAAATGTACAACAAAACTTACACATTTTCATTGTATATACAAGAAATGTACATCAAAACTTACACATTTTCATTGTATATACAAGAAATGTACATCAAAACATACACATTTTCATTGTATATAAAAGAAATGTACATCAAAGCATACACACCTTCATTGTACACTCAAGAAATGTACATCAAAACTTACACATTTTCATTGTACACTCAAGAATTGTACATCAAAACATACACATTTTCATTGTATACACAAGAAACGTACATCAAAACTTACACATTTTCATTGTACATACAAGAAATATACATCAAAACTTACACATTTTCATTGTATATACAAGAAATATACATCAAAACTACAAATTTTCATTGTATATACAAGAAATGTACATCAAAACTTACACATTTTCATTGTATATACAAGAAATGTACATCAAAGCTCACACATTTTCATTGTATATACAAGAAATGTACATGAAAACATACACATTTTCATATTATACACAAGAAATGTACATCAAAACATACACATTTTCATTGTATATACAAGAAATGTACAACAAAACTTACACATTTTCATTGTACACTCAAGAAATGTACATCAAAACTTACACATGTTCATTGTATATACAAGGAATGTACATCAAAACATACATGTTTTCATTGTATATACAAGAAATGTACATCAAAACTCACACATTTTCATTGTATATACAAGAAATGTACATCAAAACTTACACATTTTCATTGTATATACAAGAAATGTACATCAAAGCTCACACATTTTCATTGTATATACAAGAAATGTACATGAAAACATACACATTTTCATTGTATATACAAGAAATGTACATCAAAACTCACACATTTTCATTGTATATACAAGAAATGTACATCAAAAGATACACATTTTCATTGTATATTCAAGAAATGTACATCAAAACTTACACATTTTCATTGTACACTCAAGAAATGTGAATCAAAACTTACACATTTTCATTGTATATACAAGGAATGTACATCTAAACATGCACATTTTCATTGTACACTCAAGAAATGTACATAGAAACTTACACATTTTCATTGTATATACAAGAAATGTACATCAAAACTTACACACTTTCATTGTATAATCAAGCAATGTACATCAAAACTTACACATTTTCATTGTATATACAAGAAATGTTCATCAAAACTTACACATTTTCATTGTATATACAAGAAATGTACATCAAAGCATACACATTTTCATTGTATATACAAGAAATATACATCAAAACTTACACATTTTCATTGTATCTACCAGAAATGTACATGAAAACGTACACATTTTCGTTGTACATTCAAGAAATGTACATCAAAGCTTACACATTCTCATTGTATATACAAGAAATGTACATCAAAACTTACACGTTTTCATTGTATATACAAGAAATGTACATCTAAACTTACACATTTTCATTGTATAGACAAGAAATGTACATCAAAGCTTACACATTCTCATTGTATATACAAGAAATGTACTTCAAAACATACACATTTTCATTGTATATACAAGAATGTACATCAAAACTTACACATTTTCATTGTACATACAAGAAATGTACATCAAAACATACACATTTTCATTGTATATACAATAAATGTACATCAAAACTTACACATTTTCATTGGATATACAAGAAATGTACATCAAAGCCTACACATTTTCATTGTATATACAAGAAATGTACAGCAAAACAAACCTTTTCATTGAATATACAAGAAATGTACATCAAAACTACACATTTTCGTTGTACACTAAAGAACTGTACATCAAAACATACAGATTTTCATTGTGCACTCAAGAAATGTACATCAAAACTTACACATTTTCATTGTACACTCAAGAAATGTACATCAACTCATACACATTTTCATTGTATACACAAGAAATGTACATCAAAACTTACACATTTTCATTGTACATACAAGAAATGCACATCAAAAACTTACACATTTTCACTGTACATACAAGAAATGTACATCAAAACTTACACATTTTCACTGTACATACAAGAAATGTACATCAAAACTTACACATTTTCATTGTATATATAAGAAATATACATTAAAACTACACATTTTCATTGTATATACATGAAATGTGCATCAAAACTTACACATTTTCACTGTATATATAAGAAATATACATGAAAACATACACATTTTCATTGTATATACAAGAAATGTACATCAAAACTTACACATTTTCACTGTACATACAAGAAATGTACATCAAAACTTACACATTTTCATTGTATATATAAGAAATATACATTAAAACTACACATTTTCATTGTATATACAAGAAATGTGCATCAAAACTTACACATCTTCATTGTATATGCAAGAAATGTACATCAAAACTTACACATTTTCATTGTATATACAAGAATTGTACATCAAAGCTCACACATTTTCATTGTATATACAAGAAATGTACATGAAAACATACACATTTTCATTGTACATACAAGAAGTGTACATCAAAACCTACACATTTTCATTGTACATAGAAGAAATGTACATCAAAACTTACACATTTTCATTGTATATACAAGAATTGTACATCAAAGCTTACATATTTTCATTGTACATTAAAGAAATGTACATCAAAACTACACATTTTTATTGTATATACAAGAAATGTACTTCAAAACATACACATTTTCATTTTATATACAAGAATGTACATCAAAACTTACACATATTCATTGTACACTCAAGAAATGTACTTCAAAGCATACACATTTTCGTTTTATATACAAGAATGTACATCAAAACTTACACATTTTCATTGGACATACAAGAAATGTACATCAAAACATACACATTTTCATTGTATATACAAGAAATGTACATCAAAACTTACACATTTTCATTGTATATACAAGAAATGTACATCAAAACATACACATTTTGATTGTATATACAAGAAATGTACATCAAAACATACACATTTTCATTGTATATACAAGGAATGTACATCAAAACATACACATTTTCATTGTATATACAAGAAATGTACATCAAAACTTACACATTTTCATTGTATATACTAGAAATGTACACCAAAACTTACACATTTTCATTGTATATACAAGAAATGTACATCAAAACTTACACATTTTCATTGTATATACAAGAAATGTACATCAAAACATACACATTTTCATTGTATATACAAGAAATGTACATCAAAGCATACACACCTTCATTGTACACTCAAGAAATGTACATCAAAACATACACATTTTCATTGTATATACAAGGAATGTACATCTAAACATGCACATTTTCATTCTACACTCAAGAAATGTACATAGAAACTTACACATTTTCATTGTATATACAAGAAATGTACATCAAAACTTACACATTTTCATTGTATATACGAGAAATGTACATCAAAACATACACATTTTCATTGTATATACAAGAAATGTACATCAAAGCATACACATTTTCATTGTACACTCAAGAATTGTACATCAAAACATACACATTTTCATTGTATACACAAGAAACGTACATCAAAACTTACACATTTTCATTGTACATACAAGAAATATACATCAAAACTTACACATTTTCATTGTATATACAAGAAATATACATCAAAACTACAAATTTTCATTGTATATACAAGAAATGTACATCAAAACTTACACATTTTCATTGTATATACAAGAAATGTACATCAAAGCTCACACATTTTCATTGTATATACAAGAAATGTACATGAAAACATACACATTTTCATTGTATATACAAGAAATGTACATCAAAACATACACATTTTCATTGTATATACAAGAAATGTACAACAAAACTTACACATTTTCATTGTACACTCAAGAAATGTACATCAAAACTTACACATTTTCATTGTATATACAAGGAATGTACATCAAAACATACACGTTTTCATTGTATATACAAGAAATGTACATCAAAACTCACACATTTTCATTGTATATACAAGAAATGTACCTCAAAACTTACACATTTTCATTGTATATACAAGAAATGTACATCAAAGCTCACACATTTTCATTGTATATACAAGAAATGTACATGAAAACATACACATTTTCATTGTATATACAAGAAATGTACATCAAAACTTACACATTTTCATTGTATATACAAGAAATGTACATCAAAAGATACACATTTTCATTGTATATTCAAGAAATGTACATCAAAACTTACACATTTTCATTGTACACTCAAGAAATGTGAATCAAAACTTACACATTTTCATTGTATACACAAGGAATGTACATCTAAACATGCACATTTTCATTGTACACTCAAGAAATGTACATAGAAACTTACACATTTTCATTGTATATACAAGAAATGTACATCAAAACTTACACACTTTCATTGTATAATCAAGCAATGTACATCAAAACTTACACATTTTCATTGTATATACAAGAAATGTACATCAAAACTTACACATTTTCAATGTATATACAAGAAATGTACATCAAAGCATACACATTTTCATTGTATATACAAGAAATATACATCAAAACTTACACATTTTCATTGTATCTACCAGAAATGTACATGAAAACGTACACATTTTCGTTGTACATTCAAGAAATGTACATCAAAGCTTACACATTCTCATTGTATATACAAGAAATGTACATCAAAACTTACACGTTTTCATTGTGTATACAAGAAATGTACATCTAAACTTACACATTTTCATTGTATATACAAGAAATGTACATCAAAGCTTACACATTCTCATTGTATATACAAGAAATGTACTTCAAAACATACACATTTTCATTACATATACAAGAATGTACATCAAAACTTACACATTTTCATTGTACATACAAGAAATGTACATCAAAACATACACATTTTCATTGTATATACAATAAATGTACATCAAAACTTACACATTTTCATTGGATATACAAGAAATGTACATCAAAGCCTACACATTTTCATTGTATATACAAGAAATGTACAGCAAAACAAACCCTTTCATTGAATATACAAGAAATGTACATCAAAACTACACATTTTCGATTGTACACTAAAGAACTGTACATCAAAACATACAGATTTTCATTGTGCACTCAAGAAATGTACATCAAAACTTACACATCTTCATTGTACACTCAAGAAATGTACATCAACTCATACACATTTTCATTGTATACACAAGAAATGTACATCAAAACTTACACATTTTCATTGTACATACAAGAAATGCACATCAAAAACTTACACATTTTCACTGTACATACAAGAAATGTACATCAAAACTTACACATTTTCATTGTATATATAAGAAATATACATTAAAACTACACATTTTCATTGTATATACAAGAAATGTGCATCAAAACTTACACATCTTCATTGTATATGCAAGAAATGTACATCAAAACTTACACATTTTCATTGTATATACAAGAATTGTACATCAAAGCTCACACATTTTCATTGTATATACAAGAAATGTACATGAAAACATACACATTTTCATTGTATATACAAGAAATGTACATCAAAACTTACACGTTTTCATTGTACATACAAGAAATGTACATATAACCTACACATTTTCATTGTACATAGAAGAAATGTACATCAAAACATACACATTTTCATTGTATATACAAGAAATGTACATCAAAACTTACACGTTTTCATTGTACATACAAGAAATGTACATCAAAACCTACACATTTTCATTGTACATAGAAAAAATGTACATCAAAACTTACACATTTTCATTGTATATACAAGAATTGTACATCAAAGCTTACATATTTTCATTGTACATTAAAGAAATGTACATCAAAACTACACATTTTTATTGTATATACAAGAAATGTACTTCAAAACATACACATTTTCATTTTATATACAAGAATGTACATCAAAACTTACACATATTCATTGTACATACAAGAAATGTACATCAAAACATACACATTTTCATTGTATATACAAGAAATGTACATCAAAACTTACACATTTTAATTCTATATACAAGAAATGTACATCAAAACATACACATTTTGATTGTATATACAAGAAATGTACATCAAAACATACACATTTTCATTGTATATACAAGGAATGTACATCAAAACATACACATTTTCATTGTATATACAAGAAATGTACATCAAAACTTACACATTTTCATTGTATATACTAGAAATGTACACCAAAACTTACACATTTTCATTGTATATACAAGAAATGTACATCAAAACTTACACATTTTCATTGTATATACAAGAAATGTACATCAAAACATACACATTTTCATTGTATATACAAGAAATGTACATCAAAGCATACACACCTTCATTGTACACTCAAGAAATGTACATCAAAACATACACATTTTCATTGTATATACAAGAAATGTACATCACAAACTTGCACATTTTCATTGTATATACAAGAAATGTACATCAAAACTTACACATTTTCATTGTATATACAAGAAATGTACATCAAAACTTACACATTTTCATTGTATATACATCAAAGCTGCACATTTTCATTGTACACTCAAGAAATGTACATCAAAACATAGACATTTTCATTGTACAAACAAGAAATGTACATCAAAACTTACACATTTTCATTGTATATACAAGAAATGTACATCAAAACTTACACATTTTCATTGTGCACTCAAGAAATGTACATCAAAACTTACACATTTTCATTGTACACTCAAGAATTGTACATCAAAACATACACATTTTCATTGTATACACAAGAAACGTACATCAAAACTTACACATTTTCATTGTACATACAAGAAATGTACATCAAAACTTACACATTTTCATTGTATATACAAGAAATATACATCAAAACTACAAATTTTCATTGTATATACAAGAAATGTACATCAAAACTTACACATTTTCATTGTATATACAAGAAATGTACATCAAAGCTCACACATTTTCATTGTAAATACAAGAAATGTACATGAAAACATACACATTTTCATTGTATATACAAGAAATGTACATCAAAACATACACATTTTCATTGTATATACAAGAAATGTACAACAAAGCTTACACATTTTCATTGTACACTCAAGAAATGTACATCAAAACTTACACATTTTCATTGTATATACAAGGAATGTACATCAAAACATACACGTTTTCATTGTATATACAAGAAATGTACATCAAAACTCACACATTTTCATTGTATATACAAGAAATGTACATCAAAACTTACACATTTTCATTGTATATACAAGAAATGTACATCAAAGCTCACACATTTTCATTGTATATACAAGAAATGTACATGAAAACATACACATTTTCATTGTATATACAAGAAATGTACATCAAAACTTACACATTTTCATTGTATATACAAGAAATGTACATCAAAAGATACACATTTTCATTGTATATTCAAGAAATGTACATCAAAACTTACACATTTTCATTGTACACTCAAGAAATGTGAATCAAAACTTACACATTTTCATTGTATATACAAGGAATGTACATCAACACATACACATTTTCATTGTATAAACAAGAAATATACATCAAAACTTACACACATTCATTGTATATCAAGAAATGTACATCTAAACATGCACATTTTCATTGTACACTCAAGAAATGTACATAGAAACTTACACATTTTCATTGTATATACAAGAAATGTACATCAAAACTTACACACTTTCATTGTATATACAAGCAATGTACATCAAAACTTACACATTTTCATTGTATATACAAGAAATGTACATCAAAACTTACACATTTTCATTGTATATACATTAAATGTACATCAAAGCATACACATTTTCATTGTATATACAAGAAATATACATCAAAACTTACACATTTTCATTGTATCTACCAGAAATGTACATGAAAAGGTACACATTTTCGTTGTACATTCAAGAAATGTACATCAGCGCTTACACATTCTCATTGTGTATACAAGAATTGTACATCAAAGCTTACATATTTTCATTGTACATTAAAGAAATGTACATCAAAACTACACATTTTTATTGTATATACAAGAAATGTACTTCAAAACATACACATTTTCATTTTATATACAAGAATGTACATCAAAACTTACACATTTTCATTGTACATACAAGAAATGTACATCAAAACATACACATTTTCATTGTATATACAATAAATGTACATCAAAACTTACACATGTTCATTGTATATTCAACAGATGTACATCAAAACTTACAGATTTTCATTGTACATACAAGAAATGTACATCAAAACATACACATTTTCATTGTATATACAATAAATGTACATCAAAACTTACACATTTTCATTGGATATACAAGAAATGTACATCAAATCCTACTCATTTTCATTGTATATACAAGAAATGTACAGCAAAACAAACCTTTTCATTGTATATACAAGAAACGTACATCAAAACTACACATTTTCGTTGTACACTAAAGAAATGTACATCAAAACATACAGATTTTCAGTGTGCACTCAAGAAATGTACATCAAAACTTACACATTTTCATTGTACACTCAGGAAATGTACATCAACACATACACATTTTCATTGTATACACAAGAAATGTACATCAAAGCTTACACATTTTCGTTGTACATACAAGAAATGCACATCAAAAACTTACACATTTTCACTGTACATACAAGAAATGTACATCAAAACTTACACATTTTCATTGTATATATAAGAAATATACATTAAAGCTACACATTTTCATTGTATATACAAGAAATGTGCATCAAAACTTACACATCTTCATTGTATATGCAAGAAATGTACATCAAAACTTACACATTTTCATTGTATATACAAGAATTGTACATCAAAACTCACACATTTTCATTGTATATACAAGAAATGTACATGAAAACATACACATTTTCATTGTATATACAAGAAATGTACATCAAAACTTACACCTTTTCATTGTACATACAAGAAATGTACATCAAAACCTACACATTTTCATTGTACATAGAAGAAATGTACATCAAAACTTACACATTTTCATTGTATATACAAGAATTGTACATCAAAGCTTACATATTTTCATTGTACATTAAAGAAATGTACATCAAAACTACATATTTTTATTGTATATACAAGAAATGTACTTCAAAACATACACATTTTCATTTTATATACAAGAATGTACATCAAAACTTACACATTTTCATTACACACACAAGAAATGTACATAAAAACATACACATTATCATTGTATATACAAGAAATGTACATCAAAACTTACACATTTTCATTGTATATACAAGAAATGTACATGAAAACATACACATTTTCATTGTGTATACAAGAAATATACATAAAAACATACACATTTTCATTGTCTATACAAGAAATGTACAGCAAAACATAAAAATTTTCATTGTATATACAAGAAAAGTACATCAAAACTACACATTTTCGTTGTACACTAAAGAAATGTAAATCAAAACATACACATTTTCATTGTACAGACAAGAAATGTAAATCAAAACTTACACATTTTCATTGTATATACAAGAAATGTACATCAAAACTTACACATTTTCATTGTGCTCTCAAGAAATGTACATCAAAACTTACAAATTTTCATTGTACACTCAGGAAATGTACATCAAAACATACACATTTTCATTGTATACACAAGAAATGTACATCAAAACTTACACATTTTCATTGTACATACAGGAAATGTACATCAAAAACCTACACATTCTCATTGTATATGCAAGAAATGTACATCAAAACTTACACATTTTCATTGTACATACAAGAAATGTACATCAAAACTTACACATTTTCATTGTATATACAAGAAATGTACATCAAAACTACACATTTTCATTGTATATACTAGAAGTGTACATCAAAGCTTACAAATTTTCATTGTATATACAAGAAATGTACATCAAAACTTACACATTTTCTTTGTATATACAGGAAATGTACATCAAAACATACACATTTTCATTGTATATACAAGAAATGTACATCAAAACATACACACTTTCATTGTACACTCAAGAAGTGTACATCAAAAAATACACATTTTCATTGTATATACAAGAAATGTACATCAAAAGCTTACACATTTTCATTGTACACTCAAGAAATGTACATCAAAACATACACATTTTCATTGTATATACAAGAAATGTACATCAAAACATATACATTTTCATTGTATATACAAGAAATGTACATCAAAACTTACACATTTTCATTGTATATACTAGAAATGTACATCAAAACTTACACATTTTTATTGTATATACAAGAAATCTAGATCAAAACTTACACATTTTCATTGTACATACAGGAAATGTACATCAAAAGCTTACATATTTTCATTGTATATGCAAGAAATGCACATCAAAAGTTACACATTTTCATTGTATATAAGCAAATGCACATCAAAACTTACACATTTTCATTGTGCACTCAAGAAATGTACATCAAAACTTACACATTTTCATTGTATATACAAGAAATGTACCTCAAAACTTACACATTTTCATTGTATATACAAGAAATGTACATCAAAGTTGCAAATTTTCATCGTAAATACAAGAAATGTACATCAAAACTTACACATGTTCATTGTACATACAAGAAATGTACATCAAAACTACACATTTTCGTTGTACACTAAAGAAATGTACATCAAAACATACACATCTTCATTGTACAGACAAGAAATGTATATCAAAACTTACCCATTTTCATTGTATATTCAAGAAATGTACATCAAAGCTGCACATTTTCATTGTATATACAAGAAATGTACATCAAAACATACACATTTTCATTGTATATACAAGAAATGTACATCAAAACATACACACCTTCATTGTACACTCAAGAAATGTACATCAAAACATACGCATTTTCATTGTATATACAAGGAATGTACATCAAAACATACACCTTTTCATTGTATATACAAGGAATGTACATCAAAACTTACACATTTTCATTGTATATACTAGAAATGTACATCAAAACTTACACATTTTCATTGAATATACAAGAAATGTACATCAAAACTTACACATTTTCATTGTATATACAAGAAATGTACATCAAAACATACACACTTTCATTGTATATACAAGAAATGTACATCAAAACTTACACATTTTCATTGTATATACAAGAAATGTACATCAAAAACTTCCACATTTTCATTGTACACTCAAGAAATGTACATCAAAACATACACATTTTCATTGTATATACAAGGAATGTACATCAAAACATACACATTTTCATTGTATATACAAGGAATGTACATCAAAACTTACACATTTTCATTGTACATACAAGAAATGTACATCACAAACTTACACATTTTCATTGTATATAAAAGAAATGTACATCAAAACCTTACATATTTTCATTGTATATGCAAGAAATGCACATCAAAACTTACACATTTTCATTGTATATACTAGAAATGTACATCAAAACTTACACATTTTCATTGTACATACAGGAAATGTACATCAAAAGCTTACATATTTTCATTGTATATGCAAGAAATCCACATCAAAAGTTACACATTTTCATTGTATATAAGGAAATGCACATCAAAACTTACACATTTTCATTGTATATACAAGAAATGTACATCAAAACATACACATTTTCATTGTATATACAAGAAATGTACATCACAACTTACACATTTTCATTGTATATACAAGAAATGTACATCAAAACTTACACATTTTCATTGTATATACAACAAATGTACATCAAAACTTACACATTTTCATTGTATATACATCAAAGCTGCATATTTTCATTGTACACTCAAGAAATGTACATCAAAACATAGACATTTTCATTGTACAAACAAGAAATGTACATCAAAACTTACACATTTTCATTGTATTTACAAGAAATGTACATCAAAACTTACACATTTTCATTGTGCACTCAAGAAATGTACCTCAAAACTTACACATTTTCATTGTACACTCTAGAATTGTACATCAAAACATACACATTTTCATTGTATAAACAAGAAACGTACATCAAAACTTACACATTTTCATTGTACATACAAGAAATGTACATCAAAAACTTACACATTTTCATTGTATATGCAAGAAATGTACATCAAAACTTACACATTTTTATTGCACATACAAGAAATGTACATCAAAACTTACACATTTTCATTGTATATACAAGAAATATACATCAAAACTACAAATTTTCATTGTATATACAAGAAATGTACATCAAAACTTACACATTTTCATTGTATATACAAGAAATGTACATCAAAACTTACACATTTTCATTGTATATACAAGAATTGTACATCAAAGCTCACACATTTTCATTGTATATACAAGAAATGTACATGAAAGCTGCACATTTTCATTGTATATACAAGAAATGTACATCAAAACATACACATTTTCATTGTATATACAAGAAATGTACATCAAAACATACACACCTTCATTGTACACTCAAGAAATGTACATCAAAACATACGCATTTTCATTGTATATACAAGGAATGTACATCAAAACATACACCTTTTCATTGTATATACAAGGAATGTACATCAAAACTTACACATTTTCATTGTATATACTAGAAATGTACATCAAAACTTACACATTTTCATTGAATATACAAGAAATGTACATCAAAACTTACACATTTTCATTGTATATACAAGAAATGTACATCAAAACATACACACTTTCATTGTATATACAAGAAATGTACATCAAAACTTACACATTTTCATTGTATATACAAGAAATGTACATCAAAAACTTACACATTTTCATTGTACACTCAAGAAATGTACATCAAAACATACACATTTTCATTGTATATACAAGGAATGTACATCAAAACATACACATTTTCATTGTATATACAAGGAATGTACATCAAAACTTACACATTTTCATTGTACATACAAGAAATGTACATCACAAACTTACACATTTTCATTGTATATAAAAGAAATGTACATCAAAACCTTACATATTTTCATTGTATATGCAAGAAATGCACATCAAAACTTACACATTTTCATTGTATATACTAGAAATGTACATCAAAACTTACACATTTTCATTGTACATACAGGAAATGTACATCAAAAGCTTACATATTTTCATTGTATATGCAAGAAATCCACATCAAAAGTTACACATTTTCATTGTATATAAGGAAATGCACATCAAAACTTACACATTTTCATTGTATATACAAGAAATGTACACCAAAACATACACATTTTCATTGTATATACAAGAAATGTACATCACAACTTACACATTTTCATTGTATATACAAGAAATGTACATCAAAACTTACACATTTTCATTGTATATACAACAAATGTACATCAAAACTTACACATTTTCATTGTATATACATCAAAGCTGCACATTTTCATTGTACACTCAAGAAATGTACATCAAAACATAGACATTTTCATTGTACAAACAAGAAATGTACATCAAAACTTACACATTTTCATTGTATTTACAAGAAATGTACATCAAAACTTACACATTTTCATTGTGCACTCAAGAAATGTACCTCAAAACTTACACATTTTCATTGTACACTCTAGAATTGTACATCAAAACATACACATTTTCATTGTATAAACAAGAAACGTACATCAAAACTTACACATTTTCATTGTACATACAAGAAATGTACATCAAAAACTTACACATTTTCGTTGTATATGCAAGAAATGTACATCAAAACTTACACATTTTTATTGCACATACAAGAAATGTACATCAAAACTTACACATTTTCATTGTATATACAAGAAATATACATCAAAACTACAAATTTTCATTGTATATACAAGAAATGTACATCAAAACTTACACATTTTCATTGTATATACAAGAAATGTACATCAAAACTTACACATTTTCATTGTATATACAAGAATTGTACATCAAAGCTCACACATTTTCATTGTATATACAAGAAATGTACATGAAAACATACACATTTTCATTGTATATACAAGAAATGTACATCAAAACATACACATTTTCATTGTATATACAAGAAATGTACAACAAAACTTACACATTTTCATTGTACACTCAAGAAATGTACATCAAAACTTACACATTTTCATTGTGTATACTAGGAATGTACATCAAAACATACACGTTTTCATTGTATATACAAGAAATGTACATGAAAACATACACATTTTCATTGTATATACAAGAAATGTACATCAAAACTTACACATTTTCATTGTATATACAAGAAATGTACATCAAAAGATACACATTTTCATTGTATATTCAAGAAATGTACATCAAAACTTACACATTTTCATTGTATATACAAGAAATGTACATCAAAACATACACATTTTCATTGTATATACAAGAAATGTACATCAAAACATACACACTTTCATTGTACACTCAAGAAGTGTACATCAAAACATACACATTTTCATTGTATATACAAGAAATGTACATCAAAACTTACACATTTTCATTGTATATACAAGAAATGTACATCAAAAGCTTACACATTTTCATTGTACACTCAAGAAATGTACATCAAAACATACACATTTTCATTGTATATACAAGGAATGTACATCAAAACATATACATTTTCATTGTATATACAAGAAATGTACATCAAAACTTACACATTTTCATTGTATATACTAGAAATGTACATCAAAACGTACACATTTTCATTGTACACTCAAGAAATGTACATCAAAACTTACACATTTTCATTGTATATACAAGAAATGTACATCAAAAACTTACACATTTTCATTGTACACTCAAGAAATGTACATCAAAACATACACATTTTCATTGTATATACAAGGAATGTACATCAAAACATACACATTTTCATTGTATATACAAGGAATGTACATCAAAACATACACCTTTTCATTGTATATACAAGGAATGTAAATCAAATTTTACACATTTTCATTGTATATACTAGAAATGTACATCAAAACTTACACATTTTCATTGTATATACAAGAAATGTACATCAAAACTTACACATTTTCATTGTATATACAAGAAATGTACATCAAAACATACACATTTTCATTGTATATACAAGAAATGTACATCAAAACTTACACATTTTCATTGTATATACAAGAAATGTACATCAAAAACTTACACATTTTCATTGTACACTCAAGAAATGTACATCAAAACATACACATTTTCATTGTATATACAAGGAATGTACATCAAAACATACACATTTTCATTGTATATAAAAGAAATGTACATCAAAACCTTACATATTTTCATTGTATATACAAGAAATGTACATCAAAACTTACACATTTTCATTGTACATACAGGAAATGTACATCAAAAGCTTACATATTTTCATTGTATATGCAAGAAATCCACATCAAAAGTTACACATTTTCATTGTATATAAGGAAATGCACATCAAAACTTACACATTTTCATTGTATATACAAGAAATGTACATCAAAACTCACACATTTTCATTGTATATACAAGAAATGTACATCAAAACTTACTCATTTTCATTGTATATACAAGAAATGTACATCAAAGCTCACACATTTTCATTGTATATACAAGAAATGTACATGAAAACATACACTTTTTCATTGTATATACAAGAAATGTACATCAAAACATACACATTTTCATTGTATATACAAGAAATGTACAACAAAACTTACACATTTTCATTGTACACTCAAGAAATGTACATCAAAACTTACACATTTTCATTGTGTATACTAGGAATGTACATCAAAACATACACGTTTTCATTGTATATACAAGAAATGTACATCAAAACTCACACATTTTCATTGTATATACAAGAAATGTACATCAAAACTTACACATTTTCATTGTATATACAAGAAATGTACATCAAAGCTCACACATTTTCATTGTATATACAAGAAATGTACATGAAAACATACACATTTACATTGTATATACAAGAAATGTACATCTAAACTTACACATTTTCATTGTATATACAAGAAATGTACATCAAAAGATACACATTTTCATTGTATATTCAAGAAATGTACATCAACACATACACATTTTCATTGTATATACAAGAAATATACATCAAAACTTACACACATTCATTGTATATCAAGAAATGTACATCTAAACATGCACATTTTCATTGTACACTCAAGAAATGTACATAGAAACTTACACATTTTCATTGTATATACAAGAAATGTACATCAAAACTTACACACTTTCATTGTATATACAAGCAATGTACATCAAAACTTACACATTTCCATTGTATATACAAGAAATGTACATCAAAACTTACACATTTTCATTGTATATACAAGAAATGTACATCAAAGCATACACATTTTCATTGTATATACAAGAAATATACATCAAAACTTACACACCTTCATTGTATCTACCAGAAATGTACATGAAAACGTACACATTTTCGTTGTACATTCAAGAAATGTACATCAAAGCTTACACATTCTCATTGTATATACAAGAAATGTACATCAAAACTTACACATTTTCATTGTATATACAAGAAATGTACATCTAAACTTACACATTTTCATTGTATATACAAGAAATCTACATCAAAGCATACACATTTTCATTGTATATACAAGAAATATACATCAAAACTTACACATTTTCATTGTATCTACCAGAAATGTACATGAAAACGTACACATTTTCGTTGTACATTCAAGAAATGTACATCAAAGCTTACACATTCTCATTGTATATACAAGAAATGTACTTCAAAACATACACATTTTCATTGTATATACAAGAATGTACATCAAAACTTACACATTTTCATTATACATACAAGAAATGTACATCAAAACATACACATTTTCATTGGATATACAAGAAATGTACATCAAAACCTACAAATTTTCATTGTATATACAAGAAATGTACAGCAAAACAAACCTTTTCATTGTATATACAAGAAATGTACATCAAAACTACACATTTTCGTTGTACACTAAAGAAATGTACATCAAAACATACAGATTTTCATTGTGCACTCAAGAAATGTACATCAAAACTTACACATTTTCATTGTACACTCAAGAAATGTACATCCAAACATACACATTTTCATTGTATACACAAGAAATGTACATCAAAACTTACACATTTTCATTGTACGTACAAGAAATGCACATCAAAAACTTACACATTTTCATTGTACATACAAGAAATGTACATCAAAATATACACATTTTCTTTGTATATATAAGAAGTATACATCAAAACTACACATTTTCATTGTATATACAAGAAATGTGCATCAAAACTTACACATCTTCATTGTATATACAAGAAATGTACATCAAAACTTACACATTTTCATTGTATATACAAGAATTATACATCAAAGCTCACACATTTTCATTGTATATACAAGAAATGTACATGAAAACATACACATTTTCATTGTATATACAAGAAATGTACATCAAAACTTACACGTTTTCATTGTACATACAAGAAATGTACATCAAAACCTACACATTTTCATTGTACACAGAAGAAATGTACATCAAAACTTACACATTTTCATTGTATATACAAGAATTGTACATCAAAGCTTACATATTTTCATTGTACATTAAAGAAATGTACATCAAAACTACACATTTTCATTGTATATACAAGAAATGTACTTCAAAACATACACATTTTCATTTTATATACAAGAATGTACATCAAAACTTACACATTTTCATTGCACACACAAGAAATGTACATAAAAACATACACATGTTCATTGTATATACAAGAAATGTACATCAAAACTTACAAATTTTCATTGTATATACAAGAAATGTACATGAAAACATACACATTTTCATTGTATATACAAGAAATATACATAAAAACATACACATTTTCATTGTCTGTACAAGAACTGTACAGCAAAACATAAACATTTTCATTGTATATTCAAGAAATGTACATCAAAACTACACATTTTCGTTGTACACTAAAGAAATGTAAATCAAAACATACACATTTTCATTGTACAGACAAGAAATGTAAATCAAAACTTACACATTTTCATTGTATATACAAGAAATGTACATCAAAACTTACACATTTTCATTGTGCTCTGAAGAAATGTACATCAAAACTTACACATTTTCATTGTACACTCAGGAAATGTACATCAAAACATACACATTTTCATTTAATACACAAGAAATGTACATCAAAACTTACACATTTTCATTGTACATACAGGAAATGTACATCAAAAACCTACACATTCTCATTGTATATGCAAGAAATGTACATCAAAACTTACACATTTTCATTGTACATACAAGAAATGTACATCAAAACTTACACATGTTCATTGTATATTCAAGAGATGTACATCAAAACTACAAATTTTCATTGTATATACTAGAAATGTACATCAAAGCTTACAAATTTTCATTGTATATACAAGAAATGTACATCAAAACTTACACATTTTCATTGTATATACAAGAAATGTACATCAAAACATACACATTTTCATTGTATATACAAGAAATGTACATCAAAACATACACATTTTCATTGTATATACAAGAAATGTACGTCAAAAACTTACACATTTTCATTGTACACTCAAGAAATGTACATCAAAATATACACACTTTCATTGCATATACAAGGAATGTACATCAAAACATACACATTTTCATTGTATATACAAGAAATGTACATCAAAACTTACACATTTTCATTGTATATACTAGAAATGTACATCAAAACTTACACATTTTTATTGTATATACAAGAAATGTACATCAAAACTTACACATTTTCATTGTACATAAAGGAAATGTACATCAAAAGCTTACATATTTTCATTGTATATGCAAGAAATGCACATCAAAAGTTACACATTTTCATTGTATATAAGCAAATGCACATCAAAACTTACACATTTTCATTGTATATACAAGAAATGTACATCAAAACATACACATTTTCATTGTATATACAAGACATGTACATCACAACTTACACATTTTCATTGTATATACAAGAAATGTACTTCAAAACTTACACATTTTCATTGTACATACAAGAAACGTACATCACAAACTTACACATTTTCATTGTATATACAAGAAATGTACATCAAAACTTACACATTTTCATTGTATATACAAGAAATGTAAATCAAAATTTACACATTTTCATTGTATATACAAGAAATGTACATCAAAGCTGCACATTTTCATTGTACACTCAAGAAATGTACATCAAAACATAGACACTTTCATTGTATATACAAGAAATGTACATCAAAACTTACACATTTTCATTGTGTATACAAGAAATGTACATCAAAACTTACACATTTTCATTGTACATACAAGAAATGTACATCAAAACATAGACATTTTCATTGTATATACAAGAAATGTACATCAAAACTTACACACCTTCATTGTGTATACAGGAAATGTACATCAAAACTTACACATTTTCATTGTACATACAAGAAATGTACATCAAACACTTACACATTTTCATTGTATATACAAGAAATGTACATCAAAACTTACACATTTTCATTGTACATACAAGAAATGTACATCAAAACGTACACATTTTCATTGTACATACAAGAAATGTACATCAAAAACTTACACATTTTCATTGTATATACAAGATATGTACATCAAAACTAACACATTTTCATTGTACATACAAGAAATGTACATCAAAACTTACACATGTTCATTGTATATGCAAGAGATGTACATCAAAACTTACACATTTTCATTGTATATACAAGAAATGTACATCAAAACATACACATTTTCATTGTATATACAAGAAATGTACATCAAAGCATACACACCTTCATTGTACACTCAAGAAATGTACATCAAAACATACACATTTTCATTGTATATACAAGGAATGTACATCAAAACATACACATTTTCATTGTATTAACTAGAAATGTACATCAAAACTTACACATTTTCATTGTATATACAAGAAATGTACATCAAAACTTACACATTTTCATTGTATATACAAGAAATGTACCTCAAAACTTACACATTTTCATTGTATATACAAGAAATGTACATCAAAGCTGCACATTTTAATCGTAAATACAAGAAATGTACATCAAACCTTACACATTTTCATTCTATATACAAGAAATGTACATCAAAGCTGCACATTGTCATCGTAAATACAAGAAATGTACATCAAAACTTACACATTTTCATTGTGTATACAAGAAATGTACATCAAAACTTACACATTTTCATTGTATATACAAGAAATGTACATCAAAAACTTACACATTTTCATTGTATATACAAGAAATGTACATCAAAGCTTACACATTTTCATTGTACATACAAGAAATGTACATCAAAACTTACACATTTTCATTGTATATACAAGAAATGTACATCAAAACATACACATTTTCGTTGTAAATACAAGAAATTTACATCAAAACTTACACATTTTCATTGTATATACAAGAAATGTACATCAAAACTTACACATTTTCATTGTATATACAAGAAATGTACAGCAAAACAAACCTTTTCATTGTATATACAAGAAATATACATCAAAACTACACATTTTCGTTGTACACTACAGAAATGTACATCAAAACATACAGATTTTCATTGTACAGACAAGAAATGTACATCAAAACTTACACATTTTCATTGTATATACAAGAAATGTACATCAAAACTTACACATTTTCATTGTGCACTCAAGAAATGTACATCGAAACTTACACATTTTCATTGTACACTCAAGAAATGTACTTCAGAACATACACATTTCCATTTTATATACAAGAAATGTACATCAAAACATACACATTTTCATTGTATATACAAGAAATATACATCAAAACTTACACATTTTCATTGTATATACAAGAAATATACATAAAAACATACACATTTTCATTGTACATACAAGAAATGTACATCAAAACTTACACATTTTCATTGTATATACAAGAAATATACATCAAAACTACACATTTTCATTGTATATACAAGAAATGTGCATCAAAACTTACACATTTTCATTGTATATACAAGAAATGTACATCAAAACATACGCACCTTCATTGTACACTCAAGAAATGTACATCAAAACATTCACATTTTCATTGTATATACAAGAAATGTACATCAAAACTTACACATTTTCATTGTATATACAAGAAATGTACATCAAAAACTTACACATTTTATTGTACACTCAAGATGTGTACATCAAAACATACACATTTTCATTGTATATACAAGGAATGTACATCAAAACATACACATTTTCATTGTATATACAAGAAATGTACATATAAACTTACACATTTTCATTGTATATACTAGAAATGTACATCAAAACTTACACATTTTCATTGTATATACAAGAAATGTACCTCAAAACTTACACATTTTCATTGTATATACAAGAAATGTACATCAAAACATACACATTTTCATTGTTTATACAAGAAATGTACATCAAAGCATACACACCTTCATTGTACACTCAAGAAATGTACCTCAAAACTTACACATTTTCATTGTATATACTAGAAATGTACATCAAAACTTACACAATTTCATTGTATATACAAGACATGTACACCAAAACTTACACATTTTCATTGTATATACAAGAAATGTACATCAAAACATACACATTATCATTGTATACAAGAAATGTACATCAAAGCATACACATTTTCATTGTACACTCAAAAAATGTACATCAAAACATACACATTTTCATTGTATATACAAGGAATGTACATCAAAACATACACATTTTCATTGTATTAACTAGAAATGTACATCAAAACTTATACATTTTCATTGTATATACAAGAAATGTAAATCAAAACTTACACATTTTCATTGTATATACAAGAAATGTACCTCAAAACTTACACATTTTCATTGTATATACTAGAAATGTACATCAAAACTTACACATTTTCATTGTATATACAAGACATGTACATCAAAACTTACACATTTTCATTGTATATACAAGAAATGTACATCAAAACATACACATTTTCATTGTATACAAGAAATGTACATCAAAGCATACACATTTTCATTGTACACTCAAAAAATGTACATCAAAACATACACATTTTCATTGTATATACAAGGAATGTACATCAAAACATACAAATTTTCATTGTATTAACTAGAAATGTACATCAAAACTTACACATTTTCATTCTATATACAAGAAATGTACATCAAAACTTACACATTTTCATTGTATATACAAGAAATGTACATTAAAGCTGCACATTTTCATCGTAAATACAAGAAATGTACATGAAACCTTACACATTTTCATTGTATATACAAAAAATGTACATCAAAACTTACACATTTTCATTGTGTATACAAGAAATGTAATCAAAACTTACACATTTTCATTGTATATACAAGAAATGTACATCAAAAACTTACACATTTTCATTGTATATACAAGAAATGTACATCAAAGCATACACACCTTCATTGTACACTCAAGAAATGTACATCAAAACTTACACATGTTCATTGTATATTCAAGAAATGAACATCAAAACTACATATTTTCATTGTATATACTAGAAACGTACATCAAAAGTTACACATTTTCATTGTATATACAAGAAATGTACATCAAAACATACACATTTTCATTGTAAATACAAGAAATGTACATCGAAACTTACACATTTTCATTGTATATACAAGAAATGTACATCAAAACTTACATATTTTCATTGTATATACAAGAAATGTACAGCAAAACAAACCTTTTCATTGTATATACAAGAAATATACATCAAAACTACACATTTTCGTTGTACACTAAAGAAATGTACATCAAAACATACAGATTTTCATTGTACAGACAAGAAATGTACATCAAAACTTACACATTTTCATTGTATATACAAGAAATGTACATCAAAACTTACACATTTTCATTGTGCACTCAAGAAATGTACATCAAAACTTACACATTTTCATTGTACACTCAAGAAATGTACTTCAAAACATACACATTTTCGTTTTATATACAAGAATGTACATCAAAACTTACACATTTTCATTGCACATACAAGAAATGTACATCAAAACATACACATTTTCATTGTGTATACAAGAAATGTACATCAAAACTTACACATTTTCATTCTATATACAAGAAATGTACATCAAAACTTACACATTTTCATTGTGTATACAAGAAATGTACATCAAAACTTACACATTTTCATTGTATATACAAGAAATGTACATCAAAAGCTTACACATTTTCATTGTATATACAAGAAATGTACATCAAAGCTTACACAATTTCATTGTACATACAAGAAATGTACATCAAAGCTTACACATTTTCATTGTATATACAAGAAATGTACATCAAAACATACACATTTTCATTGTAAATACAAGAAATGTACATCAAAACTTACACATTTTTATTGTATATTCAAGAAATGTACATCAAAACTTACACATTTTCATTGTATATACAAGAAATGTACAGCAAAACAAACCTTTCATTGTATATACAAGAAATATACATCAAAACTACACATTTTCGTTGTACACTACAGAAATGTACATCAAAACATACAGATTTTCGTTGTACAGACAAGAAATGTACATCAAAACTTACACATTTTCATTGTATATACAAGAAATGTACATCAAAACTTACACATTTTCATTGTGCACTCAAGATATGTACATCGAATTTTACACATTTTCATTGTACACTCAAGAAATGTACTTCAGAACATACACATTTTCATTTTATATACAAGAATGTACATCAAAACTTACACATTTTCATTGTACATACAAGAAATATACATCAAAACTACACATTTTCGTTGTACACTACAGAAATGTACATCAAAACATACAGATTTTCGTTGTACAGACAAGAAATGTACATCAAAACTTACACACTTTCATTGTATATACAAGAAATGTATATCAAAACTTACACATTTTCATTGTGTATACAAGAAATGTACATCAAAACTTACACATTTTCATTGTACATACAAGAAATGTACATCAAAACATAGACATTTTCATTGTATATACAAGAAATGTACATCAAAACTTACACACCTTCATTGTGTATACAGGAAATGTACATCAAAACTTACACATTTTCATTGTACATACAAGAAATGTACATCAAACACTTACACATTTTCATTGTATATACAAGAAATGTACATCAAAACTTACACATTTTCATTGTACATACAAGAAATGTACATCAAAACGTACACATTTTCATTGTACATACAAGAAATGTACATCAAAAACTTACACATTTTCATTGTATAGACAAGATATGTACATCAAAACTAACACATTTTCATTGTACATACAAGAAATGTACATCAAAACTTACACATGTTCATTGTATATTCAAGAGATGTACATCAAAACTTACACATTTTCATTGTATATACAAGAAATGTACATCAAAACATACACATTTTCATTGTATATACAAGAAATGTACATCAAAGCATACACACCTTCATTGTACACTCAAGAAATGTACATCAAAACATACACATTTTCATTGTATATACAAGGAATGTACATAAAAACATACACATTTTCATTGTATTAACTACAAATGTACATCAAAACTTACACATTTTCATTGTATATACAAGAAATGTACATCAAAACTTACACATTTTCATTGTATATACAAGAAATGTACCTCAAAACTTACCCATTTTCATTGTATATGCAAGAAATGTACATCAAAGCTGCACATTTTAATCGTAAATACAAGAAATGTACATCAAACCTTACACATTTTCATTCTATATACAAGAAATGTACATCAAAGCTGCACATTGTCATCGTAAATACAAGAAATGTATATCAAACCTTACACATTTTCATTGTATATACAAGAAATGTACATCAAAGCTGCACATTTTCATCGTAAATACAAGAAATGTACATCAAAACTTACACATTTTCATTGTACGTACAAGAAATGTACATCAAAACTTACACATTTTCATTGTATATACAAGAAATGTACATCAAAAACTTACACATTTTCATTGTATATACAAGAAATGTACATCAAAGCTTACACATTTTCATTGTACGTACAAGAAATGTACATCAAAACATACACATTTTCATTGTAAATACAAGAAATGTACATCAAAACTTACACATTTTCATTGTATATACAAGAAATGTACATCAAAACTTACACATTTTCATTGTATATACAAGAAATGTACAGCAAAACAAACCTTTTCATTGTATATACAAGAAATATACATCAAAACTACACATTTTCGTTGTACACTACAGAAATGTACATCAAAACATACAGATTTTCATTGTACAGACAAGAAATGTACATCAAAACTTACACATTTTCATTGTATATACAAGAAATGTACATCAAAACTTACACATTTTCATTGTGCACTCAAGAAATGTACATCGAAACTTACACATTTTCATTGTACACTCAAGAAATGTACTTCAGAACATACACATTTCCATTTTATATACAAGAAATGTACATCAAAACATACACATTTTCATGGTATATACAAGAAATGTACATCAAAACTTACACATTTTCATTGTATATACAAGAAATATACATAAAAACATACACATTTTCATTGTACATACAAGAAATGTACATCAAAACTTACACATTTTCATTGTATATACAAGAAATATACATCAAAACTACACATTTTCATTGTATATACAAGAAATGTGCATCAAAACTTACACATTTTCATTGTATATACAAGAAATATACATCAAAACATACGCACCTTCATTGTACACTCAAGAAATGCACATCAAAACATTCACATTTTCATTGTATATACAAGAAATGTACATCAAAACTTACACATTTTCATTGTATATACAAGAAATGTACATCAAAAACTTACACATTTTATTGTACACTCAAGATGTGTACATCAAAACATACACATTTTCATTGTATATACAAGGAATGTACATCAAAACATACACATTTTCATTGTATATACAAGAAATGTACATAAAAACTTACACATTTTCATTGTATATACTAGAAATGTACATCAAAACTTACACATTTTCATTGTATATACAAGAAATGTACCTCAAAACTTACACATTTTCATTGTATATACAAGAAATGTACATCAAAACATACACATTTTCATTGTTTATACAAGAAATGTACATCAAAGCATACACACCTTCATTGTACACTCAAGAAATGTACCTCAAAACTTACACATTTTCATTGTATATACTAGAAATGTACATCAAAACTTACACATTTTCATTGTATATACAAGACATGTACATCAAAACTTACACATTTTCATTGTATATACAAGAAATGTACATCAAAACATACACATTTTCATTGTATACAAGAAATGTACATCAAAGCATACACATTTTCATTGTACACTCAAAAAATGTACATCAAAACATACACATTTTCATTGTATATACAAGGAATGTACATCAAAACATACACATTTTCATTGTATTAACTAGAAATGTACATCAAAACTTATACATTTTCATTGTATATACAAGAAATGTACATCAAAACTTACACATCTTCATTGTATATACAAGAAATGTACCTCAAAACTTACACATTTTCATTGTATATACTAGAAATGTACATCAAAACTTACACATTTTCATTGTATATACAAGACATGTACATCAAAACTTACACATTTTCATTGTATATACAAGAAATGTACATCAAAACATACACATTTTCATTGAATACAAGAAATGTACATCAAAGCATACACATTTTCATTGTACACTCAAAAAATGTACATCAAAACATACACATTTTCATTGTATATACAAGGAATGTACATCAAAACATACACATTTTCATTGTATTAACTAGAAATGTACATCAAAACTTACACATTTTCATTGTATATACAAGAAATATACATCAAAACTTACACATTTTCATTGTGTATACAAGAAATGTACATCAAAACTTACACATTTTCATTGTATATACAAGAAATGTACATCAAAAGCTTACACATTTTCATTGTATATACAAGAAATGTACATCAAAGCTTACACAATTTCATTGTACATACAAGAAATGTACATCAAAGCTTACACATTTTCATTGTATATACAAGAAATGTACATCAAAACATACACATTTTCATTGTAAGTACAAGAAATGTACATCAAAACTTACACATTTTCATTGTATATTCAAGAAATGTACATCAAAACTTACACATTTTCATTGGATATACAATAAATGTACAGCAAAACAAACCTTTCATTGTATATACAAGAAATATACATCAAAACTACACATTTTCGTTGTACACTACAGAAATGTACATCAAAACATACAGATTTTCGTTGTACAGGCAAGAAATGTACATCAAAACTTACACATTTTCATTGTATATACAAGAAATGTACATCAAAACTTACACATTTTCATTGTGCACTCAAGATATGTACATCGAAACTTACACATTTTCATTGTACACTCAAGAAATGTACTTCAGAACATACACATTTTCATTTTATATACAAGAATGTACATCAAAACTTACACATTTTCATTGTACATACAAGAAATGTACATCAAAACATACACATTTTCATTGTATATACAAGAAATGTACATCAAAACTTACACAATTTCATTGCATATACAAGAAATATACATCAAAACTACACATTTTCGTTGTACACTACAGAAATGTACATCAAAACATACAGATTTTCGTTGTACAGACAAGAAATGTACATCAAAACTTACACACTTTCATTGTATATACAAGAAATGTACATCAAAACTGACACATTTTCATTGTGTATACAAGAAATGTACATCAAAACTTACACATTTTCATTGTACATACAAGAAATGTACATCAAAACATAGACATTTTCATTGTATATACAAGAAATGTACATCAAAACTTACACACCTTCATTGTGTATACAGGAAATGTACATCAAAGCTTACACATTTTCATTGTACATACAAGAAATGTACATCAAACACTTACACATTTTCATTGTATATACAAGAAATGTACATCAAAACTTACACATTTTCATTGTACATACAAGAAATGTACATCAAAACGTACACATTTTCATTGTACATACAAGAAATGTACATCAAAAACTTACACATTTTCATTGTATATACAAGATATGTACATCAAAACTAACACATTTTCATTGTACATACAAGAAATGTACATCAAAACTTACAAATGTTCATTGTATATTCAAGAGATGTACATCAAAGCTTACACATTTTCATTGTATATACAAGAAATGTACATCAAAACATACACATTTTCATTGTATATACAAGAAATGTACATCAAAGCATACACACCTTCATTGTACACTCAAGAAATGTACATCAAAACATACACATTTTCATTGTATATACAAGGAATGTACATCAAAACATACACATTTTCATTGTATTAACTAGAAATGTACATCAAAACTTACACATTTTCATTGTATATACAAGAAATGTACATCAAAACTTACACATTTTCATTGTATATACAAGAAATGTACCTCAAAACTTACACATTTTCATTGTATATGCAAGAAATGTACATCAAAGCTGCACATTTTAATCGTAAATACAAGAAATGTACATCAAACCTTACACATTTTCATTCTATATACAAGAAATGTACATCAAAGCTGCACATTGTCATCGTAAATACAAGAAATGTATATCAAACCTTACACATTTTCATTGTATATACAAGAAATGTACATCAAAGCTGCACATTTTCATCGTAAATACAAGAAATGTACATCAAAACTTACACATTTTCATTGTACGTACAAGAAATGTACATCAAAACTTACACATTTTCATTGTATATACAAGAAATGTACATCAAAAACTTACACATTTTCATTGTATATACAAGAAATGTAAATCAAAGCTTACACATTTTCATTGTACGTACAAGAAATGTACATCAAAACTTACACATTTTCATTGTATATACAAGAAATGTACATCAAAACATACACATTTTCATTGTAAATACAAGAAATGTACATCAAAACTTACACATTTTCATTGTATATACAAGAAATGTACATCAAAACTTACACATTTTCATTGTATATACAAGAAATGTACAGCAAAACAAACCTTTTCATTGTATATACAAGAAATATACATCAAAACTACACATTTTCGTTGTACACTACAGAAATGTACATCAAAACATACAGATTTTCATTGTACAGACAAGAAATGTACATAAAAACTTACACATTTTCATTGTATATACAAGAAATGTACATCAAAACTTACACATTTTCATTGTGCACTCAAGAAATGTACATCGAAACTTACACATTTTCATTGTACACTCAAGAAATGTACTTCAGAACATACACATTTCCATTTTATATACAAGAAATGTACATCAAAACATACACATTTTCATGGTATATACAAGAAATGTACATCAAAACTTACACATTTTCATTGTATATACAAGAAATATACATAAAAACATACACATTTTCATTGTACATACAAGAAATGTACATCAAAACTTACACATTTTCATTGTATATACAAGAAATATACATCAAAACTACACATTTTCATTGTATATACAAGAAATGTGCATCAAAACTTACACATTTTCATTGTATATACAAGAAATATACATCAAAACATACGCACCTTCATTGTACACTCAAGAAATGCACATCAAAACATTCACATTTTCATTGTATATACAAGAAATGTACATCAAAACTTACACATTTTCATTGTATATACAAGAAATGTACATCAAAAACTTACACATTTTATTGTACACTCAAGATGTGTACATCAAAACATACACATTTTCATTGTATATACAAGGAATGTACATCAAAACATACACATTTTCATTGTATATACAAGAAATGTACATAAAAACTTACACATTTTCATTGTATATACTAGAAATGTACATCAAAACTTACACATTTTCATTGTATATACAAGAAATGTACCTCAAAACTTACACATTTTCATTGTATATACAAGAAATGTACATCAAAACATACACATTTTCATTGTTTATACAAGAAATGTACATCAAAGCATACACACCTTCATTGTACACTCAAGAAATGTACCTCAAAACTTACACATTTTCATTGTATATACTAGAAATGTACATCAAAACTTACACATTTTCATTGTATATACAAGACATGTACATCAAAACTTACACATTTTCATTGTATATACAAGAAATGTACATCAAAACATACACATTTTCATTGTATACAAGAAATGTACATCAAAGCATACACATTTTCATTGTACACTCAAAAAATGTACATCAAAACATACACATTTTCATTGTATATACAAGGAATGTACATCAAAACATACACATTTTCATTGTATTAACTAGAAATGTACATCAAAACTTATACATTTTCATTGTATATACAAGAAATGTACATCAAAACTTACACATCTTCATTGTATATACAAGAAATGTACCTCAAAACTTACACATTTTCATTGTATATACTAGAAATGTACATCAAAACTTACACATTTTCATTGTATATACAAGACATGTACATCAAAACTTACACATTTTCATTGTATATACAAGAAATGTACATCAAAACATACACATTTTCATTGAATACAAGAAATGTACATCAAAGCATACACATTTTCATTGTACACTCAAAAAATGTACATCAAAACATACACATTTTCATTGTATATACAAGGAATGTACATCAAAACATACACATTTTCATTGTATTAACTAGAAATGTACATCAAAACTTACACATTTTCATTGTATATACAAGAAATATACATCAAAACTTACACATTTTCATTGTGTATACAAGAAATGTACATCAAAACTTACACATTTTCATTGTATATACAAGAAATGTACATCAAAAGCTTACACATTTTCATTGTATATACAAGAAATGTACATCAAAGCTTACACAATTTCATTGTACATACAAGAAATGTACATCAAAGCTTACACATTTTCATTGTATATACAAGAAATGTACATCAAAACATACACATTTTCATTGTAAGTACAAGAAATGTACATCAAAACTTACACATTTTCATTGTATATTCAAGAAATGTACATCAAAACTTACACATTTTCATTGGATATACAATAAATGTACAGCAAAACAAACCTTTCATTGTATATACAAGAAATATACATCAAAACTACACATTTTCGTTGTACACTACAGAAATGTACATCAAAACATACAGATTTTCGTTGTACAGGCAAGAAATGTACATCAAAACTTACACATTTTCATTGTATATACAACAAATGTACATCAAAACTTACACATTTTCATTGTGCACTCAAGATATGTACATCGAAACTTACACATTTTCATTGTACACTCAAGAAATGTACTTCAGAACATACACATTTTCATTTTATATACAAGAATGTACATCAAAACTTACACATTTTCATTGTACATACAAGAAATGTACATCAAAACATACACATTTTCATTGTATATACAAGAAATGTACATCAAAACTTACACACTTTCATTGCATATACAAGAAATATACATCAAAACTACACATTTTCGTTGTACACTACAGAAATGTACATCAAAACATACAGATTTTCGTTGTACAGACAAGAAATGTACATCAAAACTTACACACTTTCATTGTATATACAAGAAATGTACATCAAAACTGACACATTTTCATTGTGTATACAAGAAATGTACATCAAAACTTACACATTTTCATTGTACATACAAGAAATGTACATCAAAACATAGACATTTTCATTGTATATACAAGAAATGTACATCAAAACTTACACACCTTCATTGTGTATACAGGAAATGTACATCAAAGCTTACACATTTTCATTGTACATACAAGAAATGTACATCAAACACTTACACATTTTCATTGTATATACAAGAAATGTACATCAAAACTTACACATTTTCATTGTACATACAAGAAATGTACATCAAAACGTACACATTTTCATTGTACATACAAGAAATGTACATCAAAAACTTACACATTTTCATTGTATATACAAGATATGTACATCAAAACTAACACATTTTCATTGTACATACAAGAAATGTACATCAAAACTTACACATTTTCATTGTATATACAAGAAATGTACATCAAAACATACACATTTTCATTGTATATACATAAATGTACATCAAAGCATACACACCTTCATTGTACACTCAAGAAATGTACATCAAAACATACACATTTTCATTGTATATACAAGGAATGTACATCAAAACATACACATTTTCATTGTATTAACTAGAAATGTACATCAAAACTTACACATTTTCATTGTATATACAAGAAATGTACATCAAAACTTACACATTTTCATTGTATATACAAGAAATGTACCTCAAAACTTACACATTTTCATTGTATATGCAAGAAATGTACATCAAAGCTGCACATTTTAATCGTAAATACAAGAAATGTACATCAAACCTTACACATTTTCATTCTATATACAAGAAATGTACATCAAAGCTGCACATTGTCATCGTAAATACAAGAAATGTATATCAAACCTTACACATTTTCATTGTATATACAAGAAATGTACATCAAAGCTGCACATTTTCATCGTAAATACAAGAAATGTACATCAAAACTTACACATTTTCATTGTGTATACAAGAAATGTACATCAAAACTTACACATTTTCATTGTATATACAAGAAATGTACATCAAAAACTTACACATTTTCATTGTATATACAAGAAATGTACATCAAAGCTTACACATTTTCATTGTACGTACAAGAAATGTACATCAAAACTTACACATTTTCATTGTATATACAAGAAATGTACATCATAACATACACATTTTCATTGTAAATAAAAGAAATGTACATCAAAACTTACACATTTTCATTGTATATACAAGAAATGTACATCAAAACTTACACATTTTCATTGTATATACAAGAAATGTACAGCAAAACAAACCTTTTCATTGTATATACAAGAAATATACATCAAAACTACACATTTTCGTTGTACACTACAGAAATGTACATCAAAACATACAGATTTTCATTGTACAGACAAGAAATGTACATCAAAACTTACACATTTTCATTGTATATACAAGAAATGTACATCAAAACTTACACATTTTCATTGTGCACTCAAGAAATGTACATCGAAACTTACACATTTTCATTGTACACTCAAGAAATGTACTTCAGAACATACACATTTCCATTTTATATACAAGAAATGTACATCAAAACATACACATTTTCATTGTATATACAAGAAATGTACATCAAAACTTACACATTTTCATTGTATATACAAGAAATATACATAAAAACATACACATTTTCATTGTACATACAAGAAATGTACATCAAAACTTACACATTTTCATTGTATATACAAGAAATATACATCAAAACTACACATTTTCATTGTATATACAAGAAATGTGCATCAAAACTTACACATTTTCATTGTATATACAAGAAATGGACATCAAAACATACGCACCTTCATTGTACACTCAAGAAATGCACATCAAAACATTCACATTTTCATTGTATATACAAGAAATGTACATCAAAACTTACACATTTTCATTGTATATACAAGAAATGTACATCAAAAACTTACACATTTTATTGTACACTCAAGATGTGTACATCAAAACATACACATTTTCATTGTATATACAAGGAATGTACATCAAAACATACACATTTTCATTGTATATACAAGAAATGTACATAAAAACTTACACATTTTCATTGTATATACTAGAAATGTACATCAAAACTTACACATTTTCATTGTATATACAAGAAATGTACCTCAAAACTTACACATTTTCATTGTATATACAAGAAATGTACATCAAAACATACACATTTTCATTGTTTATACAAGAAATGTACATCAAAGCATACACACCTTCATTGTACACTCAAGAAATGTACCTCAAAACTTACACATTTTCATTGTATATACTAGAAATGTACATCAAAACTTACACATTTTCATTGTATATACAAGACATGTACATCAAAACTTACACATTTTCATTGTATATACAAGAAATGTACATCAAAACATACACATTTTCATTGTATACAAGAAATGTACATCAAAGCATACACATTTTCATTGTACACTCAAAAAATGTACATCAAAACATACACATTTTCATTGTATATACAAGGAATGTACATCAAAACATACACATTTTCATTGTATTAACTAGAAATGTACATCAAAACTTATACATTTTCATTGTATATACAAGAAATGTACATCAAAACTTACACATTTTCATTGTATATACAAGAAATGTACCTCAAAACTTACACATTTTCATTGTATATACTAGAAATGTACATCAAAACTTACACATTTTCATTGTATATACAAGACATGTACATCAAAACTTACACATTTTCATTGTATATACAAGAAATGTACATCAAAACATACACATTTTCATTGAATACAAGAAATGTACATCAAAGCATACACATTTTCATTGTACACTCAAAAAATGTACATCAAAACATACACATTTTCATTGTATATACAAGGAATGTACATCAAAACATACACATTTTCATTGTATTAACTAGAAATGTACATCAAAACTTACACATTTTCATTGTATATACAAGAAATGTACATCAAAACTTACACATTTTCATTGTATATACAAGAAATGTACATTAAAGCTGCACATTTTCATTGTAAATACAAGAAATGTACATGAAACCTTACACATTTTCATTGTATATACAAAAAATGTACATCAAAACTTACACATTTTCATTGTGTATACAAGAAATGTAATCAAAACTTACACATTTTCATTGTATATACAAGAAATGTACATCAAAAACTTACACATTTTCATTGTATATACAAGAAATGTACATCAAAGCATACACACCTTCATTGTACACTCAAGAAATGTACATCAAAACTTACACATGTTCATTGTATATTCAAGAAATGAACATCAAAACTACATATTTTCATTGTATATACTAGAAACGTACATCAAAACTTACACATTTTCATTCTATATACAAGAAATGTACATCAAAACATACACATTTTCATTGTAAATACAAGAAATGTACATCGAAACTTACACATTTTCATTGTATATACAAGAAATGTACATCAAAACTTACATATTTTCATTGTATATACAAGAAATGTACAGCAAAACAAACCTTTTCATTGTATATACAAGAAATATACATCAAAACTACACATTTTCGTTGTACACTAAAGAAATGTACATCAAAACATACAGATTTTCATTGTACAGACAAGAAATGTACATCAAAACTTACACATTTTCATTGTATATACAAGAAATGTACATCAAAACTTACACATTTTCATTGTGCACTCAAGAAATGTACATCAAAACTTACACATTTTCATTGTACACTCAAGAAATGTACTTCAAAACATACACATTTTCGTTTTATATACAAGAATGTACATCAAAACTTACACATTTTCATTGCACATACAAGAAATGTACATCAAAACATACACATTTTCATTGTATATACAAGTAATGTACATCAAAACTTACACATTTTCATTCTATATACATGAAATGTACATCAAAACTTACACATTTTCATTGTGTATACAAGAAATGTACATCAAAACTTACACATTTTCATTGTATATACAAGAAATGTACATCAAAAGCTTACACATTTTCATTGTATATACAAGAAATGTACATCAAAGCTTACACAATTTCATTGTACATACAAGAAATGTACATCAAAGCTTACACATTTTCATTGTATATACAAGAAATGTACATCAAAACATACACATTTTCATTGTAAATACAAGAAATGTACATCAAAACTTACATATTTTCATTGTATATACAAGAAATGTACAGCAAAACAAACCTTTTCATTGTATATACAAGAAATATACATCAAAACTACACATTTTCGTTGTACACTACAGAAATGTACATCAAAACATACAGATTTTCGTTGTACAGACAAGAAATGTACATCAAAACTTACACATTTTCATTGTATATACAAGAAATGTACATCAAAACTTACACATTTTCATTGTGCACTCAAGATATGTACATCGAAACTTACACATTTTCATTGTACACTCAAGAAATGTACTTCAGAACATACACATTTTCATTTTATATACAAGAATGTACATCAAAACTTACACATCTTCATTGTACATACAAGAAATGTACATAAAAACATACACATTTTCATTGTATATACAAGAAATGTACATCAAAACTTACACACTTTCATTGCATATACAAGAAATATACATAAAAACATACACATTTTCATTGTACATACAAGAAATGTACATCAAAACTTACACATTTTCATTGTATATACAAGAAATATACATCAAAACTACACATTTTCATTGTATATACAAGAAATGTGCATCAAAACTTACACATTTTCATTGTATATACAAGAAATGTACATCAAAACATACGCACCTTCATTTTACACTCAAGAAATGTACATCAAAACATACACATTTTCATTGTATATACAAGAAATGTACATCAAAACTTACACATTTTCATAGTATATACAAGAAATGTACATCAAAAACTTACACATTTTATTGTACACTCAAGATGTGTACATCAAAACATACACATTTTCATTGTATATACAAGGAATGTACATCAAAGCATACACATTTTCATTGTTATACAAGAAATGTACATAAGAACTTACACATTTTCATTGTATATACTAGAAATGTACATCAAAGCTTACACATTTTCATTGTATATACAAGAAATGTACCTCAAAACTTACACATTTTCATTGTATATACAAGAAATGTACATCAAAACATACATATTTTCATTGTATATACAAGAAATGTACATCAAAGCATACACACCTTCATTGTACACTAAAGAAATGTACCTCAAAACTTACACATTATCATTGTATATACTAGAAATGTACATCAAAACTTACACATTTTCATTGTATATACAAGACATGTACATCAAAACTTACACATTTTCATTGTATATACAAGAAATGTACATCAAAATATACACATTTTCATTGTATACAAGAAACGTACATCAAAGCATACACATTTTCATTGTACACTCAAAAAATGTACATCAAAACATACACATTTTCATTGTGTATACAAGGAATGTACATCAAAACATACACATTTTCATTGTATTAACTAGAAATGTACATCAAAACTTATACATTTTCATTGTATATACAAGAAATGTACATCAAAACTTACACATTTACATTGTATATACAAGAAATGTACCTCAAAACTTACACATTTTCATTGTATATACTAGAAATGTACATCAAAACTTACACATTTTCATTGTATATACAAGAAATGTACATCAAAACTTACACATTTTCAATGTATATACAAGAAATGTACATCAAAACATACACATTTTCATTGTATACAAGAAATGTACATCAAAGCATACACATTTTCATTGTACACTCAAAAAATGTACATCAAAACATACACATTTTCATTGTATATACAAGGAATGTACATCAAAACATACACATTTTCATTGTATTAACTAGAAATGTACATCAAAACTTACACATTTTCATTGAATATACAAGAAATGTACATCAAAACTTACACATTTTCATTGTATATACAATAAATGTACCTCAAAACTTACACATTTTCATTGTATATACAAGAAATGTACATCAAAGCTGCACATTTTCATCGTAAATACAAGAAATGTACATCAAACCTTACACATTTTCATTGTATATACCAGAAATGTACATCAAAAACTTACAAATTTTTCATTGTATATACAAGAAATGTACATCAAAGCATACACACCTTCATTGTACACTCAAGAAATGTACATCAAAACTTACACATGTTCATTGTATATTCAAGAAATGAACATCAAAACTACACATTTTCATTGTATATACTAGAAACATACATCAAAACTTACACATTTTCATTGTATATACAAGAAATGTACATCAAAACATACACATTTTCATTGTAAATACAAGAAATGTACATCGAAACTTACACATTTTCATTGTATATACAAGAAATGTACATCAAAACTTACACATTTTCATTGTATATACAAGAAATGTACAGCAAAACAAACCTTTTCATTGTATATACAAGAAATATACATCAAAACTACACATTTACGTAGTACACTAAAGAAATGTACATCAAAACATACAGATTTTCATTGTACAGACAAGAAATGTACATCAAAACTTACACATTTTCATTGTATATACAAGAAATGTACATCAAAACTTACACATTTTCATTGTGCACTCAAGAAATGTACATCAAAACTTACACATTTTCATTGTACACTCAAGAAATGTACTTCAAAACATACACATTTTCGTTTTATATACAAGAATGTACATCAAAACTTACACATTTTCATTGCACATACAAGAAATGTACATCAAAACATACACATTTTCATTGTATATACAAGAAATGTACATCAAAACTTACACATTTTCATTCTATATACAAGAAATGTACATCAAAACATACACAATTTCATTGTATATACAAGAAATGTACATCAAAACATACACATTTTCATAGTATATACAAGAAATGTACATCAAAGCATACACACTTTCATTGTACACTCAAGAAATGTACATCAAAACATACAGATTTTCTTTGTATATACAAGCAATGTACATCAAAACATACACATTTTCATTGTATTAACTAGAAATGTACATCAAAACTTACACATTTTCATTGTATATACAAGAAATGTACATCAAAACTTACACATTTTCATTGTATATACAAGAAATGTACATCAAAACTTACACATTTTCATTGTATATACAAGAAATGTACAGCAAAACAAACCTTTTCATTGTATATACAAGAAATATCCATCAAAACTACACATTTTCGTTGTACACTACAGAAATGTACATCAAAACATACAGATTTTCATTGTACAGACAAGAAATGTACATCAAAACTTACACATTTTCATTGTGTATACAAGAAATGTACATCAAAACTTACACATTTTCATTGCGCACTCAAGAAATGTACATCGAAACTTACACATTTTCATTGTACACTCAAGAAATGTACTTCAGAACATACACATTTCCATTTTATATACAAGAAATGTACATCAAAACATACACATTTTCATTGTATATACAAGAAATGTACATCAAAACTTACACATTTTCATTGTATATACAAGAAATATACATAAAAACATACACATTTTCATTGTACATACAAGAAATGTACATCAAAACTTACACATTTTCATTGTATATACAAGAAATATACATCAAAACTACACATTTTCATTGTATATACAAGAAATGTGCATCAAAACTTACACATTTTCATTGTATATACAAGAAATGTACATCAAAACATACGCACCTTCATTGTACACTGAAGAAATGTACATCAAAACATTCACATTTTCATTGTATATACAAGAAATGTACATAAAAACTTACACATTTTCATTGTATATACAAGAAATGTACATCAAAAACTTACACATTTTATTGTACACTCAAGATGTGTACATCAAAACATACACATTTTCATTGTATATACAAGGAATGTACATCAAAACATACACATTTTCATTGTATATACAAGAAATGTACATAAAAACTTACACATTTTCATTGTATATACTAGAAATGTACATCAAAACTTACACATTTTCATTGTATATACAAGAAATGTACATCAAAACATACACATTTTCATTGTTTATACAAGAAATGTACATCAAAGCATACACACCTTCATTGTACAGACAAGAAATGTACCTCAAAACTTACACATTTTCATTGTATATACTAGAAATGTACATCAAAACTTACACATTTTCATTGTATATACAAGACATGTACATCAACACTTACACATTTTCATTGTATATACAAGAAATGTACATCAAAACATACACATTTTGATTGTATACAAGAAATGTACATCAAAGCATACACATTTTCATTGTACACTCAAAAAATGTACATCAAAACATACACATTTTCATTGTATATACAAGGAATGTACATCAAAACTTACACATTTTCATTGTATTAACTAGAAATGTACATCAAAACTTATACATTTTCATTGTATATACAAGAAATGTACATCAAAACTTACACATTTTCATTGTATATACAAGAAATGTACCTCAAAACTTACACATTTTCATTGTATATACTAGAAATGTACATCAAAACTTACACATTTTCATTGTATATACAAGACTTGTACATCAAAACTTACACATTTTCATTGTATATACAAGAAATGTACATCAAAACATACACATTTTCATTGTGTACAAGAAATGTACATCAAAGCATACACATTTTCATTGTACACTCAAAAAATGTACATCAAAACATACACATTTTCATTGTATATACAAGGAATGTACATCAGAACATACACATTTTCATTGTATTAACTAGAAATGTACATCAAAACTTACACATTTTCATTGTATATAGAAGAAATGTACATCAAAACTTACAGATTTTCATTGTATATACAAGAAATGTACATTAAAGCTGCACATTTTCATCGTAAATACAAGAAATGTACATGAAACCTTACACATTTTCATTGTATATACAAAAAATGTACATCAAAACTTACACATTTTCATTGTGTATACAAGAAATGTAATCAAAACTTACACATTTTCATTGTATATACAAGAAATGTACATCAAAAACTTACACATTTTCATTGTATATACAAGAAATGTACATCAAAGCATACACACCTTCATTGTACACTCAAGAAATGTACATCAAAACTTACACATGTTCATTGTATATTCAAGAAATGAACATCAAAACTACATATTTTCAAGGTATATACTAGAAACGTACATCAAAACTTACACATTTTCATTGTATATACAAGAAATGTACATCAAAACATACACATTTTCATTGTAAATACAAGAAATGTACATCGAAACTTACACATTTTCATTGTATATACAAGAAATGTACATCAAAACTTACATATTTTCATTGCATATACAAGAAATGTACAGCAAAACAAACCTTTTCATTGTATATACAAGAAATATACATCAAAACTACACATTTTCGTTGTACACTAAAGAAATGTACATCAAAACATACAGATTTTCATTGTACAGACAAGAAATGTACATCAAAACTTACACATTTTCATTGTATATACAAGAAATGTACATCAAAACTTACACATTTTCATTGTGCACTCAAGAAATGTACATCAAAACTTACACATTTTCATTGTACACTCAAGAAATGTACTTCAAAACATACACATTTTCGTTTTATATACAAGAATGTACATCAAAACTTACACATTTTCATTGCACATACAAGAAATGTACATCAAAACATACACATTTTCATTGTATATACAAGAAATGTACATCAAAACTTACACATTTTCATTCTAATTACAAGAAATGTACATCAAAACTTACACATTTTCATTGTGTATACAAGAAATGTACATCAAAACTTACACATTTTCATTGTATATACAAGAAATGTACATCAAAAGCTTACACATTTTCATTGTATATACAAGAAATGTACATCAAAGCTTACACAATTTCATTGTACATACAAGAAATGTACATCAAAGCTTACACATTTTCATTGTATATACAAGAAATGTACATCAAAACATACACATTTTCATTGTAAATACAAGAAATGTACATCAAAACTTACACATTTTCATTGTATATTTAAGAAATGTACATCAAAACTTACACATTTTCATTGTATATACAAGAAATGTACAGCAAAACAAACCTTTCATTGTATATACAAGAAATATACATAAAAACATACACATTTTCATTGTACATACAAGAAATGTACATCAAAACATACACATTTTCATTGTAAATACAAGAAATGTACATCGAAACTTACACATTTTCATTGTATATACAAGAAATGTACATCAAAACTTACACATTTTCATTGTATATACAAGAAATGTACAGCAAAACAAACCTTTTCATTGTATATACAAGAAATATACATCAAAACTACACATTTACGTAGTACACTAAAGAAATGTACATCAAAACATACAGATTTTCATTGTACAGACAAGAAATGTACATCAAAACTTACACATTTTCATTGTATATACAAGAAATGTACATCAAAACTTACACATTTTCATTGTGCACTCAAGAAATGTACATCAAAACTTACACATTTTCATTGTACACTCAAGAAATGTACTTCAAAACATACACATTTTCGTTTTATATACAAGAATGTACATCAAAACTTACACATTTTCATTGCACATACAAGAAATGTACATCAAAACATACACATTTTCATTGTATATACAAGAAATGTACATCAAAACTTACACATTTTCATTCTATATACAAGAAATGTACATCAAAACATACACAATTTCATTGTATATACAAGAAATGTACATCAAAACATACACATTTTCATTGTATATACAAGAAATGTACATCAAAGCATACACACTTTCATTGTACACTCAAGAAATGTACATCAAAACATACAGATTTTCATTGTATATACAAGCAATGTACATCAAAACATACACATTTTCATTGTATTAACTAGAAATGTACATCAAAACTTACACATTTTCATTGTATATACAAGAAATGTACATCAAAACTTACACATTTTCATTGTATATACAAGAAATGTACATCAAAACTTACACATTTTCATTGTATATACAAGAAATGTACAGCAAAACAAACCTTTTCATTGTATATACAAGAAATATCCATCAAAACTACACATTTTCGTTGTACACTACAGAAATGTACATCAAAACATACAGATTTTCATTTTACAGACAAGAAATGTACATCAAAACTTACACATTTTCATTGTGTATACAAGAAATGTACATCAAAACTTACACATTTTCATTGCGCACTCAAGAAATGTACATCGAAACTTACACATTTTCATTGTACACTCAAGAAATGTACTTCAGAACATACACATTTCCATTTTATATACAAGAAATGTACATCAAAACATACACATTTTCATTGTATATACAAGAAATGTACATCAAAACTTACACATTTTCATTGTATATATAAGAAATATACATAAAAACATACACATTTTCATTGTACATACAAGAAATGTACATCAAAACTTACACATTTTCATTGTATATACAAGAAATATACATCAAAACTACACATTTTCATTGTATATACAAGAAATGTGCATCAAAACTTACACATTTTCATTGTATATACAAGAAATGTACATCAAAACATACGCACCTTCATTGTACACTGAAGAAATGTACATCAAAACATTCACATTTTCATTGTATATACAAGAAATGTACATAAAAACTTACACATTTTCATTGTATATACAAGAAATGTACATCAAAAACTTACACATTTTATTGTACACTCAAGATGTGTACATCAAAACATACACACTTTCATTGTATATACAAGGAATGTACATCAAAACATACACATTTTCATTGTATATACAAGAAATGTACATAAAAACTTACACATTTTCATTGTATATACTAGAAATGTACATCAAAACTTACACATTTTCATTGTATATACAAGAAATGTACCTCAAAACTTACACATTTTTATTGTATATACAAGAAATGTACATCAAAACATACACATTTTCATTGTTTATACAAGAAATGTACATCAAAGCATACACACCTTCATTGTACAGACAAGAAATGTACCTCAAAACTTACACATTTTCATTGTATATACTAGAAATGTACATCAAAACTTACACATTTTCATTGTATATACAAGACATGTACATCAAAACTTACACATTTTCATTGTATATACAAGAAATGTACATCAAAACATACACATTTTGATTGTATACAAGAAATGTACATCAAAGCATACACATTTTCATTGTACACTCAAAAAATGTACATCAAAACATACACATTTTCATTGTATATACAAGGAATGTACATCAAAACTTACACATTTTCATTGTATTAACTAGAAATGTACATCAAAACTTATACATTTTCATTGTATATACAAGAAATGTACATCAAAACTTACACATTTTCATTGTATATACAAGAAATGTACCTCAAAACTTACACATTTTCATTGTATATACTAGAAATGTACATCAAAACTTACACATTTTCATTGTATATACAAGACATGTACATCAAAACTTACACATTTTCATTGTATATACAAGAAATGTACATCAAAACATACACATTTTCATTGTATACAAGAAATGTACATCAAAGCATACACATTTTCATTGTACACTCAAAAAATGTACATCAAAACATACACATTTTCATTGTATATACAAGGAATGTACATCAAAACATACACATTTTCATTGTATTAACTAGAAATGTACATCAAAACTTACACATTTTCATTGTATATAGAAGAAATGTACATCAAAACTTACACATTTTCATTGTATATACAAGAAATGTACATTAAAGCTGCACATTTTCATCGTAAATACAAGAAATGTACATGAAACCTTACACATTTTCATTGTATATACAAAAAATGTACATCAAAACTTACACATTTTCATTGTGTATACAAGAAATGTAATCAAAACTTACACATTTTCATTGTATATACAAGAAATGTACATCAAAAACTTACACATTTTCATTGTATATACAAGAAATGTACATCAAAGCATACACACCTTCATTGTACACTCAAGAAATGTACATCAAAACTTACACATGTTCATTGTATATTCAAGAAATGAACATCAAAACTACATATTTTCAAGGTATATACTAGAAACGTACATCAAAACTTACACATTTTCATTGTATATACAAGAAATGTACATCAAAACATACACATTTTCATTGTAAATACAAGAAATGTACATCGAAACTTACACATTTTCATTGTATATACAAGAAATGTACATCAAAACTTACATATTTTCATTGCATATACAAGAAATGTACAGCAAAACAAACCTTTTCATTGTATATACAAGAAATATACATCAAAACTACACATTTTCGTTGTACACTAAAGAAATGTACATCAAAACATACAGATTTTCATTGTACAGACAAGAAATGTACATCAAAACTTACACATTTTCATTGTATATACAAGAAATGTACATCAAAACTTACACATTTTCATTGTGCACTCAAGAAATGTACATCAAAACTTACACATTTTCATTGTACACTCAAGAAATGTACTTCAAAACATACACATTTTCGTTTTATATACAAGAATGTACATCAAAACTTACACATTTTCATTGCACATACAAGAAATGTACATCAAAACATACACATTTTCATTGTATATACAAGAAATGTACATCAAAACTTACACATTTTCATTCTAATTACAAGAAATGTACATCAAAACTTACACATTTTCATTGTGTATACAAGAAATGTACATCAAAACTTACACATTTTCATTGTATATACAAGAAATGTACATCAAAAGCTTACACATTTTCATTGTATATACAAGAAATGTACATCAAAGCTTACACAATTTCATTGTACATACAAGAAATGTACATCAAAGCTTTCACATTTTCATTGTATATACAAGAAATGTACATCAAAACATACACATTTTCATTGTAAATACAAGAAATGTACATCAAAACTTACACATTTTCATTGTATATTTAAGAAATATATATCAAAACTTACACATTTTCATTGTATATACAAGAAATGTACAGCAAAACAAACCTTTCATTGTATATACAAGAAATATACATAAAAACATACACATTTTCATTGTACATACAAGAAATGTACATCAAAACATACACATTTTCATTGTAAATACAAGAAATGTACATCGAAACTTACACATTTTCATTGTATATACAAGAAATGTACATCAAAACTTACACATTTTCATTGTATATACAAGAAATGTACAGCAAAACAAACCTTTTCATTGTATATACAAGAAATATACATCAAAACTACACATTTACGTAGTACACTAAAGAAATGTACATCAAAACATACAGATTTTCATTGTACAGACAAGAAATGTACATCAAAACTTACACATTTTCATTGTATATACAAGAAATGTACATCAAAACTTACACATTTTCATTGTGCACTCAAGAAATGTACATCAAAACTTACACATTTTCATTGTACACTCAAGAAATGTACTTCAAAACATACACATTTTCGTTTTATATACAAGAATGTACATCAAAACTTACACATTTTCATTGCACATACAAGAAATGTACATCAAAACATACACATTTTCATTGTATATACAAGAAATGTACATCAAAACTTACACATTTTCATTCTATATACAAGAAATGTACATCAAAACATACACAATTTCATTGTATATACAAGAAATGTACATCAAAACATACACATTTTCATTGTATATACAAGAAATGTACATCAAAGCATACACACTTTCATTGTACACTCAAGAAATGTACATCAAAACATACAGATTTTCATTGTATATACAAGCAATGTACATCAAAACATACACATTTTCATTGTATTAACTAGAAATGTACATCAAAACTTACACATTTTCATTGTATATACAAGAAATGTACATCAAAACTTACACATTTTCATTGTATATACAAGAAATGTACATCAAAACTTACACATTTTCATTGTATATACAAGAAATGTACAGCAAAACAAACCTTTTCATTGTATATACAAGAAATATCCATCAAAACTACACATTTTCGTTGTACACTACAGAAATGTACATCAAAACATACAGATTTTCATTGTACAGACAAGAAATGTACATCAAAACTTACACATTTTCATTGTGTATACAAGAAATGTACATCAAAACTTACACATTTTCATTGCGCACTCAAGAAATGTACATCGAAACTTACACATTTTCATTGTACACTCAAGAAATGTACTTCGGAACATACACATTTCCATTTTATATACAAGAAATGTACATCAAAACATACACATTTTCATTGTATATACAAGAAATGTACATCAAAACTTACACATTTTCATTGTATATACAAGAAATATACATAAAAACATACACATTTTCATTGTACATACAAGAAATGTACATCAAAACTTACACATTTTCATTGTATATACAAGAAATATACATCAAAACTACACATTTTCATTGTATATACAAGAAATGTGCATCAAAACTTACACATTTTCATTGTATATACAAGAAATGTACATCAAAACATACGCACCTTCATTGTACACTGAAGAAATGTACATCAAAACATTCACATTTTCATTGTATATACAAGAAATGTACATAAAAACTTACACATTTTCATTGTATATACAAGAAATGTACATCAAAAACTTACACATTTTATTGTACACTCAAGATGTGTACATCAAAACATACACATTTTCATTGTATATACAAGGAATGTACATCAAAACATACACATTTTCATTGTATATACAAGGAATGTACATAAAAACTTACACATTTTCATTGTATATACTAGAAATGTACATCAAAACTTACACATTTTCATTGTATATACAAGAAATGTACCTCAAAACTTACACATTTTTATTGTATATACAAGAAATGTACATCAAAACATACACATTTTCATTGTTTATACAAGAAATGTACATCAAAGCATACACACCTTCATTGTACAGACAAGAAATGTACCTCAAAACTTACACATTTTCATTGTATATACTAGAAATGTACATCAAAACTTACACATTTTCATTGTATATACAAGACATGTACATCAAAACTTACACATTTTCATTGTATATACAAGAAATGTACATCAAAACATACACATTTTGATTGTATACAAGAAATGTACATCAAAGCATACACATTTTCATTGTACACTCAAAAAATGTACATCAAAACATACACATTTTCATTGTATATACAAGGAATGTACATCAAAACTTACACATTTTCATTGTATTAACTAGAAATGTACATCAAAACTTATACATTTTCATTGTATATACAAGAAATGTACATCAAAACTTACACATTTTCATTGTATATACAAGAAATGTACCTCAAAACTTACACATTTTCATTGTATATACTAGAAATGTACATCAAAACTTACACATTTTCATTGTATATACAAGACATGTACATCAAAACTTACACATTTTCATTGTATATACAAGAAATGTACATCAAAACATACACATTTTCATTGTATACAAGAAATGTACATCAAAGCATACACATTTTCATTGTACACTCAAAAAATGTACATCAAAACATACACATTTTCATTGTATATACAAGGAATGTACATCAAAACATACACATTTTCATTGTATTAACTAGAAATGTACATCAAAACTTACACATTTTCATTGTATATAGAAGAAATGTATATCAAAACTTACACATTTTCATTGTATATACAAGAAATGTACATTAAAGCTGCACATTTTCATCGTAAATACAAGAAATGTACATGAAACCTTACACATTTTCATTGTATATACAAAAAATGTACATCAAAACTTACACATTTTCATTGTGTATACAAGAAATGTAATCAAAACTTACACATTTTCATTGTATATACAAGAAATGTACATCAAAAACTTACACATTTTCATTGTATATACAAGAAATGTACATCAAAGCATACACACCTTCATTGTACACTCAAGAAATGTACATCAAAACTTACACATTTTCATTGTATATAGAAGAAATGTACATCAAAACTTACACATTTTCATTGTATATACAAGAAATGTACATTAAAGCTGCACATTTTCATCGTAAATACAAGAAATGTACATGAAACCTTACACATTTTCATTGTATATACAAAAAATGTACATCAAAACTTACACATTTTCATTGTGTATACAAGAAATGTAATCAAAACTTACACATTTTCATTGTATCTACAAGAAATGTACATCAAAAACTTACACATTTTCATTGTATATACAAGAAATGTACATCAAAGCATACACACCTTCATTGTACACTCAAGAAATGTACATCAAAACTTACACATGTTCATTGTATATTCAAGAAATGAACATCAAAACTACATATTTTCAAGGTATATACTAGAAACGTACATCAAAACTTACACATTTTCATTGTATATACAAGAAATGTACATCAAAACATACACATTTTCATTGTAAATACAAGAAATGTACATCGAAACTTACACATTTTCATTGTATATACAAGAAATGTACATCAAAACTTACATATTTTCATTGCATATACAAGAAATGTACAGCAAAACAAACCTTTTCATTGTATATACAAGAAATATACATCAAAACTACACATTTTCGTTGTAAACTAAAGAAATGTACATCAAAACATACAGATTTTCATTGTACAGACAAGAAATGTACATCAAAACTTACACATTTTCATTGTATATACAAGAAATGTACATCAAAACTTACACATTTTCATTGTGCACTCAAGAAATGTAGATCAAAACTTACACATTTTCATTGTACACTCAAGAAATGTACTTCAAAACATACACATTTTCGTTTTATATACAAGAATGTACATCAAAACTTACACATTTTCATTGCACATACAAGAAATGTACATCAAAACATACACATTTTCATTGTATATACAAGAAATGTACATCAAAACTTACACATTTTCATTCTAATTACAAGAAATGTACATCAAAACTTACACATTTTCATTGTGTATACAAGAAATGTACATCAAAACTTACACATTTTCATTGTATATACAAGAAATGTACATCAAAAGCTTACACATTTTCATTGTATATACAAGAAATGTACATCAAAGCTTACACAATTTCATTGTACATACAAGAAATGTACATCAAAGCTTACACATTTTCATTGTATATACAAGAAATGTACATCAAAACATACACATTTTCATTGTAAATACAAGAAATGTACATCAAAACTTACACATTTTCATTGTATATTTAAGAAATATATATCAAAACTTACACATTTTCATTGTATATACAAGAAATGTACAGCAAAACAAACCTTTCATTGTATATACAAGAAATATACATAAAAACATACACATTTTCATTGTACATACAAGAAATGTACATCAAAACATACACATTTTCATTGTAAATACAAGAAATGTACATCGAAACTTACACATTTTCATTGTATATACAAGAAATGTACATCAAAACTTACACATTTTCATTGTATATACAAGAAATGTACAGCAAAACAAACCTTTTCATTGTATATACAAGAAATATACATCAAAACTACACATTTACGTAGTACACTAAAGAAATGTACATCAAAACATACAGATTTTCATTGTACAGACAAGAAATGTACATCAAAACTTACACATTTTCATTGTATATACAAGAAATGTACATCAAAACTTACACATTTTCATTGTGCACTCAAGAAATGTACATCAAAACTTACACATTTTCATTGTACACTCAAGAAATGTACTTCAAAACATACACATTTTCGTTTTATATACAAGAATGTACATCAAAACTTACACATTTTCATTGCACATACAAGAAATGTACATCAAAACATACACATTTTCATTGTATATACAAGAAATGTACATCAAAACTTACACATTTTCATTCTATATACAAGAAATGTACATCAAAACATACACAATTTCATTGTATATACAAGAAATGTACATCAAAACATACACATTTTCATTGTATATACAAGAAATGTACATCAAAGCATACACACTTTCATTGTACACTCAAGAAATGTACATCAAAACATACAGATTTTCATTGTATATACAAGCAATGTACATCAAAACATACACATTTTCATTGTATTAACTAGAAATGTACATCAAAACTTACACATTTTCATTGTATATACAAGAAATGTACATCAAAACTTACACATTTTCATTGTATATACAAGAAATGTACATCAAAACTTACACATTTTCATTGTATATACAAGAAATGTACAGCAAAACAAACCTTTTCATTGTATATACAAGAAATATCCATCAAAACTACACATTTTCGTTGTACACTACAGAAATGTACATCAAAACATACAGATTTTCATTGTACAGACAAGAAATGTACATCAAAACTTACACATTTTCATTGTGTATACAAGAAATGTACATCAAAACTTACACATTTTCATTGCGCACTCAAGAAATGTACATCGAAACTTACACATTTTCATTGTACACTCAAGAAATGTACTTCGGAACATACACATTTCCATTTTATATACAAGAAATGTACATCAAAACATACACATTTTCATTGTATATACAAGAAATGTACATCAAAACTTACACATTTTCATTGTATATACAAGAAATATACATAAAAACATACACATTTTCATTGTACATACAAGAAATGTACATCAAAACTTACACATTTTCATTGTATATACAAGAAATATACATCAAAACTACACATTTTCATTGTATATACAAGAAATGTGCATCCAAACTTACACATTTTCATTGTATATACAAGAAATGTACATCAAAACATACGCACCTTCATTGTACACTGAAGAAATGTACATCAAAACATTCACATTTTCATTGTATATACAAGAAATGTACATAAAAACTTACACATTTTCATTGTATATACAAGAAATGTACATCAAAAACTTACACATTTTATTGTACACTCAAGATGTGTACATCAAAACATACACATTTTCATTGTATATACAAGGAATGTACATCAAAACATACACATTTTCATTGTATATACAAGAAATGTACATAAAAACTTACACATTTTCATTGTATATACTAGAAATGTACATCAAAACTTACACATTTTCATTGTATATACAAGAAATGTACCTCAAAACTTACACATTTTTATTGTATATACAAGAAATGTACATCAAAACATACACATTTTCATTGTTTATACAAGAAATGTACATCAAAGCATACACACCTTCATTGTACAGACAAGAAATGTACCTCAAAACTTACACATTTTCATTGTATATACTAGAAATGTACATCAAAACTTACACATTTTCATTGTATATACAAGACATGTACATCAAAACTTACACATTTTCATTGTATATACAAGAAATGTACATCAAAACATACACATTTTGATTGTATACAAGAAATGTACATCAAAGCATACACATTTTCATTGTACACTCAAAAAATGTACATCAAAACATACACATTTTCATTGTATATACAAGGAATGTACATCAAAACTTACACATTTTCATTGTATTAACTAGAAACGTACATCAAAACTTATACATTTTCATTGTATATACAAGAAATGTACATCAAAACTTACACATTTTCATTGTATATACAAGAAATGTACCTCAAAACTTACACATTTTCATTGTATATACTAGAAATGTACATCAAAACTTACACATTTTCATTGTATATACAAGACATGTACATCAAAACTTACACATTTTCATTGTATATACAAGAAATGTACATCAAAACATACACATTTTCATTGTATACAAGAAATGTACATCAAAGCATACACATTTTCATTGTACACTCAAAAAATATACATCAAAACATACACATTTTCATTGTATATACAAGGAATGTACATCAAAACATACACATTTTCATTGTATTAACTAGAAATGTACATCAAAACTTACACATTTTCATTGTATATAGAAGAAATGTATATCAAAACTTACACATTTTCATTGTATATACAAGAAATGTACATTAAAGCTGCACATTTTCATCGTAAATACAAGAAATGTACATGAAACCTTACACATTTTCATTGTATATACAAAAAATGTACATCAAAACTTACACATTTTCATTGTGTATACAAGAAATGTAATCAAAACTTACACATTTTCATTGTATATACAAGAAATGTACATCAAAAACTTACACATTTTCATTGTATATACAAGAAATGTACATCAAAGCATACACACCTTCATTGTACACTCAAGAAATGTACATCAAAACTTACACATGTTCATTGTATATTCAAGAAATGAACATCAAAACTACATATTTTCAAGGTATATACTAGAAACGTACATCAAAACTTACACATTTTCATTGTATATACAAGAAATGTACATCAAAACATACACATTTTCATTGTAAATACAAGAAATGTACATCGAAACTTACACATTTTCATTGTATATACAAGAAATGTACATCAAAACTTACATATTTTCATTGCATATACAAGAAATGTACAGCAAAACAAACCTTTTCATTGTATATACAAGAAATATACATCAAAACTACACATTTTCGTTGTACACTAAAGAAATGTACATCAAAACATACAGATTTTCATTGTACAGACAAGCAATGTACATCAAAACTTACACATTTTCATTGTATATACAAGAAATGTACATCAAAACTTACACATTTTCATTGTGCACTCAAGAAATGTACATCAAAACTTACACATTTTCATTGTACACTCAAGAAATGTACTTCAAAACATACACATTTTCGTTTTATATACAAGAATGTACATCAAAACTTACACATTTTCATTGCACATACAAGAAATGTACATCAAAACATACACATTTTCATTGTATATACAAGAAATGTACATCAAAACTTACACATTTTGATTCTAATTACAAAAAATGTACATCAAAACTTACACATTTTCATTGTGTATACAAGAAATGTACATCAAAACTTACACATTTTCATTGTATATACAAGAAATGTACATCAAAAGCTTACACATTTTCATTGTATATACAAGAAATGTACATCAAAGCTTACACAATTTCATTGTACATACAAGAAATGTACATCAAAGCTTACACATTTTCATTGTATATACAAGAAATGTACATCAAAACATACACATTTTCATTGTAAATACAAGAAATGTACATCAAAACTTACACATTTTCATTGTATATTTAAGAAATGTACATCAAAACTTACACATTTTCATTGTATATACAAGAAATGTACAGCAAAACAAACCTTTCATTGTATATACAAGAAATATACATAAAAACATACACATTTTCATTGTACATACAAGAAATGTACATCAAAACTTACACATTTTCATTGTATATACAAGAAATATACATCAAAACTACACATTTTCATTGTATATACAAGAAATGTGCATCAAAACTTACACATTTTCATTGTATATACAAGAAATGTACATCAAAACATACGCACCTTCATTTTACACTCAAGAAATGTACATCAAAACATACACATTTTCATTGTATATACAAGAAATGTACATCAAAACTTACACATTTTCATAGTATATACAAGAAATGTACATCAAAAACTTACACATTTTATTGTACACTCAAGATGTGTTCATCAAAACATACACATTTTCATTGTATATACAAGGAATCTACATCAAAACATACACATTTTCATTGTATATACAAGAAATGTACATAAGAACTTACACATTTTCATTGTATATACTAGAAATGTACATCAAAGCTTACACATTTTCATTGTATATACAAGAAATGTACCTCAAAACTTACACATTTTCATTGTATATACAAGAAATGTACATCAAAACATACACATTTTCATTGTATATACAAGAAATGTACATCAAAGCATACACACCTTCATTGTACACTCAAGAAATGTACCTCAAAACTTACACATTATCATTGTATATACTAGAAATGTACATCAAAACTTACACATTTTCATTGTATATACAAGACATGTACATCAAAACTTACACATTTTCATTGTATATACAAGAAATGTAAATCAAAATATACACATTTTCATTGTATACAAGAAACGTACATCAAAGCATACACATTTTCATTGTACACTCAAAAAATGTACATCAAAACATACACATTTTCATTGTATATACAAGGAATGTACATCAAAACATACACATTTTCATTGTATTAACTAGAAATGTACATCAAAACTTATACATTTTCATTGTATATACAAGAAATGTACATCAAAACTTACACATTTTCATTGTATATACAAGAAATGTACCTCAAAACTTACACATTTTCATTGTATATACTAGAAATGTACATCAAAACTTACACATTTTCATTGTATATACAAGAAATGTACATCAAAACTTACACAGTTTCATTGTATATACAAGAAATGTACATAAAAACATACACATTTTCATTGTATACAAGAAATGTACATCAAAGCATACACATTTTCATTGTACACTCAAAAAATGTACATCAAAACATACACATTTTCATTGTATATACAAGGAATGTACATCAAAACATACACATTTTCATTGTATTAACTAGAAATGTACATCAAAACTTACACATTTTCATTGTATATACAAGAAATGTACATCAAAACTTACACATTTTCATTGTATATACAATAAATGTACCTCAAAACTTACACATTCTCATTGTATATACAAGAAATGTACATCAAAGCTGCACATTTTCATCGTAAATACAAGAAATGTACATCAAACCTTACACATTTTCATTGTATATACAAAAAATGTACATCAAAACTTACACATTTTCATTGTGTACACAAGAAATGTAATAAAAACTTACACATTTTCATTGTATATACAAGAAATGTACATCAAAAACTTACACATTTTCATTGTATATACAAGAAATGTACATCAAAGCATACACACCTTCATTGTACACTCAAGAAATGTACATCAAAACTTACACATGTTCATTGTATATTCAAGAAATGAACATCAAAGCTACACATTTTCATTGTATATACTAGAAACGTACATCAAAACTTACACATTTTCATTGTATATACAAGAAATGTACATCAAAACATACACATTTTCATTGTAAATACAAGAAATGTACATCGAAACTTACACATTTTCATTGTATATACAAGAAATGTACATCAAAACTTACACATTTTCATTGTATATACAAGAAATGTACAGCAAAACAAACCTTTTCATTGTATATACAAGAAATATACATCAAAACTACACATTTACGTTGTACACTAAAGAAATGTACATCAAAACATACAGATTTTCATTGTACAGACAAGAAATGTACATCAAAACTTACACATTTTCATTGTATATACAAGAAATGTACATCAAAACTTACACATTTTCATTGTGCGCTCAAGAAATGTACATCAAAACTTACACATTTTCATTGTACACTCAAGAAATGTACTTCAAAACATACACATTTTTGTTTTATATACAAGAATGTACATCAAAACTTACACATTTTCATTGCACATACAAGAAATGTACATCAAAACATACACATTTTCATTGTATATACAAGAAATGTACATCAAAACTTACACATTTTCATTCTATATACAAGAAATGTACATCAAAACATACACATTTTCATTGTATATACAAGAAATGTACATCAAAACATACACATTTTCATTGTATATACAAGAAATGTACATCAAAGCATACACACTTTCATTGTACACTCAAGAAATGTACATCAAAACATACCGATTTTCATTGTATATACAAGGAATGTACATCAAAACATACACATTTTCATTGTATTAACTAGAGATGTACATCAAAACATACACATTTTCATTGTATATACAAGAAATGTTCATCAAAACTTACACATTTTCATTGTATATACAAGAAATGTACCTCAAAACTTACACATTTTCATTGTATATACAAGAAATGTACATCAAAGCTGCACATTTTCATCGTAAATACAAGAAATGTACATCAAACCTTACACATTTTCATTGTATATACAAAAAATGTACATCAAAACTTACACATTTTCATTGTGTATACAAGAAATGTACATCAAAACTTACACATTTTCATTGTATATACAAGAAATGTACATCAAAGCTGCACATTTTCATTGTATATACAAGAAATGTACCTCAAAACATACACATTTTCATTGTATACAAGAAATGTACATCAAAGCATACACATTTTCATTGTACACTCAAAAAATGTACATCAAAACATACACATTTTCATTGTATATACAAGGAATGTACATCAAAACATACATATTTTCATTGTATTAACTAGAAATGTACATCAAAACTTATACATTTTCATTGTATATACAAGAAATGTACATCAAAACTTACACATTTTCATTGTATATACAAGAAATGTACATTAAAGCTGCACATTTTCATCGTAAATACAAGAAATGTACATGAAACCTTACACATTTTCATTGTATATACAAAAAATGTACATCAAAACTTACACATTTTCATTGTGTATACAAGAAATGTAATCAAAACTTACACATTTTCATTGTATATACAAGAAATGTACATCAAAAACTTACACATTTTCATTGTATATACAAGAAATGTACATCAAAGCATACACACCTTCATTGTACACTCAGGAAATGTACAACAAAACTTACACATGTTCATTGTATATTCAAGAAATGAACATTAAAACTACATATTTTCATTGTATACACTAGAAACGTACATCAAAACTTACACATTTTCATTGTATATACAAGAAATGTACATCAAAACATACACATTTTCATTGTAAATACAAGAAATGTATCGAAACTTACACATTTTCATTGTATATACAAGAAATGTACATCAAAACTTACATATTTTCATTGTATATACAAGAAATGTACAGCAAAACAAACCTTTTCATTGTATATACAAGAAATATACATCAAAACTACACATTTTCGTTGTACACTAAAGAAATGTACATCAAAACATACAGATTTTCATTGTACAGACAAGAAATGTACATCAAAACTTACACATTTTCATTGTATATACAAGAAATGTACATCAAAACTTACACATTTTCATTGTGCACTCAAGAAATGTACATCAAAACTTACACATTTTCATTGTACACTCAAGAAATGTACATCAAAACTTACACATTTTCATTCTATATACAAGAAATGTACATCAAAACTTACACATTTTCATTGCACATACAAGAAATGTACATCAAAACATACACATTTTCATTGTATATACAAGAAATGTACATCAAAACTTACACATTTTCATTCTATATACAAGAAATGTACATCAAAACTTACACATTTTCATTGTGTATACAAGAAATGTACATCAAAACTTACACATTTTCATTGTATATACAAGAAATGTACATCAAAAGCTTACACATTTTCATTGTATATACAAGAAATGTACATCAAAGCTTACACAATTTCATTGTACATACAAGAAATGTACATCAAAGCTTACACATTTTCATTGTATATACAAGAAATGTACATCAAAACATACACATTTTCATTGTAAATACAAGAAATGTACATCAAAACTTACACATTTTCACTGTATATTCAAGAAATGTACATCAAAACTTAGACATTTTCATTGTATATACAAGAAATGTACAGCAAAACAAACCTTTTCATTGTATATACAAGAAATATACATCAAAACTACACATTTTCGTTGTACACTACAGAAATGTACATCAAAACATACAGATTTTCGTTGTACAGACAAGAAATGTACATCAAAACTTACACATTTTCATTGTATATACAAGAAATGTACATCAAAACTTACACATTTTCATTGTGCACTCAAGATATGTACATCGAAACTTACACATTTTCATTGTACACTCAAGAAATGTACTTCAGAACATACACATTTTCATTTTATATACAAGCATGTACATCAAAACTTACACATTTTCATTGTACATACAAGAAATGTACATCAAAACATACACATTTTCATTGTATATACAAGAAATGTGCATCAAAACTTACACATTTTCATTGTATATACAAGAAATGTACATCAAAACATACGCACCTTCATTTTACACTCAAGAAATGTACATCAAAACATACACATTTTCATTGTATATACAAGAAATGTACATCAAAACTTACACATTTTCATAGTATATACAAGAAATGTACATCAAAAACTTACACATTTTATTGTACACTCAAGATGTGTACATCAAAACATACACATTTTCATTGTATATACAAGGAATGTACATCAAAACATACACATTTTCATTGTATATACAAGAAATGTACATAAGAACTTACACATTTTCATTGTATATACTAGAAATGTACATCAAAGCTTACACATTTTCATTGTATATACAAGAAATGTACCTCAAAACTTACACATTTTCATTGTATATACAAGAAATGTACATCAAAACATACACATTTTCATTGTATATACAAGAAATGTACATCAAAGCATACACACCTTCATTGTACACTCAAGAAATGTACCTCAAAACTTACACATTATCATTGTATATACTAGAAATGTACATCAAAACTTACACATTTTCATTATATATACAAGACATGTACATCAAAACTTACACATTTTCATTGTATATACAAGAAATGTACATCACAATATACACATTTTGATTGTATACAAGAAATGTACATCAAAGCATACACATTTTCATTGTACACTCAAAAAATGTACATCAAAACATACACATTTTCATTGTATATACAAGGAATGTACATCAAAACATACACATTTTCATTGTATTAACTAGAAATGTACATCAAAACTTATACATTTTCATTGTATATACAAGAAATGTACATCAAAACTTACACATTTTCATTGTATATACAAGAAATGTACCTCAAAACTTACACATTTTCATTGTATATACTAGAAATGTACATCAAAACTTACACATTTTCATTGTATATACAAGACATGTACATCAAAACTTACACATTTTCATTGTATATACAAGAAATGTACATCAAAACATACACATTTTCATTGTATACAAGAAATGTACATCAAAGCATACACATTTTCATTGTACACTCAAAAAATGTACATCAAAACATACACATTTTCATTGTATATACAAGGAATGTACATCAAAACATACACATTTTCATTGTATTAACTAGAAATGTACATCAAAACTTACACATTTTCATTGTATATACAAGAAATGTACATCAAAACTTACACATTTTCATTGTATATACAATAAATGTACCTCAAAACTTACACATTTTCATTGTATATACAAGAAATGTACATCAAAGCTGCACATTTTCATCGTAAATACAAGAAATGTACATCAAACCTTACACATTTTCATTGTATATACAAAAAATGTACATCAAAACTTACACATTTTCATTGTGTATACAAGAAATGTAATAAAAACTTACACATTTTCATTGTATATACAAGAAATGTACATCAAAAACTTACACATTTTCATTGTATATACAAGAAATGTACATCAAAGCATACACACCTTCATTGTACACTCAAGAAATGTACATCAAAACTTACACATGTTCATTGTATATTCAAGAAATGAACATCAAAGCTACACATTTTCATTGTATATACTAGAAACGTACATCAAAACTTACACATTTTCATTGTATATACAAGAAATGTACATCAAAACATACACATTTTCATTGTAAATACAAGAAATGTACATCGAAACTTACACATTTTCATTGTATATACAAGAAATGTACATCAAAACTTACACATTTTCATTGTATATACAAGAAATGTACAGCAAAACAAACCTTTTCATTGTATATACAAGAAATATACATCAAAACTACACATTTACGTTGTACACTAAAGAAATGTACATCAAAACAGACAGATTTTCATTGTACAGACAAGAAATGTACATCAAAACTTACACATTTTCATTGTATATACAAGAAATGTACATCAAAACTTACACATTTTCATTGTGCACTCAAGAAATGTACATCAAAACTTACACATTTTCATTGTACACTCAAGAAATGTACATCAAAACATACAGATTTTCATTGTATACACAAGGAGTGTACATCAAAACATACACATTTTCATTGTATTAACTAGAAATGTACATCAAAACTTACACATTTTCATTGTATATACAAGAAATGTACATCAAAACTTACACATTTTCATTGTATATACAAGAAATGTACCTCAAAACTTACACATTTTCATTGTATATACAAGAAATGTACATCAAAGCTGCACATTTTCATCGTAAATACAAGAAATGTACATCAAACCTTACACATTTTCCTAGTATATACAAAAAATGTACATCAAAACTTACACATTTTCATTGTGTATACAAGAAATGTACATCAAAACTTACACATTTTCATTGCATATACAAGAAATGTACATCAAAGCTGCACATTTTCATTGTATATACAAGAAATGTACATAAAAACATACACATTTTCATTGTATATACAAGAAATGTACATCAAAACATACACACCTTCATTGTACACTCAAGAAATGTACATCAAAACATACACATTTTCGTTGTATATACAAGAAATGTACATCAAAACTTACACATTTTCATTGTATATACAAGAAATGTACATCAAAAACTTACACATTTTCATTGTACACTCAAGAAATGTACATCAAAACATACACATTTTCATTGTATATACAAGGAATGTACATCAAAACATACACATTTTCATTGTATATACAAGAAATGTACATCAAAACTTACACATTTTCATTGTATATACTAGAAATGTACATCAAAACTTACACATTTTCATTGTATATACAAGAAATGTACATATAAACTTACACATTTTCATTTTATATACAAGAAATGTACATCAAAACATACACATTTTCATTGTATATACAAGAAATGTACATCAAAGCATACACATCTTCATTGTACACTCAAGAAATGTACATCAAAACATATACATTTTCATTGTATATACAAGGAATGTACATCAAAACATACACATTTTCATTGTATATACAAGAAATGTACATCAAAGCATACACACCTTCATTGTACACTCAAGAAATGTACATCAAAATATACACATTTTCATTGTATATACAAGAAATGTACATCAAAACTTACACATTTTCATTGTATATACAAGAAATGTACCTCAAAACCTACACATTTTCATTGTATATACAAGAAATGTACATCAAAGCTGCACATTTTAATCGTAAATACAAGAAATGTACATCATCCCTTACACATTTTCATTCTATATACAAGAAATGTACATCAAAGCTGCACATTGTCATCGTAAATACAAGAAATGTACATCAAACCTTACACATTTTCATTGTATATACAAGAAATGTACATCAAAAACTTACACATTTTCATTGTATATACAAGAAATGTACTTCAAAGCATACACATTTTCATTGTATATACAAGAAGTAGACATCAAAACTTACTCGTTTTCATTGTATCTACCAGAAATGTACATGAAAACGTACACATTATCGTTGTACATTCAAGAAATGTACATCAAAGCTTACACATTTTCATTGTATATACAAGAAATGTACATCAAAGCTTACACATTTTCATTGTACATACAAGAAATGTACATCAAAACTACACATTTTCTTTGTATATACAAGAAATGTACTTCAAAACATACATATTTTCATTGTATATACAAGAAATGTACATCAAAAACTTACACATTTTCATTGTATATACAAGAAATGTACATCAGAGCTGCACATTTTCATCGTAAATACAAGAAATGTACATCAGAACTTACACATTTTCGTTGTACATTCAAGAAATGTACATCAAAGCTTACACATTTTCATTGTATATACAAGAAATGTACATCAAAGCTTACACATTTTCATTGTACATACAAGAAATGTACATCAAAACTTACACATTTTCATTGTATATACAAGAAATGTACATCAAAACATACACATTTTCATTGTATATACAAGAAATGTACATCAAAACTTACACATTTTCATTGTATATACAAGAGATGTACATCAAAACTTACACATTTTCATTGTATATACAAGAAATGTACAGCAAAACTAACCTTTTCATTGTATATACAAGAAATATACATCAAAACTACACATTTTCGTTGTACACTACAGAAATGTACATCAAAACATACAGATTTTCATTGTACAGACAAGAAATGTACATCAAAACTTACACATTTTCATTGTATATACAAGAAATGTACATCAAAACTTACACATTTTCATTGTGCACTCAAGAAATGTACATCGAAACTTACACATTTTCATTGTACACTCAAGAAATGTACTTCAGAACATACACATTTTCATTTTATATACAAGAATGTACATCAAAACTTACACATTTTCATTGTACATACAACAAATGTACATCAAAACATACGCATTTTCATTGTATATACAAGAAATGTACATCAAAACTTACACATTTTCATTGTATATACAAGAAATATACATAAAAACATACACATTTTCATTGTATATACAAGAAATGTACAGCAAAACATAAACCTTTTCATTGTATATACAAGAAATGTACATCAAAACTACACATTTTCGTTGTACACTAAAGAAATGTACATCAAAACATACACATTTTCATTGTACAGACAAGAAATGTAAATCAAAACTTACACATTTTCATTGTATATACAAGAAATGTACATCAAAACTTACACATTTTCATTGTACACTCAAGAAATGTACATCAAAACATACACATTTTCATTGTATACACAAGAAATGTACATCAAAACTTACACATTTTCATTGTACATACAAGAAATGTACATAAAAAACTTACACATTTTCATTGTATATGCAAGAAATGTACTTCAAAACTTACACATTTTCATTGTACATACAAGAAATGTACATCAAAACTTACACATGTTCATTGTATATTCAAGAGATGTACATCAAAACTACACATTTTCATTGTATATACTAGAAATGTACATCAAAACTTACACATTTTCATTGTATATACAAGAAATGTACATCAAAACTTGCACATTTTCGTTGTATATACAAGAAATGTACATCAAAACATACACCTTTTTAATTGTATATACAAGAAATGTACATAAAACCTAAACACTTTCATCGTACACTCAAGAAATGTACATCAAAACATACACATTTTCATTGTATATACAAGAAATGTACATCAAAACTTACACATTTTCATTGTATATACAAGAAATGTACATCAAAAACTTACACATTTTCATTGTACACTCAAGAAATGTACATCATAGCATACACATTTTCATTGTATATACAAGGAATGTACATCAAAACATACACATTTTCATTGTATATACAAGAAATGTACATCAAAACTTACACATTTTCATTGTATATACAAGAAATGTACTTCAAAGCATACAAATTTTCATTGTATATACAAGAAATATACATCAAAACTTACTCGTTTTCATTGTATCTACCAGAAATGTACATGAAAACGTACACATTTTCGTTGTACATTCAAGAAATGTACATCAAAGCTTACACATTTTCATTGTACATGCAAGAAATGTACATCAAAGCTTACACATTTTCATTGTACATACAAGAAATGTACATCAAAACTACACATTTTCTTTGCATATACAAGAAATGTACTTCAAAACATACACATTTTCATTGTATATACAAGAAATGTACATCAAAACTACACACTTTCGTTGTACACTAAAGAAATGTACATCAAAACATACAGATTTTCATTGTACAGACAAGAAATGTACATCAAAACTTACACATTTTCATTGTATATACAAGAAATGTACATCAAAACTTACACATTTTCATTGTGCACTCAAGAAATGTACATCAAAACTTACACATTTTCATTGTACACTCAAGAAATGTACATCAAAACATACACATTTTCATTGTATACACAAGAAATGTACATCAAAGCTTACACATTTTCATTGTACATACAAGAAATGCACATCAAAAACTTACACATTTTCATTGTATGTGCAAGAAATGTACATCAAAACTTACACATTTTCATTGTACATACAAGAAATGTACATCAAAACTTACACATTTTCATTGTATATACAAGAAATATACATCAAAACTACACATTTTCATTGTATATACAAGACATGTACATCAAAACTTACACATTTTCATTGTATATACAAGAAATGTACATCAAAACATACACATTTTCATTGTATACAAGAAATGTACATCAAAGCATACACATTTTCATTGTACACTCAAAAAATGTACATCAAAACATACACATTTTCATTGTATATACAAGGAATGTACATCAAAACATACACATTTTCATTGTATTAACTAGAAATGTACATCAAAACTTACACATTTTCATTGTATATACAAGAAATGTACATCAAAACTTACACATTTTCATTGTATATACAATAAATGTACCTCAAAACTTACACATTTTCATTGTATATACAAGAAATGTACATCAAAGCTGCACATTTTCATCGTAAATACAAGAAATGTACATCAAACCTTACACATTTTCATTGTATATACAAAAAATGTACATCAAAACTTACACATTTTCATTGTGTATACAAGAAATGTAATAAAAACTTACACATTTTCATTGTATATACAAGAAATGTACATCAAAAACTTACACATTTTCATTGTATATACAAGAAATGTACATCAAAGCATACACACCTTCATTGTACACTCAAGAAATGTACATCAAAACTTACACATGTTCATTGTATATTCAAGAAATGAACATCAAAGCTACACATTTTCATTGTATATACTAGAAACGTACATCAAAACTTACACATTTTCATTGTATATACAAGAAATGTACATCAAAACATACACATTTTCATTGTAAATACAAGAAATGTACATCGAAACTTACACATTTTCATTGTATATACAAGAAATGTACATCAAAACTTACACATTTTCATTGTATATACAAGAAATGTACAGCAAAACAAACCTTTTCATTGTATATACAAGAAATATACATCAAAACTACACATTTACGTTGTACACTAAAGAAATGTACATCAAAACAGACAGATTTTCATTGTACAGACAAGAAATGTACATCAAAACTTACACATTTTCATTGTATATACAAGAAATGTACATCAAAACTTACACATTTTCATTGTGCACTCAAGAAATGTACATCAAAACTTACACATTTTCATTGTACACTCAAGAAATGTACATCAAAACATACAGATTTTCATTGTATACACAAGGAGTGTACATCAAAACATACACATTTTCATTGTATTAACTAGAAATGTACATCAAAACTTACACATTTTCATTGTATATACAAGAAATGTACATCAAAACTTACACATTTTCATTGTATATACAAGAAATGTACCTCAAAACTTACACATTTTCATTGTATATACAAGAAATGTACATCAAAGCTGCACATTTTCATCGTAAATACAAGAAATGTACATCAAACCTTACACATTTTCCTAGTATATACAAAAAATGTACATCAAAACTTACACATTTTCATTGTGTATACAAGAAATGTACATCAAAACTTACACATTTTCATTGCATATACAAGAAATGTACATCAAAGCTGCACATTTTCATTGTATATACAAGAAATGTACATAAAAACATACACATTTTCATTGTATATACAAGAAATGTACATCAAAACATACACACCTTCATTGTACACTCAAGAAATGTACATCAAAACATACACATTTTCGTTGTATATACAAGAAATGTACATCAAAACTTACACATTTTCATTGTATATACAAGAAATGTACATCAAAAACTTACACATTTTCATTGTACACTCAAGAAATGTACATCAAAACATACACATTTTCATTGTATATACAAGGAATGTACATCAAAACATACACATTTTCATTGTATATACAAGAAATGTACATCAAAACTTACACATTTTCATTGTATATACTAGAAATGTACATCAAAACTTACACATTTTCATTGTATATACAAGAAATGTACATATAAACTTACACATTTTCATTTTATATACAAGAAATGTACATCAAAACATACACATTTTCATTGTATATACAAGAAATGTACATCAAAGCATACACATCTTCATTGTACACTCAAGAAATGTACATCAAAACATATACATTTTCATTGTATATACAAGGAATGTACATCAAAACATACACATTTTCATTGTATATACAAGAAATGTACATCAAAGCATACACACCTTCATTGTACACTCAAGAAATGTACATCAAAATATACACATTTTCATTGTATATACAAGAAATGTACATCAAAACTTACACATTTTCATTGTATATACAAGAAATGTACCTCAAAACCTACACATTTTCATTGTATATACAAGAAATGTACATCAAAGCTGCACATTTTAATCGTAAATACAAGAAATGTACATCATCCCTTACACATTTTCATTCTATATACAAGAAATGTACATCAAAGCTGCACATTGTCATCGTAAATACAAGAAATGTACATCAAACCTTACACATTTTCATTGTATATACAAGAAATGTACATCAAAAACTTACACATTTTCATTGTATATACAAGAAATGTACTTCAAAGCATACACATTTTCATTGTATATACAAGAAGTAGACATCAAAACTTACTCGTTTTCATTGTATCTACCAGAAATGTACATGAAAACGTACACATTTTCGTTGTACATTCAAGAAATGTACATCAAAGCTTACACATTTTCATTGTATATACAAGAAATGTACATCAAAGCTTACACATTTTCATTGTACATACAAGAAATGTACATCAAAACTACACATTTTCTTTGTATATTCAAGAAATGTACTTCAAAACATACATATTTTCATTGTATATACAAGAAATGTACATCAAAAACTTACACATTTTCATTGTATATACAAGAAATGTACATCAGAGCTGCACATTTTCATCGTAAATACAAGAAATGTACATCAGAACTTACACATTTTCGTTGTACATTCAAGAAATGTACATCAAAGCTTACACATTTTCATTGTATATACAAGAAATGTACATCAAAGCTTACACATTTTCATTGTACATACAAGAAATGTACATCAAAACTTACACATTTTCATTGTATATACAAGAAATGTACATCAAAACATACACATTTTCATTGTATATACAAGAAATGTACATCAAAACTTACACATTTTCATTGTATATACAAGAGATGTACATCAAAACTTACACATTTTCATTGTATATACAAGAAATGTACAGCAAAACTAACCTTTTCATTGTATATACAAGAAATATACATCAAAACTACACATTTTCGTTGTACACTACAGAAATGTACATCAAAACATACAGATTTTCATTGTACAGACAAGAAATGTACATCAAAACTTACACATTTTCATTGTATATACAAGAAATGTACATCAAAACTTACACATTTTCATTGTGCACTCAAGAAATGTACATCGAAACTTACACATTTTCATTGTACACTCAAGAAATGTACTTCAGAACATACACATTTTCATTTTATATACAAGAATGTACATCAAAACTTACACATTTTCATTGTACATACAACAAATGTACATCAAAACATACGCATTTTCATTGTATATACAAGAAATGTACATCAAAACTTACACATTTTCATTGTATATTCAAGAAATATACATAAAAACATACACATTTTCATTGTATATACAAGAAATGTACAGCAAAACATAAACCTTTTCATTGTATATACAAGAAATGTACATCAAAACTACACATTTTCGTTGTACACTAAAGAAATGTACATCAAAACATACACATTTTCATTGTACAGACAAGAAATGTAAATCAAAACTTACACATTTTCATTGTATATACAAGAAATGTACATCAAAACTTACACATTTTCATTGTACACTCAAGAAATGTACATCAAAACATACACATTTTCATTGTATACACAAGAAATGTACATCAAAACTTACACATTTTCATTGTACATACAAGAAATGTACATAAAAAACTTACACATTTTCATTGTATATGCAAGAAATGTACTTCAAAACTTACACATTTTCATTGTACATACAAGAAATGTACATCAAAACTTACACATGTTCATTGTATATTCAAGAGATGTACATCAAAACTACACATTTTCATTGTATATACTAGAAATGTACATCAAAACTTACACATTTTCATTGTATATACAAGAAATGTACATCAAAACTTGCACATTTTCGTTGTATATACAAGAAATGTACATCAAAACATACACCTTTTTAATTGTATATACAAGAAATGTACATAAAACCTAAACACTTTCATCGTACACTCAAGAAATGTACATCAAAACATACACATTTTCATTGTATATACAAGAAATGTACATCAAAACTTACACATTTTCATTGTATATACAAGAAATGTACATCAAAAACTTACACATTTTCATTGTACACTCAAGAAATGTACATCATAGCATACACATTTTCATTGTATATACAAGGAATGTACATCAAAACATACACATTTTCATTGTATATACAAGAAATGTACATCAAAACTTACACATTTTCATTGTATATACAAGAAATGTACTTCAAAGCATACAAATTTTCATTGTATATACAAGAAATATACATCAAAACTTACTCGTTTTCATTGTATCTACCAGAAATGTACATGAAAACGTACACATTTTCGTTGTACATTCAAGAAATGTACATCAAAGCTTACACATTTTCATTGTACATGCAAGAAATGTACATCAAAGCTTACACATTTTCATTGTACATACAAGAAATGTACATCAAAACTACACATTTTCTTTGCATATACAAGAAATGTACTTCAAAACATACACATTTTCATTGTATATACAAGAAATGTACATCAAAACTACACACTTTCGTTGTACACTAAAGAAATGTACATCAAAACATACAGATTTTCATTGTACAGACAAGAAATGTACATCAAAACTTACACATTTTCATTGTATATACAAGAAATGTACATCAAAACTTACACATTTTCATTGTGCACTCAAGAAATGTACATCAAAACTTACACATTTTCATTGTACACTCAAGAAATGTACATCAAAACATACACATTTTCATTGTATACACAAGAAATGTACATCAAAGCTTACACATTTTCATTGTACATACAAGAAATGCACATCAAAAACTTACACATTTTCATTGTATGTGCAAGAAATGTACATCAAAACTTACACATTTTCATTGTACATACAAGAAATGTACATCAAAACTTACACATTTTCATTGTATATACAAGAAATATACATCAAAACTACACATTTTCATTGTATATACAAGAAATGTGCATCAAAACTTACACATTTTCATTGTATATACAAGAAATGTACATCAAAACATACGCACCTTCATTGTACACTCAAGAAATGTACATCAAAACATACACATTTTCATTGTATATACAAGAAATGTACATCAAAAACTAACACATTTTATTGTACACTCAAGATGTGTACATCAAAACATACACATTTTCATTGTATATACAAGGAATCTACATCAAAACATACACATTTTCATTGTATATACTAGAAATGTACATCAAAACTTACACATTTTCATTGTATATACAAGAAATGTACCTCAAAACTTACACATTTTCATTGTATATACAAGAAATGTACATCAAAACATACACATTTTCATTGTATATACTAGAAATGTACATCAAAACTTACACATTTTCATTGTATATACAAGAAATGTACCTCAAAACTTACACATTTTCATTGTATATACAAGAAATGTACATCAAAACATACACATTTTCATTGTATACAAGAAATGTACATCAAAGCATACACATTTTCATTGTACACTCAAAAAATGTACATCAAAACATTCACATTTTCATTGTATATACAAGGAATGTACATCAAAACATACACATTTTCATTGTATTAACTAGAAATAAACATCAAAACTTACACATCTTCATTGTATATACAAGAAATGTACATCAAAACTTACACATTTTCATTGTATATACAATAAATGTACCTCAAAACTTACACATTTTCATTGTAAATACAAGAAATGTACATCAAAGCTGCACATTTTCAACGTAAATACAAGAAATGTACATCAAACCTTACACATTTTCATTGTATATACAAAAAATGTACATCAAAACTTACACATTTTCATTGTGTATACAAGAAATGTACATCAAAGCATAAACACCTTCATTGTACACTCAAGAAATGTACATCAAAACTTACACATGTTCATTGTATATTCAAGAAATGTACATCAAAACTACACATTTTCATTGTATATACTAGAAACGTACATCAAAACTTACACATTTTCATTGTATATACAAGAAATGTACATCAAAACATACACATTTTCATTGTATACAAGAAATGTACATCAAAGCATACACATTTTCATTGTACACTCAAAAAATGTACATCAAAACATACACATTTTCATTGTATATACAAGGAATGTACATCAAAACATACACATTTTCATTGTATTAACTAGAAATGTACATCAAAACTTACACATTTTCATTGTATATACAAGAAATGTACATCAAAACTTACACATTTTCATTGTATATACAATAAATGTACCTCAAAACTTACACATTTTCATTGTATATACAAGAAATGTACATCAAAGCTGCACATTTTCATCGTAAATACAAGAAATGTACATCAAACCTTACACATTTTAATTGTATATACAAAAAATGTACATCAAAACTTACACATTTTCATTGTGTATACAAGAAATGTACATCAAAGCATACACACCTTCATTGTACACTCAAGAAATGTACATCAAAACTTACACATGTTCATTGTATATTCAAGAAATGTACATCAAAACTACACATTTTCATTGTATATACTAGAAACGTACATCAAAACTTACACATTTTCATTGTATATACAAGAAATGTACAACAAAACATACACATTTTCATTGTAAATACAAGAAATGTACATCGAAACTTACACATTTTCATTGTATATACAAGAAATGTACATCAAAACTTACACATTTTCATTGTATACACAAGAAATGTACAGCAAAACAAACCTTTTCATTGTATATACAAGAAATATACATCAAAACTACACATTTTCGTTGTACACTAAAGAAATGTACATCAAAACATACAGATTTTCATTGTACAGACAAGAAATGTACATCAAAACTTACACATTTTCATTGTATATACAAGAAATGTACATCAAAACTTACACATTTTCATTGTGCACTCAAGAAATGTACATCAAAACTTACACATTTTCATTGTACACTCAAGAAATGTACTTCAAAACATACACATTTTCGTTTTATATACAAGAATGTACATCAAAACTTACACATTTTCATTGCACATACAAGAAATGTACATCAAAACATACACATTTTCATTGTATATACAAAAAATGTACATCAAAACTTACACATTTTCATTGTGTATACAAGAAATGTACATCAAAACTTACACATTTTCATTGTATATACAAGAAATGTACATCAAAAACTTACACATTTTCATTGTATATACAAGAAATGTACATCAAAACTTACACATTTTCATTGTATAATCAAGAAATGTACATCAAAACTACACATTTTCTTTGTATATACAAGAAATGTACATCAAAGCTGCACATTTTCATTGTATATACAAGAAATGTACATCAAAACATACACATTTCCATTGTATATACAAGAAATGTACATCAAGACATACACACCTTCATTGTACACTCAAGAAATGTACATCAAAACATACACATTTTCGTTGTATATACAAGAAATGTACATCAAAACTTACACATTTTCATTGTATATACAAGAAATGTACATCAAAAACTTACACATTTTCATTGTACACTCAAGAAATGTACATCAAAACATACACATTTTCATTGTATATACCAGGAATGTACATCAAAACATACACATTTTCATTGTATATACAAGAAATGTACATCAAAACTTACACATTTTCATTGTATATACTAGAAATGTACATCAAAACTTACACATTTTCATTCTATATACCTGAAAAGTACATCAAAACTTACACATTTTCATTCTATATACAAGAAATGTACATCAAAACTTACACATTTTCATTGTATATACAAGAAATGTACATCAAAACATACACATTTTCATTGTATATACAAGAAATGTACATCAAAGCATACACACCTTCATTGTACACTCAAGAAATGTACATCAAAACATACACATTTTCATTGTATATACAAGGAATGTACATCAAAACATACACATTTTCATTGTATTAACTAGAAATGTACATCAAAACTTACACATTTTCATTGTATATACAAGAAATGTACATCAAAACTTACACATTTTCATTGTATATACAAGAAATGTACCTCAAAACTTACACATTTTCATTGTATATACAAGAAATGTACATCAAAGCTGCACATTTTAATCGTAAATACAAGAAATGTACATCAAACCTTACACATTTTCATTGTATATACAAGAAATGTACATCAAAGCTGCACATTGTCATCGTAAATACAAGAAATGTACATCAAACCTTACACATTTTCATTGTATATACAAGAAATGTACATCAAAGCTGCACATTTTCATCGTAAATACAAGAAATGTACATCAAAACTTACACATTTTCATTGTGTATACAAGAAATGTACATCAAAACTTACACATTTTCATTGTATATACAAGAAATGTACATCAAAAACTTACACATTTTCATTGTATATACAAGAAATGTACATTAAAGCTTACACATTTTCTTTGTACATACAAGAAATGTACATCAAAACTTACACATTTTGATTGTATATACAAGAAATGTACATCAAAACATACACATTTTCATTGTAAATACAAGAAATGTACATCAAAACCTACACATTTTCATTGTATATACAAGAAATGTACATCAAAACTTACACATTTTCATTGTATATACAAGAAATGTACAGCAAAACAAACCTTTTCATTGTATATACAAGAAATATACATCAAAACTACACATTTTCGTTGTACACTACAGAAATGTACATCAAAACATACAGATTTTCATTGTAGAGACAAGAAATGTACATCAAAACTTACACATTTTCATTGTATATACAAGAAATGTACATCAAAACTTACACATTTTCATTGTGCACTCAAGAAATGTACATCAAAACTTACACATTTTCATTGTACACTCAAGAAATGTACTTCAGAACATACACATTTTCATTTTATATACAAGAAATGTACATCAAAACATACACATTTTCATTGTATATACAAGAAATGTACATCAAAACTTACACACTTTCATTGTATATACAAGAAATATACATAAAAACATACACATTTTCATTGTTAATACAAGAAATGTACAGCAAAACATATACCTTTTCATTGCATATACAAGAAATGTACATCAAAACTACACATTTTCGTTGTACACTAAAGAAATGTACATCAAAACATACACATTTTCATTGTACAGACAAGAAATGTAAATAAAAACTTACACATTTTCATTGTATATACAAGAAATGTACATCAAAACTTACACATTTTCATTGTACACTCAAGAAATGTACATCAAAACATACACATTTTCATTGTATACACAAGAAATGTACATCAAAACTTACACATTTTCATTGTACATAAGAGAAATGTACATAAAAAACTTACACATGTTCATTGTATATTCAAGAGGTGTACATCAAAACTACACATTTTCATTGTATATACTAGAAATTTACATCAAAACTTACACATTTTCATTGTATATACAAGAAATGTACATCAAAACTTGCACATTTTCGTTGTATATACAAGAAATGTACATCAAAACTTACACATTTTCATTGTATATACAAGAAATGTACATCAAAACTTACATATTTTCATTGTGCACTCAAGAAATGTACATCAAAACTTACACATTTTCATTGTACACTCAAGACATGTACTTCAAAACATACACATTTTCATTTTATATACAAGAATGTACAACAAAACTTACACATTTTCATTGTACATACAAGAAATGTACATCAAAACATACACATTTTCATTGTATAGACAAGAAATGTACATCAAAACTTACATATTTTCATTCTATATACAAGAAATGTACATCAAAACATACACATTTTCATTGTATATACAAGAAATATACATAAAAACATACACATTTTCATTGTATATACAAGAAATGTACAGCAAAACATAAACGTTTTCATTGTATATACAAGAAATGTACATCAAAACTAAACATATTCGTTGTACACTAAAGAAATGTACATCAAAACATACACATTTTCATTGTACAGACAAGAAATGTAAATCAAAACTTACACATTTTCATTGTATATACAAGAAATCTACATCAAAACTTACACATTTTCATTGTACATACAAGAAATGTACATAAAAAACTTTTACATTTTCATTGTACACTCAAGAAATGTACATCAAAACATACACATTTTCATTGTATACACAAGAAATGTACATCAAAACTTACACATTTTCATTGTACATACAAGAAATGTACATAAAAAACTTACACATATTCATTGCATATGCAAGAAATGTACATCAAAACTTACACATGTTCATTGTATATTCAAGAAATGTACATCAAAACTACACATTTTCATTGTATATACTAGAAACGTACATCAAAACTTACACATTTTCATTGTATATACAAGAAATGTACATCAAAACATACACATTTTCATTGTAAATACAAGAAATGTACATCGAAACTTACACATTTTCATTGTATATACAAGAAATGTACATCAAAACTTACACATTTTCATTGTATATACAAGAAATGTACAGCAAAACAAACCTTTTCATTGTATATACAAGAAATATACATCAAAACTACACATTTTCGTTGTACACTAAAGAAATGTACATCAAAACATACAGATTTTCATTGTACAGACAAGAAATGTACATCAAAACTTACACATTTTCATTGTATATACAAGAAATGTACATCAAAACTTACACATTTTCATTGTGCACTCAAGAAATGTACATCAAAACTTACACATTTTCATTGTACACTCAAGAAATGTACTTCAAAACATACACATTTTCGTTTTATATACAAGAATGTACATCAAAACTTACACATTTTCATTGCACATACAAGAAATGTACATCAAAACATACACATTTTCATTGTATATACAAGAAATGTACATCAAAACTTACACATTTTCATTCTATATACAAGAAATGTACATCAAAACATACACATTTTCATTGTATATACAAGAAATGTACATCAAAACATACACATTTTCATTGTATATACAAGAAATGTACATCAAAGCATACACTCTTTCATTGTACACTTAAGAAATGTACATCAAAGCATACAGATTTTCATTGTATTAACTAGAACTGTACATCAAAACTTACACATTTTCATTGTATATACCAGAAATGTACATCAAAACTTACACATTTTCATTGTATATACAAGAAATGTACCTCAAAAGTTACACATTTTCATTGTATATAAAAGAAATGTACATCAAAGCTGCACATTTTCATCGTAAATACAAGAAATGTACATCAAACCTTACACATTTTCATTGTATATACAAAAAATGTACATCAAAACTTACACATTTTCATTGTGTATACAAGAAATGTACATCAAACCTTACACATTTTCATTGTATATACAAAAAATGTACATAAAAAACTTACACATTTTCATTGTATATACAAGAAATGTACATCAATACTTACACATTTTCATTGTATAATCAAGAAATGTACATCAAAACTACACATTTTCATTGTATATACAAGAAATGTACATCAAAGCTGCACATTTTCATTGTATATACAAGAAATGTACATCAAATCATACACATTTTCATTGTATATACAAGAAATGTACATCAAAACATACACACCTTCATTGTACACTCAAGAAATGTACATCAAAACATACACATTTTCGTTGTATATACAAGAAATGTACATCAACACTTACACATTTTCATTGTATATACAAGAAATGTACATCAAAAACTTACACATTTTCATTGTACACTCAAGAAATGTACATCAAAACATACACATTTTCATTGTATATACAAGGAATGTACATCAAAACATACACATTTTCATTGTATATACAAGAAATGTACATCAAAACTTACACATTTTCATTGTATATACTAGAAATGTACATCAAAACTTACACATTTTCATTCTATATACAAGAAATGTGCATCAAAACTTACACATTTTCATTCTATATACAAGAAATGTACATCAAAACTTACACATTTTCATTGTATATACAAGAAATGTACATCAAAACATACACATTTTCATTGTATATACAAGAAATGTACATCAAAGCATACACACCTTCATTGTACACTCAAGAAATGTACATCAAAACATACACATTTTCAATGTGTATACAAGAAATGTACATCAAAACTTACACATTTTCATTGTATATACAAGAAACGTACCTCAAAACTTACACATTTTCATTGTATATACAAGAAATGTACATCAAAGCTGCACATTTTAATCGTAAATACAAGAAATGTACATCAAACCTTACACATTTTCATTGTATATACAAGAAATGTACATCAAAGCTGCACATTGTCATCGTAAATACAAGAAATGTACATAAAACCTTACACATTTTCATTGTATATACAAGAAATGTACATCAAAGCTGCACATTTTCATCGTAAATACAAGAAATGTACATCAAAACTTACACATTTTCATTGTGTATACAAGAAATGTACATCAAAACTTACACATTTTCATTGTATATACAAGAAATGTACATCAAAAACTTACACATTTTCATTGTATATACAAGAAATGTACATTAAAGCTTACACATTTTCTTTGTACATACAAGAAATGTACACCAAAACTTACACATTTTGATTGTATATACAAGAAATGTACATCAAAACATACACATTTTCATTGTAAATACAAGAAGTGTACATCAAAACTTACACATTTTCATTGTATATACAAGAAATGTACATCAAAACATACAGATTTTCATTGTACAGACAAGAAATGTACATCAAAACTTACACATTTTCATTGTATATACAAGAAATGTACATCAAAACTACACATTTTCGTTGTACACTACAGAAATGTACATCAAAACATACAGATTTTCATTGTAGAGACAAGAAATGTACATCAAAACTTACACATTTTCATTGTACACTCAAGAAATGTACATCAAAACATACACATTTTCATTGTATATACAAGAAATGTACATCAAAACATACACATTTTCATTGTAAATACAAGAAATGTACATCAAAACCTACACATTTTCATTGTATATACAAGAAATGTACATCAAAACTTACACATTTTCATTGTATATACAAGAAATGTACAGCAAAACAAACCTTTTCATTGTATATACAAGAAATATACATCAAAACTACACATTTTCGTTGTACACTACAGAAATGTACATCAAAACATACAGATTTTCATTGTAGAGACAAGAAATGTACATCAAAACTTACACATTTTCATTGTATATACAAGAAATGTACATCAAAACTTACACATTTTCATTGTGCACTCAAGAAATGTACATCAAAACTTACACATTTTCAGTGTACACTCAAGAAATGTACTTCAGAACATACACATTTTCATTTTATATACAAGAAATGTACATCAAAACATACACATTTTCATTGTATATACAAGAAATGTACATCAAAACTTACACACTTTCATTGTATATACAAGAAATATACATAAAAACATACACATTTTCATTGTTAATACAAGAAATGTACAGCAAAACATATACCTTTTCATTGCATATACAAGAAATGTACATCAAAACTACACATTTTCGTTGTACACTAAGGAAATGTACATCAAAACATACACATTTTCATTGTACAGACAAGAAATGTAAATAAAAACTTACACATTTTCATTGTATATACAAGAAATGTACATCAAAACTTACACATTTTCATTGTACACTCAAGAAATGTACATCAAAACATACACATTTTCATTGTATACACAAGAAATGTACTTCAAAACTTACACATTTTCATTGTACATACAAGAAATGTACATAAAAAACATACACATTTTCATTGTATATGCAAGAAATGTACTTCAAAACTTACACATTTTCATTGTACATACAAGAAATGTACATCAAAACTTACACATGTTCATTGTATATTCAAGAGGTGTACATCAAAACTACACATTTTCATTGTATATACTAGAACTTTACATCAAAACTTACACATTTTCATTGTATATACAAGAAATGTACATCAAAACTTGCACATTTTCGTTCTATATACAAGAAATGTACATCAAAACTTACACATTTTCATTGTATATACAAGAAATGTACATCAAAACTTACATATTTTCATTGTGCACTCAAGAAATGTACATCAAAACTTACACATTTTCATTGTACACTCAAGACATGTACTTCAAAACATACACATTTTCATTTTATATACAAGAATGTTCATCAAAACTTACACATTTTCATTGTACATACAAGAAATGTACATCAAAACATACACATTTTCATTGTATAGACAAGAAATGTACATCAAAACTTACACATTTTCATTCTATATACAAGAAATGTACATCAAAACATACACATTTTCATTGTATATACAAGAAATATACATAAAAACATACACATTTTCATTGTATATACAAGAAATGTACAGCAAAACATAAACGTTTTCATTGTATATACAAGAAATGTACATCAAAACTAAACATATTCGTTGTACACTAAAGAAATGTACATCAAAACATACACATTTTCATTGTACAGACAAGAAATGTAAATCAAAACTTACACATTTTCATTGTATATACAAGAAATCTACATCAAAACTTACACATTTTCATTGTACATACAAGAAATGTACATAAAAAACTTACACATTTTCATTGTACACTCAAGAAATGTACATCAAAACATACACATTTTCATTGTATACACAAGAAATGTACATCAAAACTTACACATTTTCATTGTACATACAAGAAATGTACATAAAAAACTTACACATATTCATTGCATATGCAAGAAATGTACATCAAAACTTACACATGTTCATTGTATATTCAAGAAATGTACATCAAAACTACACATTTTCATTGTATATACTAGAAACGTACATCAAAACTTACACATTTTCATTGTATATACAAGAAATGTACATCAAAACATACACATTTTCATTTTAAATACAAGAAATGTACATCGAAACTTACACATTTTCATTGTATATACAAGAAATGTACATCAAAACTTACACATTTTCATTGTATATACAAGAAATGTACATCAAAACTTACACATTTTCATTGTACACTCAAGAAATGTACATCAAAACATACACATTTTCATTGTATACACAAGAAATGTACTTCAAAACTTACACATTTTCATTGTACATACAAGAAATGTACATAAAAAACATACACATTTTCATTGTATATGCAAGAAATGTACTTCAAAACTTACACATTTTCGTTCTATATACAAGAAATGTACATCAAAACTTACACATTTTCATTGTATATACAAGAAATGTACATCAAAACTTACATATTTTCATTGTGCACTCAAGAAATGTACATCAAAACTTACACATTTTCATTGTACACTCAAGACATGTACTTCAAAACATACACATTTTCATTTTATATACAAGAATGTTCATCAAAACTTACACATTTTCATTGTACATACAAGAAATGTACATCAAAACATACACATTTTCATTGTATAGACAAGAAATTGTAACGGATTAATTAGTGGGGGGCACGAACAGCAGTTGGAAGAGCCAAAAAGAGAGGGTGGTCGGCAAGAGATGGAACAGCTTGAGATGACGCCAGAGAAAAAAGCCTGTGGTCTAGAGGTTTCTACTGCGTAGTTAGTGTGCGTTTTTTTGGAGTCTACCGTGAGATGTGACCAGGAGTTCGTCCGCCATCAACAAGGGGAAGTAGAACCCGGGCACCAGTGCAAGTCGGCACCCACTGGTCGTGGGGAATGCAAGATAGGCGCATAAACTTCATTCTCCCAGTTACATGGAATACGACTTGGTGCATGTGGTTCCCTTTGGCAAAGGAGCGGTATGGACTTCTGAGGTGGTTGAGCCAGTTAAGTCTGGTTAGAGACGTCGCCTATGTGCAAGGAGGCTTCGATGAATGGCGGTGAAAGCTGAGGACACCGTTGTACACTGTCGACCAGGGCGTGGCTACTCCAGGCTGGAAGTTCTCCGTACATCCTATATCTTCTAGTGCCGACATCGGGATGAGTATCAGTTTTGTTAATAATACTTTGTAGGAGTGGGAAAACTCCAGAGGGACAGTTAACAAAGGGGGATTGCTCTGTACGAGGCCCCTTATCAGTAAACCGGAGAGCAACTCGGTAGTTTAGTTAGTGGATATTGTCACAGACTGTACGCAAGATTTCCAGCTAGTATTTTCTCTGTAATTAACTGATTCCAAATATAGGAAAGGTTCTTGTTTTCATTTTAGAATTTTCATGTTAATATTTAATAGCGTTCATTATCAAGTTGGTGGTTTCATTTTAATATTTTTAAGTTACTACGTAACGGAGTCCATTGTTAAAATTATTGTTTTTTAACTAATTGCTTGTTAATATTTAACACCTTTCACTATAATAAATGTTATGCTATGCTGTAGTGTGTTGTGTTACTTGGTAGTACCCTGTAACGATCCTGCGGAATACGCTAGTAAGGAAAGGGAAAGGTAGTAGGTGTAAGCAAAACGCAAAAGGAACGTAACACTGGTAGCAGAGCGTGGTTCAGTGTTACGTTCCTTTTGCGTTTTGCTTACACCTACTACCTTTCCCTTTCCTTACTAGCGTATTCCGCAGGATCGTTACAGGGTACTACCAAGTAACACAACACACTACAGCATAGCATAACATTTATTATAGTGAAAGGTGTTAAATATTAACAAGCAATTAGTTAAAAAACAATAATTTTAACAATGGACTCCGTTACGTAGTAACTTAAAAATATTAAAATGAAACCACCAACTTGATAATGAACGCTATTAAATATTAACATGAAAATTCTAAAATGAAAACAAGAACCTTTCCTATATTTGGAATCAGTTAATTACAGAGAAAATACTAGCTGGAAATCTTGCGTACAGTCTGTGACAATATCCACTAACTAAACTACCGAGTTGCTCTCCGGTTTACTGATAAGGGGCCTCGTACAGAGCAATCCCCCTTTGTTAACTGTCCCTCTGGAGTTTTCCCACTCCTACAAAGTATTATTAACAAAACTGATACTCATCCCGATGTCGGCACTAGAAGATATAGGATGTACGGAGAACTTCCAGCCTGGAGTAGCCACGCCCTGGTCGACAGTGTACAACGGTGTCCTCAGCTTTCACCGCCATTCATCGAAGCCTCCTTGCACATAGGCGACGTCTCTAACCAGACTTAACTGGCTCAACCACCTCAGAAGTCCATACCGCTCCTTTGCCAAAGGGAACCACATGCACCAAGTCGTATTCCATGTAACTGGGAGAATGAAGTTTATGCGCCTATCTTGCATTCCCCACGACCAGTGGGTGCCGACTTGCACTGGTGCCCGGGTTCTACTTCCCCTTGTTGATGGCGGACGAACTCCTGGTCACATCTCACGGTAGACTCCAAAAAAACGCACACTAACTACGCAGTAGAAACCTCTAGACCACAGGCTTTTTTTCTCTGGCGTCATCTCAAGCTGTTCCATCTCTTGCCGACCACCCTCTCTTTTTGGCTCTTCCAACTGCTGTTCGTGCCCCCCACTAATTAATCCGTTACAAAATGTACATCAAAACTTACACATTTTCATTCTATATACAAGAAATGTACATCAAAACATACACATTTTCATTGTATATACAAGAAATATACATAAAAACATACACATTTTCATTGTATATACAAGAAATGTACAGCAAAACATAAACGTTTTCATTGTATATACAAGAAATGTACATCAAAACTAAACATATTCGTTGTACACTAAAGAAATGTACATCAAAACATACACATTTTCATTGTACAGACAAGAAATGTAAATCAAAACTTACACATTTTCATTGTATATACAAGAAATCTACATCAAAACTTACACATTTTCATTGTACATACAAGAAATGTACATAAAAAACTTACACATTTTCATTGTACACTCAAGAAATGTACTTCAAAACATACACATTTTCGTTTTATATACAAGAAATGTACATCAAAACATACACATTTTCATTGTATAGACAAGAAATGTACATCAAAACTTACACATTTTCATTCTATATACAAGAAATGTACATCAAAACATACATATTTTCATTGTATATACAAGAAATATACATAAAAACATACACATTTTCATTGTATATACAAGAAATGTACAGCAAAACAAACCTTTTCATTGTATATACAAGAAATATACATCAAAACTACACATTTTCGTTGTACACTAAAGAAATGTACATCAAAACATACAGATTTTCATTGTACAGACAAGAAATGTACATCAAAACTTACACATTTTCATTGTATATACAAGAAATGTACATCAAAACTTACACATTTTCATTGTGCACTCAAGAAATGTACATCAAAACTTACACATTTTCATTGTACACTCAAGAAATGTACTTCAAAACATACACATTTTCGTTTTATATACAAGAATGTACATCAAAACTTACACATTTTCATTGCACATACAAGAAATGTACATCAAAACATACACATTTTCATTGTATATACAAGAAATGTACATCAAAACTTACACATTTTCATTCTATATACAAGAAATGTACATCAAAACATACACATTTTCATTGTATATACAAGAAATGTACATCAAAACATACACATTTTCATTGTATATACAAGAAATGTACATCAAAGCATACACTCTTTCATTGTACACTTAAGAAATGTACATCAAAGCATACAGATTTTCATTGTATTAACTAGAAATGTACATCAAAACTTACACATTTTCATTGTATATACCAGAAATGTACATCAAAACTTACACATTTTCATTGTATATACAAGAAATGTACCTCAAAAGTTACACATTTTCATTGTATATAAAAGAAATGTACATCAAAGCTGCACATTTTCATCGTAAATACAAGAAATGTACATCAAACCTTACACATTTTCATTGTATATACAAAAAATGTACATCAAAACTACACATTTTCGTTGTACACTACAGAAATGTACATCAAAACATACACATTTTCATTGTACAGACAAGAAATGTAAATCAAAACTTACACATTTTCATTGTATATACAAGAAATCTACATCAAAACTTACACATTTTCATTGTACATACAAGAAATGTACATAAAAAACTTACACATTTTCATTGTACACTCAAGAAATGTACTTCAAAACATACACATTTTCGTTTTATATACAAGAAATGTACATCAAAACATACACATTTTCATTGTATAGACAAGAAATGTACATCAAAACTTACACATTTTCATTGTATATACAAGAAATGTACATCAAAGCTGCACATTTTCATCGTAAATACAAGAAATGTACATCAAACCTTACACATTTTCATTGTATATACAAAAAATGTACATCAAAACTTACACATTTTCATTGTGTATACAAGAAATGTACATCAAAACTTACACATTTTCATTGTATATACAAGAAATGTACATCAAAAACTTACACATTTTCATTGTATATACAAGAAATGTACATCAAAACTTACACATTTTCATTGTATAATCAAGAAATGTACATCAAAACTACACATTTTCTTTGTATATACAAGAAATGTACATCAAAGCTGCACATTTTCATTGTATATACAAGAAATGTACATCAAAACATACACATTTCCATTGTATATACAAGAAATGTACATCAAGACATACACACCTTCATTGTACACTCAAGAAATGTACATCAAAACATACACATTTTCGTTGTATATACAAGAAATATACATCAAAACTACACATTTTCGTTGTACTTTAAAGAAATGTACATCAAAACATACAGATTTTCATTGTACAGACAAGAAATGTACATCAAAACTTACGCATTTTCATTGTATATACAAGAAATGTACATCAAAACTTACACTTTTTCATTGTGCACTCAAGAAATGTACATCAAAACTTACACATTTTCATTGTACACTAAAGAAATGTACTTCAAAACATACACATTTTCGTTTTATATACAAGAATGTACATCAAAACTTACACATTTTCATTGCACATACAAGAAATGTACATCAAAACATACACATTTTCATTGTATATACAAGAAATGTACATCAAAACTTACACATTTTCATTCTATATACAAGAAATGTACATCAAAGCATACACACTTTCATTGTACTTTCAAGAAATGTACATCAAAACATACAAATTTTCATTGTATATACAAGGAATGTAGATCAAAACATACACATTTTCATTGTATTAACTAGAAATGTACATCAAAACTTACACATTTTCATTGTATATACAACAAATGTACATCAACACTTACACATTTTCATTGTATATACAAGAAATGTACCTCAAAACTTACACATTTTCATTGTATATAAAAGAAATGTACATCAAAGCTGCACATTTTCATCGTAAATACAAAAAATGTACATCAAACCTTACACATTTTCATTGTATATACAAAAAATGTACATCAAAACTTACACATTTTCATTGTGTATACAAGAAATGTACATCAAAACTTACACATTTTCATTGTATATACAAGAAATGTACATCAAAAACTTACACATTTTCATTGTATATACAAGAAATGTACATCAAAACTTACACATTTTCATTGTATAATCAAGAAATGTACATCAAAACTACACATTTTCATTGTATATACAAGAAATGTACATCAAAGCTGCACATTTTCATTGTATATACAAGAAATGTACATCAAAACATACACATTTTCATTGTATATACAAGAAATGTACATCAAAACATACACACCTTCATTGTACACTCAAGAAATGTACATCAAAACATACACATTTTCGTTGTATATACAAGAAATCTACATCAAAAACTTACACATTTTCATTGTACACTCAAGAAATGTACATCAAAACATACACATTTTCATTGTATATACAAGGAATGTACATCAAAACATACACATTTTCATTGTATATACAAGAAATGTACATCAAAACTTACACATTTTCATTGTATATACTAGAAATGTACATCAAAACTTACACATTTTCATTCTATATACAAGAAATGTACATCAAAACTTACACATTTTCATTCTATATACAAGAAATGTACATCAAAACTTACACATTTTCATTGTATATACAAGAAATGTACATCAAAACATACACATTTTCATTGTATATACAAGAAATGTACATCAAAGCATACACACCTTCATTGTACACTCAAGAAATGTACATCAAAACATACACATTTTCATTGTATATACAAGGAATGTACATAAAAACATACACATTTTCATTGTATTAACTAGAAATGTACATCAAAACTTACACATTTTCATTGTATATACAAGAAATGTACATCAAAACTTACACATTTTCATTGTATGTACAAGAAATGTACCTCAAAACTTACACATTTTCATTGTATATACAAGAAATGTACATCAAAGCTGCACATTTTAATCGTAAATACAAGAAATGTACATCAAACCTTACACATTTTCATTGTATATACAAGAAATGTACATCAAAGCTGCACATTGTCATCGTAAATACAAGAAATGTACATCAAACCTTACACATTTTCATTGTATATACAAGAAATGTACATCAAAGCTGCACATTTTCATCGTAAATACAAGAAATGTACATCAAAACTTACACATTTTCATTGTGTATACAAGAAATGTACATCAAAACTTACACATTTTCATTGTATATACAAGAAATGTACATCAAAAACTTACACATTTTCATTGTATATACAAGAAATGTACATTAAAGCTTACACATTTTCTTTGTACATACAAGAAATGTACACCAAAACTTACACATTTTGATTGTATATACAAGAAATGTACATCAAAACATACACATTTTCATTGTAAATACAAGAAATGTACATCAAAACTTACACATTTTCATTGTATATACAAGAAATGTACATCAAAACATACAGATTTTCATTGTACAGACAAGAAATGTACATCAAAACTTACACATTTTCATTGTATATACAAAAAATGTACATCAAAACTACACATTTTCGTTGTACACTACAGAAATGTACATCAAAACATACAGATTTTCATTGTAGAGACAAGAAATGTACATCAAAACTTACACATTTTCATTGTATATACAAGAAATGTACATCAAAACTTACACATTTTCATTGTGCACTCAAGAAATGTACATCAAAACTTACACATTTTCATTGTACACTCAAGAAATGTACTTCAGAACATACACATTTTCATTTTATATACAAGAATGTACATCAAAACTTACACATTTTCATTGTACATACAAGAAATGTACATCAAAACATACACATTTTCATTCTATATACAAGAAATGTACATCAAAACTTACACACTTTCATTGTATATACAAGAAATATACATAAAAACATACACATTTTCATTGTATATACAAGAAATGTACAGCAAAACATAAACCTTTTCATTGTATATACAAGAAATGTACATCAAAACTACACATTTTCGTTGTACACTAAAGAAATGTACATCAAAACATACACATTTGCATTGTACAGACAAGAAATGTAAATCAAAACTTACACATTTTCATTGTATATACAAGAAATGTACATCAAAACTTACACATTTTCATTGTACACTCAAGAAATGTACATCAAAACATACACATTTTCATTGTATACACAAGAAATGTACATCAAAACTTACACATTTTCATTGTACATACAAGAAATGTACATAAAAAGCTTACACATTTTCATTGTATATGCAAGAAATGTACTTCAAAACTTACATATTTTTATTGTACATACAAGAAACGTACATCAAAACTTACACATGTTCATTGTATATTCAAGAGATGTACATCAAAACTACACATTTTCATTGTATATACTAGAAATGTACATCAGAACTTACACATTTTCATTGTATATACAAGAAATGTACATCAAAACTTGCACATTTTCGTTGTATATACAAGAAATGTACATCAAAACTTACACATTTTCATTGTATATACAAGAAATGTACATCAAAACTTACATATTTTCATTGTGCACTCAAGAAATGTACATCAAAACTTACACATTTTCATTGTACACTCAAGACATGTACTTCAAAACATACACATTTTCATTTTATATACAAGAATGTACATCAAAACTTACACATTTTCATTGTACATACAAGAAATGTACATCAAAACATACATATTTTCATTGTATAGACAAGAAATGTACATCAAAACTTACACATTTTCATTCTATATACAAGAAATGTACATCAAAACATACACATTTTCATTGTATATACAAGAAATATACATAAAAACATACACATTTTCATTGTATATACAAGAAATGTACAGCAAAACATAAACCTTTTCATTGTATATACAAGAAATGTACATCAAAACTAAACATTTTCGTTGTACACTAAAGAAATGTACATCAAAACATACACATTTTCATTGTACAGACAAGAAATGTAAATCAAAACTTACACATTTTCATTGTATATACAAGAAATGTACATCAAAACTTACACACTTTCATTGTATATACAAGAAATATACATAAAAACATACACATTTTCATTGTTAATACAAGAAATGTACAGCAAAACATAACCCTTTTCATTGCATATACAAGAAATGTACATCAAAACTACACATTTTCGTTGTTTACTAACGTAATGTACATCAAAACATACACATTTTCATTGTACAGACAAGAAATGTAAATAAAAACTTACACATTTTCATTGTATATACAAGAAATGTACATCAAAACTTACACATTTTCATTGTACACTCAAGAAATGTACATCAAAACATACACATTTTCATTGTATACACAAGAAATGTACATCAAAACTTACACATTTTCATTGTACATACAAGAAATGTACATAAAAAACTTACACATTTTCATTGTATATGCAAGAAATGTACTTCAAAACTTACACATTTTCATTGTACATACAAGAAATGTACATCAAAACTTACACATGTTCATTGTATATTCAAGAGATGTACATCAAAACTACACATTTTCATTGTATATACTAGAAATTTACATCAAAACTTACACATTTTCATTGTATATACAAGAAATGTACATCAAAACTTGCACATTTTCGTTGTATATACAAGAAATGTACATCAAAACTTACACATTTTCATTGTATATACAAGAAATGTACATCAAAACTTACATATTTTCATTGTGCACTCAAGACGTGTACTTCAAAACATACACATTTTCATTTTATATACAAGAATGTACATCAAAACTTACACATTTTCATTGTACATACAAGAAATGTACATCAAAGCATACTCATTTTCATTGTATATACAGGAAATATACATAAAAACATACACATTTTCATTGTATATACAAGAACTGTACAGCAAAACATAAACGTTTTCATTGTATATACAAGAAATGTACATCAAAACTAAACATTTTCGTTGTACACTAAAGAAATGTGCATCAAAACATACACATTTTCATTGTACAGACAAGAAATGTAAATCAAAGCTTACACATTTTCATTGTATATACAAGAAATGTACATCAAAACTTACACATTTTCATTGTACATACAAGAAATGTACATAAAAAACTTACACATTTTCATTGTACACTCAAGAAATGTACATCAAAACATACACATTTTCATTGTATACACAAGAAATGTACATCAAAACTTACACATTTTCATTGTACATACAAGAAATGTACATAAAAAACTTACACATATTCATTGTATATGCAAGAAATGTACATCAAAACTTACACATGTTCATTGTATATTCAAGAAATGTACATCAAAACTACACATTTTCATTGTATATACTAGAAACGTACATCAAAACTTACACATTTTCATTGTATATACAAGAAATGTACATCAAAACATACACATTTTCATTGTAAATACAAGAAATGTACATCGAAACTTACACATTTTCATTGTATATACAAGAAATGTACATCAAAACTTACACATTTTCATTGTATATACAAGAAATGTACAGCAAAACAAACCTTTTCATTGTATATACAAGAAATATACATCAAAACTACACATTTTCGTTGTACACTAAAGAAATGTACATCAAAACATACAGATTTTCATTGTACAGACAAGAAATGTACATCAAAACTTACACATTTTCATTGTATATACAAGAAATGTACATCAAAACTTACACATTTTCATTGTGCACTCAAGAAATGTACATCAAAACTTACACATTTTCATTGTACACTCAAGAAATGTACTTCAAAACATACACATTTTCGTTTTATATACAAGAATGTACATCAAAACTTACACATTTTCATTGCACATACAAGAAATGTACATCAAAACATACACATTTTCATTGTATATACAAGAAATGTACATCAAAACTTACACATTTTCATTCTATATACAAGAAATGTACATCAAAACATACACATTTTCATTGTGTATACAAGAAATGTACATCAAAACTTACACATTTTCATTGTATAATCAAGAAATGTACATCAAAACTACACATTTTCATTGTATATACAAGAAATGTACATCAAAGCTGCACATTTTCATTGTATATACAAGAAATGTACATCAAAACATACACATTTTCATTGTATATACAAGAAATGTACATCAAAACATACACACCTTCATTGTACACTCAAGAAATGTACATCAAAACATACACATTTTCGTTGTATATACAAGAAATGTACATCAAAACTTACACATTTTCATTGTATATACAAGAAATGTACATCAAAAACTTACACATTTTCATTGTACACTCAAGAAATGTACATCAAAACATACACATTTTCATTGTATATACAAGGAATGTACATCAAAACATACACATTTTCATTGTATATACAAGAAATGTACATCAAAACTTACACATTTTCATTGTATATACTAGAAATGTACATCAAAACTTACACATTTTCATTCTATATACAAGAAATGTACATCAAAACTTACACATTTTCATTCTATATACAAGAAATGTACATCAAAACTTACACATTTTCATTGTATATACAAGAAATGTACATCAAAACATACACATTTTCATTGTATATACAAGAAATGTACATCAAAGCATACACACCTTCATTGTACACTCAAGAAATGTACATCAAAACATACACATTTTCATTGTATATACAAGGAATGTACATCAAAACATACACATTTTCATTGTATTAACTAGAAATGTACATCAAAACTTACACATTTTCATTGTATATACAAGAAATGTACATCAAAACTTACACATTTTCATTGTATATACAAGAACTTTACCTCAAAACTTAAACATTTTCATTGTATATACAAGAAATGTACATCAAAGCTGCACATTTTAATCGTAAATACAAGAAATGTACATCAAACCTTACACATTTTCATTGTATATACAAGAAATGTACATCAAAGCTGCACATTGTCATCGTAAATACAAGAAATGTACATCAAACCTTACACATTTTCATTGTATATACAAGAAATGTACATCAAAGCTGCACATTTTCATCGTAAATACAAGAAATGTACATCAAAACTTACACATTTTCATTGTGTATACAAGAAATGTACATCAAAACTTACACATTTTCATTGTATATACAAGAAATGTACATCAAAAACTTACACATTTTCATTGTACATACAAGAAATGTACATTAAAACTTACACATTTTCTTTGTGCATACAAGAAATGTACATCAAAACTTACACATTTTGATTGTATATACAAGAAATGTACATCAAAACATACACATTTTCATTGTAAATACAAGAAATGTACATCAAAACTTACACATTTTCATTGTATATACAAGAAATGTACATCAAAACATACAGATTTTCATTGTACAGACAAGAAATGTACATCAAAACTTACACATTTTCATTGTATATACAAGAAATGTACATCAAAACTACACATTTTCGTTGTACACTACAGAAATGTACATCAAAACATACAGATTTTCATTGTAGCGACAAGAAATGTACATCAAAACTTACACATTTTCATTGTATATACAAGAAATGTACATCAAAACTTACACATTTTCATTGTGCACTCAAGAAATGTACATCAAAACTTACACATTTTCATTGTACACTCAAGAAATGTACTTCAGAACATACACATTTTCATTTTATATACAAGGATGTACATCAAAACTACACATTTTTGTTGTACACTAACGAAATGTACATCAAAACATACACATTTTCATTGTACAGACAAGAAATGTAAATACAAACTTACACATTTTCATTGTATATACAAGAAATGTACATCAAAACTTACACATTTTCATTGTACACTCAAGAAATGTACATCAAAACATACACATTTTCATTGTATACACAAGAAATGTACATCAAAACTTACACATTTTCATTGTACATACAAGAAATGTACATAAAAAACTTACACATTTTCATTGTATATGCAAGAAATGTACTTCAAAACTTACACATTTTCATTGTACATACAAGAAATGTACATCAAAACTTACACATGTTCATTGTATATTCAAGAGATGTACATCAAAACTACACATTTTCATTGTATATACTAGAAATTTACATCAAAACTTACACATTTTCATTGTATATACAAGAAATGTACATCAAAACTTGCACATTTTCGTTGTATATACAAGAAATGTACATCAAAACTTACACATTTTCATTGTATATACAAGTAATGTACATCAAAACTTACATATTTTCATTGTGCTCTCAAGAAATGTACATCAAAACTTACACATTTTCATTGTACACTCAAGACATGTACTTCAAAACATACACATTTTCATTTTATATACAAGAATGTACATCAAAACTTACACATTTTCATTGTACATACAAGAAATGTACATCAAAACATACACATTTTCATTGTATAGACAAGAAATGTACATCAAAACTTACACATTTTCATTCTATATACAAGAAATGTACATCAAAACATACACATTTTCATTGTATATACAAGAAATATACATAAAAACATACACATTTTCATTGTATATACAAGAAATGTACAGCAAAACATAAACGTTTTCATTGTATATACAAGAAATGTACATCAAAACTAAACATTTTCGTTGTACACTAAAGAAATGTACATCAAAACATACACATTTTCATTGTACAGACAAGAAATGTAAATCAAAACTTACACATTTTCATTGTATATACAAGAAATGTACATCAAAACTTACACATTTTCATTGTACATACAAGAAATGTACATAAAAAACTTACACATTTTCATTGTACACTCAAGAAATGTACATCAAAACATACACATTTTCATTGTATACACAAGAAATGTACATCAAAACTTACACATTTTCATTGTACATACAAGAAATGTACATAAAAAACTTACACATATTCATTGTATATGCAAGAAATGTACATCAAAACTTACACATGTTCATTGTATATTCAAGAAATGTACATCAAAACTACACATTTTCATTGTATATACTAGAAACGTACATCAAAACTTACACATTTTCATTGTATATACAAGAAATGTACATCAAAACATACACATTTTCATTGTAAATACAAGAAATGTACATCGAAACTTACACATTTTCATTGTATATACAAGAAATGTACATCAAAACTTACACATTTTCATTGTATATACAAGAAATGTACAGCAAAACAAACCTTTTCATTGTATATACAAGAAATATACATCAAAACTACACATTTTCGTTGTACACTAAAGAAATGTACATCAAAACATACAGATTTTCATTGTACAGACAAGAAATTTACATCAAAACTTACACATTTTCATTGTATATACAAGAAATGTACATCAAAACTTACACATTTTCATTGTGCACTCAAGAAATGTACATCAAAACTTACACATTTTCATTGTACACTCAAGAAATGTACTTCAAAACATACACATTTTCGTTTTATATACAAGAATGTACATCAAAACTTACACATTTTCATTGCACATACAAGAAATGTACATCAAAACATACACATTTTCATTGTATATACAAGAAATGTACATCAAAACTTACACATTTTCATTCTATATACAAGAAATGTACATCAAAACATACACATTTTCATTGTATATACAAGAAATGTACATCAAAACATACACATTTTCATTGTATATACAAGAAAGGTACATCAAAGCATACACACTTTCATTGTACACTCAAGAAATGTACATCAAAACATACAGATTTTCATTGTATATACAAGGAATGTACATCAAAACATACACATTTTCATTGTATTAACTAGAAATGTACATCAAAACTTACACATTTTCATTGTATATACAAGAAATGTACATCAAAACTTACACATTTTCATTGCATATACAAGAAATGTACCTCAAAACTTACACATTTTCATTGTATATAAAAGAAATGTACATCAAAGCTGCACATTTTCATCGTAAATACAAGAAATGTACATCAAACCTTACACATTTTCATTGTATATACAAAAAATGTACATCAAAATTTACACATTTTCATTGTGTATACAAGAAATGTACATCAAAACTTACACATTTTCATTGTATATACAAGAAATGTACATCAAAAACTTACACATTTTCATTGTATATACAATAAATGTACATCAAAACTTACACATTTTCATTGTATAATCAAGAAATGTACATCAAAACTACACATTTTCATTGTATATACAAGAAATGTACATCAAAGCTGCACATTTTCATTGTATATACAAGAAATGTACATCAAAACATACACATTTTCATTGTATATACAAGAAATGTACATCAAAACATACACACCTTCATTGTACACTCAAGAAATGTACATCAAAACATACACATTTTCGTTGTATATACAAGAAATGTACATCAAAACTTACACATTTTCATTGTATATACAAGAAATGTACATCAAAAACTTACACATTTTCATTGTACACTCAAGAAATGTACATCAAAACATACACATTTTCATTGTATATACAAGGAATGTACATCAAAACATACACATTTTCATTGTATATACAAGAAATGTACATCAAAACTTACACATTTTCATTGCATATACTAGAAATGTACATCAAAACTTACACATTTTCATTCTATATACAAGAAATGTACATCAAAACTTACACATTTTCATTCTATATACAAGAAATGTACATCAAAACTTACACATGTTCATTGTATATTCAAGAGATGTATATCAAAACTACACATTTTCATTGTGTATACAAGAAATGTACATCAAAACTTACACATTTTCATTGTATATACAAGAAATGTACATCAAAAACTTACACATTTTCATTGTATATACAAGAAATGTACATCAAAACTTACACATTTTCATTGTATAATCAAGAAATGTACATCAAAACTACACATTTTCATTGTATATACAAGAAATGTACATCAAAGCTGCACATTTTCATTGTATATACAAGAAATGTACATCAAAACATACACATTTTCATTGTATATACAAGAAATGTACATCAAAACATACACACCTTCATTGTACACTCAAGAAATGTACATCAAAGCTGCACATTTTCATTGTACAGACAAGAAATGTAAATCAAAACTTACACAATTTCATTGTATATACAAGAAATGTACATCAAAACTTACACATTTTCATTGTACATACAAGAAATGTACATAAAAAACTTACACATTTTCATTGTACACTCAAGAAATGTACATCAAAACATACACATTTTCATTGTATACACAAGAAATGTACATCAAAACTTACACATTTTCATTGTACATACAAGAAATGTACATAAAAAACTTACACATTTTCATTGTATATGCAAGAAATGTACATCAAAGCTTACACATTTTCATTGTACATACAAGAAATGTACATCAAAACTTACACATGTTCATTGTATATTCAAGAGATGTACATCAAAACTACACATTTTCATTGTATATACTAGAAATGTACATCAAAACTTACACATTTTCATTGTATATACAAGAAATGTACATCAAAACTTGCACATTTTCGTTGTATATACAAGAAATGTACATCAAAACATACACATTTTCATTGTACATACAAGAAATGTACATCACAACTTACACATATTCATTGTGTATACAAGAAATGTACATCAAAACTTACACATTTTCATTGTATATACAAGAAATGTACATCAAAAACTTAAACATTTTCATTGTATATACAAGAAATGTACATCAAAGCTTACACATTTTCATTGTACATACAAGAAATGTACATCAAAACTTACACATTTTCATTGTATATTCAAGAAATGTACATCAAAACTACACATTTTCATTGTATATACAAGAAATGTACATCAAAGCTGCACATTTTCATTGTATATACAAGAAATGTACATCAAAACATACACATTTTCATTGTATATACAAGAAATGAACATCAAAACATACACACCTTCATTGTACACTCAAGAAATGTACATCAAAGCATACACATTTTCGTTGTATATACAAAAAATGTACATCAAAACTTACACATTTTCATTGTATATACAAGAAATGTACATCAAAAACTTACACATTTTCATTGTACACTCAAGAAATGTACATCAAAACATACACATTTTTCATTGTATATACAAGGAATGTACATCAAAACATACACATTTTCATTGTATATACAAGAAATGTACATCAAAACTTAAACATTTTCGTTTTATATACTAGAAATGTACATCAAAACTTACACATTTTCATTGTATATACAAGAAATGTACATCAAAACTTACACATTTTCATTGTATATACAAGAAATGTACATCAAAACATACACATTTTCATTGTATATACAAGAAATGTACATCAAAGCATACACACCTTCATTGTACACTCAAGAAATGTACATCAAAACATACACATTTTCATTGTATATACAAGGAATGTACATCAAAACATACACATTTTCATTGTATTAACTAGAAATGTACATCAAAACTTACACATTTTCATTGTATATACAAGAAATGTACATCAAAACTTACACATTTTCATTGTATATACAAGAAATGTACCTCAAAACTTACACATTTTCATTGTATATACAAGAACTGTACATCAAAGCTGCCCATTATAATCGTAAATACAAGAAATGTACATCAAACCTTACACATTTTCATTGTATATACAAGAAATGTACATCAAAGCTGCACATTTTCATCGTAAATACAAGAAATTTACATTAAAACTTACACATTTTCATTGTGTATACAAGAAATGTACATCAAAACTTACACATTTTCATTGTATATACAAGAAATGTACATCAAAAACTTACACATTTTCATTGTATATACAAGAAATGTACATCAAAGCTTACACATTTTCATTGTACATACAAGAAATGTACATCAAAACTTACACATTTTCATTGTATATACAAGAAATGTACATCAAAACTTACACATTTTCATTGTATATACAAGAAATGTACATCAAAACTTACACACTTTCATTGTATATAAAAAAATACACAGCAAAACAAACCTTTTCATTGTATATACAAGAAATATACATCAAAACTACACATTTTCGTTGTACACTAAAGAAATGTACATCAAAACATACAGATTTTCATTGTACAGACAAGAAATGTACATCAAAACTTACACATTTTCATTGTATATACAAGAAATGTACATAAAAACTTTCACATTTTCATTGTGCACTCAAGAAATGTACATCAAAACTTACACATTTTCATTGTACACTCATGAAATGTACTTCAAAACATACACATTTTCGTTTTATATACAAGAATGTACATCAAAACTTACACATTTTCATTGCACATACAAGAAATGTACATCAAAACATACACATTATCATTGTATATACAAGAAATGTACATCAAAACTTACACATTTTCATTCTATATACAAGAAATGTACATCAAAACATACACATTTTCATTGTATATACAAGAAATGTACATCTAAACATACACATTTTCATTGTATATACAAGAAATGTACATCAAAGCATACACACTTTCATTGAACACTCAAGAAATGTACTTCAGAACATACACATTTTCATTTTATATACAAGAATGTACATCAAAACTTACACATTTTCATTGTACATACAAGAAATGTACATAAAAAACTTACACATTTTCATTGTATATGCAAGAAATGTACTTCAAAACTTACACATTTTCATTGTACATACAAGAAATGTACATCAAAACTTACACATGTTCATTGTATATTCAAGAGATGTACATCAAAACTACACATTTTCATTGTATATACTAGAAATGTACATCAAAACTTACACATTTTCATTGTATATACAAGAAATGTACATCAAAACTTGCACATTTTCGTTGTATATACAAGAAATGTACATCAAAACTTACATATTTTCATTGTGCACTCAAGAAATGTACATCAAAACTTACACATTTTCATTGTACACTCAAGACATGTACTTCAAAACATACACATTTTCATTTTATATACAAGAATGTACATCAAAACTTACACATTTTCATTGTACATACAAGAAATGTACATCAAAACATACACATTTTCATTGTATAGACAAGAAATGTACATCAAAACTTACACATTTTCATTCTATATACAAGAAATGTACATCAAAACATACACATTTTCATTGTATATACAAGGAATGTACATCAAAACATACACATTTTCATTGTATTAACTAGAAATGTACATCAAAACTTACACATTTTCATTGTATATACAAGAAATGTACATCAAAACTTACACATTTTCATTGTATATACAAGAAATGTACCTCAAAACTTACACATTTTCATTGTATATACAAGAACTGTACATCAAAGCTGCCCATTATAATCGTAAATACAAGAAATGTACATCAAACCTTACACATTTTCATTGTATATACAAGAAATGTACATCAAAGCTGCACATTTTCATCGTAAATACAAGAAATTTACATTAAAACTTACACATTTTCATTGTGTATACAAGAAATGTACATCAAAACTTACACATTTTCATTGTATATACAAGAAATGTACATCAAAAACTTACACATTTTCATTGTATATACAAGAAATGTACATCAAAGCTTACACATTTTCATTGTACATACAAGAAATGTACATCAAAACTTACACATTTTCATTGTATATACAAGAAATGTACATCAAAACTTACACATTTTCATTGTATATACAAGAAATGTACATCAAAACTTACACACTTTCATTGTATATAAAAAAATACACAGCAAAACAAACCTTTTCATTGTATATACAAGAAATATACATCAAAACTACACATTTTCGTTGTACACTAAAGAAATGTACATCAAAACATACAGATTTTCATTGTACAGACAAGAAATGTACATCAAAACTTACACATTTTCATTGTATATACAAGAAATGTACATAAAAACTTTCACATTTTCATTGTGCACTCAAGAAATGTACATCAAAACTTACACATTTTCATTGTACACTCATGAAATGTACTTCAAAACATACACATTTTCGTTTTATATACAAGAATGTACATCAAAACTTACACATTTTCATTGCACATACAAGAAATGTACATCAAAACATACACATTATCATTGTATATACAAGAAATGTACATCAAAACTTACACATTTTCATTCTATATACAAGAAATGTACATCAAAACATACACATTTTCATTGTATATACAAGAAATGTACATCTAAACATACACATTTTCATTGTATATACAAGAAATGTACATCAAAGCATACACACTTTCATTGAACACTCAAGAAATGTACTTCAGAACATACACATTTTCATTTTATATACAAGAATGTACATCAAAACTTACACATTTTCATTGTACATACAAGAAATGTACATAAAAAACTTACACATTTTCATTGTATATGCAAGAAATGTACTTCAAAACTTACACATTTTCATTGTACATACAAGAAATGTACATCAAAACTTACACATGTTCATTGTATATTCAAGAGATGTACATCAAAACTACACATTTTCATTGTATATACTAGAAATGTACATCAAAACTTACACATTTTCATTGTATATACAAGAAATGTACATCAAAACTTGCACATTTTCGTTGTATATACAAGAAATGTACATCAAAACTTACATATTTTCATTGTGCACTCAAGAAATGTACATCAAAACTTACACATTTTCATTGTACACTCAAAACATGTACTTCAAAACATACACATTTTCATTTTATATACAAGAATGTACATCAAAACTTACACATTTTCATTGTACATACAAGAAATGTACATCAAAACATACACATTTTCATTGTATAGACAAGAAATGTACATCAAAACTTACACATTTTCATTCTATATACAAGAAATGTACATCAAAACATACACATTTTCATTGTATATACAAGAAATATACATAAAAACATACACATTTTCATTGTATATACAAGAAATGTACAGCAAAACATAAACCTTTTCATTGTATATACAAGAAATGTACATCAAAACTAAACATTTTCGTTGTACACTAAAGAAATGTACATCAAAACATACACATTTTCATTGTACAGACAAGAAATGTAAATCAAAACTTACACATTTTCATTGTATATACAAGAAATGTACATCAAAACTTACACATTTTCATTGTACATACAAGAAATGTACATAAAAAACTTACACATTTTCATTGTACACTCAAGAAATGTACATCAAAACATACACATTTTCATTGTATACACAAGAAATGTACATCAAAACTTACACATTTTCATTGTACATACAAGAAATGTACATAAAAAACTTACACATTTTCATTGTATATGCAAGAAATGTACATCAAAGCTTACACATTTTCATTGTACATACAAGAAATGTACATCAAAACTTACACATGTTCATTGTATATTCAAGAGATGTATATCAAAACTACACATTTTCATTGTATATACTAGAAATGTACATCAAAACTTACACATTTTCATTGTATATACAAGAAATGTACATCAAAACTTGCACATTTTCGTTGTATATACAAGAAATGTACATCAAAACATACACATTTTCATTGTATATACAAGAAATGTACATAAAAACATACACACTTTCATTGTACACTCAAGAAATGTACATCAAAACATACACATTTTCATTGTATATACAAGAAATGTACATCAAAACTTACACATTTTCATTGTATATACAAGAAATATACATCAAAAACTTACACATTTTCACTGTACACTCAAGAAATGTACATCAAAACATACACATTTTCATTGTATATACAAGGAATGTACATCAAAACATACACATTTTCATTGTATATACAAGAAATGTACATCAAAACTTACACATTTTCATTGTACATACAAGAAATGTACATAAAAAACTTACACATTTTCATTGTATATGCAAGAAATGTACTTCAAAACTTACACATTTTCATTGTACATACAAGAAATGTACATCAAAACTTACACATGTTCATTGTATATTCAAGAGATGTACATAAAAACTACACATTTTCATTGAATATACTAGAAATGTACATCAAAACTTACACATTTTCATTGTATATACAAGAAATGTACATTAAAACTTGCACATTTTCGTTGTATATACAAGAAATGTACATCAAAACATACACACCTTCATTGTACACTCAAGAAATGTACATCAAAGCATACACATTTTCGTTGTATATACAAAAAACGTACATCAAAACTTACACATTTTCATTGTATATATTAGAAATGTACATCAAAAACTTACACATTTTCATTGTACACTCAAGAAATGTACATCAAAGCTTACACATTTTCATTGTACATACAAGAAATGTACATCAAAAGTTACACATTTTCATTGTATATTCAAGAAATGTACATCAAAACTACACATTTTCATTGTATATACAAGAAATGTACATCAAAGCTGCACATTTTCATTGTATATACAAGAGATGTACATCAAAACATACACATTTTCATTGTATATACAAGAAATGTACATCAAAACATACACACCTTCATTGTACACTCAAGAAATGTACATCAAAACTTAAACATTTTCGTTGTATATACTAGAAATGTACATCAAAACTTACACATTTTCATTGTATATACAAGAAATGTACATCAAAACTTACACATTTTCATTGTATATACAAGAAATGTACATCAAAACATACACATTTTCATTGTATATACAAGAAATGTACATCAAAGCATACACACCTTCATTGTACACTCAAGAAATGTACATCAAAACATACACATTTTCATTGTATATACAAGGAATGTACATCAAAACATACACATTTTCATTGTATTAACTAGAAATGTACATCAAAACTTACACATTTTCATTGTATATACAAGAAATGTACATCAAAACTTACACATTTTCATTGTATATACAAGAAATGTACCTCAAAACTTACACATTTTCATTGTATATACAAGAACTGTACATCAAAGCTGCAAATTATAATCGTATATACAAGAAATGTACATCAAAGCTGCACATTTTCATTGTATATACAAGAAATGTACATCAAAACATACACATTTTTCATTGTATATACAAGGAATGTACATCAAAACATACACATTTTCATTGTATATACAAGAAATGTACATGAAAACTTAAACATTTTCGTTGTATATACTAGAAATGTACATCAAAACTTACACATTTTCATTGTATATACAAGAAATGTACATCAAAACTTACACATTTTCATTGTATATACAAGAAATGTACATCAAAACATACACATTTTCATTGTATATACAAGAAATGTACATCAAAGCATACACACCTTCATTGTACACTCAAGAAATGTACATCAAAACATACACATTTTCATTGTATATACAAGGAATGTACATCAAAACATACACATTTTCATTGTATTAACTAGAAATGTACATCAAAACTTACACATTTTCATTGTATATACAAGAAATGTACATCAAAACTTACACATTTTCATTGTATATACAAGAAATGTACCTCAAAACTTACACATTTTCATTGTATATACAAGAACTGTACATCAAAGCTGCACATTATAATCGTAAATACAAGAAATGTACATCAAACCTTACACATTTTCATTTTATATACAAGAAATGTACATCAAAGCTGCACATTGTCATCGTAAATACAAGAAATGTACATCAAACCTTACACAATTTCATTGTATATACAAGAAATGTACATCAAAGCTGCACATTTTCATCGTAAATACAAGAAATTTACATTAAAACTTACACATTTTCATTGTGTATACAAGAAATGTACATCAAAACTTACACATTTTCATTGTATATACAAGAAATGCACATCAAAAACTTACACATTTTCATTGTATATACAAGAAATGTACATCAAAACATACACATTTTCATTGTATAGACAAGAAATGTACATCAAAACTTACACATTTTCATTCTATATACAAGAAATGTACATCAAAACATACACATTTTCATTGTATATACAAGAAATATACATAAAAACATACACATTTTCATTGTATATACAAGAAATGTACAGCAAAACATAAACCTTTTCATTGTATATACAAGAAGTGTACATCAAAACTAAACATTTTCGTTGTACACTAAAGAAATGTACATCAAAACATACACATTTTCATTGTACAGACAAGAAATGTAAATCAAAACTTACACAATTTCATTGTATATACAAGAAATGTACATCAAAACTTACACATTTTCATTGTACATACAAGAAATGTACATAAAAAACTTACACATTTTCATTGTACACTCAAGAAATGTACATCAAAACATACACATTTTCATTGTATACACAAGAAATGTACATCAAAACTTACACATTTTCATTGTACATACAAGAAATGTACATAAAAAACTTACACATTTTCATTGTATATGCAAGAAATGTACATCAAAACTTACACATTTTCATTGTACATACAAGAAGTGTACATCAAAACTTACACATGTTCATTGTATATTCAAGAGATGTATATCAAAACTACACATTTTCATTGTATATACTAGAAATGTACATCAAAACTTACACATTTTCATTGTATATACAAGAAATGTACATCAAAACTTGCACATTTTCGTTGTATATACAAGAAATGTACATCAAAACATACACATTTTCATTGTATATACAAGAAATGTACATAAAAACATACACACTTTCATTGTACACTCAAGAAATGTACATCAAAACATACACATTTTCATTGTATATACAAGAAATGTACATCAAAACTTACACATTTTCATTGTATATACAAGAAATATACATCAAAAACTTACACATTTTCACTGTACACTCAAGAAATGTACATCAAAACATACACATTTTCATTGTATATACAAGGAATGTACATCAAAACATACACATTTTCATTGTATATACAAGAAATGTACATCAAAACTTACACATTTTCATTGTACATACAAGAAATGTACATAAAAAACTTACACATTTTCATTGTATATGCAAGAAATGTACTTCAAAACTTACACATTTTCATTGTACATACAAGAAATGTACATCAAAACTTACACATGTTCATTGTATATTCAAGAGATGTACATCAAAACTACACATTTTCATTGTATATACTAGAAATGTACATCAAAACTTACACATTTTCATTGTATATACAAGAAATGTACATCAAAACTTGCATATTTTCGTTGTATATACAAGAAATGTACATCAAAACATACACATTTTCATTGTACATACAAGAAATGTACATCACAACTTACACATATTCATTGTGTATACAAGAAATGTACATCAAAACTTACACATTTACATTGTATATACAAGAAATGTACATCAAAAACTTAAACATTTTCATTGTATATACAAGAAATGTACATCAAAGCTTACACATTTTCATTGTACATACAAGAAATGTACATCAAAGCTTACACATTTTCATTGTATATTCAAGAAATGTACATCAAAACTACACATTTTCATTGTATATACAAGAAATGTACATCAAAGCTGCACATTTTCATTGTATATACAAGAAATGTACTTCAAAACATACACATTTTCATTGTATATACAAGAAATGTACATCAAAACATACACACCTTCATTGTACACTCAAGAAATGTACATCAAAGCATTCACATTTTCGTTGTATATACAAAAAATGTACATCAAAACTTACACATTTTCATTGTATATACAAGAAATGTACATCAAAAACTTACACATTTTCATTGTACACTCAAGAAATGTACATCAAAACATACACATTTTTCATTGTATATACAAGAAATGTACATCAAAACATACACATTTTCATTGTATATACAAGAAATGTACATCAAAACTTAAACATTTTCGTTGTATATACTAGGAATGTACATCAAAACTTACACATTTTCATTGTATATACAAGAAATGTACATCAAAACTTACACATTTTCATTGTATATACAAGAAATGTACATCAAAACATACACATTTTCATTGTATATACAAGAAATGTACATCAAAGCATACACACCTTCATTGTACACTCAAGAAATGTACATCAAAACATACACATTTTCATTGTATTAACTAGAAATGTACATCAAAACTTACACATTTTCATTGTATATACAAGAAATGTACATCAAAACTTACACATTTTCATTGTATATACAAGAAATGTACCTCAAAACTTACACATTTTCATTGTATATACAAGAACTGTACATCAAAGCTGCACATTATAATCGTAAATACAGGAAATGTACATCAAACCTTACACATTTTCATTGTATATACAAGAAATGTACATCAAAGCTGCACATTTTCATCGTAAATACAAGAAATTTACATTAAAACTTACACATTTTCATTGTGTATACAAGAAATGTACATCAAAACTTACACATTTTCATTGTATATACAAGAAATGTACATCAAAAACTTACACATTTTCATTGTATATACAAGAAATGTACATCAAAGCTTACACATTTTCATTGTACATACAAGAAATGTACATCAAAACTTACACATTTTCATTGTATATACAAGAAATGTACATCAAAACATACACATTTTCATTGTAAATACAAGAAATGTACATCAAAACTTACACATTTTCATTGTATATACAAGAAATGTACATCAAAACTTACACATTTTCATTGTATATACAAAAAATACACAGCAAAACAAACCTTTTCATTGTATATACCAGAAATATACATCAAAACTACACATTTTCGTTGTACACTAAAGAAATGTACATCAAAACATACAGATTTTCATTCTACAGACAAGAAATGTACATCAAAACTTACACATTTTCATTGTATATACAAGAAATGTACATCAAAACTTACACATTTTCATTGTGCACTCAAGAAATGTACATCAAAACTTACACATTTTCATTGTACACTCATGAAATGTACTTCAAAACATACACATTTTCGTTTTATGTACAAGAATGTACATCAAAACTTACACATTTTCATTGCACATACAAGAAATGTACATCAAAACATACACATTATCATTGTATATACAAGAAATGTACATCAAAACTTACACATTTTCATTCTATATACAAGAAATGTACATCAAAACATACACATTTTCATTGTATATACAAGAAATGTACATCAAAACATACACATTTTCATTGTATATACAAGAAATGTATATCAAAGCATACACACTTTCATTGTACACTCAAGAAATGTACATCAAAACATACAGATTTTCATTGTATATACAAGGAATGTACATCAAAACATACACATTTTCATTGAATTAACTAGAAATGTACATCAAAACTTACACATTTTCATTGTATATACAAGAAATGTACATCAAAACTTACACATTTTCATTGTATATACAAGAAATGTACCTCAAAACTTACACATTTTCATCGTAAATACAAGAAATGTACATCAAACCTTACACATTTTCATTGTATATACAAAAAATGTACATCAAAACTTACACATTTTCATTGTGTATACAAGAAATGTACATCAAAACTTACACATTTTCATTGTATATACAAGAAATGTACATCAAAAACTTACACATTTAAATTGTATATACAAGAAATGTACATCAAAACTTACACATTTTCATTGTACAATCAAGAAATGTACATCAAAGCTACACATTTTCATTGTATATACAAGAAATGTACATCAAAGCTGCACATTTTCATTGTATATACAAGAAATGTACATCAAAACATACACATTTTCATTGTATATACAAGAAATGTACATCAAAACATACACACCTTCATTGTACACTCAAGAAATGTACATCAAAACATACACATTTTCGTTGTATATACAAGAAATGTACATCAAAACTTACACATTTCATTGTATATACAAGAAATGTACATCAAAAACTAACACATTTTCATTGTACACTCAAGAAATGTACATCAAAACATACACATTTTCATTGTATATACAAGGAATGTACATCAAAACATACACATTTTCATTGTATATACTAGAAATGTATATCAAAACTTACACATTTTCATTGTATATACTAGAAATGTACATCAAAACTTACACACTTTCATTCTGTATACATGAAATGTACATCAAAACTTACACATTTTCATTCTATATACAAGAAATGTACATCAAAGCTGCACATTTTAATCGTAAATTCAAGAAATGTACATCAAACCTTACACATTTTCATTGTATATACAAGAAATGTACATCAAAGCTGCACATTGTCATCGTAAATACAAGAAATGTACATCAAACCTTACACATTTTCATTGTATATACAAGAAATGTACATCAAAGCCGCACATTTTCATCGTAAATACAAGAAATGTACATCAAAACTTACACATTTTCATTGTGTATACAAGAAATGTACATCAAAACTTACACATTTTCATTGTATGTACAAGAAATGTACATCAAAAACTTACACATTTTCATTGTATATACAAGAAATGTACATTAAAGCTTACACATTTTCTTTGTACATACAAGAAATGTACATCAAAACTTACACATTTTGATTGTATATACAAGAAATGTACATCAAAACATACACATTTTCATTTTAAATACAAGAAATGTACATCAAAACTTACACATTTTCATTGTATATACAAGAAATGTACATCAAAACTTACACATTTTCATTGTATATACAAGAAATGTACAGCAAAACAAACCTTTTCATTGTATATACAAGAAATATACATCAAAACTACACATTTTCGTTGTACACTACAGAAATGTACATCAAAACATATAGATTTTCATTGTAGAGACAAGAAATGTACATCAAAACTTACACATTTTCATTGTATATACAAGAAATGTACATCAAAACTTACACATTTTCATTGTGCACTCAAGAAATGTACATCAAAACTTACACATTTTCATTGTACACTCAAGAAATGTACTTCAGAACATACACATTTTCATTTTATATACAAGAATGTACATCAAAACTTACACATTTTCATTGTACATACAAGAAATGTACATCAAAACATACACATTTTCATTGTATATACAAGAAATGTACATAAAAAACTTACACACTTTCATTGTATATACAAGAAATATACATAAAAACATACACATTTTCATTGTATATACAAGAAATGTACAGCAAAACATAAACCTTTTCATTGTATATATAGGAAATGTACATCAAAACTACACATTTTCGTTGTACACTAAAGAAATGTACATCAAAACATACACATTTTCATTGTACGGACAAGAAATGTAAATCAAAACTTACACATTTTCATTGTATATACAAGAAATGTACATCAAAACTTACACATTTTCATTGTACACTCAAGAAATGTACATCAAAACATACACATTTTCATTGTATACACAAGAAATGTACATCAAAACTTACACATTTTCATTGTACATACAAGAAATGTACATAAAAAACTTACACATTTTCATTGTATATGCAAGAAATGTACTTCAAAACTTACACATTTTCATTGTACATACAAGAAATGTACATCAAAACTTACACATGTTCATTGTATATTCAAGAGATGTACATCAAAACTACACATTTTCATTGTATATACTAGAAATGTACATCAAAACTTACACATTTTCATTGTATATACAAGAAATGTACATCAAAACTTACACATTTTCATTGTATATACAAGAAATGTACATCAAAACATACACATTTTCATTGTATATACAAGAAATGTACATCAAAGCATACACACCTTCATTGTACACTCAAGAAATGTACATCAAAACATACACATTTTCATTGTATATACAAGGAATGTACATCAAAACATACACATTTTCATTGTATTAACTAGAAATGTACATCAAAACTTACACATTTTCATTGTATATACAAGAAATGTACATCAAAACTTACACATTTTCATTGTATATACAAGAAATGTACCTCAAAACTTACACATTTTCATTGTATATACAAGAACTGTACATCAAAGCTGCACATTATAATTGTAAATACAAGAAATGTACATCAAACCTTACACATTTTCATTGTATATACAAGAAATGTACATCAAAGCTGCACATTGTCATCGTAAATACAAGAAATGTACATCAAACCTTACACATTTTCATTGTATATACAAGAAATGTACATCAAAGCTGCACATTTTCATCGTAAATACAAGAAATTTACATTAAAACTTACACATTTTCATCGTGTATACAAGAAATGTACATCAAAACTTACACATTTTCATTGTATATACAAGAAATGTACATCAAAAACTTACACATTTTCATTGTATATACAAGAAATGTACATCAAAACATACACATTTTCATTGTATAGACAAGAAATGTACATCAAAACTTACACATTTTCATTCTATATACAAGAAATGTACATCAAAACATACACATTTTCATTGTATATACAAGAAATATACATAAAAACATACACATTTTCATTGTATATACAAGAAATGTACAGCAAAACATAAACCTTTTCATTGTATATACAAGAAATGTACATCAAAACTAAACATTTTCGTTGTACACTAAAGAAATGTACATCAAAACATACACATTTTCATTGTACAGACAAGAAATGTAAATCAAAACTTACACAATTTCATTGTATATACAAGAAATGTACATCAAAACTTACACATTTTCATTGTACATACAAGAAATGTACATAAAAAACTTACACATTTTCATTGTACACTCAAGAAATGTACATCAAAACATACACATTTTCATTGTATACACAAGAAATGTACATAAAAAACTTACACATTTTCATTGTATATGCAAGAAATGTACATCAAAGCTTACACATTTTCATTGTACATACAAGAAATGTACATCAAAACTTACACATGTTCATTGTATATTCAAGAGATGTATATCAAAACTACACATTTTCATTGTATATACTAGAAATGTACATCAAAACTTACACATTTTCATTGTATATACAAGAAATGTACATCAAAACTTGCACATTTTCGTTGTATATACAAGAAATGTACATCAAAACATACACATTTTCATTGTATATACAAGAAATGTACATAAAAACATACACACTTTCATTGTACACTCAAGAAATGTACATCAAAACATACACATTTTCATTGTATATACAAGAAATGTACATCAAAACTTACACATTTTCATTGTATATACAAGAAATATACATCAAAAACTTACACATTTTCACTGTACACTCAAGAAATGTACATCAAAACATACACATTTTCATTGTATATACAAGGAATGTACATCAAAACATACACATTTTCATTGTATATACAAGAAATGTACATCAAAACTTACACATTTTCATTGTACATACAAGAAATGTACATAAAAAACTTACACATTTTCATTGTATATGCAAGAAATGTACTTCAAAACTTACACATTTTCATTGTACATACAAGAAATGTACATCAAAACTTACACATGTTCATTGTATATTCAAGAGATGTACATCAAAACTACACATTTTCATTGTATATACTAGAAATGTACATAAAAACTTACACATTTTCATTGTATATACAAGAAATGTACATCAAAACTTGCACATTTTCGTTGTATATACAAGAAATGTACATCAAAACATACACATTTTCATTGTACATACAAGAATTGTACAACACAACTTACACATATTCATTGTGTATACAAGAAATGTACATCAAAACTTACACATTTTCATTGTATATACAAGTAATGTACTTCAAAAACTTAAACATTTTCATTGTATATACAAGAAATGTACATCAAAGCTTACACATTTTCATTGTACATACAAGAAATGTACATCAAAACTTACACATTTTCATTGTATATTCAAGAAATGAACATCAAAACTACACATTTTCATTGTATATACAATAAATGTACATCAAAGCTGCACATTTTCATTGTATATACAAGAAATGTACATCAAAACATACACATTTTCATTGTATATACAAGAAATGTACATCAAAACATACACACCTTCATTGTACACTCAAGAAATGTACATCAAAGCATACACATTTTCGTTGTATATACAAAAAATGTACATCAAAACTTACACATTTTCATTGTATATACAAGAAATGTACATCAAAAACATACACATTTTCATTGTACACTCAAGAAATGTACATCAAAACAGACACATTTTTCATTGTATATACAAGGAATGTACATCAAAACATACACATTTTCATTGTATATACAAGAAATGTACATCAAAACTTAAACATTTTCATTGTATATACAAGAAATGTACATCAAAGCTTACACATTTTCATTGTACATACAAGAAATGTACATCAAAACTTACACATTTTCATTGTATATTCAAGAAATGTACATCAAAACTACACATTTTCATTGTATATACAATAAATGTACATCAAAGCTGCACATTTTCATTGTATATACAAGAAATGTACATCAAAACATACACATTTTCATTGTATATACAAGAAATGTACATCAAAACATACACACCTTCATTGTACACTCAAGAAATGTACATCAAAGCATACACATTTTCGTTGTATATACAAAAAATGTACATCAAAACTTACACATCTTCATTGTATATACAAGAAATGTACATCAAAAACATACACATTTTCATTGTACACTCAAGAAATGTACATCAAAACATACACATTTTTCATTGTATATACAAGGAATGTACATCAAAACATACACATTTTCATTGTATATACAAGAAATGTACATCAAAACTTAAACATTTTCGTTGTATATACTAGAAATGTACATCAAAACTTACACATTTTCATTGTATATACAAGAAATGTACATCAAAACTTACACATTTTCATTGTATATACAAGAAATGTACATCAAAACATACACATTTTCATTGTATATACAAGAAATGTACATCAAAGCATACACATCTTCATTGTACACTCAAGAAATGTACATCAAAACATACACATTTTCATTGTATATACAAGGAATGTACATCAAAACATACACATTTTCATTGTATTAACTAGAAATGTACATCAAAACTTACACATTTTCATTGTATATACAAGAAATGTACATCAAAACTTACACATTTTCATTGTATATACAAGAAATGTACCTCAAAACTTACACATTTTCATTGTATATACAAGAACTGTACATCAAAGCTGCACATTATAATCGTAAATACAAGAAATGTACATCAAACCTTACACATTTTCATTGTATATACAAGAAATGTACATCAAAGCTGCACATTTTCATCGTAAATACAAGAAATTTACATTAAAACTTACACATTTTCATTGTGTATACAAGAAATGTACATCAAAACTCACACATTTTCATTGTATACACAAGAAATGTACATCAAAAACTTACACATTTTCATTGTGTATACAAGAAATGTACATCAAAGCTTACACATTTTCATTGTACATACAAGAAATGTACATCAAAACTTACACATTTTCATTGTATATACAAGAAATGTACATCAAAACATACACATTTTCATTGTAAATACAAGAAATGTACATCAAAACTTACACATTTTCATTGTATATACAAGAAATGTACATCAAAACTTACACATTTTCATTGTATATACAAAAAATACACAGCAAAACAAACCTTTTCATTGTATATACAAGAAATATACATTAAACTACACATTTTCGTTGTACACTAAAGAAATGTACATCAAAACATACAGATTTTCATTGTACAGACAAGAAATGTACATCAAAACTTACACATTTTCATTGTATATACAAGAAATGTACATCAAAACTTACACATTTTCATTGTGCACTCAAGAAATGTACATCAAAACTTACACATTTTCATTGTACACTCATGAAATGTACTTCAAAACATACACATTTTCGTTTTATATACAAGAATGTACATCAAAACTTACACATTTTCATTGCACATACAAGAAATGTACATCAAAACATACACATTATCATTGTATATACAAGAAATGTACATCAAAACTTACACATTTTCATTCTATATACAAGAAATGTACATCAAAACATACACATTTTCATTGTATATACAAGAAATGTACATCAAAACATACACATTTTCATTGTATATACAAGAAATGTACATCAAAGCATACACACTTTCATTGTACACTCAAGAAATGTACATCAAAACATACAGATTTTCATTGTATATACAAGGAATGTACATCAAAACATACACATTTTCATTGTATTAACTAGAAATGTACATCAAAACTTACACATTTTCATTGTATATACAAGAAATGTACATCAAAACTTACACATTTTCATTGTATATACAAGAAATGTACCTCAAAACTTACACATTTTCATTGTATATACAAGAAATGTACATTAAAGCTGCACATTTTCATCGTAAATACAAGAAATGTACATCAAACCTTACACATTTTCATTGTATATACAAAAAATGTACATCAAAACTTACACATTTTCATTGTGTATACAAGAAATGTACATCAAAACTTGCACATTTTCGTTGTATATACAAGAAATGTACATCAAAAACTTACACATTTTCATTGTATATACAAGAAATGTACATCAAAACTTACAGATTTTCATTGTACAATCAAGAAATGTACATCAAAACTACACATTTTCATTGTATATACAAGAAATGTACATCAAAGCTGCACATTTTCATTGTATATACAAGAAATGTACATCAAAACATACACATTTTCATTGTATATACAAGAAATGTACATCAAAACATACACACCTTCATTGTACACTCAAGAAATGTACATCAAAACATACACATTTTCGTTGTATATACAAGAAATGTACATCAAAACTTACACATTTCATTGTATATACAAGAAATGTACATCAAAAACTAACACATTTTCATTGTACACTCAAGAAATGTACATCAAAACATACACATTTTCATTGTATATACAAGGAATGTACATCAAAACATACACATTTTCATTGTATATACAAGAAATGTATATCAAAACTTACACATTTTCATTGTATATACTAGAAATGTACATCAAAACTTACACATTTTCATTCTATATACAAGAAATGTACATCAAAACTTACACATTTTCATTCTATATACAAGAAATGTACATCAAAACTTACACATTTTCATTGTATATACAAGAAATGTACATCAAAACATACACATTTTCATTGTATATACAAGAAATGTACATCAAAGCATACACACCTTCATTGTACACTCAAGAAATGTACATCAAAACATATACATTTTCATTGTATATACAAGGAATGTACATCAAAACATACACATTTTCATTGTATTAACTAGAAATGTACATCAAAACTTACACATTTTCATTGTATATACAAGAAATGTACATCAAAACTTACACATTTTCATTGCACATACAAGAAATGTACATCAAAACATACACATTATCATTGTATATACAAGAAATGTACATCAAAACTTACACATTTTCATTCTATATACAAGAAATGTACATCAAAACATACACATTTTCATTGTATATACAAGAAATGTACATCAAAACATACACATTTTCATTGTATATACAAGAAATGTACATCAAAGCATACACACTTTCATTGTACACTCAAGAAATGTACATCAAAACATACAGATTTTCATTGTATATACAAGGAATGTACATCAAAACATACACATTTTCATTGAATTAACTAGAAATGTACATCAAAACTTACACATTTTCATTGTATATACAAGAAATGTACATCAAAACTTACACATTTTCATTGTATATACAAGAAATGTATCTCAAAACTTACACATTTTCATTGTATATACAAGAAATGTACATCAAAGCTGCACATTTTCATCGTAAATACAAGAAATGTACATCAAACCTTACACATTTTCATTGTATATACAAAAAATGTACATCAAAACTTACACATTTTCATTGTGTATACAAGAAATGTACATCAAAACTTACACATTTTCATTGTATATACAAGAAATGTACATCAAAAACTTACACATTTAAATTGTATATACAAGAAATGTACATCAAAACTTACACATTTTCATTGTACAATCAAGAAATGTACATTAAAACTACACATTTTCATTGTATATACAAGAAATGTACATCAAAGCTGCACATTTTCATTGTATATACAAGAAATGTACATCAAAACATACACATTTTCATTGTATATACAAGAAATGTACATCAAAACATACACACCTTCATTGTACACTCAAGAAATGTACATCAAAACATACACATTTTCGTTGTATATACAAGAAATGTACATCAAAACTTACACATTTCATTGTATATACAAGAAATGTACATCAAAAACTAACACATTTTCATTGTACACTCAAGAAATGTACCTCATAACATACACATTTTCATTGTATATACAAGGAATGTACATCAAAACATACACATTTTCATTGTATATACAAGAAATGTATATCAAAACTTACACATTTTCATTGTATATACTAGAAATGTACATCAAAACTTACACACTTTCATTCTATATACAAGAAATGTACATCAAAACTTACACATTTTCATTCTATATACAAGAAATGTACATCAAAGCTGCACATTTTAATCGTAAATACAAGAAATGTACATCAAACCTTACACATTTTCATTGTATATACAAGAAATGTACATCAAAGCTGCACATTGTCATCGTAAATACAAGAAATGTACATCAAACCTTACACATTTTCATTGTATATACAAGAAATGTACATCAAAGCCGCACATTTTCATCGTAAATACAAGAAATGTACATCAAAACTTACACATTTTCATTGTGTATACAAGGAATGTACATCAAAACTTACACATTTTCATTGTATATACAAGAAATGTACATCAAAAACTTACACATTTTCATTGTATATACAAGAAATGTACATTAAAGCTTACACATTTTCTTTGTACATACAAGAAATGCACATCAAAACTTACACATTTTGATTGTATATACAAGAAATGTACATCAAAACATACACATTTTCATTTTAAATACAAGAAATGTACATCAAAACTTACACATTTTCATTGTATATACAAGAAATGTACATCAAAACTTACACATTTTCATTGTATATACAAGAAATGTACAGCAAAACAAACCTTTTCATTGTATATACAAGAAATATACATCAAAACTACACATTTTCGTTGTACACTACAGAAATGTACATCAAAACATACAGATTTTCATTGTAGAGACAAGAAATGTACATCAAAACTTACACATTTTCATTGTATATACAAGAAATGTACATCAAAACTTACACATTTTCATTGTGCACTCAAGAAATGTACATCAAAACTTACACATTTTCATTGTACACTCAAGAAATGTACTTCAGAACATACACATTTTCATTTTATATACAAGAATGTACATCAAAGCTTACACATTTTCATTCTATATACAAGAAATGTACATCAAAACATACACATTTTCATTGTATATACAAGAAATGTACATCAAAACTTACACACTTTCATTGTATATACAAGAAATATACATAAAAACATACACATTTTCATTGTATATACAAGAAATGTACAGCAAAACATAAACCTTTTCATTGTATATATAGGAAATGTACATCAAAACTACACATTTTCGTTGTACACTAAAGAAATGTACATCAAAACATACACATTTTCATTGTACAGACAAGAAATGTAAATCAAAACTTACACATTTTCATTGTATATACAAGAAATGTACATCAAAACTTACACATTTTCATTGTACACTCAAGAAATGTACATCAAAACATACACATTTTCATTGTATACACAAGAAATGTACATCAAAACTTACACATTTTCATTGTACATACAAGAAATGTACATAAAAAACTTACACATTTTCATTGTATATGCAAGAAATGTACTTCAAAACTTACACATTTTCATTGTACATACAAGAAATGTACATCAAAACTTACACATGTTCATTGTATATTCAAGAGATGTACATCAAAACTACACATTTTCATTGTATATACTAGAAATGTACATCAAAACTTACACATTTTCATTGTATATACAAGAAATGTACATCAAAGCTTACACATTTTCATTGTATATACAAGAAATGTACATCAAAACATACACATTTTCATTGTATATACAAGAAATGTACATCAAAGCATACACACCTTCATTGTACACTCAAGAAATGTACATCAAAACATACACATTTTCATTGTATATACAAGGAATGTACATCAAAACATACACATTTTCATTGTATTAACTAGAAATGTACATCAAAACTTACACATTTTCATTGTATATACAAGAAATGTACATCAAAACTTACACATTTTCATTGTATATACAAGAAATGTACCTCAAAACTTACACATTTTCATTGTATATACAAGAACTGTACATCAAAGCTGCACATTATAATTGTAAATACAAGAAATGTACATCAAACCTTACACATTTTCATTGTATATACAAGAAATGTACATCAAAGCTGCACATTGTCATCGTAAATACAAGAAATGTACATCAAACCTTACAAATTTTCATTGTATATACAAGAAATATACATCAAAGCTGCACATTTTCATCGTAAATACAAGAAATTTACATTAAAACTTACACATTTTCATTGTGTATACAAGAAATGTACATCAAAACTTACACATTTTCATTGTATATACAAGAAATGTACATCAAAAACTTACACATTTTCATTGTATATACAAGAAATGTACATCAAAACATACACATTTTCATTGTATAGACAAGAAATGTACATCAAAACTTACACATTTTCATTCTATATACAAGAAATGTACATCAAAACATACACATTTTCATTGTATATACAAGAAATATACATAAAAACATACACATTTTCATTGTATATACAAGAAATGTACAGCAAAACATAAACCTTTTCATTGTATATACAAGAAATGTACATCAAAACTAAACATTTTCGTTGTACACTAAAGAAATGTACATCACAACATACACATTTTCATTGTACAGACAAGAAATGTAAATCAAAACTTACACAATTTCATTGTATATACAAGAAATGTACATCAAAACTTACACATTTTCATTGTACATACAAGAAATTTACATAAAAAACTTACACATTTTCATTGTACACTCAAGAAATGTACATCAAAACATACACATTTTCATTGTATACACAAGAAATGTACATAAAAAACTTACACATTTTCATTGTATATGCAAGAAATGCACATCAAAGCTTACACATTTTCATTGTACATACAAGAAATGTACCTCAAAACTTACACATGTTCATTGTATATTCAAGAGATGTATATCAAAACTACACATTTTCATTGTATATACTAGAAATGTACATCAAAACTTACACATTTTCATTGTATATACAAGAAATGTACATCAAAACTTGCACATTTTCGTTGTATATACAAGAAATGTACATCAAAACATACACATTTTCATTGTATATACAAGAAATGTACATAAAAACATACACACTTTCATTGTACACTCAAGAAATGTACATCAAAACATACACATTTTCATTGTATATACAAGAAATGTACATCAAAACTTACACATTTTCATTGTATATACAAGAAATATACATCAAAAACTTACACATTTTCACTGTACACTCAAGAAATGTACATCAAAACATACACATTTTCATTGTATATACAAGGAATGTACATCAAAACATACACATTTTCATTGTATATACAAGAAATGTACATCAAAACTTACACATTTTCATTGTACATACAAGAAATGTACATAAAAAACTTACACATTTTCATTGTATATGCAAGAAATGTACTTCAAAACTTACACATTTTCATTGTACATACAAGAAATGTACATCAAAACTTACACATGTTCATTGTATATTCAAGAGATGTACATCAAAACTACACATTTTCATTGTATATACTAGAAATGTACATCAAAGCTTACACATTTTCATTGTATATACAAGAAATGTACATCAAAACTTGCACATTTTCGTTGTATATACAAGAAATGTACATCAAAACATACACATTTTCATTGTACATACAAGAAATGTACATCACAACTTACACATATTCATTGTGTATACAAGAAATGTACATCAAAACTTACACATTTTCATTGTATATACAAGTAATGTACTTCAAAAACTTAAACATTTTCATTGTATATACAAGAAATGTACATCAAAGCTTACACATTTTCATTGTACATACAAGAAATGTACATCAAAACTTACACATTTTCATTGTATATTCAAGAAATGTACATCAAAACTACACATTTTCATTGTATATACAAGAAATGTACATCAAAGCTGCACATTTTCATTGTATATACAAGAAATGTACATCAAAACATACACATTTTCATTGTATATACAAGAAATGTACATCAAAACATACACACCTTCATTGTACACTCAAGAAATGTACATCAAAGCATACACATTTTCGTTGTATATACAAAAAATGTACATCAAAACTTACACATTTTCATTGTATATACAAGAAATGTACATCAAAAACATACACATTTTCATTGTACACTCAAGAAATGTACATCAAAACATACACATTTTTCATTGTATATACAAGGAATGTACATCAAAACATACACATTTTCATTGTATATACAAGAAATGTACATCAAAACTTAAACATTTTCGTTGTATATACTAGAAATGTACATCAAAACTTACACATTTTCATTGTATATACAAGAAATGTACATCAAAACTTACACATTTTCATTGTATATACAAGAAATGTACATCAAAACATACACATTTTCATTGTATATACAAGAAATGTACATCAAAGCATACACACCTTCATTGTACACTCAAGAAATGTACATCAAAACATACACATTTTCATTGTATATACAAGGAATGTACATCAAAACATACACATTTTCATTGTATTAACTAGAAATGTACATCAAAACTTACACATTTTCATTGTATATACAAGAAATGTACATCAAAACTTACACATTTTCATTGTATATACAAGAAATGTACCTCAAAACTTACACATTTTCATTGTATATACAAGAACTGTACATCAAAGCTGCACATTATAATCGTAAATACAAGAAATGTACATCAAACCTTACACATTTTCATTGTATATACAAGAAATGTACATCAAAGCTGCACATTTTCATCGTAAATACAAGAAATTTACATTAAAACTTACACATTTTCATTGTGTATACAAGAAATGTACATCAAAACTCACACATTTTCATTGTATATACAAGAAATGTACATCAAAAACTTACACATTTTCATTGTAGATACAAGAAATGTACATCAAAGCTTACACATTTTCATTGTACATACAAGAAATGTACATCAAAACTTACACATTTTCATTGTATATACAAGAAATGTACATCAAAACATACACATTTTCATTGTAAATACAAGAAATGTACATCAAAACTTACACATTTTCATTGTATATACAAGAAATGTACATCAAAACTTACACATTTTCATTGTATATACAAAAAATACACAGCAAAACAAACCTTTTCATTGTATATACAAGAAATATACATCAAAACTACACATTTTCGTTGTACACTAAACAAATGTACATCAAAACATACAGATTTTCATTGTACAGACAAGAAATGTACATCAAAACTTACACATTTTCATTGTATATACAAGAAATGTACATCAAAACTTGCACATTTTCATTGTGCACTCAAGAAATGTACATCAAAACTTACACATTTTCATTGTACACTCATGAAATGTACTTCAAAACATACACATTTTCGTTTTATATACAAGAATGTACATCAAAACTTACACATTTTCATTGCACATACAAGAAATGTACATCAAAACATACACATTATCATTGTATATACAAGAAATGTACATCAAAACTTACACATTTTCATTCTATATACAAGAAATGTACATCAAAACATACACATTTTCATTGTATATACAAGAAATGTACATCAAAACATACACATTTTCATTGTATATACAAGAAATGTACATCAAAGCATACACACTTTCATTGTACACTCAAGAAATGTACATCAAAACATACAGATTTTCATTGTATATACAAGGAATGTACATCAAAACATTCACATTTTCATTGTATTAACTAGAAATGTACATCAAAACTTACACATTTTCATTGTATATACAAGAAATGTACATCAAAACTTACACATATTCATTGTATATACAAGAAATGTACATCAAAGCTGCACATTTTCATCGTAAATACAAGAAATGTACATCAAACCTTACACATTTTCATTGTATATACAAAAAATGTACATCAAAACTTACACATTTTCATTGTGTATACAAGAAATGTACATCAAAACTTGCACATTTTCGTTGTATATACAAGAAATGTACATCAAAAACTTACACATTTTCATTGTATATACAAGAAATGTACATCAAAACTTACAGATTTTCATTGTACAATCAAGAAATGTACATCAAAACTACACATTTTCATTGTATATACAAGAAATGTACATCAAAGCTGCACATTTTCATTGTATATACAAGAAATGTACATCAAAACATACACATTTTCATTGTATATACAAGAAATGTACATCAAAACATACACACCTTCATTGTACACTCAAGAAATGTACATCAAAACATACACATTTTCGTTGTATATACAAGAAATGTACATCAAAACTTACACATTTCATTGTATATACAAGAAATGTACATCAAAAACTAACACATTTTCATTGTACACTCAAGAAATGTACATCAAAACATACACATTTTTCATTGTATATACAAGGAATGTACATCAAAACATACACATTTTCATTGTATATACAAGAAATGTACATCAAAACTTAAACATTTTCGTTGTATATACTAGAAATGTACATCAAAACTTACACATTTTCATTGTATATACAAGAAATGTACATCAAAACTTACACATTTTCATTGTATATACAAGAAATGTACATCAAAACATACACATTTTCATTGTATATACAAGAAATGTACATCAAAGCATACACACCTTCATTGTACACTCAAGAAATGTACATCAAAACATACACATTTTCATTGTATATACAAGGAATGTACATCAAAACATACACATTTTCATTGTATTAACTAGAAATGTACATCAAAACTTACACATTTTCATTGTATATACAAGAAATGTACATCAAAACTTACACATTTTCATTGTATATACAAGAAATGTACCTCAAAACTTACACATTTTCATTGTATATACAAGAACTGTACATCAAAGCTGCACATTATAATCGTAAATACAAGAAATGTACATCAAACCTTACACATTTTCATTGTATATACAAGAAATGTACATCAAAGCTGCACATTTTCATCGTAAATACAAGAAATTTACATTAAAACTTACACATTTTCATTGTGTATACAAGAAATGTACATCAAAACTCACACATTTTCATTGTATATACAAGAAATGTACATCAAAAACTTACACATTTTCATTGTATATACAAGAAATGTACATCAAAGCTTACACATTTTCATTGTACATACAAGAAATGTACATCAAAACTTACACATTTTCATTGTATATACAAGAAATGTACATCAAAACATACACATTTTCATTGTAAATACAAGAAATGTACATCAAAACTTACACATTTTCATTGTATATACAAGAAATGTACATCAAAACTTACACATTTTCATTGTATATACAAAAAATACACAGCAAAACAAACCTTTTCATTGTATATACAAGAAATATACATCAAAACTACACATTTTCGTTGTACACTAAAGAAATGTACATCAAAACATACAGATTTTCATTGTACAGACAAGAAATGTACATCAAAACTTACACATTTTCATTGTATATACAAGAAATGTACATCAAAACTTGCACATTTTCATTGTGCACTCAAGAAATGTACATCAAAACTTACACATTTTCATTGTACACTCATGAAATGTACTTCAAAACATACACATTTTCGTTTTATATACAAGAATGTACATCAAAACTTACACATTTTCATTGCACATACAAGAAATGTACATCAAAACATACACATTATCATTGTATATACAAGAAATGTACATCAAAACTTACACATTTTCATTCTATATACAAGAAATGTACATCAAAACATACACATTTTCATTGTATATACAAGAAATGTACATCAAAACATACACATTTTCATTGTATATACAAGAAATGTACATCAAAGCATACACACTTTCATTGTACACTCAAGAAATGTACATCAAAACATACAGCTTTTCATTGTATATACAAGGAATGTACATCAAAACATACACATTTTCATTGTATTAACTAGAAATGTACATCAAAACTTACACATTTTCATTGTATATACAAGAAATGTACATCAAAACTTACACATTTTCATTGTATATACAAGAAATGTACATCAAAGCTGCACATTTTCATCGTAAATACAAGAAATGTACATCAAACCTTACACATTTTCATTGTATATACAAAAAATGTACATCAAAACTTACACATTTTCATTGTGTATACAAGAAATGTACATCAAAACTTGCACATTTTCGTTGTATATACAAGAAATGTACATCAAAAACTTACACATTTTCATTGTATATACAAGAAATGTACATCAAAACTTACAGATTTTCATTGTACAATCAAGAAATGTACATCAAAACTACACATTTTCATTGTATATACAAGAAATGTACATCAAAGCTGCACATTTTCATTGTATATACAAGAAATGTACATCAAAACATACACATTTTCATTGTATATACAAGAAATGTACATCAAAACATACACACCTTCATTGTACACTCAAGAAATGTACATCAAAACATACACATTTTCGTTGTATATACAAGAAATGTACATCAAAACTTACACATTTCATTGTATATACAAGAAATGTACATCAAAAACTAACACATTTTCATTGTACACTCAAGAAATGTACATCAAAACATACACACTTTCATTGTATATACAAGGAATGTACATCAAAACATACACATTTTCATTGTATATACAAGAAATGTATATCAAAACTTACACATTTTCATTGTATATACTAGAAATGTACATCAAAACTTACACATTTTCATTCTATATACAAGAAATGTACATCAAAACTTACACATTTTCATTCTATATACAAGAAATGTACATCAAAACTTACACATTTTCATTGTATATACAAGAAATGTACATCAAAACATACACATTTTCATTGTATATACAAGAAATGTACATCAAAGCATACACACCTTCATTGTACACTCAAGAAATGTACATCAAAACATACACATTTTCATTGTATATACTAGGAATGTACATCAAAACATACACATTTTCATTGTATTAACTAGAAATGTACATCAAAACTTACACATTTTCATTGTATATACAAGAAATGTACATCAAAACTTACACATTTTCATTGTATATACAAGAAATGTACCTCAAAACTTACACATTTTCATTGTAAATACAAGAAATGTACATCAAACCTTACACATTTTCATTGTATATACAAGAAATGTACATCAAAGCTGCACATTGTCATCGTAAATACAAGAAATGTACATCAAACCTTACACATTTTCATTGTATATACAAGAAATGTACATCAAAGCTGCACATTTTCATCGTAAATACAAGAAATGTACATCAAAACTTACACATTTTCATTGTGTATACAAGAAATGTACATCAAAACTTACACATTTTCATTGTATATACAAGAAATGTACATCAAAAACTTACACATTTTCATTGTATATACAAGAAATGTACATTAAAGCTTACACATTTTCTTTGTACATACAAGAAATGTACACCAAAACTTACACATTTTGATTGTATATACAAGAAATGTACATCAAAACATACACATTTTCATTTTAAATACAAGAAATGTACATAAAAACTTACACATTTTCATTGTATATACAAGAAATGTACATCAAAACTTACACATTTTCATTGTATATACAAGAAATGTACAGCAAAACAAACCTTTTCATTGTATATACAAGAAATATACATCAAAACTACACATTTTCGTTGTACACTACAGAAATGTACATCAAAACATACAGATTTTCATTGTAGAGACAAGAAATGTACATCAAAACTTACACATTTTCATTGTATATACAAGAAATGTACATCAAAACTTACACATTTTCATTGTGCACTCAAGAAATGTACATCAAAACTTACACATTTTCATTGTACACTCAAGAAATGTACTTCAGAACATACACATTTTCATTTTATATACAAGAATGTACATCAAAACTTACACATTTTCATTGTACATACAAGAAATGTACATCAAAACATACACATTTTCATTGTATATACAAGAAATGTACATGAAAACTTACACACTTTCATTGTATATACAAGAAATATACATAAAAACATACACATTTTCATTGTATATACAAGAAATGTACAGCAAAACATAAACCTTTTCATTGTATATATAGGAAATGTACATCAAAACTACACATTTTCGTTGTACACTAAAGAAATGTACATCAAAACATACACATTTTCATTGTACAGACAAGAAATGTACATCAAAACTTACACATTTTCATTGTATATACAAGAAATGTACATCAAAACTTACACATTTTCATTGTACACTCAAGAAATGTACATCAAAACATACACATTTTCATTGTATACACAAGAAATGTACATCAAAACTTACACATTTTCATTGTACATACAAGAAATGTACATAAAAAACTTACACATTTTCATTGTATATGCAAGAAATGTACTTCAAAACTTACACATTTTCTATGTACATACAAGAAATGTACATCAAAACTTACACATGTTCATTGTATATTCAAGAGATGTACATCAAAAGTACACATTTTCATTGTATATACTAGAAATGTACATCAAAACTTACACATTTTCATTGTATATACAAGAAATGTACATCAAAACTTGCACATTTTCGTTGTATATACAAGAAATGTACATCAAAACTTACACATTCTCATTGTATATACAAGAAATGTACATCAAAACTTACATATTTTCATTGTGCACTCAAGAAATGTACATCAAAACTTACACATTTTCATTTTACACTCAAGACATGTACTTCAAAACATACACATTTTCATTTTATATACAAGAATGTACATCAAAACTTACACATTTTCATTGTACATACAAGAAATGTACATCAAAACATACACATTTTCATTGTATAGACAAGAAATGTACATCAAAACTTACACATTTTCATTCTGTATACAAGAAATGTACATCAAAACATACACATTTTCATTGTATATACAAGAAATATACATAAAAACATACACATTTTCATTGTATATACAAGAAATGTACAGCAAAACATAAACCTTTTCATTGTATATACAAGAAATGTACATCAAAACTAAACATATTCGTTGTACACTAAAGAAATGTACATCAAAACATACACATTTTCATTGTACAGACAAGAAATGTAAATCAAAACTTACACATTTTCATTGTATATACAAGAAATGTACATCAAAACTTACACATTTTCATTGTACATACAAGAAATGTACATAAAAAACTTACACATTTTCATTGTACACTCAAGAAATGTACATCAAAACATACACATTTTCATTGTATACACAAGAAATGTACATCAAAACTTACACATTTTCATTGTACATACAAGAAAGGTACATAAAAAACTTACACATTTTCATTGTATATGCAAGAAATGTACATCAAAGCTTACACATTTTCATTGTGCATACAAGAAATGTACATCAAAACTTACACATGTTCATTGTATATTCAAGAGATGTATATCAAAACTACACATTTTCATTGTATATACTAGAAATGTACATCAAAACTTACACATTTTCATTGTATATACAAGAAATGTACATCAAAACTTGCACATTTTCGTTGTATATACAAGAAATGTAGATCAAAACATACACATTGTCATTGTATATACAAGAAATGTACATAAAAACATACACACTTTCATTGTACACTCAAGAAATGTACATCAAAACATACACATTTTCATTGTATATACAAGAAATGTACATCAAAACTTACACATTTTCATTGTATATACAAGAAATATACATAAAAAACTTACACATTTTCACTGTACACTCAAGAAATGTACATCAAAACATACACATTTTCATTGTATATACAAGGAATGTACATCAAAACATACACATTTTCATTGTATATACAGGAAATGTACATCAAAACTTACACATTTTCATTGTACATACAAGAAATGTACATAAAATACTTACACATTTTCATTGTATATGCAAGAAATGTACTTCAAAACTTACACATGTTCATTGTATATTCAAGAGATGTACATCAAAACTACACATTTTCATTGTATATACTAGAAATGTACATCAAAACTTACACATTTTCATTGTATATACAAGAAATGTACATCAAAACTTGCACATTTTCGTTGTATATACAAGAAATGTACATCAAAACATACACATTTTCATTGTACATACAAGAAATGTACATCACAACTTACACATTTTCATTGTGTATACAAGAAATGTACATCAAAACTTACACATTTTCATTGTATATACAAGAAATGTACATCAAAAACTTACACATTTTCATTGTATATACAAGAAATGTACATCAAGGCTGCACATTTTCATTGTATATTCAAGAAATGTACATGAAAACATACACATTTTTATTGTATATACAAGAAATGTACATCAAAACATACACACCTTCATTGTACACTCAAGAAATGTACATCAAAACATACACATTTTCATTGTATATACAAGGAATGTACATCAAAACATACACATTTTCATTGTATATACAAGAAATGTACATCAAAACTTAAACATTTTCGTTGTATATACTAGAAATGTACATCAAAACTTACACATTTTCATTGTATATACAAGAAATGTACATCAAAACTTACACATTTTCATTGTATATACAAGAAATGTACATCAAAACATACACATTTTCATTGTATATAGAAGAAATGTACATCAAAGCATACACACCTTCATTGTACACTCAAGAAATGTACATCAAAACATACACATTTTCATTGTATATACAAAGAATGTACATCAAAACATACACATTTTCATTGTATTAACTAGAAATGTACATCAAAACTTACACATTTTCATTGTATATACAAGAAATGTACATCAAAACTTACACATTTTCATTCTATATACAAGAAATGTACCTCAAAACTTACACATTTTCATTGTATATACAAGAACTGTACATCAAAGCTGCACATTTTCATCGTAAATACAAGAAATGTACATCAAACCTTACACATTTTCATTGTGTATACAAGAAATGTACATCAAAACTTACACATTTTCATTGTATATACAAGAAATGTACATCAAAAACTTACACATTTTCATTGTATATACAAGAAATGTACATCAAAGCTTACACATTTTCATCGTACATACAAGAGATGTACATCAAAACTTACACATTTTCATTCTATATTCAAGAAATGTACATCAAAACTACACATTTTCATTGTATATACAAGAAATGTACATCAAGCCTGCACATTTTCATTGTATATTCAAGAAATGTACATGAAAACATACACATTTTTATTGTATATACAAGAAATGTACATCAAAACATACACACCTTCATTGTACACTCAAGAAATGTACATCAAAGCATACACATTTTCGTTGTATATACAAGAAATGTACATCAAAACTTACACATTTTCATTGTATATACAAGAAATGTACATAAAAAACTTACACATTTTCATTGTACACTCAAGAAATGTACATCAAAACATACATATTTTCATTGTATATACAAGGAATGTACATCAAAACATACACATTTTCATTGTATATACAAGAAATGTACATCAAAACTTAAACATTTTCGTTGTATATACTAGAAATGTACATCAAAACTTACACATTTTCATTGTATATACAAGAAATGTACATCAAAACTTACACATTTTCATTGTATATACAAGCAATGTACATCAAAACATACACATTTTCATTGTATATACAAGAAATGTACATCAAAGCATACACACCTTCATTGTACACTCAAGAAATGTACATCAAAACATACACATTTTCATTGTATATACAAGAAATGTACATCAAAACTTACACATTTTCATTGTATATACAAGAAATGTACCTCAAAACTTACACATTTTCATTGTATATACAAAAACTGTACATCAAAGCTGCACATTTTCATCGTAAATACAAGAAATGTACATCAAACCTTACACATTTTCATTGTATATACAAGGAATGTACATCAAAACATACACATTTTCATTGTATTAAATAGAAATGTACATCAAAACTTACACATTTTCATTGTATATACAAGAAATGTACATCAAAACTTACACATTTTCATTGTATATACAAGAAATGTACCTCAAAACTTACACATTTTCATTGTATATACAAGAACTCTACATCAAAGCTGCACATTTTCATCGTAAATACAAGAAATGTACATCAAACCTTACACATTTTCATTGTATATACAAGAAATGTACATCAAAGCTGCACATTTTCATCGTAAATACAAGAAATGTACATCAAACCTTACACATTTTCATTGTATATACAAGAACTGTACATCAAAGCTGCACATTTTCATCGTAAATACAAGAAATGTACATCAAACCTTACACATTTTCATTGTATATACAAGAAATGTACATCAAAGCTGCACATTGTCATCGTAAATACAAGAAATGTACATCAAACCTTACACATTTTCATTGTATATACAAGAAATGTACATCAAAGCTGCACATTTTCATCGTAAATACAAGAAATGTACATCAAAACTTACACATTTTCATTGTGTATACAAGAAATGTACATCAAAACTTACACATTTTCATTGTATATACAAGAAATGTACATCAAAAACTTACACATTTTCATTGTATATACAAGAAATGTACATCAAAGCTTACACATTTTCATTGTACATACAAGAAATGTACATCAAAACTTAAACATTTTCATTGTATATACAAGAAATGTACATCAAAACATACACATTTTCATTGTAAAAACAAGAAATGTACATCAAAACTTACACATTTTCATTGTATATACAAGAAATGTACATCAAAACTCACACATTTTCATTGTATATACAAGAAATGTACAGCAAAACAAACCTTTTCATTGTATATACAAGAAATATACATCAAAACTACACATTTTCGTTGTACACTACAGAAATGTACATCAAAACATAGAGATTTTCATTGTACAGACAAGAAACGTACATCAAAAACTTACACATTTTCATTGTATATACAAGAAATGTACATCAAAACTTACACATTTTCCTTGTGCACTCAAGAAATGTACATCAAAACTTACACATTTTCATTGTACACTCAAGAAATGTACTTCAGAACATACACATTTTCATTTTATATACAAGAATGTACATCAAAACTTACACATTTTCATTGTACATACAAGAAATGTACATCAAAAAATACACATTTTCATTGTATATACAAGAAATGTACATCAAAACTTACACATTTTCATTGTATATACAAGAAATATACATAAAAGCATACACATTTTCATTGTATATACAAGAAATGTACAGCAAAACATAAACCTTTTCATTGTATATACAAGAAATGTACATCAAAACTACACATTTTCGTTGTACACTAAAGAAATGTACATCAAAACATACACATTTTCATTGTACAGACAAGAAATGTAAATCAAAACTTACACCTTTTCATTGTATATACAAGAAATTGTCATCAAAACTTACACATTTTCATTGTACACTCAAGAAGTGTACATCAAAACATACACATTTTCATTGTATACACAAGAAATGTACATCAAAACTTACACATTTTCATTGTACATACAAGAAATGTACATAAAAAACTTACACATTTTCATTGTATATGCAAGAAATGTACTTCAAAACTTACACATTTTGATTGTACATACAAGAAATGTACATCAAAACTTACACATGTTCATTGTATATTCAAGAGATGTAAATAAAACTACACATTTTCATTGTATATACTAGAAATGTACATCAAAACTTACACATTTTCATTGTATATACAAAAAATGTACATCAAAACTTGCACATTTTCGTTGTATATACAAGAAATGTACATCAAAACAGACACATTTTCATTGTATATACAAGAAATGTACATAAAAACATAAACACTTTCATCGTACACTCAAGAAATTTACATCAAAACATACACATTTTCATTGTATATACAAGGAATGTACATCAAAACATACACATTTTCATTGTATATACAAGAAATGTACATCAAAACTTACACATTTTCATTGTACATACAAGAAATGTACATAAAAAACTTACACATTTTCATTGTATATGCAAGAAATGTACTTCAAAACTTACACATTTTCATTGTACATACAAGAAATGTACATCAAAACTTACACATGTTCATTGTATATTCAAGAGATGTACATCAAAACTACACATTTTCATTGTATATACTAGAAATGTACATCAAAACTTACACATTTTCATTGTATATACAAGAAATGTACATTAAAACTTACACATTTTCATTGTATATACAAGAAATGTACATCAAAACTTACACATTTTCATTGTATATACAAGAAATGTACATCAAAGCATACACATTTTCATTGTATATTCAAGAAATATACATCAAAGCATACACACTCTCATTGTACACTCAAGAAATGTACATCAAAGCATACAGATTTTCATTGTATATACAAGGAATGTACATCAAAACATACACATTTTCATTGTATATACAAGAAATGTACCTCAAAACTTACACATTTTCATTGTATATGCAAGAAATGTACAACAAAACTTACACATTTTCATTGTATATACTAGAAATGTACATTAAAACTTACACATTTTCATTGTATATACAAGAAATGTACATCAAAACTTACACATTTTCATTGTATATACAAGAAATGTACATCAAAGCATACACATTTTCATTGTATATTCAAGAAATATACATCAAAGCATACACACTCTCATTGTACACTCAAGAAATGTACATCAAAGCATACAGATTTTCATTGTATATACAAGGAATGTACATCAAAACATACACATTTTCATTGTATATACAAGAAATGTACCTCAAAACTTACACATTTTCATTGTATATACAAAAAATGTACATCAAAACTTACACATTTTCATTGTGTATACAAGAAATGTACATCAAAACTTACACATTTTCATTGTATATACAAGAAATGTACATCAAAAATTTACACATTTTCATTGTATATACAAGAAATGTACATCAAACCTTACACATTTTCATTGTACACTCATGAAATGTACATCAAAACATACACATTTTCATTGTATATACAAGGAATGTACATCAAATCATACACATTTTCATTGTATATACAAGAAATGTACATCAAAACTTACACATTTTCATTGTACATACAAGAAATGTACATAAAAAACTTACACATTTTCATTGTATATGCAAGACATGTACTGCAAAACTTACACATTTTCATTGTACATACAAGAAATGTACATCAAAACTTACACATGTTCATTGTATATTCAAGAGACTTACATCAAAACTACACATTTTCATTGTATATACTAGAAATGTACATCAAAACTTACACATTTTCATTGTATATACAAGAAATGTACATCAAAACTTGCACATTTTCGTTGTATATACAAGAAATGTACATCAAAACATACACATTTTCATTGTATATACAAGAAATGTACATAAAAACATAAACACTTTCATTGTACACTCAAGAAATGTACATCAAAACATACACATTTTCATTGTATATACAAGGAATGTACTTCAAAACATACACAGTTTCATTGTATATACAAGAAATGTACATCAAAACTTACACATTTTCATTGTATATACTAGAAATGTACATCAAAACTTACACATTTTCATTGTATATACAAGAAATGTACATCAAAACTTACACATTTTCATTGTATATACAAGAAATGTACATCAAAACATACACATTTTCATTGTATATTCAAGAAATGTACATCAAAGCATACACACTCTCATTGTACACTCAAGAAATGTACATCAAAACATACAGATTTTCATTGTATATACAAGGAATGTACATCAAAACATACACATTTTCGTTGTATTAACTAGAAATGTACATCAAAACTTACACATTTTCATTGAATATACAAGAAATGTACATCAAAGCTGCACATTTTCATCGTAAATACAAGAAATGTACATCAAAACATACAGATTTTCATTGTATATACAAGGAATGTACATCAAAACATACACATTTTCATTGTATTAGCTAGAAATGTACATCAACACTTACACATTTTCATTGTATATACAAGAAATGTACATCAAAACTTACACATTTTCATTGTATATACAAGAAATGTACATCAAAGCATACACATTTTCATTGTATATACAAGAAATGTACATCAAAACATACACACTTTCATTGTACACTCAAGAATTGTACATCAAAACATACACATTTTCATTGTATATACAAGAAATGTACATCACAACTTACACATTTTCATTGTATATACAAGAAATGTACATCAAAAACTTACACATTTTCATTGTACACTCAAGAAATGTACATCAAAACATACACATTTTCATTGTATATACAAGAAATGTACATCAAAACATACACATTTTCATTGTAAATACAAGAAATGTACATCAAAACTTACACATTTTCATTGTATATACAAGAAATGTACATCAAAACTTACACATTTTCATTGTATATACACGAAATGTACAGCAAAACAAACCTTTTCATTGTATATACTAGAAATATACATCAAAACTACACATTTTCGTTGTACACTAAAGAAATGTACATCAAAACATACAGATTTTCATTGTTCAGACAAGAAATGTACATCAAAACTTACACATTTTCATTGTATATACAAGAAATGTACATCAAAACTTACACATTTTCATTGTGCACTCAAGAAATGTACATCAAAACTTACACATTTTCATTGTACACTCAAGACATGTACTTCAAAACATACACATTTTCATTTTATATACAAGAATGTACATCAAAACTTACACATTTTCATTGTACATACAAGAAATGTACATCAAAACATACACATTTTCATTGTATAGACAAGAAATGTACATCAAAACTTACACATTTTCATTCTATATACAAGAAATGTACATCAAAACATACACATTTTCATTGTATATACAAGAAATATACATAAAAACATACACATTTTCATTGTATATACAAGAAATGTACAGCAAAACATAAACCTTTTCATTGTATATACAAGAAATGTACATCAAAACTAAACATTTTCGTTGTACACTAAAGAAATGTACATCAAAACATACACATTTTCATTGTACAGACAAGAAATGGAAATCAAAACTTACACATTTTCATTGTATATACAAGAAATGTACATCAAAACTTACACATTTTCATTGTACACTCAAGAAATGTACATCAAAACATACACATTTTCATTGTATACACAAGAAATGTACATCAAAACTTACACATTTTCATTGTATATACAAGAAATGTACATAAAAAACTTACACATTTTCATTGTATATGCAAGAAATGTACATCAAAGCTTACACGTTTTCATTGTACATACAAGAAATGTACATCAAAACTTACACATGTTCATTGTATATTCAAGAAATGTACATCAAAACTTGCACATTTTCGTTGTATATACAAGAAATGTACATCAAAACTTGCACATTTTCGTTGTATATACATGAAATGTACATCAAAACATACACATTTTCATTGTATATACAAGAAATGTACATAAAAACATACACACTTTCATTGTACACTCAAGAAATGTACATCAAAACATACACATTTTCATTGTATATACAAGAAATGTACATCAAAACATACACATTTTCATTGTATATACAAGAAATATACATCAAAAACTTACACATTTTCAGTGTACACTCAAGAAATGTACATCAAAACATACACATTTTAATTGTATATACAAGGAATGTACATCAAAACATACACATTTTCATTGTATATACAAGAAATGTACATCAAAACTTACACATTTTCATTGTATATACTAGAAATGTACATCAAAGCTTACACATTTTCATTGTATATACAAGAAAGGTACATCAAAACTTACACATTTTCATTGTATATACAAGAAATGTACATCAAAACATACACATTTTCATTGTATATACAAGAAATGTACATCAAAGCATACACAGTTTCATTGTAGACTCAAGAAATGTACATCAAAACATACACATTTTCATTGTATATACAAGGAATGTACATGAAAACATACACATTTTCATTGTATTAACTAGAAATGTACATCAAAAATTACACATTTTCGTTGTATATACAAGAAATGTACATCAAAACTTACACATTTTCATTGTATATACAAGAAATGTACATCAAAACATACACACTTTCATTGTACACTAAAGAAATGTACATCAAAACATACCCATTTTCATTGTACAGACAAGAAATATAAATCAAAACTTACACATTTTCATTGTATATACAAGAAATGTACATCAAAACTTACACATTTTCATTGTGCACTCAAGAAATGTACATCAAAACTTACACATTTTCATTGTGTATACAAGAAATGTACATCAAAACTTACACATTTTCATTGTATATACAAGAAATGTACATCAAAAACTTACACATTTTCATTGTATATACAAGAAATGTACATCAAAGCTTACACATTTTCATCGTACATACAAGAGATGTACATCAAAACTTACACATTTTCATTCTATATTCAAGAAATGTACATCAAAACTACACATTTTCATTGTATATACAAGAAATGTACATCAAGGCTGCACATTTTCATTGTATATTCAAGAAATGTACATGAAAACATACACATTTTTATTGTATATACAAGAAATGTACATCAAAACATACACACCTTCATTGTACACTCAAGAAATGTACATCAAAGCATACACATTTTCGTTGTATATACAAGAAATGTACATCAAAACTTACACATTTTCATTGTATATACAAGAAATGTACATCAAAAACTTACACATTTTCATTCTACACTCAAGAAATGTACATCAAAACATACACATTTTCGTTGTATATACAAGGAATGTACATCAAAACATACACATTTTCATTGTATATACAAGAAATGTACATCAAAACTTAAACATTTTCGTTGTATATGCTAGAAATGTACATCAAAACTTACACATTTTCATTGTATATACAAGAAATGTACATCAAAACTTACACATTTTCATTGTATATACAAGCAATGTACATCAAAACATACACATTTTCATTGTATATACAAGAAATGTACATCAAAGCATACACACCTTCATTGTACACTCAAGAAATGTACATCAAAACATACACATTTTCATTGTATATACAAGAAATGTACATCAAAACTTACACATTTTCATTGTATATACAAGAAATGTACCTCAAAACTTACACATTTTCATTGTATATAAAAAAACTGTACATCAAAGCTGCACATTTTCATCGTAAATACAAGAAATGTACATCAAACCTTACACATTTTCATTGTATATACAAGGAATGTACATCAAAACATACACATTTTCATTGTATTAACTAGAAATGTACATCAAAACTTACACATTTTCATTGTATATACAAGAAATGTACATCAAAACTTACACATTTTCATTGTATATACAAGAAATGTACCTCAAAACTTACACATTTTCATTGTATATACAAGAACTGTACATCAAAGCTGCACATTTTCATCGTAAATACAAGAAATGTACATCAAACCTTACACATTTTCATTGTATATACAAGAAATGTACATCAAAGCTGCACATTTTCATCGTAAATACAAGAAATGTACATCAAACCTTACACATTTTCATTGTATATACAAGAACTGTACATCAAAGCTGCACATTTTCATCGTAAATACAAGAAATGTACATCAAACCTTACACATTTTCATTGTATATACAAGAAATGTACATCAAAGCTGCACATTGTCATCGTAAATACAAGAAATGTACATCAAACCTTACACATTTTCATTGTATATACAAGAAATGTACATCAAAGCTGCACATTTTCATCGTAAATACAAGAAATGTACATCAAAACTTACACATTTTCATTGTGTATACAAGAAATGTACATCAAAACTTACACATTTTCATTGTATATACAAGAAATGTACATCAAAAACTTACACATTTTCATTGTATATACAAGAAATGTACATCAAAGCTTACACATTTTCATTGTACATACAAGAAATGTACATCAAAACTTACACATTTTCATTGTATATACAAGAAATGTACATCAAAACATACACATTTTCATTGTAAAAACAAGAAATGTACATCAAAACTTACACATTTTCATTGTATATACAAGAAATGTACATCAAAACTTACACATTTTCATTGTATATACAAGAAATGTACAGCAAAACAAACCTTTTCATTGTATATACAAGAAATATACATCAAAACTACACATTTTCGTTGTACACTACAGAAATGTACATCAAAACATACAGATTTTCATTGTACAGACAAGAAATGTACATCAAAAACTTACACATTTTCATTGTATATACAAGAAATGTACATCAAAACTTACACATTTTCCTTGTGCACTCAAGAAATGTACATCAAAACTTACACATTTTCATTGTACACTCAAGAAATGTACTTCAGAACATACACATTTTCATTTTATATACAAGAATGTACATCAAAACTTACACATTTTCATTGTACATACAAGAAATGTACATCAAAAAATACACATTTTCATTGTATATACAAGAAATGTACATCAAAACTTACACATTTTCATTGTATATACAAGAAATATACATAAAAGCATACACATTTTCATTGTATATACAAGAAATGTACAGCAAAACATAAACCTTTTCATTGTATATACAAGAAATGTACATCAAAACTACACATTTTCGTTGTACACTAAAGAAATGTACATCAAAACATACACATTTTCATTGTACAGACAAGAAATGTAAATCAAAACTTACACCTTTTCATTGTATATACAAGAAATGTACATCAAAACTTACACATTTTCATTGTACACTCAAGAAATGTACATCAAAACATACACATTTTCATTGTATACACAAGAAATGTACATCAAAACTTACACATTTTCATTGTACATACAAGAAATGTACATAAAAAACTTACACATTTTCATTGTATATGCAAGAAATGTACTTCAAAACTTACACATTTTGATTGTACATACAAGAAATGGACATCAAAACTTACACATGTTCATTGTATATTCAAGAGATGTAAATAAAACTACACATTTTCATTGTATATACTAGAAATGTACATCAAAACTTACACATTTTCATTGTATATACAAGAAATGTACATCAAAACTTGCACATTTTCGTTGTATATACAAGAAATGTACATCAAAACAGACACATTTTCATTGTATATACAAGAAATGTACATAAAAACATAAACACTTTCATCGTACACTCAAGAAATGTACATCAAAACATACACATTTTCATTGTATATACAAGAAATGTACATCAAAACATACACATTTTCATTGTATATACAAGGAATGTACATCAAAACATACACATTTTCATTGTATATGCAAGAAATGTACAACAAAACTTACACATTTTCATTGTATATACTAGAAATGTACATTAAAACTTACACATTTTCATTGTATATACAAGAAATGTACATCAAAACTTACACATTTTCATTGTATATACAAGAAATGTACATCAAAGCATACACATTTTCATTGTATATTCAAGAAATATACATCAAAGCATACACACTCTCATTGTACACTCAAGAAATGTACATCAAAACATACAGATTTTCATTGTATATACAAGGAATGTACATCAAAACATACACATTTTCATTGTATATACAAGAAATGTACCTCAAAACTTACACATTTTCATTGTATATACAAAAAATGTACATCAAAACTTACACATTTTCATTGTGTATACAAGAAATGTACATCAAAACTTACACATTTTCATTGTATATACAAGAAATGTACATCAAAACATACACATTTTCATTGTATACACAAGAAATGTACATCAAAAGTTACACATTTTCATTGTATATACAAGAAATGTACATAAAAAACTTACACATTTTCATTGTATATGCAAGAAATGTACATCAAAGCTTACACGTTTTCATTGTACATAAAAGAAATGTACATCAAAACTTACACATGTTCATTGTATATTCAAGAAATGTACATCAAAACTTGCACATTTTCGTTGTATATACAAGAAATGTACATCAAAACTTGCACATTTTCGTTGTATATACATGAAATGTACATCAAAACATACACATTTTCATTGTATATACAAGAAATGTACATAAAAACATACACACTTTCATTGTACACTCAAGAAATGTACATCAAAACATACACATTTTCATTGTATATACAAGAAATGTACATCAAAACTTACACATTTTCATTGTATATACAAGAAATATACATCAAAAACTTACACATTTTCATTGTACACTCAAGAAATGTACATCAAAACATACACATTTTCATTGTATATACAAGGAATGTACATCAAAACATACACATTTTCATTGTATATACAAGAAATGTACATCAAAACTTACACATTTTCATTGTATATACTAGAAATGTACATCAAAGCTTACACATTTTCATTGTATATACAAGAAAGGTACATCAAAACTTACACATTTTCATTGTATATACAATGAGAAGCATTAAGCCAACCAAGCCCAATTAATCTCGGAGCGAGTTTTGATCCGGTACAGGAAATCGGACTTTGTGAGGCGAATGTTAATTTATTTGATGAAATGTTAAAAGAACTTAGGTTATCGGAAATCACACCGAGTCAGAAACGAAGAATAGTTGGAAGGTTAAAGTATTGGAGTTTTAGGATAAAGGAAAATGCACGATTGTTAGAAGGAGAAAATAATGAACAGCTTCATAAGTTGGGGAGGCGCTTGTCGTCATTAGCAACACAATTAGATGCCACCGGAATTGAAAATAAAGGAGCAACTGGTTCAGGAAATACTGAGAATATCAATCCAGAGCTACTTCAAGTTAAATTCGCGAAACTTGTTGTACCGAATCCATGGCAAGCGTTCTTAGCGTCATTAAAAATATTTGAGGTAAAATCACCAGACGACATATTGGATTTTCTCATTTGTTTGGTGAAAGCTAAAATGCAAGCTGAAGCTTTCCGAACACCACAAGTGACTGTGTTACAGATGTTACAACCTTTTGTAGGCTTGAATTTACAGTCGGTGTTGTTACAAATAATTGCAGAAGAGGGCTCGTTAGATAGTTTTCATAGTAAGGTGTTACATATGTTTCTGTCATCAGCACAAATTCATGAGCTCCTATATCGACATTTTTTTAGGCTACAACGGACTTCGGAAAGTATTTTAGATTATATTAATCAGCAGAAGTTGGTAGCCTTGGCACTAAAAGTAGTACTTTCAGAAGAAGAGATTGTGAGTAATATATTACAGAATACAGTTCATATCGAACTCCGGTCATTATTTTTGAGTAAATCAAAGCCCACGACCTTTAAAGAGTTGGAGGAGGTAGCTTTGAAATGTACACAATTGCCAAGTTTAAATACGTGCGGGTCTCAGATTCAAATGGGGCAGCCACTATCGAATACCGAACTAACGAAACAAGAGAGTAAACAAATGTTCGTGTGTTATTACTGTAATAAGCCAGGTCATATGGTAAAAGATTGTGACGTTAAACGGCTTAAGGGAGAGCAGATATTTCAAAACTCGTCTTTCGGGAGGAATTCCTGACAATTAAGGGACAGGCTGGTTCACGGAATAAATGCAATACAGGGTTTAGTGCATAAAGAATTGCCTTTTATGAAGGCTAGAGATAAAGTGGCTAAGTACTATAATGCGGGACGACAAGCTCCTCACTTTCAGGTTGTATATACTAGAAATGTACATCAAAACTTACACATTTTCATTGTATATACAAGAAATGTACATCAAAACATACACATTTTCATTGTATATTCAAGAAATGTACATCAAAACTTACACATGTTCATTGTATATTCAAGAGACTTACATCAAAACTACACATTTTCATTGTATATACTAGAAATGTACATCAAAACATACACATTTTCATTGTATATTCAAGAAATGTACATCAAAGCATACACACTCTCATTGTACACTCAAGAAATGTACATCAAAACTTACACATGTTCATTGTATATTCAAGAGACTTACATCAAAACTACACATTTTCATTGTATATACTAGAAATGTACATCAAAACTACACATTTTCGTTGTACACTAAAGAAATGTACATCAAAACATACACATTTTCATTGTACAGACAAGAAATGTAAATCAAAACTTACACCTTTTCATTGTATATACAAGAAATGTACATCAAAACTTACACATTTTCATTGTACACTCAAGAAATGTACATCAAAACATACACATTTTCATTGTATACACAAGAAATGTACATCAAAACTTACACATTTTCATTGTATATACAAGGAATGTACATGAAAACATACACATTTTCATTGTATTAACTAGAAATGTACATCAAAAATTACACATTTTCGTTGTATATACAAGAAATGTACATCAAAACTTACACATTTTCATTGTATATACAAGAAATGTACATCAAAACATACACACTTTCATTGTACACTAAAGAAATGTACATCAAAACATACCCATTTTCATTGTACAGACAAGAAATATAAATCAAAACTTACACATTTTCATTGTATATACAAGAAATGTACATCAAAACTTACACATTTTCATTGTGCACTCAAGAAATGTACATCAAAACTTACACATTTTCATTGTGTATACAAGAAATGTACATCAAAACTTACACATTTTCATTGTATATACAAGAAATGTACATCAAAAACTTACACATTTTCATTGTATATACAAGAAATGTACATCAAAGCTTACACATTTTCATCGTACATACAAGAGATGTACATCAAAACTTACACATTTTCATTCTATATTCAAGAAATGTACATCAAAACTACACATTTTCATTGTATATACAAGAAATGTACATCAAGGCTGCACATTTTCATTGTATATTCAAGAAATGTACATGAAAACATACACATTTTTATTGTATATACAAGAAATGTACATCAAAACATACACACCTTCATTGTACACTCAAGAAATGTACATCAAAGCATACACATTTTCGTTGTATATACAAGAAATGTACATCAAAACTTACACATTTTCATTGTATATACAAGAAATGTACATCAAAAACTTACACATTTTCATTCTACACTCAAGAAATGTACATCAAAACATACACATTTTCGTTGTATATACAAGGAATGTACATCAAAACATACACATTTTCATTGTATATACAAGAAATGTACATCAAAACTTAAACATTTTCGTTGTATATGCTAGAAATGTACATCAAAACTTACACATTTTCATTGTATATACAAGAAATGTACATCAAAACTTACACATTTTCATTGTATATACAAGCAATGTACATCAAAACATACACATTTTCATTGTATATACAAGAAATGTACATCAAAGCATACACACCTTCATTGTACACTCAAGAAATGTACATCAAAACATACACATTTTCATTGTATATACAAGAAATGTACATCAAAACTTACACATTTTCATTGTATATACAAGAAATGTACCTCAAAACTTACACATTTTCATTGTATATAAAAAAACTGTACATCAAAGCTGCACATTTTCATCGTAAATACAAGAAATGTACATCAAACCTTACACATTTTCATTGTATATACAAGGAATGTACATCAAAACATACACATTTTCATTGTATTAACTAGAAATGTACATCAAAACTTACACATTTTCATTGTATATACAAGAAATGTACATCAAAACTTACACATTTTCATTGTATATACAAGAAATGTACCTCAAAACTTACACATTTTCATTGTATATACAAGAACTGTACATCAAAGCTGCACATTTTCATCGTAAATACAAGAAATGTACATCAAACCTTACACATTTTCATTGTATATACAAGAAATGTACATCAAAGCTGCACATTTTCATCGTAAATACAAGAAATGTACATCAAACCTTACACATTTTCATTGTATATACAAGAACTGTACATCAAAGCTGCACATTTTCATCGTAAATACAAGAAATGTACATCAAACCTTACACATTTTCATTGTATATACAAGAAATGTACATCAAAGCTGCACATTGTCATCGTAAATACAAGAAATGTACATCAAACCTTACACATTTTCATTGTATATACAAGAAATGTACATCAAAGCTGCACATTTTCATCGTAAATACAAGAAATGTACATCAAAACTTACACATTTTCATTGTGTATACAAGAAATGTACATCAAAACTTACACATTTTCATTGTATATACAAGAAATGTACATCAAAAACTTACACATTTTCATTGTATATACAAGAAATGTACATCAAAGCTTACACATTTTCATTGTACATACAAGAAATGTACATCAAAACTTACACATTTTCATTGTATATACAAGAAATGTACATCAAAACATACACATTTTCATTGTAAAAACAAGAAATGTACATCAAAACTTACACATTTTCATTGTATATACAAGAAATGTACATCAAAACTTACACATTTTCATTGTATATACAAGAAATGTACAGCAAAACAAACCTTTTCATTGTATATACAAGAAATATACATCAAAACTACACATTTTCGTTGTACACTACAGAAATGTACATCAAAACATACAGATTTTCATTGTACAGACAAGAAATGTACATCAAAAACTTACACATTTTCATTGTATATACAAGAAATGTACATCAAAACTTACACATTTTCCTTGTGCACTCAAGAAATGTACATCAAAACTTACACATTTTCATTGTACACTCAAGAAATGTACTTCAGAACATACACATTTTCATTTTATATACAAGAATGTACATCAAAACTTACACATTTTCATTGTACATACAAGAAATGTACATCAAAAAATACACATTTTCATTGTATATACAAGAAATGTACATCAAAACTTACACATTTTCATTGTATATACAAGAAATATACATAAAAGCATACACATTTTCATTGTATATACAAGAAATGTACAGCAAAACATAAACCTTTTCATTGTATATACAAGAAATGTACATCAAAACTACACATTTTCGTTGTACACTAAAGAAATGTACATCAAAACATACACATTTTCATTGTACAGACAAGAAATGTAAATCAAAACTTACACCTTTTCATTGTATATACAAGAAATGTACATCAAAACTTACACATTTTCATTGTACACTCAAGAAATGTACATCAAAACATACACATTTTCATTGTATACACAAGAAATGTACATCAAAACTTACACATTTTCATTGTACATACAAGAAATGTACATAAAAAACTTACACATTTTCATTGTATATGCAAGAAATGTACTTCAAAACTTACACATTTTGATTGTACATACAAGAAATGGACATCAAAACTTACACATGTTCATTGTATATTCAAGAGATGTAAATAAAACTACACATTTTCATTGTATATACTAGAAATGTACATCAAAACTTACACATTTTCATTGTATATACAAGAAATGTACATCAAAACTTGCACATTTTCGTTGTATATACAAGAAATGTACATCAAAACAGACACATTTTCATTGTATATACAAGAAATGTACATAAAAACATAAACACTTTCATCGTACACTCAAGAAATGTACATCAAAACATACACATTTTCATTGTATATACAAGAAATGTACATCAAAACATACACATTTTCATTGTATATACAAGGAATGTACATCAAAACATACACATTTTCATTGTATATGCAAGAAATGTACAACAAAACTTACACATTTTCATTGTATATACTAGAAATGTACATTAAAACTTACACATTTTCATTGTATATACAAGAAATGTACATCAAAACTTACACATTTTCATTGTATATACAAGAAATGTACATCAAAGCATACACATTTTCATTGTATATTCAAGAAATATACATCAAAGCATACACACTCTCATTGTACACTCAAGAAATGTACATCAAAACATACAGATTTTCATTGTATATACAAGGAATGTACATCAAAACATACACATTTTCATTGTATATACAAGAAATGTACCTCAAAACTTACACATTTTCATTGTATATACAAAAAATGTACATCAAAACTTACACATTTTCATTGTGTATACAAGAAATGTACATCAAAACTTACACATTTTCATTGTATATACAAGAAATGTACATCAAAACATACACATTTTCATTGTATACACAAGAAATGTACATCAAAAGTTACACATTTTCATTGTATATACAAGAAATGTACATAAAAAACTTACACATTTTCATTGTATATGCAAGAAATGTACATCAAAGCTTACACGTTTTCATTGTACATAAAAGAAATGTACATCAAAACTTACACATGTTCATTGTATATTCAAGAAATGTACATCAAAACTTGCACATTTTCGTTGTATATACAAGAAATGTACATCAAAACTTGCACATTTTCGTTGTATATACATGAAATGTACATCAAAACATACACATTTTCATTGTATATACAAGAAATGTACATAAAAACATACACACTTTCATTGTACACTCAAGAAATGTACATCAAAACATACACATTTTCATTGTATATACAAGAAATGTACATCAAAACTTACACATTTTCATTGTATATACAAGAAATATACATCAAAAACTTACACATTTTCATTGTACACTCAAGAAATGTACATCAAAACATACACATTTTCATTGTATATACAAGGAATGTACATCAAAACATACACATTTTCATTGTATATACAAGAAATGTACATCAAAACTTACACATTTTCATTGTATATACTAGAAATGTACATCAAAGCTTACACATTTTCATTGTATATACAAGAAAGGTACATCAAAACTTACACATTTTCATTGTATATACAATGAGAAGCATTAAGCCAACCAAGCCCAATTAATCTCGGAGCGAGTTTTGATCCGGTACAGGAAATCGGACTTTGTGAGGCGAATGTTAATTTATTTGATGAAATGTTAAAAGAACTTAGGTTATCGGAAATCACACCGAGTCAGAAACGAAGAATAGTTGGAAGGTTAAAGTATTGGAGTTTTAGGATAAAGGAAAATGCACGATTGTTAGAAGGAGAAAATAATGAACAGCTTCATAAGTTGGGGAGGCGCTTGTCGTCATTAGCAACACAATTAGATGCCACCGGAATTGAAAATAAAGGAGCAACTGGTTCAGGAAATACTGAGAATATCAATCCAGAGCTACTTCAAGTTAAATTCGCGAAACTTGTTGTACCGAATCCATGGCAAGCGTTCTTAGCGTCATTAAAAATATTTGAGGTAAAATCACCAGACGACATATTGGATTTTCTCATTTGTTTGGTGAAAGCTAAAATGCAAGCTGAAGCTTTCCGAACACCACAAGTGACTGTGTTACAGATGTTACAACCTTTTGTAGGCTTGAATTTACAGTCGGTGTTGTTACAAATAATTGCAGAAGAGGGCTCGTTAGATAGTTTTCATAGTAAGGTGTTACATATGTTTCTGTCATCAGCACAAATTCATGAGCTCCTATATCGACATTTTTTTAGGCTACAACGGACTTCGGAAAGTATTTTAGATTATATTAATCAGCAGAAGTTGGTAGCCTTGGCACTAAAAGTAGTACTTTCAGAAGAAGAGATTGTGAGTAATATATTACAGAATACAGTTCATATCGAACTCCGGTCATTATTTTTGAGTAAATCAAAGCCCACGACCTTTAAAGAGTTGGAGGAGGTAGCTTTGAAATGTACACAATTGCCAAGTTTAAATACGTGCGGGTCTCAGATTCAAATGGGGCAGCCACTATCGAATACCGAACTAACGAAACAAGAGAGTAAACAAATGTTCGTGTGTTATTACTGTAATAAGCCAGGTCATATGGTAAAAGATTGTGACGTTAAACGGCTTAAGGGAGAGCAGATATTTCAAAACTCGTCTTTCGGGAGGAATTCCTGACAATTAAGGGACAGGCTGGTTCACGGAATAAATGCAATACAGGGTTTAGTGCATAAAGAATTGCCTTTTATGAAGGCTAGAGATAAAGTGGCTAAGTACTATAATGCGGGACGACAAGCTCCTCACTTTCAGGTTGTATATACTAGAAATGTACATCAAAACTTACACATTTTCATTGTATATACAAGAAATGTACATCAAAACATACACATTTTCATTGTATATTCAAGAAATGTACATCAAAACTTACACATGTTCATTGTATATTCAAGAGACTTACATCAAAACTACACATTTTCATTGTATATACTAGAAATGTACATCAAAACATACACATTTTCATTGTATATTCAAGAAATGTACATCAAAGCATACACACTCTCATTGTACACTCAAGAAATGTACATCAAAACTTACACATGTTCATTGTATATTCAAGAGACTTACATCAAAACTACACATTTTCATTGTATATACTAGAAATGTACATCAAAACTTACACATTTTCATTGTATATACAAGAAATGTACATCAAAACATACACATTTTCATTGTATATTCAAGAAATGTACATCAAAACTTACACATGTTCATTGTATATTCAAGAGACTTACATCAAAACTACACATTTTCATTGTATATACTAGAAATGTACATCAAAACTTACACATTTTCATTGTATATACAAGAAATGTACATCAAAACTTGCACATTTTCATTGTATATACAAGAACTGTACATCAAAGCTGCACATTTTCATCGTAAATACAAGAAATGTACATCAAACCTTACACATTTTCATTGTATATACAAGAAATGTACATCAAAGCTGCACATTGTCATCGTAAATACAAGAAATGTACATCAAACCTTACACATTTTCATTGTATATACAAGAAATGTACATCAAAGCTGCACATTTTCATCGTAAATACAAGAAATGTACATCAAAACTTACACATTTTCATTGTGTATACAAGAAATGTACATCAAAACTTACACATTTTCATTGTATATACAAGAAATGTACATCAAAAACTTACACATTTTCATTGTATATACAAGAAATGTACATCAAAGCTTACACATTTTCATTGTACATACAAGAAATGTACATCAAAACTTACACATTTTCATTGTATATACAAGAAATGTACATCAAAACATACACATTTTCATTGTAAAAACAAGAAATGTACATCAAAACTTACACATTTTCATTGTATATACAAGAAATGTACATCAAAACTTACACATTTTCATTGTATATACAAGAAATGTACAGCAAAACAAACCTTTTCATTGTATATACAAGAAATATACATCAAAACTACACATTTTCGTTGTACACTACAGAAATGTACATCAAAACATACAGATTTTCATTGTACAGACAAGAAATGTACATCAAAAACTTACACATTTTCATTGTATATACAAGAAATGTACATCAAAACTTACACATTTTCCTTGTGCACTCAAGAAATGTACATCAAAACTTACACATTTTCATTGTACACTCAAGAAATGTACTTCAGAACATACACATTTTCATTTTATATACAAGAATGTACATCAAAACTTACACATTTTCATTGTACATACAAGAAATGTACATCAAAAAATACACATTTTCATTGTATATACAAGAAATGTACATCAAAACTTACACATTTTCATTGTATATACAAGAAATATACATAAAAGCATACACATTTTCATTGTATATACAAGAAATGTACAGCAAAACATAAACCTTTTCATTGTATATACAAGAAATGTACATCAAAACTACACATTTTCGTTGTACACTAAAGAAATGTACATCAAAACATACACATTTTCATTGTACAGACAAGAAATGTAAATCAAAACTTACACCTTTTCATTGTATATACAAGAAATGTACATCAAAACTTACACATTTTCATTGTACACTCAAGAAATGTACATCAAAACATACACATTTTCATTGTATACACAAGAAATGTACATCAAAACTTACACATTTTCATTGTACATACAAGAAATGTACATAAAAAACTTACACATTTTCATTGTATATGCAAGAAATGTACTTCAAAACTTACACATTTTGATTGTACATACAAGAAATGGACATCAAAACTTACACATGTTCATTGTATATTCAAGAGATGTAAATAAAACTACACATTTTCATTGTATATACTAGAAATGTACATCAAAACTTACACATTTTCATTGTATATACAAGAAATGTACATCAAAACTTGCACATTTTCGTTGTATATACAAGAAATGTACATCAAAACAGACACATTTTCATTGTATATACAAGAAATGTACATAAAAACATAAACACTTTCATCGTACACTCAAGAAATGTACATCAAAACATACACATTTTCATTGTATATACAAGAAATGTACATCAAAACATACACATTTTCATTGTATATACAAGGAATGTACATCAAAACATACACATTTTCATTGTATATGCAAGAAATGTACAACAAAACTTACACATTTTCATTGTATATACTAGAAATGTACATTAAAACTTACACATTTTCATTGTATATACAAGAAATGTACATCAAAACTTACACATTTTCATTGTATATACAAGAAATGTACATCAAAGCATACACATTTTCATTGTATATTCAAGAAATATACATCAAAGCATACACACTCTCATTGTACACTCAAGAAATGTACATCAAAACATACAGATTTTCATTGTATATACAAGGAATGTACATCAAAACATACACATTTTCATTGTATATACAAGAAATGTACCTCAAAACTTACACATTTTCATTGTATATACAAAAAATGTACATCAAAACTTACACATTTTCATTGTGTATACAAGAAATGTACATCAAAACTTACACATTTTCATTGTATATACAAGAAATGTACATCAAAACATACACATTTTCATTGTATACACAAGAAATGTACATCAAAAGTTACACATTTTCATTGTATATACAAGAAATGTACATAAAAAACTTACACATTTTCATTGTATATGCAAGAAATGTACATCAAAGCTTACACGTTTTCATTGTACATAAAAGAAATGTACATCAAAACTTACACATGTTCATTGTATATTCAAGAAATGTACATCAAAACTTGCACATTTTCGTTGTATATACAAGAAATGTACATCAAAACTTGCACATTTTCGTTGTATATACATGAAATGTACATCAAAACATACACATTTTCATTGTATATACAAGAAATGTACATAAAAACATACACACTTTCATTGTACACTCAAGAAATGTACATCAAAACATACACATTTTCATTGTATATACAAGAAATGTACATCAAAACTTACACATTTTCATTGTATATACAAGAAATATACATCAAAAACTTACACATTTTCATTGTACACTCAAGAAATGTACATCAAAACATACACATTTTCATTGTATATACAAGGAATGTACATCAAAACATACACATTTTCATTGTATATACAAGAAATGTACATCAAAACTTACACATTTTCATTGTATATACTAGAAATGTACATCAAAGCTTACACATTTTCATTGTATATACAAGAAAGGTACATCAAAACTTACACATTTTCATTGTATATACAATGAGAAGCATTAAGCCAACCAAGCCCAATTAATCTCGGAGCGAGTTTTGATCCGGTACAGGAAATCGGACTTTGTGAGGCGAATGTTAATTTATTTGATGAAATGTTAAAAGAACTTAGGTTATCGGAAATCACACCGAGTCAGAAACGAAGAATAGTTGGAAGGTTAAAGTATTGGAGTTTTAGGATAAAGGAAAATGCACGATTGTTAGAAGGAGAAAATAATGAACAGCTTCATAAGTTGGGGAGGCGCTTGTCGTCATTAGCAACACAATTAGATGCCACCGGAATTGAAAATAAAGGAGCAACTGGTTCAGGAAATACTGAGAATATCAATCCAGAGCTACTTCAAGTTAAATTCGCGAAACTTGTTGTACCGAATCCATGGCAAGCGTTCTTAGCGTCATTAAAAATATTTGAGGTAAAATCACCAGACGACATATTGGATTTTCTCATTTGTTTGGTGAAAGCTAAAATGCAAGCTGAAGCTTTCCGAACACCACAAGTGACTGTGTTACAGATGTTACAACCTTTTGTAGGCTTGAATTTACAGTCGGTGTTGTTACAAATAATTGCAGAAGAGGGCTCGTTAGATAGTTTTCATAGTAAGGTGTTACATATGTTTCTGTCATCAGCACAAATTCATGAGCTCCTATATCGACATTTTTTTAGGCTACAACGGACTTCGGAAAGTATTTTAGATTATATTAATCAGCAGAAGTTGGTAGCCTTGGCACTAAAAGTAGTACTTTCAGAAGAAGAGATTGTGAGTAATATATTACAGAATACAGTTCATATCGAACTCCGGTCATTATTTTTGAGTAAATCAAAGCCCACGACCTTTAAAGAGTTGGAGGAGGTAGCTTTGAAATGTACACAATTGCCAAGTTTAAATACGTGCGGGTCTCAGATTCAAATGGGGCAGCCACTATCGAATACCGAACTAACGAAACAAGAGAGTAAACAAATGTTCGTGTGTTATTACTGTAATAAGCCAGGTCATATGGTAAAAGATTGTGACGTTAAACGGCTTAAGGGAGAGCAGATATTTCAAAACTCGTCTTTCGGGAGGAATTCCTGACAATTAAGGGACAGGCTGGTTCACGGAATAAATGCAATACAGGGTTTAGTGCATAAAGAATTGCCTTTTATGAAGGCTAGAGATAAAGTGGCTAAGTACTATAATGCGGGACGACAAGCTCCTCACTTTCAGGTTGTATATACTAGAAATGTACATCAAAACTTACACATTTTCATTGTATATACAAGAAATGTACATCAAAACATACACATTTTCATTGTATATTCAAGAAATGTACATCAAAACTTACACATGTTCATTGTATATTCAAGAGACTTACATCAAAACTACACATTTTCATTGTATATACTAGAAATGTACATCAAAACATACACATTTTCATTGTATATTCAAGAAATGTACATCAAAGCATACACACTCTCATTGTACACTCAAGAAATGTACATCAAAACTTACACATGTTCATTGTATATTCAAGAGACTTACATCAAAACTACACATTTTCATTGTATATACTAGAAATGTACATCAAAACTTACACATTTTCATTGTATATACAAGAAATGTACATCAAAACATACACATTTTCATTGTATATTCAAGAAATGTACATCAAAACTTACACATGTTCATTGTATATTCAAGAGACTTACATCAAAACTACACATTTTCATTGTATATACTAGAAATGTACATCAAAACTTACACATTTTCATTGTATATACAAGAAATGTACATCAAAACTTGCACATTTTCGTTGTATATACAAGAAATGTACATCAAAACATACACATTTTCATTGTATATACAAGAAATGTACATAAAAACATAAACACTTTCATTGTACACTCAAGAAATGTACATCAAAACATACACATTTTCATTGTATATACAAGGAATGTACTTCAAAACATACACAGTTTCATTGTATATACAAGAAATGTACATCAAAACTTACACATTTTCATTGTATATACTAGAAATGTACATCAAAACTTACACATTTTCTTCGTATATACAAGAAATGTACATCAAAACTTACACATTTTCATTGTATATACAAGAAATGTACATCAAAACATACACATTTTCATTGTATATTCAAGAAATGTACATCAAAGCATACACACTCTCATTGTACACTCAAGAAATGTACATCAAAACATACAGATTTTCATTGTATATACAAGGAATGTACATCAAAACATACACATTTTCATTGTATTAACTAGAAATGTACATCAAAACTTACACATTTTCATTGTATATACAAGAAATGTACATCAAAACTTACACATTTTCATTGCATATACAAGAAATGTACCTCAAAACTTACACATTTTCATTGAATATACAAGAAATGTACATCAAAGCTGCACATTTTCATCGTAAATACAAGAAATGTACATCAAAACATACAGATTTTCATTGAATATACAAGGAATGTGCATCAAAACATACACATTTTCATTGTATTAACTAGAAATGTACATCAACACTTACACATTTTCATTGTATATACAAGAAATGTACATCAAAACTTACACATTTTCATTGTATATACAAGAAATGTACATCAAAACATACACATTTTCATTGTATATACAAGAAATGTACATCAAAACATACACACTTTCATTGTACACTCAAGAAGTGTACATCAAAACATACACATTTTCATTGTATATACAAGAAATGTACATCACAACTTACACATTTTCATTGTATATACAAGAAATGTACATCAAAAACTTACACATTTTCATTGTACACTCAAGAAATGTACATCAAAACATACACATTTTCATTGTATATACAAGGAATGTACATCAAAACTGTAACGGATTAATTAGTGGGGGGCACGAACAGCAGTTGGAAGAGCCAAAAAGAGAGGGTGGTCGGCAAGAGATGGAACAGCTTGAGATGACGCCAGAGAAAAAAGCCTGTGGTCTAGAGGTTTCTACTGCGTAGTTAGTGTGCGTTTTTTTGGAGTCTACCGTGAGATGTGACCAGGAGTTCGTCCGCCATCAACAAGGGGAAGTAGAACCCGGGCACCAGTGCAAGTCGGCACCCACTGGTCGTGGGGAATGCAAGATAGGCGCATAAACTTCATTCTCCCAGTTACATGGAATACGACTTGGTGCATGTGGTTCCCTTTGGCAAAGGAGCGGTATGGACTTCTGAGGTGGTTGAGCCAGTTAAGTCTGGTTAGAGACGTCGCCTATGTGCAAGGAGGCTTCGATGAATGGCGGTGAAAGCTGAGGACACCGTTGTACACTGTCGACCAGGGCGTGGCTACTCCAGGCTGGAAGTTCTCCGTACATCCTATATCTTCTAGTGCCGACATCGGGATGAGTATCAGTTTTGTTAATAATACTTTGTAGGAGTGGGAAAACTCCAGAGGGACAGTTAACAAAGGGGGATTGCTCTGTACGAGGCCCCTTATCAGTAAACCGGAGAGCAACTCGGTAGTTTAGTTAGTGGATATTGTCACAGACTGTACGCAAGATTTCCAGCTAGTATTTTCTCTGTAATTAACTGATTCCAAATATAGGAAAGGTTCTTGTTTTCATTTTAGAATTTTCATGTTAATATTTAATAGCGTTCATTATCAAGTTGGTGGTTTCATTTTAATATTTTTAAGTTACTACGTAACGGAGTCCATTGTTAAAATTATTGTTTTTTAACTAATTGCTTGTTAATATTTAACACCTTTCACTATAATAAATGTTATGCTATGCTGTAGTGTGTTGTGTTACTTGGTAGTACCCTGTAACGATCCTGCGGAATACGCTAGTAAGGAAAGGGAAAGGTAGTAGGTGTAAGCAAAACGCAAAAGGAGCGTAACACTGGTAGCAGAGCGTGGTTTCGATCCACGGACCTCTGGGTTATGGGCCCAGCACGCTTCATTGTATATACAAGAAATGTACATCAAAACTTACACATTTTCATTGTACACTCAAGAAATGTACATCAAAACATACACATTTTCATTGTATACACAAGAAATGTACATCAAAACTTACACATTTTCATTGTACATACAAGAAATGTACATAAAAAACTTACACATTTTCATTGTATATGCAAGAAATGTACTTCAAAACTTACACATTTTGATTGTACATACAAGAAATGGACATCAAAACTTACACATGTTCATTGTATATTCAAGAGATGTAAATAAAACTACACATTTTCATTGTATATACTAGAAATGTACATCAAAACTTACACATTTTCATTGTATATACACGAAATGTACAGCAAAACAAACCTTTTCATTGTATATACTAGAAATATACATCAAAACTACACATTTTCGTTGTACACTAAAGAAATGTACATCAAAACATACAGATTTTCATTGTTCAGACAAGAAATGTACATCAAAACTTACACATTTTCATTGTATATACAAGAAATGTACATCAAAACTTACACATTTTCATTGTGCACTCAAGAAATGTACATCAAAACTTACACATTTTCATTGTACACTCAAGACATGTACTTCAAAACATACACATTTTCATTTTATATACAAGAATGTACATCAAAACTTACACATTTTCATTGTACATACAAGAAATGTACATCAAAACATACACATTTTCATTGTATAGACAAGAAATGTACATCAAAACTTACACATTTTCATTCTATATACAAGAAATGTACATCAAAACATACACATTTTCATTGTATATACAAGAAATATACATAAAAACATACACATTTTCATTGTATATACAAGAAATGTACAGCAAAACATAAACCTTTTCATTGTATATACAAGAAATGTACATCAAAACTAAACATTTTCGTTGTACACTAAAGAAATGTACATCAAAACATACACATTTTCATTGTACAGACAAGAAATGGAAATCAAAACTTACACATTGTCATTGTATATACAAGAAATGTACATCAAAACTTACACATTTTCATTGTACACTCAAGAAATGTACATCAAAACATACACATTTTCATTGTATACACAAGAAATGTACATCAAAAGTTACACATTTTCATTGTATATACAAGAAATGTACATAAAAAACTTACACATTTTCATTGTATATGCAAGAAATGTACATCAAAGCTTACACGTTTTCATTGTACATAAAAGAAATGTACATCAAAACTTACACATGTTCATTGTATATTCAAGAAATGTACATCAAAACTTGCACATTTTCGTTGTATATACAAGAAATGTACATCAAAACTTGCACATTTTCGTTGTATATACATGAAATGTACATCAAAACATACACATTTTCATTGTATATACAAGAAATGTACATAAAAACATACACACTTTCATTGTACACTCAAGAAATGTACATCAAAACATACACATTTTCATTGTATATACAAGAAATGTACATCAAAACTTACACATTTTCATTGTATATACAAGAAATATACATCAAAAACTTACACATTTTCATTGTACACTCAAGAAATGTACATCAAAACATACACATTTTCATTGTATATACAAGGAATGTACATCAAAACATACACATTTTCATTGTATATACAAGAAATGTACATCAAAACTTACACATTTTCATTGTATATACTAGAAATGTACATCAAAGCTTACACATTTTCATTGTATATACAAGAAAGGTACATCAAAACTTACACATTTTCATTGTATATACAAGAAATGTACATCAAAACATACACATTTTCATTGTATATACAAGAAATGTACATCAAAGCATACACAGTTTCATTGTAGACTCAAGAAATGTACATCAAAACATACACATTTTCATTGTATATACAAGGAATGTACATGAAAACATACACATTTTCATTGTATTAACTAGAAATGTACATCAAAAATTACACATTTTCGTTGTATATACAAGAAATGTACATCAAAACTTACACATTTTCATTGTATATACAAGAAATGTACATCAAAACATACACACTTTCATTGTACACTAAAGAAATGTACATCAAAACATACCCATTTTCATTGTACAGACAAGAAATATAAATCAAAACTTACACATTTTCGTTGTATATACAACAAATGTACATCAAAACTTACACATTTTCATTGTGCACTCAAGAAATGTACATCAAAACTTACACATTTTCATTGTATATACAAGAAATGTACCTCAAAACTTACACATTTTCATTGTATATACAAGAAATGTACATCAAAGCTGCAAATTTTCATCGTAAATACAAGAAATGTACATCAAAACTTACACATGTTCATTGTATATACAAGAAATGTACATCAAAACTGCACATTTTCGTTGTACACTAAAGAAATGTACATCAAAACATACACATTTTCATTGTACAGACAAGAAATGTATATCAAAACTTACACATTTTCATTGTATATTCAAGAAATGTACATCAAAACTACACATTTTCATTGTGCACTCAAGAAATGTACATCAAAGCTTACACATTTTCATTGTATATACAAGAAATGTACATCAAAACATACACATTTTCATTGTATATACAAGGAATGTCCATCAAAACATACACATTTTCATTGTATATACAAGGAATGTACATCAAAACTTACACATTTTCATTGTATATACTAGAAATGTACATCAAAACTTACACAATTTCATTGTATATACAAGAAATGTACATCAAAACTTACACATTTTCATTGTATATACAAGAAATGTACATCAAAACATACACATTTTCATTGTATATACAAGAAATGTATATCAAAACTTACACATTTTCATTGTATATACAAGAAATGTACATCAAAAACTTACACATATTCATTGTACACTCAAAACATACACATTTTCATTGTATATACAAGGAATGTACATCAAAACATACACATTTTCATTGTATATACAAGGAATGTACATCAAAACTTACACATTTTCATTGTACATACAAGAAATGTACATCACAAACTTACACATTTTCATTGTATATACAAGAAATGTACATCAAAAGCTTACATATTTTGATTGTATATGCAAGAAATGCACATCAAAACTTACACATTTTCATTGTATATACTAGAAATGTACATCAAAACTTACACATTTTCATTGTATATACAAGAAATGTACATCAAAACTTACACATTTTCATTGTACATACAGGAAATGTACATCAAAAGCTTACATATTTTCATTGTATATGCAAGAAATCCACATCAAAAGTTACACATTTTCATTGTATATAAGGAAATGCACATCAAAACTTACACATTTTCATTGTATATACAAGAAATGTACATCAAAAACTTACACATTTTCATTGTATACTCAAGAAATGTACATCAAAACATACACATTTTCATTGTATATACAAGGAATGTACATCAAAACATACACATTTTCATTGTATAAACAAGAAATGTACATCAAAACTTACACATTTTCATTGTATATACAAGAAAAATACATCAAAACTTACACATTTTCATTGTATATACAAGAAATGTACATCAAAACATACACATTTTCATTGTAAATACAAGAAATGTACATCAAAACTTACACATTTTCATTGTATATACAAGAAATGTACATAAAAACTTACACATTTTCATTGTATATACAAGAAGTGTACATCAAAACTAAACATTTTCGTTGTACACTAAAGAAATGTACATCAAAACATACACATTTTCATTGTACAGACTAGAAATGTAAATCAAAGCTTACACATTTTCATTGTATATACAAGAAATGTACATCAAAACTTACACATTTTCATTGTGCACTCAAGAAATGTACATCAAAACATACACATTTTCATTGTATATACAAGAAATGTACATCAAAACATACACACTTTCATTGTACACTCAAGAAGTGTACATCAAAACATACACATTTTCATTGTATATACAAGAAATGTACATCACAACTTACACATTTTCATTGTATATACAAGAAATGTACATCAAAAACTTACACATTTTCATTGTACACTCAAGAAATGTACATCAAAGCATACACATTTTCATTGTATATACAAGGAATTTACATCAAAACATACACATTTTCATTGTATAAACAAGAAATGTACATCAAAACTTACACATTTTCATTGTATATACAAGAAAAATACATCAAAACTTACACATTTTCATTGTATATACAAGAAATGTACATCAAAACATACACATTTTCATTGTAAATACAAGAAATGTACATCAAAACTTACACATTTTCATTGTATATACAAGAAATGTACATCAAAACTTACACATTTTCATTGTATATACACGAAATGTACAGCAAAACAAACCTTTTCATTGTATATACTAGAAATATACATCAAAACTACACATTTTCGTTGTACACTAAAGAAATGTACATCAAAACATACAGATTTTCATTGTTCAGACAAGAAATGTACATCAAAACTTACACATTTTCATTGTATATACAAGAAATGTACATCAAAACTTACACATTTTCATTGTGCACTCAAGAAATGTACATCAAAACTTACACATTTTCATTGTACACTCAAGACATGTACTTCAAAACATACACATTTTCATTTTATATACAAGAATGTACATCAAAACTTACACATTTTCATTGTACATACAAGAAATGTACATCAAAACATACACATTTTCATTGTATAGACAAGAAATGTACATCAAAACTTACACATTTTCATTCTATATACAAGAAATGTACATCAAAACATACACATTTTCATTGTATATACAAGAAATATACATAAAAACATACACATTTTCATTGTATATACAAGAAATGTACAGCAAAACATAAACCTTTTCATTGTATATACAAGAAATGTACATCAAAACTAAACATTTTCGTTGTACACTAAAGAAATGTACATCAAAACATACACATTTTCATTGTACAGACAAGAAATGGAAATCAAAACTTACACATTTTCATTGTATATACAAGAAATGTACATCAAAACTTACACATTTTCATTGTACACTCAAGAAATGTACATCAAAACATACACATTTTCATTGTATACACAAGAAATGTACATCAAAACTTACACATTTTCATTGTATATACAAGAAATGTACATAAAAAACTTACACATTTTCATTGTATATGCAAGAAATGTACATCAAAGCTTACACGTTTTCATTGTACATAAAAGAAATGTACATCAAAACTTACACATGTTCATTGTATATTCAAGAAATGTACATCAAAACTTGCACATTTTCGTTGTATATACAAGAAATGTACATCAAAACTTGCACATTTTCGTTGTATATACATGAAATGTACATCAAAACATACACATTTTCATTGTATATACAAGAAATGTACATAAAAACATACACACTTTCATTGTACACTCAAGAAATGTACATCAAAACATACACATTTTCATTGTATATACAAGAAATGTACATCAAAACTTACACATTTTCATTGTATATACAAGAAATATACATCAAAAACTTACACATTTTCATTGTACACTCAAGAAATGTACATCAAAACATACACATTTTCATTGTATATACAAGGAATGTACATCAAAACATACACATTTTCATTGTATATACAAGAAATGTACATCAAAACTTACACATTTTCATTGTATATACTAGAAATGTACATCAAAGCTTACACATTTTCATTGTATATACAAGAAAGGTACATCAAAACTTACACATTTTCATTGTATATACAAGAAATGTACATCAAAACATACACATTTTCATTGTATATACAAGAAATGTACATCAAAGCATACACAGTTTCATTGTAGACTCAAGAAATGTACATCAAAACATACACATTTTCATTGTATATACAAGGAATGTACATGAAAACATACACATTTTCATTGTATTAACTAGAAATGTACATCAAAAATTACACATTTTCGTTGTATATACAAGAAATGTACATCAAAACTTACACATTTTCATTGTATATACAAGAAATGTACATCAAAACATACACACTTTCATTGTACACTAAAGAAATGTACATCAAAACATACCCATTTTCATTGTACAGACAAGAAATATAAATCAAAACTTACACATTTTCATTGTATATACAAGAAATGTACATCAAAACTTACACATTTTCATTGTGCACTCAAGAAATGTACATCAAAACTTACACATTTTCATTGTATATACAAGAAATGTACCTCAAAACTTACACATTTTCATTGTATATACAAGAAATGTACATCAAAGCTGCAAATTTTCATCGTAAATACAAGAAATGTACATCAAAACTTACACATGTTCATTGTATATACAAGAAATGTACATCAAAACTGCACATTTTCGTTGTACACTAAAGAAATGTACATCAAAATATACACATTTTCATTGTACAGACAAGAAATGTATATCAAAACTTTCACATTTTCATTGTATATTCAAGAAATGTACATCAAAACTACACATTTTCATTGTGCACTCAAGAAATGTACATCAAAACTTACACATTTTCATTGTATATACAAGAAATGTACATCAAAACATACACATTTTCATTGTATATACAAGGAATGTCCATCAAAACATACACATTTTCATTGTATATACAAGGAATGTACATCAAAACTTACACATTTTCATTGTATATACTTGAAATGTACATCAAAACTTACACAATTTCATTGTATATACAAGAAATGTACATCAAAACTTACACATTTTCATTGTATATACAAGAAATGTACATCAAAACATACACATTTTCATTGTATATACAAGAAATGTATATCAAAACTTACACATTTTCATTGTATATACAAGAAATGTACATCAAAAACTTACACATTTTCATTGTACACTCAAAACATACACATTTTCATTGTATATACAAGGAATGTACATCAAAACATACACATTTTCATTGTATATACAAGGAATGTACATCAAAACTTACACATTTTCATTGGACATACAAGAAATGTACATCACAAACTTACACATTTTCATTGTATATACAAGAAATGTACATCAAAAGCTTACATATTTTGATTGTATATGCAAGAAATGCACATCAAAACTTACACATTTTCATTGTATATACAAGGAATGTACATCAAAACATACACATTTTCATTGTATATACAAGAAATGTACATCAAAACTTACACATTTTCATTGTATATACTAGAAATGTACATCAAAGCTTACACATTTTCATTGTATATACAAGAAAGGTACATCAAAACTTACACATTTTCATTGTATATACAAGAAATGTACATCAAAACATACACATTTTCATTGTATATACAAGAAATGTACATCAAAGCATACACATTTTCATTGTACACTCAAGAAATGTACATCAAAACATACACATTTTCATTGTATATACAAGGAATGTACATCAAAACATACACATTTTCATTGTATAAACAGGAAATGTACATCAAAACTTACACATTTTCATTGTATATACAAGAAAAATACATCAAAACTTACACATTTTCATTGTATATACAAGAAATGTACATCAAAACATACACATTTTCATTGTAAATACAAGAAATGTACATCAAAACTTACACATTTTCATTGTATATACAAGAAATGTACATAAAAACTTACACATTTTCATTGTATATACAAGAAATGTACATCAAAACTAAACATTTTCGTTGTACACTAAAGAAATGTACATCAAAACATACACATTTTCATTGTACAGACAAGAAATGTATATCAAAGCTTACACATTTTCATTGTATATACAAGAAATGTACATCAAAACTTACACATTTTCATTGTGCACTCAAGAAATGTACATCAAAACTTACACAATTTCATTGTACACTCAAGACATGTACTTCAAAACATACACATTTTCATTTTATATACAAGAATGTACATCAAAACTTACACATTTTCATTGTACATACAAGAAATGTACATCAAACATACACATTTTCATTGTATAGACAAGAAATGTACATCAAAACTTACACATTTTCATTCTATATACAAGAAATGTACATCAAAACATACACATTTTCATTGCATATACAAGAAATATACATAAAAACATACACATTTTCATTGTATATACAAGAAATGTACAGCAAAACATAAACCTTTTCATTGTATATACAAGAAATGTACATCAAAACTAAACATTTTCGTTGTACACTAAAGAAATGTACATCAAAACATACACATTTTCATTGTACAGACAAGAAATGTAAATCAAAACTTACACATTTTCATTGTATATACAAGAAATGTACATCAAAACTTACACATTTTCATTGTACACTCAAGAAATGTACATCAAAACATACACATTTTTATTGTATACACAAGAAATGTACATCAAAACTTACACATTTTCATTGTACATACAAGAAATGTACATAAAAAACTTACACATTTTCATTGTATATGCAAGAAATGTACATCAAAGCTTACACATTTTCATTGTACATACAAGAAATGTACATCAAAACTTACACATGTTCATTGTATATTCAAGAGATGTATATCAAAACTACACATTTTCATTGTATATACTAGAAATGTACATCAAAACTTACACATTTTCATTGTATATACAAGAAATGTACATCAAAACTTGCACATTTTCGTTGTATATACAAGAAATGTACATCAAAACATACACATTTTCATTGTATATACAAGAAATGTACATAAAAACATACACACTATCATTGTACACTCAAGAAATGTACATCAAAACATACACATTTTCATTGTATATACAAGAAATGTACATCAAAACTTACACATTTTCATTGTATATACAAGAAATATACATCAAAAACTTACACATTTTCATTGTACACTCAAGAAATGTACATCAAAACATACACATTTTCATTGTATATACAAGGAATGTACATCAAAACATACACATTTTCATTGTATATACAAGAAATGTACATCAAAACTTACACATTTTCATTGTATATACTAGAAATGTACATCAAAGCTTACACATTTTCATTGTATATACAAGAAAGGTACATCAAAACTTACACATTTTCATTGTATATACAAGAAATGTACATCAAAACATACACATTTTCATTGTATATACAAGAAATGTACATCAAAGCATACACACTTTCATTGTACACTCAAGAAATGTACATCAAAACTTACACATTTTCATTGTATATACAGGAAATGTACCTCAAAACTTACACACTTTCATTGTATATACAAGAAATGTACATCAAAGCTGCAAATTTTCATCGTAGATACAAGAAATGTACATCAAAACTTACACATGTTCATTGTATATACAAGAAATGTACATCAAAACTACACATTTTCGTTGTACACTAAAGAAATGTACATCAAAACATACACATTTTCATTGTACAGACAAGAAATATATTTCAAAACTTTCACATTTTCATTGTATATTCAAGAAATGTACATCAAAGCTACACATTTTCATTGTGCACTCAAGAAGTGTACATCAAAACTTACACATTTTCATTGTATATACAAGAAATGTACATCAAAACATACACATTTTCATTGTATATACAAGGAATGTACATCAAAACATACACATTTTCATTGTATATACAAGGAATGTACATCAAAACTTACACATTTTCATTGTATATACTAGAAATGTACATCAAAACTTACACAATTTCATTGTATATACAAGAAATGTACATCAAAACTTACACATTTTCATTGTATATACAAGAAATGTACATCAAAACATACACATTTTCATTGTATATACAAGAAATGTACATCAAAACTTACACATTTTCATTGTATATACAAGAATATACATCAAAAACTTACACATTTTCATTGTACACTCAAGAAATGTACATCAAAACATACACATTTTCATTGTATATACAAGGAATGTACATCAAAACATACACATTTTCATTGTATATACAAGGAATGTACATCAAAACTTACACATTTTCATTGTACATACAAGAAATGTACATCACAAACTTACACATTTTCATTGTATATACAAGAAATGTACATCAAAAGCTTACATATTTTCATTGTATATGCAAGAAATGCACTTCAAAACTTACACATTTTCATTGTACATACAAGAAATGTACATCACAAACTTACACATTTTCATTGTATATACAAGAAATGTACATCAAAAGCTTACATATTTTCATTGTATATGCAAGAAATGCACTTCAAAACTTACACATTTTCATTGTACATACAAGAAATGTAAATCACAAACTTACACATTTTCATTGTATATACGAGAAATGTACATCAAAACTTACACATTTTCATTGTATATACGAGAAATGTACATCAAAACTTACACATTTTCATTGTATATACGAGAAATGTACATCAAAACTTACACATTTTCATTGTATATACTAGAAATGTACATCAAAACTTACACATTTTCATTGTATATACAAGAAATGTACATCAAAACTTACACATTTTCATTGTACATACAGGAAATGTACATCAAAAGCTTACATATTTTCATTGTATATGCAAGAAATCCACATCAAAAGTTACACATTTTCATTGTATATAAGGAAATGCACATCAAAACTTACACATTTTCATTGTATATACAAGAAATGTACATCAAAACATACACATTTTCATTGTATATACAAGAAATGTACATCACAACTTACACATTTTCATTGTATATACAAGGAATGTACATCAAAACTTACACATTTTCATTGTACATACAAGAAATGTAAATCACAAACTTACACATTTTCATTGTATATACGAGAAATGTACATCAAAACTTACACTTTTTCATTGTATATACAAGAAATGTACATCAAAACTTACACATTTTCATTGTATATACATCAAAGCTGCACAGTTTCATTGTACACTCAAGAAATGTACATCAAAACATAGACATTTTCATTGTACAAATCAGAAATGTACATCAAAACTTACACATTTTCATTGTGCACTCAAGAAATGTACATCAAAACTTACACATTTTCATTGTACACTCAAGAATTGTACATCAAAACATACACATTTTCATTGTATATACAAGGAATGTACATCAAAACATACACATTTTCATTGTATATACAAGGAATGTACATCAAAACTTACACATTTTCATTGTACATACAAGAAATGTACATCACAAACTTACACATTTTCATTGTATATACAAGAAATGTACATCAAAAGCTTACATATTTTGATTGTATATGCAAGAAATGCACATCAAAACTTACACATTTTCATTGTATATACTAGAAATGTACATCAAAACTTACACATTTTCATTGTATATACAAGAAATGTACATCAAAACTTACACATTTTCATTGTACATACAGGAAATGTACATCAAAAGCTTACATATTCTCATTGTATATGCAAGAAATCCACATCAAAAGTTACACATTTTCATTGTATATAAGGAAATGCACATCAAAACTTACACATTTTCATTGTATATACAAGAAATGTACGTCAAAAACTTACACATTTTCATTGTACACTCAAGAAATTTACATCAAAACATACACATTTTCATTGTATATACAAGGAAAGTACACCAAAACATACACATTTTCATTGTATAAACAAGAAATGTACATCAAAACTTACACATTTTCATTGTATATACAAGAAAAATACTACCAAACTTACACATTTTCATTGTATATACAAGAAATGTACATCAAAACATACACATTTTCATTGTAAATACAAGAAATGTACATCAAAACTTACACATTTTCATTGTATATACATGAAATGTACATCAAAACTTACACATTTTCATTGTATATACAAGAAATGTACAGCAAAACAAACCTTTTCATTGTATATACAAGAAATATACATCAAAACTACACATTTTCGTTGTACACTAAAGAAATGTACTTCAAAACATACAGATTTTCATTGTTCAGACAAGAAATGTACATCAAAACTTACACATTTTCATTGTATATACAAGAAATGTACATCAAAACTTACACATTTTCATTGTGCACTCAAGAAATGTACATCAAAACTTACACATTTTCATTGTACACTCAAGACATGTACTTCAAAACATACACATTTTCATTTTATATACAAGAATGTACATCAAAACTTACACATTTTCATTGTACATACAAGAAATGTACATCAAAACTTACACATTTTCATTCTATATACAAGAAATGTACATCAAAACATACACATTTTCATTGTATATACAAGAAATATACATAAAAACATACACATTTTCATTGTATATACAAGAATTGTACAGGAAAACATAAACCTTTTAATTGTATATACAAGAAATGTACATCAAAACTAAACATTTTCGTTGTACACTAAAGAAATGTACATCAAAACTAAACATTTTCGTTGTACACTAAAGAAATGTACATCAAAACATACACATTTTCATTGTACAGACAAGAAATGGAAATCAAAACTTACACATTTTCATTGTATATACAAGAAATGTACATCAAAACTTACACATTTTCATTGTACACTCAAGAAATGTACATCAAAACATACACATTTTCATTGTATACACAAGAAATGTACATCAAAACTTACACATTTTCATTGTATATACAAGAAATGTACATAAAAAACTTACACATTTTCATTGTATATGCAAGAAATGTACATCAAAGCTTACACATTTTCATTGTACATACAAGAAATGTACATCAAAACTTACACATGTTCATTGTATATTCAAGAAATGTACATCAAAACTTACACATTTTCATTGTATATACAAGAAATGTACATCAAAACTTGCACATTTTCGTTGTATATACAAGAAATGTACATCAAAACATACACATTTTCATTGTATATACAAGAAATGTACATAAAAACATACACACTTTCATTGTACACTCAAGAAATGTACATCAAAACATACACATTTTCATTGTATATACAAGAAATGTACATCAAAACTTACACATTTTCATTGTATATACAAGAGATATACATCAAAAACTTACACATTTTCATTGTACACTCAAGAAATGTACATCAAACCATACACATTTTCATTGTATATACAAGGAATGTACATCAAAACATACACATTTTCATTGTATATACAAGAAATGTACATCAAAACTTACACATTTTCATTGTATATACTAGAAATGTACATCAAAGCTTACACATTTTCATTGTATATACAAGAAAGGTACATCAAAGCTTACACATTTTCATTGTATATACAAGAAATGTACATCAAAACATACACATTTTCATTGTATATACAAGAAATGTACATCAAAGCATACACACTTTCATTGTACACTCAAGAAATGTACATCAAAACATACACATTTTCATTGTATATATAAGGAATGTACATGAAAACATACACATTTTCATTGTATTAACTAGAAATGTACATCAAAAATTACACATTTTCGTTGTATATACAAGAAATGTACATCAAAACTTACACATTTTCATTGTATATACAAGAAATGTACATCAAAACATACACACTTACATTGTACACTAAAGAAATGTACATCAAAACATACACATTTTCATTGTACAGACAAGAAATATAAATCAAAACTTACACATTTTCATTGTATATACAAGAAATGTACATCAAAACTTACACATTTTCATTGTGCACTCAAGAAATGTACATCAAAACTTACACATTTTCATTGTATATACAAGAAATGTACCTCAAAACTTACACATTTTCATTGTATATACAAGAAATGTACATCAAAGCTGCAAATTTTCATCGTAAATACAAGAAATGTACATCAAAACTTACACATGTTCATTGTATATACAAGAAATGTACATCAACACTACACATTTTCGTTGTACACTAAAGAAATGTACATCAAAACATACACATTTTCATTGTGCAGACAAGAAATATATATCAAAACTTACACATTTTCATTGTACACTCAAGAATTGTACATCAAAACATACACATTTTCATTGTATATACAAGGAATGTACATCAAAACATACACATTTTCATTGTATATACAAGGAATGTACATCAAAACTTACACATTTTCATTGTACATACAAGAAATGTACATCACAAACTTACACATTTTCATTGTATATACAAGAAATGTACATCAAAAGCTTACATATTTTGATTGTATATACAAGAAATGTACATCAAAACTTACACATTTTCATTGTACATACAGGAAATGTACATCAAAAGCTTACATATTTTCATTGTATATGCAAGAAATCCACATCAAAAGTTACACATTTTCATTGTATATAAGGAAATGCACATCAAAACTTACACATTTTCATTGTATATACAAGAAATGTACATCAAAAACTTACACATTTTCATTGTACACTCAAGAAATGTACATCAAAGCATACACATTTTCATTGTACACTCAAGAAATGTACATCAAAACATACACATTTTCATTGTATATACAAGGAATGTACATCAAAACATACACATTTTCATTGTATAAACAAGAAATGTACATCAAAACTTACACATTTTCATTGTATATACAAGAAAAATACATCAAAACTTACACATTTTCATTGTATATACAAGAAATGTACATCAAAACATACACATTTTCATTGTAAATACAAGAAATGTACATCAAAACTTACACATTTTCATTGTATATACAAGAAATGTACATAAAAACTTACACATTTTCATTGTATATACAAGAAATGTACATCAAAACTAAACATTTTCGTTGTACACTAAAGAAATGTACATCAAAACATACACATTTTCATTGTACAGACAAGAAATGTAAATCAAAGCTTACACATTTTCATTGTATATACAAGAAATGTACATCAAAACTTACACATTTTCATTGTGCACTCAAGAAATGTACATCAAAACTTACACAATTTCATTGTACACTCAAGACATGTACTTCAAAACATACACATTTTCATTTTATATACAAGAATGTACATCAAAACTTACACATTTTCATTGTACATACAAGAAATGTACATCAAACATACACATTTTCATTGTATAGACAAGAAATGTACATCAAAACTTACACATTTTCATTCTATATACAAGAAATGTACATCAAAACATACACATTTTCATTGCATATACAAGAAATATACATAAAAACATACACATTTTCATTGTATATACAAGAAATGTACAGCAAAACATAAACCTTTTCATTGTATATACAAGAAATGTACATCAAAACTAAACATTTTCGTTGTACACTAAAGAAATGTACATCAAAACATACACATTTTCATTGTACAGACAAGAAATGTAAATCAAAACTTACACATTTTCATTGTATATACAAGAAATGTACATCAAAACTTACACATTTTCATTGTACACTCAAGAAATGTACATCAAAACATACACATTTTTATTGTATACACAAGAAATGTACATCAAAACTTACACATTTTCATTGTACATACAAGAAATGTACATAAAAAACTTACACATTTTCATTGTATATGCAAGAAATGTACATCAAAGCTTACACATTTTCATTGTACATACAAGAAATGTACATCAAAACTTACACATGTTCATTGTATATTCAAGAGATGTATATCAAAACTACACATTTTCATTGTATATACTAGAAATGTACATCAAAACTTACACATTTTCATTGTATATACAAGAAATGTACATCAAAACTTGCACATTTTCGTTGTATATACAAGAAATGTACATCAAAACATACACATTTTCATTGTATATACAAGAAATGTACATAAAAACATACACACTTTCATTGTACACTCAAGAAATGTACATCAAAACATACACATTTTCATTGTATATACAAGAAATGTACATCAAAACTTACACATTTTCATTGTATATACTAGAAATGTACATCAAAGCTTACACATTTTCATTGTATATACAAGAAAGGTACATCAAAACTTACACATTTTCATTGTATATACAAGAAATGTACATCAAAACATACACATTTTCATTGTATATACAAGAAATGTACATCAAAGCATACACACTTTCATTGTACACTCAAGAAATGTACATCAAAACTTACACATTTTCATTGTATATACAGGAAATGTACCTCAAAACTTACACACTTTCATTGTATATACAAGAAATGTACATCAAAGCTGCAAATTTTCATCGTAGATACAAGAAATGTACATCAAAACTTACACATGTTCATTGTATATACAAGAAATGTACATCAAAACTACACATTTTCGTTGTACACTAAAGAAATGTACATCAAAACATACACATTTTCATTGTACAGACAAGAAATATATTTCAAAACTTTCACATTTTCATTGTATATTCAAGAAATGTACATCAAAACTACACATTTTCATTGTGCACTCAAGAAGTGTACATCAAAACTTACACATTTTCATTGTATATACAAGAAATGTACATCAAAACATACACATTTTCATTGTATATACAAGGAATGTACATCAAAACATACACATTTTCATTGTATATACAAGGAATGTACATCAAAACTTACACATTTTCATTGTATATACTAGAAATGTACATCAAAACTTACACAATTTCATTGTATATACAAGAAATGTACATCAAAACTTACACATTTTCATTGTATATACAAGAAATGTACATCAAAACATACACATTTTCATTGTATATACAAGAAATGTACATCAAAACTTACACATTTTCATTGTATATACAAGAATATACATCAAAAACTTACACATTTTCATTGTACACTCAAGAAATGTACATCAAAACATACACATTTTCATTGTATATACAAGGAATGTACATCAAAACATACACATTTTCATTGTATATACAAGGAATGTACATCAAAACTTACACATTTTCATTGTACATACAAGAAATGTACATCACAAACTTACACATTTTCATTGTATATACAAGAAATGTACATCAAAAGCTTACATATTTTCATTGTATATGCAAGAAATGCACTTCAAAACTTACACATTTTCATTGTACATACAAGAAATGTACATCACAAACTTACACATTTTCATTGTATATACAAGAAATGTACATCAAAAGCTTACATATTTTCATTGTATATGCAAGAAATGCACTTCAAAACTTACACATTTTCATTGTACATACAAGAAATGTAAATCACAAACTTACACATTTTCATTGTATATACGAGAAATGTACATCAAAACTTACACATTTTCATTGTATATACGAGAAATGTACATCAAAACTTACACATTTTCATTGTATATACGAGAAATGTACATCAAAACTTACACATTTTCATTGTATATACTAGAAATGTACATCAAAACTTACACATTTTCATTGTATATACAAGAAATGTACATCAAAACTTACACATTTTCATTGTACATACAGGAAATGTACATCAAAAGCTTACATATTTTCATTGTATATGCAAGAAATCCACATCAAAAGTTACACATTTTCATTGTATATAAGGAAATGCACATCAAAACTTACACATTTTCATTGTATATACAAGAAATGTACATCAAAACATACACATTTTCATTGTATATACAAGAAATGTACATCACAACTTACACATTTTCATTGTATATACAAGGAATGTACATCAAAACTTACACATTTTCATTGTACATACAAGAAATGTAAATCACAAACTTACACATTTTCATTGTATATACGAGAAATGTACATCAAAACTTACTCATTATCATTGTATATACAAGAAATGTACATCAAAACTTACACATTTTCATTGTATATACATCAAAGCTGCACAGTTTCATTGTACACTCAAGAAATGTACATCAAAACATAGACATTTTCATTGTACAAATCAGAAATGTACATCAAAACTTACACATTTTCATTGTGCACTCAAGAAATGTACATCAAAACTTACACATTTTCATTGTACACTCAAGAATTGTACATCAAAACATACACATTTTCATTGTATATACAAGGAATGTACATCAAAACATACACATTTTCATTGTATATACAAGGAATGTACATCAAAACTTACACATTTTCATTGTACATACAAGAAATGTACATCACAAACTTACACATTTTCATTGTATATACAAGAAATGTACATCAAAAGCTTACATATTTTGATTGTATATGCAAGAAATGCACATCAAAACTTACACATTTTCATTGTATATACTAGAAATGTACATCAAAACTTACACATTTTCATTGTATATACAAGAAATGTACATCAAAACTTACACATTTTCATTGTACATACAGGACATGTACATCAAAAGCTTACATATTCTCATTGTATATGCAAGAAATCCACATCAAAAGTTACACATTTTCATTGTATATAAGGAAATGCACATCAAAACTTACACATTTTCATTGTATATACAAGAAATGTACGTCAAAAACTTACACATTTTCATTGTACACTCAAGAAATGTACATCAAAACATACACATTTTCATTGTATATACAAGGAAAGTACACCAAAACATACACATTTTCATTGTATAAACAAGAAATGTACATCAAAACTTACACATTTTCATTGTATATACAAGAAAAATACTACCAAACTTACACATTTTCATTGTATATACAAGAAATGTACATCAAAACATACACATTTTCATTGTAAATACAAGAAATGTACATCAAAACTTACACATTTTCATTGTATATACATGAAATGTACATCAAAACTTACACATTTTCATTGTATATACAAGAAATGTACAGCAAAACAAACCTTTTCATTGTATATACAAGAAATATACATCAAAACTACACATTTTCGTTGTACACTAAAGAAATGTACTTCAAAACATACAGATTTTCATTGTTCAGACAAGAAATGTACATCAAAACTTACACATTTTCATTGTATATACCAGAAATGTACATCAAAACTTACACATTTTCATTGTGCACTCAAGAAATGTACATCAAAACTTACACATTTTCATTGTATATACAAGAAATGTACATCAAAACTTGCACATTTTCGTTGTATATACAAGAAATGTACATCAAAACATACACATTTTCATTGTATATACAAGAAATGTACATAAAAACATACACACTTTCATTGTACACTCAAGAAATGTACATCAAAACATACACATTTTCATTGTATATACAAGAAATGTACATCAAAACTTACACATTTTCATTGTATATACTAGAAATGTACATCAAAGCTTACACATTTTCATTGTATATACAAGAAAGGTACATCAAAACTTACACATTTTCATTGTATATACAAGAAATGTACATCAAAACATACACATTTTCATTGTATATACAAGAAATGTACATCAAAGCATACACACTTTCATTGTACACTCAAGAAATGTACATCAAAACTTACACATTTTCATTGTATATACAGGAAATGTACCTCAAAACTTACACACTTTCATTGTATATACAAGAAATGTACATCAAAGCTGCAAATTTTCATCGTAGATACAAGAAATGTACATCAAAACTTACACATGTTCATTGTATATACAAGAAATGTACATCAAAACTACACATTTTCGTTGTACACTAAAGAAATGTACATCAAAACATACACATTTTCATTGTACAGACAAGAAATATATTTCAAAACTTTCACATTTTCATTGTATATTCAAGAAATGTACATCAAAACTACACATTTTCATTGTGCACTCAAGAAGTGTACATCAAAACTTACACATTTTCATTGTATATACAAGAAATGTACATCAAAACATACACATTTTCATTGTATATACAAGGAATGTACATCAAAACATACACATTTTCATTGTATATACAAGGAATGTACATCAAAACTTACACATTTTCATTGTATATACTAGAAATGTACATCAAAACTTACACAATTTCATTGTATATACAAGAAATGTACATCAAAACTTACACATTTTCATTGTATATACAAGAAATGTACATCAAAACATACACATTTTCATTGTATATACAAGAAATGTACATCAAAACTTACACATTTTCATTGTATATACAAGAATATACATCAAAAACTTACACATTTTCATTGTACACTCAAGAAATGTACATCAAAACATACACATTTTCATTGTATATACAAGGAATGTACATCAAAACATACACATTTTCATTGTATATACAAGGAATGTACATCAAAACTTACACATTTTCATTGTACATACAAGAAATGTACATCACAAACTTACACATTTTCATTGTATATACAAGAAATGTACATCAAAAGCTTACATATTTTCATTGTATATGCAAGAAATGCACTTCAAAACTTACACATTTTCATTGTACATACAAGAAATGTACATCACAAACTTACACATTTTCATTGTATATACAAGAAATGTACATCAAAAGCTTACATATTTTCATTGTATATGCAAGAAATGCACTTCAAAACTTACACATTTTCATTGTACATACAAGAAATGTAAATCACAAACTTACACATTTTCATTGTATATACGAGAAATGTACATCAAAACTTACACATTTTCATTGTATATACGAGAAATGTACATCAAAACTTACACATTTTCATTGTATATACGAGAAATGTACATCAAAACTTACACATTTTCATTGTATATACTAGAAATGTACATCAAAACTTACACATTTTCATTGTATATACAAGAAATGTACATCAAAACTTACACATTTTCATTGTACATACAGGAAATGTACATCAAAAGCTTACATATTTTCATTGTATATGCAAGAAATCCACATCAAAAGTTACACATTTTCATTGTATATAAGGAAATGCACATCAAAACTTACACATTTTCATTGTATATACAAGAAATGTACATCAAAACATACACATTTTCATTGTATATACAAGAAATGTACATCACAACTTACACATTTTCATTGTATATACAAGGAATGTACATCAAAACTTACACATTTTCATTGTACATACAAGAAATGTAAATCACAAACTTACACATTTTCATTGTATATACGAGAAATGTACATCAAAACTTACACATTATCATTGTATATACAAGAAATGTACATCAAAACTTACACATTTTCATTGTATATACATCAAAGCTGCACAGTTTCATTGTACACTCAAGAAATGTACATCAAAACATAGACATTTTCATTGTACAAATCAGAAATGTACATCAAAACTTACACATTTTCATTGTGCACTCAAGAAATGTACATCAAAACTTACACATTTTCATTGTACACTCAAGAATTGTACATCAAAACATACACATTTTCATTGTATATACAAGGAATGTACATCAAAACATACACATTTTCATTGTATATACAAGGAATGTACATCAAAACTTACACATTTTCATTGTACATACAAGAAATGTACATCACAAACTTACACATTTTCATTGTATATACAAGAAATGTACATCAAAAGCTTACATATTTTGATTGTATATGCAAGAAATGCACATCAAAACTTACACATTTTCATTGTATATACTAGAAATGTACATCAAAACTTACACATTTTCATTGTATATACAAGAAATGTACATCAAAACTTACACATTTTCATTGTACATACAGGACATGTACATCAAAAGCTTACATATTCTCATTGTATATGCAAGAAATCCACATCAAAAGTTACACATTTTCATTGTATATAAGGAAATGCACATCAAAACTTACACATTTTCATTGTATATACAAGAAATGTACGTCAAAAACTTACACATTTTCATTGTACACTCAAGAAATGTACATCAAAACATACACATTTTCATTGTATATACAAGGAAAGTACACCAAAACATACACATTTTCATTGTATAAACAAGAAATGTACATCAAAACTTACACATTTTCATTGTATATACAAGAAAAATACTACCAAACTTACACATTTTCATTGTATATACAAGAAATGTACATCAAAACATACACATTTTCATTGTAAATACAAGAAATGTACATCAAAACTTACACATTTTCATTGTATATACATGAAATGTACATCAAAACTTACACATTTTCATTGTATATACAAGAAATGTACAGCAAAACAAACCTTTTCATTGTATATACAAGAAATATACATCAAAACTACACATTTTCGTTGTACACTAAAGAAATGTACTTCAAAACATACAGATTTTCATTGTTCAGACAAGAAATGTACATCAAAACTTACACATTTTCATTGTATATACAAGAAATGTACATCAAAACTTACACATTTTCATTGTGCACTCAAGAAATGTACATCAAAACTTACACATTTTCATTGTACACTCAAGACATGTACTTCAAAACATACACATTTTCATTTTATATACAAGAATGTACATCAAAACTTACACATTTTCATTGTACATACAAGAAATGTACATCAAAACTTACACATTTTCATTCTATATACAAGAAATGTACATCAAAACATACACATTTTCATTGTATATACAAGAAATATACATAAAAACATACACATTTTCATTGTATATACAAGAATTGTACAGGAAAACATAAACCTTTTAATTGTATATACAAGAAATGTACATCAAAACTAAACATTTTCGTTGTACACTAAAGAAATGTACATCAAAACTAAACATTTTCGTTGTACACTAAAGAAATGTACATCAAAACATACACATTTTCATTGTACAGACAAGAAATGGAAATCAAAACTTACACATTTTCATTGTATATACAAGAAATGTACATCAAAACTTACACATTTTCATTGTACACTCAAGAAATGTACATCAAAACATACACATTTTCATTGTATACACAAGAAATGTACATCAAAACTTACACATTTTCATTGTATATACAAGAAATGTACATAAAAAACTTACACATTTTCATTGTTTATGCAAGAAATGTACATCAAAGCTTACACATTTTCATTGTACATACAAGAAATGTACATCAAAACTTACACATGTTCATTGTATATTCAAGAAATGTACATCAAAACTTACACATTTTCATTGTATATACAAGAAATGTACATCAAAACTTGCACATTTTCGTTGTATATACAAGAAATGTACATCAAAACATACACATTTTCATTGTATATACAAGAAATGTACATAAAAACATACACACTTTCATTGTACACTCAAGAAATGTACATCAAAACATACACATTTTCATTGTATATACAAGAAATGTACATCAAAACTTACACATTTTCATTGTATATACAAGAGATATACATCAAAAACTTACACATTTTCATTGTACACTCAACAAATGTACATCAAACCATACACATTTTCATTGTATATACAAGGAATGTACATCAAAACATACACATTTTCATTGTATATACAAGAAATGTACATCAAAACTTACACATTTTCATTGTATATACTAGAAATGTACATCAAAGCTTACACATTTTCATTGTATATACAAGAAAGGTACATCAAAGCTTACACATTTTCATTGTATATACAAGAAATGTACATCAAAACATACACATTTTCATTGTATATACAAGAAATGTACATCAAAGCATACACACTTTCATTGTACACTCAAGAAATGTACATCAAAACATACACATTTTCATTGTATATATAAGGAATGTACATGAAAACATACACATTTTCATTGTATTAACTAGAAATGTACATCAAAAATTACACATTTTCGTTGTATATACAAGAAATGTACATCAAAACTTACACATTTTCATTGTATATACAAGAAATGTACATCAAAACATACACACTTTCATTGTACACTAAAGAAATGTACATCAAAACATACACATTTTCATTGTACAGACAAGAAATATAAATCAAAACTTACACATTTTCATTGTATATACAAGAAATGTACATCAAAACTTACACATTTTCATTGTGCACTCAAGAAATGTACATCAAAACTTACACATTTTCATTGTATATACAAGAAATGTACCTCAAAACTTACACATTTTCATGGTATATACAAGAAATGTACATCAAAGCTGCAAATTTTCATCGTAAATACAAGAAATGTACATCAAAACTTACACATGTTCATTGTATATACAAGAAATGTACATCAACACTACACATTTTCGTTGTACACTAAAGAAATGTACATCAAAACATACACATTTTCATTGTGCAGACAAGAAATATATATCAAAACTTACACATTTTCATTGTACACTCAAGAATTGTACATCAAAACATACACATTTTCATTGTATATACAAGGAATGTACATCAAAACATACACATTTTCATTGTATATACAAGGAATGTACATCAAAACTTACACATTTTCATTGTACATACAAGAAATGTACATCACAAACTTACACATTTTCATTGTATATACAAGAAATGTACATCAAAAGCTTACATATTTTGATTGTATATACAAGAAATGTACATCAAAACTTACACATTTTCATTGTACATACAGGAAATGTACATCAAAAGCTTACATATTTTCATTGTATATGCAAGAAATCCACATCAAAAGTTACACATTTTCATTGTATATAAGGAAATGCACATCAAAACTTACACATTTTCATTGTATATACAAGAAATGTACATCAAAAACTTACACATTTTCATTGTACACTCAAGAAATGTACATCAAAACATACACATTTTCATTGTATATACAAGGAATGTACACCAAAACATACATATTTTCATTGTATAAACAAGAAATGTACATCAAAACTTACACATTTTCATTGTATATACAAGAAAAATACTACCAAACTTACACATTTTCATTGTATATACAAGAAATGTACATCAAAACATACACATTTTCATTGTAAATACAAGAAATGTACATCAAAACTTACACATTTTCATTGCATATACTAGAAATGTACATCAAAACTTACACATTTTCATTGTATATACAAGAAATGTACAGCAAAACAAACCTTTTCATTGTATATACAAGAAATATACATCAAAACTACACATTTTCGTTGTACACTAAAGAAATGTACATCAAAACATACAGATTTTCATTGTTCAGACAAGAAATGTACATCAAAACTTACACATTTTCATTGTATATACAAGAAATGTAAATCAAAACTTACACATTTTCATTGTATATACAAGAAATGTACATCAAAACTTACACATTTTCATTGTACACTCAAGAAATATACATCAAAACATACACATTTTCATTGTATACACAAGACATGTACATCAAAACTTACACATTTTCATTGTACATACAAGAAATGTACATAAAAAACTTAGACATTTTCATTGTATATGCAAGAAATGTACATCAAAGCTTACACATTTTCATTGTACATACAAGAAATGTACATCAAAACTTACACATGTTCATTGTATATTCAAGAGATGTATATCAAAACTACACATTTTCATTGTATATACTAGAAATGTACATCAAAACTTACACATTTTCATTGTATATACAAGAAATGTACATCAAAACTTGCACATTTTCGTTGTATATACAAGAAATGTACATCAAAACATACACATTTTCATTGTATATACAAGAAATGTACATAAAAACTTACACATTTTCATTGTATATACAAGAGATATACATCAAAAACTTACACATTTTCATTGTACACTCAAGAAATGTACATCAAAACATACACATTTTCATTGTATATACAAGGAATGTACATCAAAACATACACATTTTCATTGTATATACAAGAAATGTACATCAAAACTTACACATTTTCATTGTATATATTAGAAATGTACATCAAAGCTTACACATTTTCATTGTATATACAAGAAAGGTACATCAAAACTTACACATTTTCATTGTATATACAAGAAATGTACATAAAAACATACACACTTTCATTGTACACTCAAGAAATGTACATCAAAACATACACATTTTCATTGTATATACAAGAAATGTAAATCAAAACTTACACATTTTCATTGTATATACAAGAGATATACATCAAAAACTTACACATTTTCATTGTACACTCAAGAAATGTACATCAAAACATACACATTTTCATTGTATATACAAGGAATGTACATCAAAACATACACATTTTCATTGTATATACAAGAAATGTACATCAAAACTTACACATTTTCATTGTATATACTAGAAATGTACATCAAAGCTTACACATTTTCATTGTATATACAAGAAAGGTACATCAAAACTTACACATTTTCATTGTATATACAAGAAATGTACATCAAAACATACACATTTTCATTGTATATACAAGAAATGTACATCAAAGCATACACACTTTCATTGTACACTCAAGAAATGTACATCAAAACATACACATTTTCATTGTATATATAAGGAATGTACATGAAAACATACACATTTTCATTGTATTAACTAGAAATGTACATCAAAAATTACACATTTTCGTTGTATATACAAGAAATGTACATCAAAACTTACACATTTTCATTGTATATACAAGAAATGTACATCAAAACATACACACTTTCATTGTACACTAAAGAAATGTACATCAAAACATACACATTTTCATTGTACAGACAAGAAATATAAATCAAAACTTACACATTTTCATTGTATATACAAGAAATGTACATCAAAACTTACACATTTTCATTGTGCACTCAAGAAATGTACATCAAAACTTACACATTTTCATTGTATATACAAGAAATGTACCTCAAAACTTACACATTTTCATTGTATATACAAGAAATGTACATCAAAGCTGCAAATTTTCATCGCAAATACAAGAAATGTACATCAAAACTTACACATGTTCATTGTATATACAAGAAATGTACATCAACACTACACATTTTCGTTGTACACTAAAGAAATGTACATCAAAACATACACATTTTCATTGTACAGACAAGAAATATATATCAAAACGTACACATTTTCATTGTATATTCAAGAAATGTACATCAAAACTACACATTTTCATTGTGCACTCAAGAAATGTACATCAAAACTTACACATTTTCATTGTATATACAAGGAATGTACACCAAAACATACATATTTTCATTGTATAAACAAGAAATGTACATCAAAACTTACACATTTTCATTGTATATACAAGAAAAATACTACCAAACTTACACATTTTCATTGTATATACAAGAAATGTACATCAAAACATACACATTTTCATTGTAAATACAAGAAATGTACATCAAAACTTACACATTTTCATTGCATATACTAGAAATGTACATCAAAACTTACACATTTTCATTGTATATACAAGAAATGTACAGCAAAACAAACCTTTTCATTGTATATACAAGAAATATACATCAAAACTACACATTTTCGTTGTACACTAAAGAAATGTACATCAAAACATACAGATTTTCATTGTTCAGACAAGAAATGTACATCAAAACTTACACATTTTCATTGTATATACAAGAAATGTAAATCAAAACTTACACATTTTCATTGTATATACAAGAAATGTACATCAAAACTTACACATTTTCATTGTACACTCAAGAAATATACATCAAAACATACACATTTTCATTGTATACACAAGACATGTACATCAAAACTTACACATTTTCATTGTACATACAAGAAATGTACATAAAAAACTTAGACATTTTCATTGTATATGCAAGAAATGTACATCAAAGCTTACACATTTTCATTGTACATACAAGAAATGTACATCAAAACTTACACATGTTCATTGTATATTCAAGAGATGTATATCAAAACTACACATTTTCATTGTATATACTAGAAATGTACATCAAAACTTACACATTTTCATTGTATATACAAGAAATGTACATCAAAACTTGCACATTTTCGTTGTATATACAAGAAATGTACATCAAAACATACACATTTTCATTGTATATACAAGAAATGTACATAAAAACTTACACATTTTCATTGTATATACAAGAGATATACATCAAAAACTTACACATTTTCATTGTACACTCAAGAAATGTACATCAAAACATACACATTTTCATTGTATATACAAGGAATGTACATCAAAACATACACATTTTCATTGTATATACAAGAAATGTACATCAAAACTTACACATTTTCATTGTATATATTAGAAATGTACATCAAAGCTTACACATTTTCATTGTATATACAAGAAAGGTACATCAAAACTTACACATTTTCATTGTATATACAAGAAATGTACATAAAAACATACACACTTTCATTGTACACTCAAGAAATGTACATCAAAACATACACATTTTCATTGTATATACAAGAAATGTAAATCAAAACTTACACATTTTCATTGTATATACAAGAGATATACATCAAAAACTTACACATTTTCATTGTACACTCAAGAAATGTACATCAAAACATACACATTTTCATTGTATATACAAGGAATGTACATCAAAACATACACATTTTCATTGTATATACAAGAAATGTACATCAAAACTTACACATTTTCATTGTATATACTAGAAATGTACATCAAAGCTTACACATTTTCATTGTATATACAAGAAAGGTACATCAAAACTTACACATTTTCATTGTATATACAAGAAATGTACATCAAAACATACACATTTTCATTGTATATACAAGAAATGTACATCAAAGCATACACACTTTCATTGGACACTCAAGAAATGTACATCAAAACATACACATTTTCATTGTATATATAAGGAATGTACATGAAAACATACACATTTTCATTGTATTAACTAGAAATGTACATCAAAAATTACACATTTTCGTTGTATATACAAGAAATGTACATCAAAACTTACACATTTTCATTGTATATACAAGAAATGTACATCAAAACATACACACTTTCATTGTACACTAAAGAAATGTACATCAAAACATACACATTTTCATTGTACAGACAAGAAATATAAATCAAAACTTACACATTTTCATTGTATATACAAGAAATGTACATCAAAACTTACACATTTTCATTGTGCACTCAAGAAATGTACATCAAAACTTACACATTTTCATTGTATATACAAGAAATGTACCTCAAAACTTACACATTTTCATTGTATATACAAGAAATGTACATCAAAGCTGCAAATTTTCATCGCAAATACAAGAAATGTACATCAAAACTTACACATGTTCATTGTATATACAAGAAATGTACATCAACACTACACATTTTCGTTGTACACTAAAGAAATGTACATCAAAACATACACATTTTCATTGTACAGACAAGAAATATATATCAAAACGTACACATTTTCATTGTATATTCAAGAAATGTACATCAAAACTACACATTTTCATTGTGCACTCAAGAAATGTACATCAAAACTTACACATTTTCATTGTATATACAAGAAATGTACATCAAAACATACACATTTTCATTGTATATACAAGGAATGTACATCAAAACATACACATTTTCATTGTATATACAAGGAATGTACATCAAAACTTACACATTTTCATTGTATATACTAGAAATGTACATCAAAACTTACACAATTTCATTGTATATACAAGAAATGTACATCAAAACATACACATTTTCATTGTATATACAAGAAATGTACATCAAAACTTACACATTTTCATTGTATATACAAGAAATGTACATCAAAAACTTACACATTTTCATTGTACACTCAAGAAATGTACATCAAAACATACACATTTTCATTGTATATACAAGGAATGTACATCAAAACATACACATTTTCATTGTATATACAAGGAATGTACATCAAAACTTACACATTTTCATTGTACATACAAGAAATGTACATCACAAACTTACACATTTTCATTGTATATACAAGAAATGTACATCAAAAGCTTACATATTTTCATTGTGTATGCAAGAAATGCACAACAAAACTTACACATTTTCATTGTATATACTAGAAATGTACATCAAAACTTACACATTTTCATTGTATATACAAGAAATGTACATCAAAACTTACACATATTCATTGTACATACAGGAAATGTACATCAAAAGCTTACATATTTTCATTGTATATGCAAGAAATCCACATCAAAAGTTACACAATTTCATTGTATATAAGGAAATGCACATCAAAACTTACACATTTTCATTGTATATACAAGAAATGTACATCAAAACATACACATTTTCATTGTATATACAAGAAATGTACATCACAACTTACACATTTTCATTGTATATACAAGGAATGTACATCAAAACTTACACATTTTCATTGTACATACAAGAAATGTACATCACAAACTTACACATTTTCATTGTATATACGAGAAATGTACATCAAAACTTACACATTTTCATTGTATATACAAGAAATGTACATCAAAACTTACACATTTTCATTGTATATACATCAAATCTGCATATTTTCATTGTACACTCAAGAAATGTACATCAAAACATAGACATTTTCATTGTACAAACAAGAAATGTACATCAAAACTTACACATTTTCATTGTGCACTCAAGAAATGTACATCAAAACTTACACACTTTCATTGTACACTCAAGAATTGTACATCAAAACATACACATTTTCATTGTATACACAAGAAACGTACATCAAAACTTACACATTTTCATTGTACATACAAGAAATGTGCATCAAAAACTTACACATTTTCATTGTACATGCAAGAAATGTACATCAAAACTTACACAATTTCATTGTACATACAAGAAATGTACATCAAAACTTACACATTTTCATTGTATATACAAGAAATATACATCAAAACTACAAATTTTCATTGTATATACAAGAAATGTACATCAAAACTTACACATTTTCATTGTATATACAAGAAATGTACATCAAAACTTACACATTTTCATTGTATATACAAGAATTGTACATAAAAGCTCACACATTTTCACTGTATATACAAGAAATGTACATGAAAACATAGACGTTTTCATTGTATATACAAGAAATGTACATCAAAACATACACATTTTCATTGTATATACAAGAAATGTACAACAAAACTTACACATTTTCATTGTACACTCAAGAAATGTACATCAAAACTTACACGTTTTCATTGTATATACAAGGAATGTACATCAAAACTTACACATTTTCATTGTATATACAAGAAATGTACATCAAAACTTACACATTTTCATTGTATATACAAGAAATGTACATCAAAACTTACACATTTTCATTGTATATACAAGAAATGTACATCAAAACTCACACATTTTCATTGTATATACAAGAAATGTACATGAAAACATATACATTTTCATTGTATATACAAGAAATGTACATCAAAACTTACACATTTTCATTGTATATACAAGAAATGTACATCAAAAGATACACATTTTCATTGTATATTCAAGAAATGTACATCAAAACTTACACATTTTCATTGTATATACAAGGAATGTACATCAAAACATACACGTTTTCATTGTATATACAAGAAATGTACATCAAAACTTACACATTTTCATTGTATATACAAGGAATGTACATCAAAACTTACACATTTTCATTGTACATTCAAGAAGTGTACATCAAAGCTTACACATTCTCATTGTATATACAAGAAATGTACTTCAAAACATACACATTTTCATGGTATATACAAGAATGTACATCAAAACTTACACATTTTCATTGTACATACAAGAAATGTACATCAAAACATACACATTTTCATTGTATATACAATAAATGTACATCAAAACTTTTACATTTTCACTGGATATACAAGAAATGTACATCAAAACCTATACATTTTCATTGTATATACAAGAAATGTACATCAAAACTTTTACATTTTCACTGGATATACAAGAAATGTACAGCAAAACAAACCTTTTCATTGTATATACAAGAAATGTACATCAAAACTACACATTTTGGTTGTACACTAAAGAAATGTACATCAAAGCATACAGATTTTCATTGTGCACTCAAGAAATGTACATCAAACCTTACACATTTTCATTGTACACTCAAGAAATGTACATCAAAACATACACATTTTCATTGTATACACAGGAAATGTACATCAAAACTTACACATTTTCATTGTACATACAAGTAATGCACATCAAAACTTACACATTTTCATTGTACATACAAGAAATGTACATCAAAACTTGCACATTTTCATTGTATATATAAGAAATGTACATCAAAACTACACATTTTCATTGTATATACAAGAAATCTGCATCAAAACTTACACATCTTCATTGTATATACAAGAAATGTACATCAAAACTTACACATTTTCATTGTATATACAAGAATTGTACATCAAAGCTCACACATTTTCATTGTATATACAAGAAATGTACATGAAAACATACACATTTTCATTGTATATACAAGAAATGTACATCAAAACTTACACGTTCTCATTGTACATACAAGAAATGTACATCAAAACCTACACATTTTCATTGTACATAGAAGAAATGTACATCAAAACTTACACATTTTCATTGTATATACAAGAATTGTACATCAAAGCTTACATATTTTCATTGTACATTAAAGAAATGTACATCAAAACTACACATTTTCATTATATATACAAGAAATGTACTTCAAAACATACACATTTTCATTTTATATACAAGAATGTACATCAAAACTTACACATTTTCATTGCACACACAAGAAATGTACATAAAAACATACACATGTTCATTGTATATACAAGATATGTACATCAAAACTTACACATTTTCATTGTATATACAAGAAATGTACATGAAAACATACACATTTTCATTGTATATACAAGAAATGTACATCAAAACTTACACATTTTCATTGTATATACAAGAAATGTACATCAAAAGATACACATTTTCATTGTATATTCAAGAAATGTACATCAAAGCTGCAAATTTTCATCGCAAATACAAGAAATGTACATCAAAACTTACACATGTTCATTGTATATACAAGAAATGTACATCAAAACTTACACATTTTCATTGTATATACAAGGAATGTACATCAAAACTTACACATTTTCATTGTATATACAAGAAATGTACATCAAAACTTACACATTTTCATTGTATATACAAGAAATGTACATCAAAACTTACACATTTTCATTGTATATACAAGAAATGTACATCAAAGCTCACACATTTTCATTGTATATACAAGAAATGTACATGAAAACATACACATTTTCATTGTTTATACAAGAAATGTACATCAAAACTTACACATTTTCATTGTATATACAAGAAATTTACATCAAAAGATACACATTTTCATTGTATATTCAAGAAATGGACATCAAAACTTACACATTTTCATTGTACACTCAAGAAATGTGAATCAAAACTTACACATTTTCATTGTATGTACAAGGAATGTACATCAACACATACACATTTTCATTGTATATACAAGAAATATACATCAAAACTTACACACATTCATTGTATATCAAGAAATGTACATCTAAACATGCACATTTTCATTGTACACTCAAGAAATGTACATAGAAACTTACACATTTTCATGGTATATACAAGAAATGTACATCAAAACTTACACACTTTCATTGTATATACAAGCAATGTACATCAAAACTTACACATTTTCATTGTATATACAAGAAATGTACATCAAAACTTACACATTTTGATTGTATATACAAGAAATGTACATCAAAGCATACACATTTTCATTGTATATACAAGAAATATACATCAAAACTAACACATTTTCATTGTATCTACCAGAAATGTACATGAAAACGTACACATTTTCGTTGTACATTCAAGAAATGTACATCAAAGCTTACACATTCTCATTGTATATACAAGAAATGTACATCAAAACTTACACGTTTTCATTATATATACAAGAAATGTACATCTAAACTTACACATTTTCATTGTATATACAAGAAATGTACATCAAAGCATACACATTTTCATTGTATATACAAGAAATATACATCAAAACTTACACATTTTCATTGTATCTACCAGAAATATACATGAAAACGTACACATTTTCGTTGTACATTCAAGAAATGTACATCAAAGCTTACACACTCTCATTGTATATACAAGAAATGTACTTCAAAACATACACATTTTCATTCTATATACAAGAATGTACATCAAAACTTACACATTTTCATTGTACATACAAGAAATGTACATCAAAACATACACATTTTCATTGTATATACAATAAATGTACATCAAAACTTACACATTTTCACTGGATATACAAGAAATGTACATCAAAACCTATACATTTTCATTGTATATACAAGAAATGTACAGCAAAACAAACCTTTTCATTGTATATACAAGAAATGTACATCAAAACTACACATTTTCGTTGTACACTAAAGAAATGTACATCAAAGCATACAGATTTTCATTGTGCACTCAAGAAATGTACATCAAAACCTACACATTTTCATTGTACACTCAAGAAATGTACATCAAAACATACACATTTTCATTGTATACACAAGAAATGTACATCAAAACTTACACATTTTCATTGTACATACAAGAAATGCACATCAAAAACTTACACATTTTCATTGTACATAGAAGAAATGTACATCAAAACTTACACATTTTCATTGTATTTATAAGAAATATACATCAAAACTACACATTTTCATTGTATATACAAGAAATGTGCATCAAAACTTACACATCTTCATTGTATATACAAGAAATGTACATCAAAACTTACACATTTTCATTGTATATACAAGAATTGTACATCAAAGCTCACACATTTTCATTGTATATACAAGAAATGTACATGAAAACATACACATTTTCATTGTATATACAAGAAATGTACATCAAAACTTACACGTTTTCATTGTACATACAAGAAATGTACATCAAAACCTACACATTTTCATTGTACATAGAAGAAATGTACATCAAAACTTACACATTTTCATTGTATATACAAGAATTGTACATCAAAGCTTACATATTTTCATTGTACATTAAAGAAATGTACATCAAAACTACACATTTTCATTATATATACAAGAAATGTACTTCAAAACATACACATTTTCATTTTATATACAAGAATGTACATCAAAACTTACACATTTTCATTGCACACACAAGAAATGTACATAAAAACATACACACGTTCATTGTATATACAAGAAATGTACATCAAAACTTACACATTTTCTCTGTATATACAAGAAATGTACATGAAAACATACACATTTTCATTGTATATACAAGAAATATACATAAAAACATACACATTTTCATAGTCTATACAAGAAATGTACAGCAAAACATAAACATTTTCATTGTATATACAAGAAATGTACATCAAAACTACACATTTTCGTTGTACACTAAAGAAATGTAAATCAAAACATACACATTTTCATTGTACAGACAAGAAATGTAAATCAAAACTTACACATTTTCATTGTATATACAAGAAATGTACATCAAAACTTACACATTTTCATTGTGCTCTCAAGAAATGTACATCAAAACTTACACATTTTCATTGTACACTCAGGAAATGTACATCAAAACATACACATTTTCATTGTATACACAAGAAATGTACATCTAAACTTACACATTTTCATTGTACATACAGGAAATGTACATCAAAAACCTACACATTCTCATTGTATATGCAAGAAATGTACATCAAAACTTACACATTTTCATAGTACATACAAGAAATGTACATCAAAAACTTACACATTTTCATTGTACATAGAAGAAATGTACATCAAAACTTACACATTTTCATTGTACATACAGGAAATGTACATCAAAAACCTACACATTCTCATTGTATATGCAAGAAATGTACATCAAAACTTACACATTTTCATTGTACATACAAGAAATGCACATCAAAAACTTACACATTTTCATTGTACATAGAAGAAATGTACATCAAAACTTACACATTTTCATTGTATTTATAAGAAATATACATCAAAACTACACATTTTCATTGTATATATAAGAAATGTGCATCAAAACTTACACATCTTCATTGTATATACAAGAAATGTACATCAAAACTTACACATTTTCATTGTATATACAAGAATTGTACATCAAAGCTCACACATTTTCATTGTATATACAAGAAATGTACATGAAAACATACACATTTTCATTGTATATACAAGAAATGTAAATCAAAACTTACACGTTTTCATTGTACATACAAGAAATGTACATACAAACCTACACATTTTCATTGTACATAGAAGAAATGTACATCAAAACTTACACATTTTCATTGTATATACAAGAATTGTACATCAAAGCTTACATATTTTCATTGTACATTAAAGAAATGTACATCAAAACTACACATTTTCATTATATATACAAGAAATGTACTTCAAAACATACACATTTTCATTTTATATACAAGAATGTACATCAAAACTTACACATTTTCATTGCACACACAAGAAATGTACATAAAAACATACACACGTTCATTGTATATACAAGAAATGTACATCAAAACTTACACATTTTCATTGTATATACAAGAAATGTACATGAAAACATACACATTTTCATTGTATATACAAGAAATATACATAAAAACATACACATTTTCATAGTCTATACAAGAAATGTACAGCAAAACATAAACATTTTCATTGTATATACAAGAAATGTACATCAAAACTACACATTTTCATTGTATATACAGGAAATGTACATCAAAACTTACACATTTTCATTGTGCTCTCAAGAAATGTACATCAAAACTTACACATTTTCATTGTACACTCAGGAAATGTACATCAAAACATACACATTTTCATTGTATACACAAGAAATGTACATCTAAACTTACACATTTTCATTGTACATACAGGAAATGTACATCAAAAACCTACACATTCTCATTGTATATGCAAGAAATGTACATCAAAACTTACACATTTTCATAGTACATACAAGAAATGTACATCAAAACTTACACATGTTCATTGTATATTCAAGAGATGTACATCAAAACTACACATTTTCATTGTATATACTAGAAATGTACATCAAAGCTTACAAATTTTCATTGTATATACAAGAAATGTACATCAAAACTACCACATTTTCATTGTATATACAAGAAATGTACATCAAAGCATACACATTTTCATTGTATATACAAGATATGTACATCAAAACATACACACATTCATCTTACACTCAAGAAATGTACATCAAAACATACACATTTTCACTGTATACACAAGAAATGTACATCAAAACTTACACAATTTCATTGTATATACTAGAAATGTACATCAAAACTTACACATTTTTATAGTATATACAAGAAATGTACATCAAAACTTACACATTTTCATTGTACATACAGGAAATGTACATCAAAAGCTTACATATTTTCATTGTATATGCAAGAATGCAAATCAAAAGTTACACATTTTCATTGTATATACAAGCAATGTACATCAAAACTTACACATTTTCATTGTATATACAAGAAATGTACATCAAAACTTACACATTTTGATTGTATATACCAGAAATGTACATCAAAGCATACACATTTTCATTGTATATACAAGAAATATACATCAAAACTTACACATTTTCATTGTATCTACCAGAAATGTACATGAAAACGTACACATTTTCGTTGTACATTCAAGAAATGTACATCAAAGCATACACATTTTCATTGTATATACAAGAAATATACATCAAAACTTACACATTTTCATTGTATCTACCAGAAATATACATGAAAACGTACACATTTTCGTTGTACATTCAAGAAATGTACATCAAAGCTTACATACTCTCATTGTATATACAAGAAATGTACTTCAAAACATACACATTTTCATTGTATATACAAGAAATGTACATCAAAACTACACATTTTCGTTGTACACTAAAGAAATGTACATCAAAGCATACAGATTTTCATTGTGCACTCAAGAAATGTACATCAAAACATACACATTTTCATTGTATATACAAGGAATGTACATCAAAACATACACATTTTCATAGTACATACAAGAAATGTACATAAAAAACTTACACATTTTCATTGTACATAGAAGAAATGTAGATCAAAACTTACACATTTTCATTGTACATACAGGAAATGTACATCAAAAACCTACACATTCTCATTGTATATGCAAGAAATGTACATCAAAACTTACACATTTTCATTGTACATACAAGAAATGCACATCAAAAACTTACACATTTTCATTGTACATAGAAGTGTACATCAAAACTTACACATTTTCATTGTATATACAAGAAATGTACATCAAAACTTACACATTTTCATTGTGCTCTCAAGAGATGTACATCAAAACTTACACATTTTCATTGTACACTCAGGAAATGTACATCAAAACATACACATTTTCATTATATACACAAGAAATGTACATCTAAACTTACACATTTTCATTGTACATACAGGAAATGTACATCAAAAACCTACACATTCTCATTGTATATGCAAGAAATGTACATCAAAACTTACACATTTTCATAGTACATACAAGAAATGTACATCAAAAACTTACACATTTTCATTGTACATAGAAGAAATGTACATCAAAACTTACACATTTTCATTGTACATACAGGAAATGTACATCAAAAACCTACACATTCTCATTGTATATGCAAGAAATGTACATCAAAACTTACACATTTTAATTGTACATACAAGAAATGCACATAAAAAACTTACACATTTTCATTGTACATAGAAGAAATGTACATCAAAACTTACACATTTTCATTGTATTTATAAGAAATATACATCAAAACTACACATTTTCATTGTATATACAAGAAATGTGCATCAAAACTTACACATCTTCATTGTATATACAAGAAATGTACATCAAAACTTACACATTTTCATTGTATATACAAGAATTGTACATCAAAGCTCACACATTTTCATTGTATATACAAGAAATGTACATGAAAACATACACATTTTCATTGTATATACAAGAAATGTACATCAAAACTTACACGTTTTCATTGTACATACAAGAAATGTACATCAAAACCTACACATTTTCATTGTACATAGAAGAAATGTACATCAAAACTTACACATTTTCATTGTATATACAAGAATTGTACATCAAAGCTTACATATTTTCATTGTACATTAAAGAAATGTACATCAAAACTACACATTTTCATTATATATACAAGAAATGTACTTCAAAACATACACATTTTCATTTTATATACAAGAATGTACATCAAAACTTACACATTTTCATTGCACACACAAGAAATGTACATAAAAACATACACACGTTCATTGTATATACAAGAAATGTACATCAAAACTTACACATTTTCATTGTATATACAAGAAATGTACATGAAAACATACACATTTTCATTGTATATACAAGAAATATACATAAAAACATACACATTTTCATAGTCTATACAAGAAATGTACAGCAAAACATAAACATTTTCATTGTATATACAAGAAATGTACATCAAAACTACACATTTTCATTGTATATACAGGAAATGTACATCAAAACTTACACATTTTCATTGTGCTCTCAAGAAATGTACATCAAAACTTACACATTTTCATTGTACACTCAGGAAATGTACATCAAAACATACACATTTTCATTGTATACACAAGAAATGTACATCTAAACTTACATATTTTCATTGTACATACAGGAAATGTACATCAAAAACCTACACATTCTCATTGTATATGCAAGAAATGTACATCAAAACTTACACATTTTCATAGTACATACAAGAAATGTACATCAAAACTTACACATGTTCATTGCATATTCAAGAGATGTACATCAAAACTACACATTTTCATTGTATATACTAGAAATGTACATCAAAGCTTACAAATTTTCATTGTATATACAAGAAATGTACATCAAAACTACCACATTTTCATTGTATATACAAGAAATGTACATCAAAGCATACACATTTTCATTGTATATACAAGATATGTACATCAAAACATACACACATTCATCTTACACTCAAGAAGTGTACATCAAAACATACACATTTTCATTGTATATACAAGAAATGTACATCAAAACTTACACATTTTCATTGTATATACAAGAAATGTACATCAAAAAATTTACACATTTTCATTGTACACTCAAGAAATGTACATCAAAACATACACATTTTCACTGTATATACAAGAAATGTACATCAAAACTTACACAATTTCATTGTATATACTAGAGATGTACATCAAAACTTACACATTTTTATAGTATATACAAGAAATGTACATCAAAACTTACACATTTTCATTGTACATACAGGAAATGTACATCAAAAGCTTACATATTTTCATTGTATATGCAAGAAATGCAAATCAAAAGTTACACATTTTCATTGTATATACAAGCAATGTACATCAAAACTTACACATTTTCATTGTATATACAAGAAATGTACATCAAAACTTACACATTTTGATTGTATATACAAGAAATGTACATCAAAGCATACACATTTTCATTGTATATACAAGAAATATACATCAAAACTTACACATTTTCATTGTATCTACCAGAAATGTACATGAAAACGTACACATTTTCGTTGTACATTCAAGAAATGTACATCAAAGCATACACATTTTCATTGTATATACAAGAAATATACATCAAAACTTACACATTTTCATTGTATCTACCAGAAATATACATGAAAACGTACACATTTTCGTTGTACATTCAAGAAATGTACATCAAAGCTTACATACTCTCAATGTATATACAAGAAATGTACTTCAAAACATACACATTTTCATTGTATATACAAGAAATGTACATCAAAACTACACATTTTCGTTGTACACTAAAGAAATGTACATCAAAGCATACAGATTTTCATTGTGCACTCAAGAAATGTACATCAAAACATACACATTTTCATTGTATATACAAGGAATGTACATCAAAACATACACATTTTCATTGTATATACAAGAAATGTACATCAAAACTTACACATTTTCATTGTATATACTAGAAATGTACATCAAAGCTTACACATTTTCATTGTATATACAAGAAAGGTACATCAAAACTTACACATTTTCATTGTATATACAAGAAATGTACATCAAAACATACACATTTTCATTGTATATACAAAAAATGTACATCAAAGCATACACACTTTCATTGTACACTCAAGAAATGTACATCAAAACATACACATTTTCATTGTATATATAAGGAATGTACATGAAAACATACACATTTTCATTGTATTAACTAGAAATGTACATCAAAAATTACACATTTTCGTTGTATATACAAGAAATGTACATCAAAACTTACACATTTTCATTGTTTATACAAGAAATGTACATCAAAACATACACACTTTCATTGTACACTAAAGAAATGTACATCAAAACATACACATTTTCATTGTACAGACAAGAAATATAAATCAAAACTTACACATTTTCATTGTATATACAAGAAATGTACATCAAAACTTACACATTTTCATTGTGCACTCAAGAAATGTACATCAAAACTTACACATTTTCATTGTATATACAAGAAATATACCTCAAAACTTACACATTTTCATTGTATATACAAGAAATGTACATCAAAGCTGCAAATTTTCATCGTAAATACAAGAAATGTACATCAAAACTTACACATGTTCATTGTATATACAAGAAATGTACATCAACACTACACATTTTCGTTGTACACTAAAGAAATGTACATCAAAACATACACATTTTCATTGTACAGACAACAAATATATATCAAAACTTACACATTTTCATTGTATATTCAAGAAATGTACATCAAAACTACACATTTTCATTGTGCACTCAAGAAATGTACATCAAAACTTACACATTTTCATTGTATTTACAAGAAATGTACATCAAAACATACACATTTTCATTGTATATACAAGGAATGTACATCAAAACATACACATTTTCATTGTATATACAAGGAATGTACATCAAAACTTACACATTTTCATTGTATATACTAGAAATGTACATCAAAGCTTACACAATTTCATTGTATATACAAGAAATGTAAATCAAAACTTACATATTTTCATTGTATATACAAGAAATGTACATCAAAAACTTACACATTTTCATTGTACACTCAAGAAATGTACATCAAAACATACACATTTTCATTGTATATACAAGGAATGTACATCAAAACATACACATTTTCATTGTATATACAAGGAATGTACATCAAAACTTACACATTTTCATTGTACATACAAGAAATGTACATCACAAACTTACACATTTTCATTGTATATACAAGAAATGTACATCAAAAGCTTACATATTTTCATTGTATATGCAAGAAATGCACATCAAAACTTACACATTTTCATTGTATATACTAGAAATGTACATCAAAACTTACACATTTTCATTGTATATACAAGAAATGTACATCAAAACTTACACATATTCATTGTACATACAGGAAATGTACATCAAAAGCTTACATATTTTCATTGTATATGCAAGAAATCCACATCAAAAGTTACACATTTTCATTGTATATAAGGAAATGCACATCAAAACTTACACATTTTCATTGTATATACAAGAAATGTACATCAAAACATACACATTTTCATTGTATATACAAGAAATGTACATCACAACTTACACATTTTCATTGTATATACAAGGAATGTACATCAAAACTTACACATTTTCATTGTACATACAAGAAATGTACATCACAAACTTACACATTTTCACTGTATATACGAGAAATGTACATCAAAACTTACACATTTTCATTGTATATACAAGAAATGTACATCAAAACTTACACATTTTCATTGTATATACATCAAATCTGCATATTTTCATTGTACACCCAAGAAATGTACATCAAAACATAGACATTTTCATTGTACAAACAAGAAATGTACATCAAAACTTACACATTTTCATTGTGCACTCAAGAAATGTACATCAAAACTTACACATTTTCATTGTACACTCAAGAATTGTACATCAAAACATACACATTTTCATTGTATACACAAGAAACGTACATCAAAACTTACACATTTTCATTGTACATACAAGAAATGTGCATCAAAAACTTACACATTTTCATTGTACATGCAAGAAATGTACATCAAAACTTACACATTTTCATTGCACATACAAGAAATGTACATCAAAACTTACACATTTTCATTGTATATACTAGAAATATACATCAAAACTACAAATTTTCATTGTATATACAAGAAATGTACATCAAAACTTACACATTTTCATTGTATATACAAGAAATGTACATCAAAACTTACACATTTTCATTGTATATACAAGAATTGTACATCAAAGCTCACACATTTTCATTGTATATACAAGAAATGTACATGAAAACATACACGTTTTCATTGTATATACAAGAAATGTACATCAAAACATACACATTTTCATTGTATATACAAGAAATGTACAACAAAACTTACACATTTTCATTGTACACTCAAGAAATGTACATCAAAACTTACACGTTTTCATTGTATATACAAGGAATGTACATCAAAACTTACACATTTTCATTGTATATACAAGAAATGTACATCAAAACTTACACATTTTCATTGTATATACAAGAAATGTACATCAAAACTTACACATTTTCATTGTATATACAAGAAATGTACATCAAAGCTCACACATTTTCATTGTATATACAAGAAATGTACATGAAAACATATACATTTTCATTGTATATACAAGAAATGTACATCAAAACTTACACATTTTCATTGTATATACAAGAAATGTACATCAAAAGATACACATTTTCATTGTATATTCAAGAAATGTACATCAAAACTTACACATTTTCATTGTATATACAAGGAATGTACATCAAAACATACACGTTTTCATTGTATATACAAGAAATGTACATCAAAACTTACACATTTTCATTGTATATACAAGGAATGTACATCAAAACTTACACATTTTCATTGTATATACAAGAAATGTACATCAAAACTTACACATTTTCATTGTATATACAAGAAATGTACATCAAAGCATACACATTTTCATTGTATTTACAAGAAATATACATCAAAACTTACACATTTTCATTGTATCTACCAGAAATGTACATGAAAACGTACACATTTTCGTTGTACATTCAAGAAATGTACATCAAAGCTTACACATTCTCATTGTATATACAAGAAATGTACTTCAAAACATACACATTTTCATGGTATATACAAGAATGTACATCAAAACTTACACATTTTCATTGTACATACAAGAAATGTACATCAAAACATACACATTTTCATTGTATATACAATAAATGTACATCAAAACTTTTACATTTTCACTGGATATACAAGAAATGTACATCAAAACCTATACATTTTCATTGTATATACAAGAAATGTACATGAAAACTTTTACATTTTCACTGGATTTACAAGAAATGTACAGCAAAACAAACCTTTTCATTGTATATACAAGAAATGTACATCAAAACTACACATTTTCGTTGTACACTAAAGAAATGTACATCAAAGCATACAGATTTTCATTGTGCACTCAAGAAATGTACATCAAAACTTACACATTTTCATTGTACACTCAAGAAATGTACATCAAAACATACACATTTTCATTGTATACACAGGAAATGTACATCAAAACTTACACATTTTCATTGTACATACAAGTAATGCACATCAAACTTACACATTTTCATTGTACATACAAGAAATGTACATCAAAACTTGCACATTTTCATTGTATATATAAGAAATATACATCAAAACTACACATTTTCATTGTATATACAAGAAATCTGCATCAAAACTTACACATCTTCATTGTATATACAAGAAATGTACATCAAAACTTACACATTTTCATTGTATATACAAGAATTGTACATCAAAGCTCACACATTTTCATTGTATATACAAGAAATGTACATGAAAACATACACATTTTCATTGTATATACAAGAAATGTACATCAAAACTTACACGTTTTCATTGTACATACAAGAAATGTACATCAAAACCTACACATTTTCATTGTACATAGAAGAAATGTACATCAAAACTTACACATTTTCATTGTATATACAAGAATTGTACATCAAAGCTTACATATTTTCATTGTACATTAAAGAAATGTACATCAAAACTACACATCTTCATTATATATACAAGAAATGTACTTCAAAACATACACATTTTCATTTTATATACAAGAATGTACATCAAAACTTACACATTTTCATTGCACACACAGTAAAATGTACATAAAAACATACACATGTTCATTGTATATACAAGAAATGTACATCAAAACTTACACATTTTCATTGTATATACAAGAAATGTACATGAAAACATACACATTTTCATTGTATATACAAGAAATGTACATCAAAACTTACACATTTTCATTGTATATACAAGAAATGTACATCAAAAGATACACATTTTCATTGTATATTCAAGAAATGTACATCAAAACTTACACATTTTCATTGTATATACAAGGAATGTACATCAAAACATACACGTTTTCATTGTATATACAAGAAATGTACATCAAAACTTACACATTTTCATTGTATATACAAGGAATGTACATCAAAACTTACACATTTTCATTGTATATACAAGAAATGTACATCAAAACTTACAGATTTTCATTGTATATACAAGAATTGTACATCAAAACTTACACATTTTCATTGTATATACAAGAAATGTACATCAAAGCTCACACATTTTCATTGTATATACAAGAAATGTACATCAAAACATACACATTTTCATTGTTTATACAAGAAATGTACATCAAAACTTACACATTTTCATTGTATATACAAGAAATTTACATCAAAAGATACACATTTTCATTGTATATTCAAGAAATGTACATCAAAACTTACACATTTTCATTGTACACTCAAGAAATGTGAATCAAAACTTACACATTTTCATTGTATATACAAGGAATGTACATCAACACATACACATTTTCATTGTATATACAAGAAATATACATCAAAACTTACACACATTCATTGTATATCAAGAAATGTACATCTAAACATGCACATTTTCATTGTACACTCAAGAAATGTACATAGAAACTTACACATTTTCATGGTATATACAAGAAATGTACATCAAAACTTACACACTTTCATTGTATATACAAGCAATGTACATCAAAACTTACACATTTTCATTGTATATACAAGAAATGTACATCAAAACTTACACATTTTGATTGTATATACAAGAAATGTACATCAAAGCATACACATTTTCATTGTATATACAAGAAATATACATCAAAACTTACACATTTTCATTGTATCTACCAGAAATGTACATGAAAACGTACACATTTTCGTTGTACATTCAAGAAATGTACATCAAAGCTTACACATTCTCATTGTATATACAAGAAATGTACATCAAAACTTACACGTTTTCATTATATATACAAGAAATGTACATCTAAACTTACACATTTTCATAGTATATACAAGAAATGTACATCAAAGCATACACATTTTCATTGTATATACAAGAAATATACATCAAAACTTACACATTTTCATTGTATCTACCAGAAATATACATGAAAACGTACACATTTTCGTTGTACATTCAAGAAATGTACATCAAAGCTTACACACTCTCATTGTATATACAAGAAATGTACTTCAAAACATACACATTTTCATTCTATATACAAGAATGTACATCAAAACTTACACATTTTCATTGTACATACAAGAAATGTACATCAAAACATACACATTTTCATTGTATATACAATAAATGTACATCAAAACTTACACATTTTCACTGGATATACAAGAAATGTACATCAAAACCTATACATTTTCATTGTATATACAAGAAATGTACAGCAAAACAAACCTTTTCATCGTATATACAAGAAATGTACATCAAAACTACACATTTTCGTTGTACACTAAAGAAATGTACATCAAAACCTATACATTTTCATTGTATATACAAGAAATGTACATCAAAACTTACACATTTTCATTGTACATACAAGAAATGCACATCAAAAACTTACACATTTTCATTGTACATAGAAGAAATGTACATCAAAACTTACACATTTTCATTGTATTTATAAGAAATATACATCAAAACTACACATTTTCATTGTATATACAAGAAATGTGCATCAAAACTTACACATCTTCATTGTATATACAAGAAATGTACATCAAAACTTACACATTTTCATTGTATATACAAGAATTGTACATCAAAGCTCACACATTTTCATTGTATATACAAGAAATGTACATGAAAACATACACATTTTCATTGTATATACAAGAAATGTACATCAAAACTTACACGTTTTCATTGTACATACAAGAAATGTACATCAAAACCTACACATTTTCATTGTACATAGAAGAAATGTACATCAAAACTTACACATTTTCATTGTATATACAAGAATGGTACATCAAAGCTTACATATTTTCATTGTACATTAAAGAAATGTACATCAAAACTACACATTTTCATTATATATACAAGAAATGTACTTCAAAACATACACATTTTCATTTTATATACAAGAATGTACATCAAAACTTACACATTTTCATTGCACACACAAGAAATGTACATAAAAACATACACACGTTCATTGTATATACAAGAAATGTACATCAAAACTTACACATTTTCATTGTATATACAAGAAGTGTACATGAAAACATACACATTTTCATTGTATATACAAGAAATATACATAAAAACATACACATTTTCATAGTCTATACAAGAAATGTACAGCAAAACATAAACATTTTCATTGTATATACAAGAAATGTACATCAAAACTACACATTTTCGTTGTACACTAAAGAAATATAAATCAAAACATACACATTTTCATTGTACAGACAAGAAATGTAAATCAAAGCTTACACATTTTCATTGTATATACAAGAAATGTACATCAAAACTTACACATTTTCATTGTGCTCTCAAGAAATGTACATCAAAACTTACACATTTTCATTGTACACTCAGGAAATGTACATCAAACCATACACATTTTCATTGTATACACAAGAAATGTACATCTAAACTTACACATTTTCATTGTACATACAGGAAATGTACATCAAAAACCTACACATTCTCATTGTATATGCAAGAAATGTACATCAAAACTTACACATTTTCATAGTACATACAAGAAATGTACATCAAAAACTTACACATTTTCATTGTACATAGAAGAAATGTACATCAAAACTTACACATTTTCATTGTACATACAGGAAATGTACATCAAAAACCTACACATTCTCATTGTATATGCAAGAAATGTACATCAAAACTTACACATTTTCATTGTACACACAAGAAATGCACATCAAAAACTTACACATTTTCATTGTACATAGAAGTGTACATCAAAACTTACACATTTTCATTTTATATACAAGAAATGTACATCAAAACTTACACATTTTCATTGTGCTCTCAAGAAATGTACATCAAAACTTACACATTTTCATTGTACACTCAGGAAATGTACATCAAAACATACACATTTTCATTGTATACACAAGAAATGTACATCTAAACTTACACATTTTCATTGTACATACAGGAAATGTACATCAAAAACCTACACATTCTCATTGTATATGCAAGAAATGTACATCAAAACTTACACATTTTCATAGTACATACAAGAAATGTACATCAAAAACTTACACATTTTCATTGTACATAGAAGAAATGTACATCAAAACTTACACATTTTCATTGTACATACAGGAAATGTACATCAAAAACCTACACATTCTCATTGTATATGCAAGAAATGTCCATCAAAACTTACACATTTTCATTGTACATACAAGAAATGCACATCAAAAACTTACACATTTTCATTGTACATAGAAGAAATGTACATCAAAACTTACACATTTTCATTGTATTTATAAGAAATATACATCAAAACTACACATTTTCATTGTATATACAAGAAATGTGCATCAAAACTTACACATCTTCATTGTATATACAAGAAATGTACATCAAAACTTACACATTTTCATTGTATATACAAGAATTGTACATCAAAGCTCACACATTTTCATTGTATATACAAGAAATGTACATGAAAACATACACATTTTCATTGTATATGCAAGAAATGTACATCAAAACTTACACGTTTTCATTGTACATACAAGAAATGTACATCAAAACCTACACATTTTCATTGTACATAGAAGAAATGTACATCAAAACTGACACATTTTCATTGTATATACAAGAATAGTACATCAAAGCTTACATATTTTCATTGTACATTAAAGAAATGTACATCAAAACTACACATTTTCATTATATATACAAGAAATGTACTTCAAAACATACACATTTTCATTTTATATACAAGAATGTACATCAAAACTTACACATTTTCATTGCACACACAAGAAATGTACATAAAAACATACACACGTTCATTGTATATACAAGAAATGTACATCAAAACTTACACATTTTCATTGTATATACAAGAAATGTACATGAAAACATACACATTTTCATTGTATATACAAGAAATATACATAAAAACATACACATTTTCATAGTCTATACAAGAAATGTACAGCAAAACATAAACATTTTCATTGTATATACAAGAAATGTACATCAAAACTACACATTTTCATTGTATATACAGGAAATGTACATCAAAACTTACACATTTTCATTGTGCTCTCAAGAAATGTACATCAAAACTTACACATTTTCATTGTACACTCAGGAAATGTACATCAAAACATACACATTTTCATTGTATACACAAGAAATGTACATCTAAACTTACACATTTTCATTGTACATACAGGAAATGTACATCAAAAACCTACACATTCTCATTGTATATGCAAGAAATGTACATCAAAACTTACACATTTTCATAGTACATACAAGAAATGTACATCAAAACTTACACATGTTCATTGTATATTCAAGAGATGTACATCAAAACTACACATTTTCATTGTGTATACTAGAAATGTACATCAAAGCTTACAAATTTTCATTGTATATACAAGAAATGTACATCAAAACTACCACATTTTCATTGTATATACAAGAAATGTACATCAAAGCATACACATTTTCATTGTATATACGAGATATGTACATCAAAACATACACACATTCATCTTACACTCAAGAAGTGTACATCAAAACATACACATTTTCATTGTATATACAAGAAATGTACATCAAAACTTACACATTTTCATTGTATATACAAGAAATGTACATCAAAAACTTACACATTTTCATTGTACACTCAAGAAATGTACATCAAAACATACACATTTTCACTGTATATACAAGAAATGTACATCAAAACTTACACAATTTCATTGTATATACTAGAAATGTACATCAAAACTTACACATTTTTATAGTATATACAAGAAATGTACATCAAAACTTACACATTTTCATTGTACATACAGGAAATGTACATCAAAAGCTTACATATTTTCATTGTATATGCAAGAAATGCAAATCAAAAGTTACACATTTTCATTGTATATACAAGCAATGTACATCAAAACTTACACATTTTCATTGTATATACAAGAAATGTACATCAAAACTTACACATTTTGATTGTATATACAAGAAATGTACATCAAAGCATACACATTTTCATTGTATATACAAGAAATATACATCAAAACTTACACATTTTCATTGTATCTACCAGAAATGTACATGAAAACGTACACATTTTCGTTGTACATTCAAGAAATGTACATCAAAGCTTACACATTCTCATTGTGTACACAAGAAATGTACATCAAAACTTACACGTTTTCATTGTATATACAAGAAATGTACATCTAAACTTACACATTTTCATTGTATATACAAGAAATGTACATCAAAACCTACACATTTTCATTGTACATAGAAGAAATGTACATCAAAACGTACACATTTTCATTGTATATACAAGAATTGTACATCAAAGCTTACATATTTTCATTGTACATTAAAGAAATGTACATCAAAACTACACATTTTCATTATATATACAAGAAATGGTCTTCAAAACATACACATTTTCATTTTATATACAAGAATGTACATCAAAACTTACACATTTTCATTGCACACACAAGAAATGTACATAAAAACATACACATGTTCATTGTATATACAAGAAATGTACATCAAAACTTACACATTTTCATTGTATATACAAGAAATGTACATGAAAACATACACATTTTCATTGTATATACAAGAAATGTACATCAAAACTTACACATTTTCATTGTATATACAAGAAATGTACATCAAAAGATACACATTTTCATTGTATATTCAAGAAATGTACATCAAAACTTACACATTTTCATTGTATATACAAGGAATGTACATCAAAACATACACGTTTTCATTGTATATACAAGAAATGTACATCAAAACTTACACATTTTCATTGTATATACAAGGAATGTACATCAAAACTTACACATTTTCATTGTATATACAAGAAATGTACATCAAAACTTACACATTTTCATTGTATATACAAGAAATGTACATCAAAACTTACACATTTTCATTGTATATACAAGAAATGTACATCAAAGCTCACACATTTTCATTGTATATACAAGAAATGTACATCAAAGCATACACATTTTCATTGTTTATACAAGAACTGTACATCAAAACTTACACATTTTCATTGTATATACAAGAAATTTACATCAAAAGATACACATTTTCATTGTATATTCAAGAAATGTACATCAAAACTTACACATTTTCATTGTACACTCAAGAAATGTGAATCAAAACTTACACATTTTCATTGTATATACAAGGAATGTACATCAACACATACACATTTTCATTGTATATACAAGAAATATACATCAAAACTTACACACATTCATTGTATATCAAGAAATGTACATCTAAACATGCACATTTTCATTGTACACTCAAGAAATGTACATAGAAACTTACACATTTTCATGGTATATACAAGAAATGTACATCAAAACTTACACACTTTCATTGTATATACAAGCAATGTACATCAAAACTTACACATTTTCATTGTATATACAAGAAATGTACATCAAAACTTACACATTTTGATTGTATATACAAGAAATGTACATCAAAGCATACACATTTTCATTGTATATACAAGAAATATACATCAAAACTTACACATTTTCATTGTATCTACCAGAAATGTACATGAAAACGTACACATTTTCGTTGTACATTCAAGAAATGTACATCAAAGCTTACACATTCTCATTGTATATACAAGAAATGTACATCAAAACTTACACGTTTTCATTATATATACAAGAAATGTACATCTAAACTTACACATTTTCATTGTATATACAAGAAATGTACATCAAAGCATACACATTTTCATTGTATATACAAGAAATATACATCAAAACTTACACATTTTCATTGTATCTACCAGAAATATACATGAAAACGTACACATTTTCGTTGTACATTCAAGAAATGTACATCAAAGCTTACACACTCTCATTGTATATACAAGAAATGTACTTCAAAACATACACATTTTCATTCTATATACAAGAATGTACATCAAAACTTACACATTTTCATTGTACATACAAGAAATGTACATCAAAACATACACATTTTCATTGTATATACAATAAATGTACATTAAAACTTACACATTTTCACTGGATATACAAGAAATGTACATCAAAACCTATACATTTTCATTGTATATACAAGAAATGTACAGCAAAACAAACCTTTTCATCGTATATACAAGAAATGTACATCAAAACTACACATTTTCGTTGTACACTAAAGAAATGTACATCAAAACCTATACATTTTCATTGTATATACAAGAAATGTACATCAAAACTTACACATTTTCATTGTACATACAAGAAATGCACATCAAAAACTTACACATTTTCATTGTACATAGAAGAAATGTACATCAAAACTTACACATTTTCATTGTATTTATAAGAAATATACATCAAAACTACACATTTTCATTGTATATACAAGAAATGTGCATCAAAACTTACACATCTTCATTGTATATACAAGAAATGTACATCAAAACTTACACATTTTCATTGTATATACAAGAATTGTACATCAAAGCTCACACATTTTCATTGTATATACAAGAAATGTACATGAAAACATACACATTTTCATTGTATATACAAGAAATGTACATCAAAACTTACACGTTTTCATTGTACATACAAGAAATGTACATCAAAACCTACACATTTTCATTGTACATAGAAGAAATGTACATCAAAACTTACACATTTTCATTGTATATACAAGAATTGTACATCAAAGCTTACATATTTTCATTGTACATTAAAGAAATGTACATCAAAACTACACATTTTCATTATATATACAAGAAATGTACTTCAAAACATACACATTTTCATTTTATATACAAGAATGTACATCAAAACTTACACATTTTCATTGCACACACAAGAAATGTACATAAAAACATACACACGTTCATTGTATATACAAGAAATGTACATCAAAACTTACACATTTTCATTGTATATACAAGAAATGTACATGAAAACATACACATTTTCATTGTATATACAAGAAATATACATAAAAACATACACATTTTCATAGTCTATACAAGAAATGTACAGCAAAACATAAACATTTTCATTGTATATACAAGAAATGTACATCAAAACTACACATTTTCGTTGTACACTAAAGAAATGTAAATCAAAACATACACATTTTCATTGTACAGACAAGAAATGTAAATCAAAACTTACACATTTTCATTGTATATACAAGAAATGTACATCAAAACTTACACATTTTCATTGTGCTCTCAAGAAATGTACATCAAAACTTACACATTTTCATTGTACGCTCATGAAATGTACATCAAAACATACACATTTTCATTGTATACACAAGAAATGTACATCTAAACTTACACATTTTCATTGTACATACAGGAAATGTACATCAAAAACCTACACATTCTCATTGTATATGCAAGAAATGTACATCAAAACTTACACATTTTCATAGTACATACAAGAAATGTACATCAAAAACTTACACATTTTCATTGTACATAGAAGAAATGTACATCAAAACTTACACATTTTCATTGTACATACAGGAAATGTACATCAAAAACCTACACATTCTCATTGTATATGCAAGAAATGTACATCAAAACTTACACATTTTCATTGTACATACAAGAAATGCACATCAAAAACTTACACATTTTCATTGTACATAGAAGTGTACATCAAAACTTGCACATTTTCATTGTATATACAAGAAATGTACATCAAAACTTACACATTTTCATTGTGCTCTCAAGAAATGTACATCAAAACTTACACATTTTCATTGTACACTCAGGAAATGTACATCAAAACATACACATTTTCATTGTATACACAAGAAATGTACATCTAAACTTACACATTTTCATTGTACATACAGGAAATGTACATCAAAAACCTACACATTCTCATTGTATATGCAAGAAATGTACATCAAAACTTACACATTTTCATAGTACATACAAGAAATGTACATCAAAAACTTACACATTTTCATTGTACATAGAAGAAATGTACATCAAAACTTACACATTTTCATTGTACATACAGGAAATGTACTTCAAAAACCTACACATTCTCATTGTATATGCAAGAAATGTACATCAAAACTTACACATTTTCATTGAACATACAAGAAATGCACATCAAAAACTTACACATTTTCATTGTACATAGAAGAAATGTACATCAAAACTTACACATTTTCATTGTATTTATAAGAAATATACATCAAAACTACACTTTTTCATTGTATATACAAGAAATGTGCATCAAAACTTACACATCTTCATTGTATATACAAGAAATGTACATCAAAACTTACACATTTTCATTGTATATACAAGAATTGTACATCAAAGCTCACACATTTTCATTGTATATACAAGAAATGTACATGAAAACATACACATTTTCATTGTATATACAAGAAATGTACATCAAAACTTACACGTTTTCATTGTACATACAAGAAATGTACATCAAAACCTACACATTTTCATTGTACATAGAAGAAATGTACATCAAAACTTACACATTTTCATTGTATATACAAGAATTGTACATCAAAGCTTACATATTTTCATTGTACATTAAAGAAATGTGCATCAAAACTACACATTTTCATTATATATACAAGAAATGTACTTCAAAACATACACATTTTCATTTTATATACAAGAATGTACATCAAAACTTACACATTTTCATTGCACACACAAGAAATGTACATAAAAACATACACACGTTCATTGTATATACAAGAAATGTACATCAAAACTTACACATTTTCATTGTATATACAAGAAATGTACATGAAAACATACACATTTTCATTGTATATACAAGAAATATACATAAAAACATACACATTTTCATAGTCTATACAAGAAATGTACAGCAAAACATAAACATTTTCATTGTATATACAAGAAATGTACATCAAAACTACACATTTTCATTGTATATACAGGAAATGTACATCAAAACTTACACATTTTCATTGTGCTCTCAAGAAATGTACATCAAAACTTACACATTTTCATTGTACACTCAGGAAATGTACATCAAAACATACACATTTTCATTGTATACACAAGAAATGTACATCTAAACTTACACATTTTCATTGTACATACAGGAAATGTACATCAAAAACTTACACATTCTCATTGTATATGCAAGAAATGTACATCAAAACTTACACATTTTCATAGTACATACAAGAAATGTACATCAAAACTTACACATGTTCATTGTATATTCAAGAGATGTACATCAAAACTACACATTTTCATTGTATATACTAGAAATGTACATCAAAGCTTACAAATTTTCATTGTATATACAAGAAATGTACATCAAAACTACCACATTTTCATTGTATATACAAGAAATGTACATCAAAGCATACACATTTTCATTGTATATACAAGATATGTACATCAAAACATACACACATTCATCTTACACTCAAGAAGTGTACATCAAAACATACACATTTTCATTGTATATACAAGAAATGTACATCAAAACTTACACATTTTCATTGTATATACAAGAAATGTACATCAAAAACTTACACATTTTCATTGTACACTCAAGAAATGTACATCAAAACATACACATTTTCACTGTATATACAAGAAATGTACATCAAAACTTACACAATTTCATTGTATATACTAGAAATGTACATCAAAACTTACACATTTTTATAGTATATACAAGAAATGTACATCAAAACTTACACATTTTCATTGTACATACAGGAAATGTACATCAAAAGCTTACATATTTTCATTGTATATGCAAGAAATGCAAATCAAAAGTTACACATTTTCATTGTATATACAAGCAATGTACATCAAAACTTACACATTTTCATTGTATATACAAGAAATGTACATCAAAACTTACACATTTTGATTGTATATACAAGAAATGTACATCAAAACTTACACAATTTCATTGTATATACTAGAAATGTACATCAAAGCTTACACATTTTTATAGTATATACAAGAAATGTACATCAAAACTTACACATTTTCATTGTACATACAGGAAATGTACATCAAAAACCTACACATTCTCATTGTATATGCAAGAAATGTACATCAAAACTTACACATTTTCATAGTACATACAAGAAATGTACATCAAAAACTTACACATTTTCATTGTACATAGAAGAAATGTACATCAAAACTTACACATTTTCATTGTACATACAGGAAATGTACATCAAAAACCTACACATTCTCATTGTATATGCAAGAAATGTACATCAAAACTTACACATTTTCATTGTACATACAAGAAATGCACATCAAAAACTTACACATTTTCATTGTACATAGAAGTGTACATCAAAACTTACACATTTTCATTGTATATACAAGAAATGTACATCAAAACTTACACATTTTCATTGTGCTCTCAAGAAATGTACATCAAAACTTACACATTTTCATTGTACACTCAGGAAATGTACATCAAAACATACACATTTTCATTGTATACACAAGAAATGTACATCTAAACTTACACATTTTCATTGTACATACAGGAAATGTACATCAAAAACCTACACATTCTCATTGTATATGCAAGAAATGTACATCAAAACTTACACATTTTCATAGTACATACAAGAAATGTACATCAAAAACTTACACATTTTCATTGTACATAGAAGAAATGTACATCAAAACTTACACATTTTCATTGTACATACAGGAAATGTACATCAAAAACCTACACATTCTCATTGTATATGCAAGAAATGTACATCAAAACTTACACATTTTCATTGTACATACAAGAAATGCACATCAAAAACTTACACATTTTCATTGTACATAGAAGAAATGTACATCAAAACTTACACATTTTCATTGTATTTATAAGAAATATACATCAAAACTACACATTTTCATTGTATATACAAGAAATGTGCATCAAAACTTACACATCTTCATTGTATATACAAGAAATGTACATCAAAACTTACACATTTTCATTGTATATACAAGAATTGTACATCAAAGCTCACACATTTTCATTGTATATACAAGAAATGTACATGAAAACATACACATTTTCATTGTATATACAAGAAATGTACATCAAAACTTACACGTTTTCATTGTACATACAAGAAATGTACATCAAAACCTACACATTTTCATTGTACATAGAAGAAATGTACATCAAAACTTACACATTTTCATTGTATATACAAGAATTGTACATCAAAGCTTACATATTTTCATTGTACATTAAAGAAATGTACATCAAAACTACACATTTTCATTATATATACAAGAAATGTACTTCAAAACATACACATTTTCATTTTATATACAAGAATGTACATCAAAACTTACACATTTTCATTGCACACACAAGAAATGTACATAAAAACATACACACGTTCATTGTATATACAAGAAATGTACATCAAAACTTACACATTTTCATTGTATATACAAGAAATGTACATAAAAACATACACATTTTCATTGTATATACAAGAAATATACATAAAAACATACACATTTTCATAGTCTATACAAGAAATGTACAGCAAAACATAAACATTTTCATTGTATATACAAGAAATGTACATCAAAACTACACATTTTCATTGTATATACAGGAAATGTACATCAAAACTTACACATTTTCATTGTGCTCTCAAGAAATGTACATCAAAACTTACACATTTTCATTGTACACTCAGGAAATGTACATCAAAACATACACATTTTCATTGTATACACAAGAAATGTACATCTAAACTTACACATTTTCATTGTACATACAGGAAATGTACATCAAAAACTTACACATTCTCATTGTATATGCAAGAAATGTACATCAAAACTTACACATTTTCATAGTGCATACAAGAAATGTACATCAAAACTTACACATGTTCATTGTATATTCAAGAGATGTACATCAAAACTACACATTTTCATTGTATATACTAGAAATGTACATCAAAGCTTACAAATTTTCATTGTATATACAAGAAATGTACATCAAAACTACCACATTTTCATTGTATATACAAGAAATGTACATCAAAGCATACACATTTTCATTGTATATACAAGATGTGTACATCAAAACATACACACATTCATCTTACACTCAAGAAGTGTACATCAAAACATACACATTTTCATTGTATATACAAGAAATGTACATCAAAACTTACACATTTTCATTGTATATACAAGAAATGTACATCAAAAACTTACACATTTTCATTGTACACTCAAGAAATGTACATCAAAACATACACATTTTCACTGTATATACAAGAAATGTACATCAAAACTTACACAATTTCATTGTATATACTAGAAATGTACATCAAAACTTACACATTTTTATAGTATATACAAGAAATGTACATCAAAACTTACACATTTTCATTGTACATACAGGAAATGTACATCAAAAGCTTACATATTTTCATTGTATATGCAAGAAATGCAAATCAAAAGTTACACATTTTCATTGTATATACAAGCAATGTACATCAAAACTTACACATTTTCATTGTATATACAAGAAATGTACATCAAAACTTACACATTTTGATTGTATATACAAGAAATGTACATCAAAGCATACACATTTTCATTGTATATACAAGAAATATACATCAAAACTTACACATTTTCATTGTATCTACCAGAAATGTACATGAAAACGTACACATTTTCGTTGTACATTCAAGAAATGTACATCAAAGCTTACACATTCTCATTGTGTACACAAGAAATGTACATCAAAACTTACACGTTTTCATTGTATATACAAGAAATGTACATCTAAACTTACACATTTTCATTGTATATACAAGAAATGTACATCAAAGCATACACATTTTCATTGTATATACAAGAAATATACATCAAAACTTACACATTTTCATTGTATCTACCAGAAATATACATGAAAACGTACACATTTACGTTGTACATTCAAGAAATGTACATCAAAGCTTACATACTCTCATTGTATATACAAGAAATGTACTTCAAGACATACACATTTTCATTCTATATACAAGAATGTACATCAAAACTTACACATTTTCATTGTACATACAAGAAATGTACATCAAAACATACACATTTTCATTGTATATACAATAAATGTACATCAAAACTTACACATTTTCACTGGATATACAAGAAATGTACATCAAAACCTATACATTTTCATTGTATATACAAGAAATGTACAGCAAAATCAACCTTTTCATTGTATATACAAGAAATGTACATCAAAACTACACATTTTCGTTGTACACTAAAGAAATGTACATCAAAGCATACAGATTTTCATTGTGCACTCAAGAAATGTACATCAAAACCTACACATTTTCATTGTACACTCAATAAATGTACATCAAAACATACACATTTTCATTGTATACACAAGAAATGTAGATCAAAACTTACACATTTTCATTGTACATACAAGAAATGCACATCAAAAACTTACACATTTTCATTGTACATACAAGAAATGTACATCAAAACTTACACATTTTCATTGTATTTATAAGAAATATACATCAAAACTACACATTTTCATTGTGTATACAAGAAATGTGCATCAAAACTTACACATCTTCATTGTATATACAAGAAATGTACATCAAAACTTACACATTTTCATTGTATATACAAGAATTGTACATCAAAGCTCACACTTTTTCATTGTATATACAAGAAATGTACATGAAAACATACACATTTTCATTGTATATACAAGAAATGTACATCAAAACTTACACGTTTTCATTGTACATACAAGAAATGTACATCAAAACCTACACATTTTCATTGTACATAGAAGAAATGTACATCAAAACTTACACATTTTCATTGTATATACAAGAAATGTACATCAAAACTTACACATTTTCATTGTATATACAAGAAATGTACATCAAAAACTTACACATTTTCATTGTACACTCAAGAAATGTACATCAAAACATACACATTTTCACTGTATATACAAGAAATGTACATCAAAAGCTTACATATTTTCATTGTATATGCAAGAAATGCAAATCAAAAGTTACACATTTTCATTGTATATAAGCAAATGCACATCAAAACTTACACATTTTCATTGTATATACAAGAAATGTACATCAAAACATACACATTTTCATTGTATATACAAGACATGTACATCACAACTTACACATTTTCATTGTATATACAAGAAATATAAATCAAAACTTACACATTTTCATTGTATATACAAGAAATGTACATCAAAACTTACACATTTTCATTGTGCACTCAAGAGATGTACATCAAAACTTACACATTTTCATTGTATACACAAGAAATGTACCTCAAAACTTACACATTTTCATTGTATATACAAGAAATGTACATCAAAGCTGCAAATTTTCATCGTAAATACAAGAAATGTACATCAAAACTTACACATGTTCATTGTATATTCAAGAGATGTACATCAAAACTACACATTTTCATTGTATATACTAGAAATGTACATCAAAGCTTACAAATTTTCATTGTATATACAAGAAATGTACATCAAAACTACCACATTTTCATTGTATATACAAGAAATGTACATCAAAGCATACACATTTTCATTGTACACTCAAGAAGTGTACATCAAAACATACACATTTTCATTGTATATACAAGAAATGTACATCAAAACTTACACATTTTCATTGTATATACAAGATATGTACATCAAAACATACACACTTTCATTGTACACTCAAGAAGTGTACATCAAAACATACACATTTTCATTGTATATACAAGAAATGTACATCAAAACTTACACATTTTCATTGTATATACAAGAAATGTACATCAAAAACTTACACATTTTCATTGTACACTCAAGAAATGTACATCAAAACATACACATTTTCACTGTATATACAAGAAATGTACATCAAAACTTACACACTTTCATTGTATATACTAGAAATGTACATCAAAACTTACACATTTTTATAGTGTATACAAGAAATGTACATCAAAACTTACACATTTTCATTGTACATACAGGAAATGTACATCAAAAGCTTACATATTTTCATTGTATATGCAAGAAATGCAAATCAAAAGTTACACATTTTCATTGTATATAAGCAAATGCACATCAAAACTTACACATTTTCATTGTATATACTAGAAATGTACATCAAAACATACACATTTTCATTGTATATACAAGACATGTACATCACAACTTACATATTTTCATTGTATATACAAGAAATATAAATCAAAGCTTACACATTTTCATTGTATATACAAGAAATGTACATCAAAACTTACACATTTTCATTGTGCACTCAAGAGATGTACATCAAAACTTACACATTTTCATTGTATATACAAGAAATGTACCTCAAAACTTATACATTTTCATTGTATATACAAGAAATGTACATCAATGCTGCAAATTTTCATCGTAAATACAAGAAATGTACATCAAAACTTACACATGTTCATTGTATATACAAGAAATGTACATCAAAACTACACATTTTCGTTGTACACTAAAGAAATGTACATCAAAACATACACATTTTCATTGTACAGACAAGAAATATATATCAAAACTTACACATTTTCATTGTATATTCAAGAAATGTACATCAAAACTACACATTTTCATTGTGCACTCAAGAAATGTACATCAAAACTTACACATTTTCATTGTATATACAAGAAATGTACATCAAAACATACACATTTTCATTGTATATACAAGGAATGTACATCAAAACATACACATTTTCATTGTATATACAAGGAATTTACATCAAAACTTACACATTTTCATTGTATATACTAGAAATGTACATCAAAACTTACACAATTTCATTGTATATACAAGAAATGTACATCAAAACTTACACATTTTCATTGTATATACAAGAAATGTACATCAAAACATACACATTTTCATTGTATATACAAGAAATGTACATCAAAACTTACACATTTTCATTGTATATACAAGAAATGTACATCAAAAACTTACACATTTTCATTGTACACTCAAGAAATGTACATCAAAACATACACATTTTCATTGTATATACAAGGAATGTACATCAAAACATACACACTTTCATTGTATATACAAGAAATGTACATCAAAACTTACACATTTTCATTGTATATACAAGAAATGTACATCAAAAACTTACACATTTTCATTGTACACTCAAGAAATGTACATCAAAGCTTACACATTTTCATTGTACATACAAGAAATGCACATCACATACTTACACATTTTCATTGTATATACAAGAAATGTACATCAAAAGCTTACATATTTTCATTGTATATGCAAGAAATGCACATCAAAACTTACACATTTTCATTGTATATACTAGAAATGTACATCAAAACTTACACATTTTCATTGTATATACAAGAAATGTACATCAAAACTTACACATTTTCATTGTACATACAGGAAATGTACATCAAAAGCTTACATATTTTCATTGTATATGCAAGAAATCCACATCAAAAGTTACACATCTTCATTGTATATAAGGAAATGCACATCAAAACTTAAACATTTTCATTGTATATACAAGAAATGTACATCAAAACATACACATTTTCATTGTATATACAAGAAATGTACATCACAACTTACACATTTTCATTGTATATACAAGGAATGTACATCAAAACTTACACATTTTCATTGTACATACAAGAAATGTACATCACAAACTTACACATTTTCATTGTATATACGAGAAATGTACATCAAAACTTACACATCTTCATTGTATATACAAGAAATGTACATCAAAACTTACACATTTTCATTGTATATACATCAAAGCTGCACATTTTCATTGTACACTCAAGAAATGTACATCAAAACATAGACATTTTCATTGTACAAACAAGAAATGTACATCAAAACTTACACATTTTCATTGTGCACTCAAGAAATGTACATCAAAACTTACACATTTTCATTGTACACTCAAGAATTGTACATCAAAACATACACATTTTCATTGTACATACAAGAAATGTACATCAAAAACATACACATTTTCATTGTACATGCAAGAAATGTACATCAAAACTTACACATTTTCATTGTACATACAAGAAATGTACATCAAAACTTACACATTTTCATTGTATATACAAGAAATATACATCAAAACTACAAATTTTCATTGTATATACAAGAAATGTACATCAAAACTTACACATTTTCATTGTATATACAACAAATGTACATCAAAACTTACACATTTTCATTGTATATACAAGAATTGTACATCAAAGCTCACACATTTTCATTGTATATACAAGAAATGTACATGAAAACATACACATTTTCATTGTATATAAAAGAAATGTACATCAAAACATACACATTTTCATTGTATATACAAGAAATGTACAACAAAACTTACACATTTTCATTGTACACTCAAGAAATGTACATCAAAACTTACACATTTTCATTGTATATACAAGGAATGTACATCAAAACATACACGTTTTCATTGTATATACAAGAAATGTACATCAAAACTTACACATTTTCATTGTATATACAAGAAATGTACATCAAAACTTACACATTTTCATTGTATATACAAGAAATGTACATCAAAACTTACACATTTTCATTGTATATACAAGAAATGTACATCAAAGCATACACATTTTCATTGTATATACAAGAAATATACATCAAAACTTACACATTTTCATTGTATCTACCAGAAATGTACATGAAAACGTACACATTTTCGTTGTACATTCAAGAAATGTACATCAAAGCTTACACATTCTCATTGTATATACAAGAAATGTACTTCAAAACATACACACTTTCATGGTATATACAAGAATGTACATCAAAACTTACACATTTTCATTGTACATACAAGAAATGTACATCAAAACATACACATTTTCATTGTATATACAATAAATGTACATCAAAACTTTTACATTTTCACTGGATATACAAGAAATGTACATCAAAACCTATACATTTTCATTGTATATACAAGAAATGTACATCAAAACTTTTACATTTTCACTGGATATACAAGAAATGTACAGCAAAACAAACCTTTTCATTGTATATACAAGAAATGTACATCAAAACTACACATTTTCGTTGTACACTAAAGAAATGTACATCAAAGCATACAGATTTTCATTGTGCACTCAAGAAATGTACATCAAAACTTACACATTTTCATTGTACACTCAAGAAATGTACATCAAACCATACACATTTTCATTGTATACACAGGAAATGTACATCAAAACTTACACATTTTCATTGTACATACAAGAAATGCACATCAAATCTTACACATTTTCATTGTACATACAAGAAATGTACATCAAAACTTGCACATTTTCATTGTATATATAAGAAATATACATCAAAACTACACATTTTCATTGTATATACAAGAAATGTGCATCAAAACTTACACATCTTCATTGTATATACAAGAAATGTACATCAAAACTTACACATTTTCATTGTATATACAAGAATTGTACATCAAAGCTCACACATTTTCATTGTATATACAAGAAATGTACATGAAAACATACACATTTTCATTGTATATACAAGAAATGTACATCAAAACTTACACGTTTTCATTGTACATACAAGAAATGTACATCAAAACCTACACATTTTCATTGTACATAGAAGAAATGTACATAAAAACTTACACATTTTCATTGTATATACAAGAATTGTAATCAAAGCTTACATATTTTCATTGTACATTAAAGAAATGTACATCAAAACTACACATTTTCATTATATATACAAGAAATGTACTTCAAAACTTACACATTTTCATTGTATATACTAGAAATGTACATCAAAACTTACACAATTTCATTGTATATACAAGAAATGTACATCAAAACTTACACATTTTCATTGTATATACAAGAAATGTACATCAAAACATACACATTTTCATTGTATATACAAGAAATGTACATCAAAACTTACACATTTTCATTGTATATACAAGAAATGTACATCAAAAACTTACACATTTTCATTGTACACTCAAGAAATGTACATCAAAACATACACATTTTCATTGTATATACAAGGAATGTACATCAAAACATACACACTTTCATTGTATATACAAGAAATGTACATCAAAACTTACACATTTTCATTGTATATACAAGAAATGTACATCAAAAACTTACACATTTTCATTGTACACTCAAGAAATGTACATCAAAGCTTACACATTTTCATTGTACATACAAGAAATGCACATCACATACACATTTTCATTGTATATACAAGAAATGTACATCAAAAGCTTACATATTTTCATTGTATATGCAAGAAATGCACATCAAAACTTACACATTTTCATTGTATATACTAGAAATGTACATCAAAACTTACACATTTTCATTGTATATACAAGAAATGTACATCAAAACTTACACATTTTCATTGTACATACAGGAAATGTACATCAAAAGCTTACATATTTTCATTGTATATGCAAGAAATCCACATCAAAAGTTACACATCTTCATTGTATATAAGGAAATGCACATCAAAACTTAAACATTTTCATTGTATATACAAGAAATGTACATCAAAACATACACATTTTCATTGTATATACAAGAAATGTACATCACAACTTATACATTTTCATTGTATATACAAGGAATGTACATCAAAACTTACACATTTTCATTGTACATACAAGAAATGTACATCACAAACTTACACATTTTCATTGTATATACGAGAAATGTACATCAAAACTTACACATCTTCATTGTATATACAAGAAATGTACATCAAAACTTACACATTTTCATTGTATATACATCAAAGCTGCACATTTTCATTGTACACTCAAGAAATGTACATCAAAACATAGACATTTTCATTGTACAAACAAGAAATGTACATCAAAACTTACACATTTTCATTGTACACTCAAGAAATGTACATCAAAACTTACACATTTTCATTGTACACTCAAGAATTGTACATCAAAACATACACATTTTCATTGTACATACAAGAAATGTACATCAAAAACTTACACATTTTCATTGTACATGCAAGAAATGTACATCAAAACTTACACATTTTCATTGTACATACAAGAAATGTACATCAAAACTTACACATTTTCATTGTATATACAAGAAATATACATCAAAACTACAAATTTTCATTGTATATACAAGAAATGTACATCAAAACTTACACATTTTCATTGTATATACAAGAAATGTACATCAAAACTTACACATTTTCATTGTATATACAAGAATTGTACATCAAAGCTCACACATTTTCATTGTATATACAAGAAATGTACATGAAAACATACACATTTTCATTGTATATAAAAGAAATGTACATCAAAACATACACATTTTCATTGTATATACAAGAAATGTACAACAAAACTTACACATTTTCATTGTACACTCAAGAAATGTACATCAAAACTTACACATTTTCATTGTATATACAAGGAATGTACATCAAAACATACACGTTTTCATTGTATATACAAGAAATGTACATCAAAACTTACACATTTTCATTGTATATACAAGAAATGTACATCAAAACTTACACATTTTCATTGTATATACAAGAAATGTACATCAAAACTTACACATTTTCATTGTATATACAAGAAATGTACATCAAAGCATACACATTTTCATTGTATATACAAGAAATATACATCAAAACTTACACATTTTCATTGTATCTACCAGAAATGTACATGAAAACGTACACATTTTCGTTGTACATTCAAGAAATGTACATCAAAGCTTACACATTCTCATTGTATATACAAGAAATGTACTTCAAAACATACACACTTTCATGGTATATACAAGAATGTACATCAAAACTTACACATTTTCATTGTACATACAAGAAATGTACATCAAAACATACACATTTTCATTGTATATACAATAAATGTACATCAAAACTTTTACATTTTCACTGGATATACAAGAAATGTACATCAAAACCTATACATTTTCATTGTATATACAAGAAATGTACATCAAAACTTTTACATTTTCACTGGATATACAAGAAATGTACAGCAAAACAAACCTTTTCATTGTATATACAAGAAATGTACATCAAAACTACACATTTTCGTTGTACACTAAAGAAATGTACATCAAAGCATACAGATTTTCATTGTGCACTCAAGAAATGTACATCAAAACTTACACATTTTCATTGTACACTCAAGAAATGTACATCAAACCATACACATTTTCATTGTATACACAGGAAATGTACATCAAAACTTACACATTTTCATTGTACATACAAGAAATGCACATCAAAACTTACACATTTTCATTGTACATACAAGAAATGTACATCAAAACTTGCACATTTTCATTGTATATATAAGAAATATACATCAAAACTACACATTTTCATTGTATATACAAGAAATGTGCATCAAAACTTACACATCTTCATTGTATATACAAGAAATGTACATCAAAACTTACACATTTTCATTGTATATACAAGAATTGTACATCAAAGCTCACACATTTTCATTGTATATACAAGAAATGTACATGAAAACATACACATTTTCATTGTATATACAAGAAATGTACATCAAAACTTACACGTTTTCATTGTACATACAAGAAATGTACATCAAAACCTACACATTTTCATTGTACATAGAAGAAATGTACATAAAAACTTACACATTTTCATTGTATATACAAGAATTGTAATCAAAGCTTACATATTTTCATTGTACATTAAAGAAATGTACATCAAAACTACACATTTTCATTATATATACAAGAAATGTACTTCAAAACATACACATTTTCATTTTATATACAAGAATGTACATCAAAACTTACACATTTTCATTGCACACACAAGAAATGTACATAAAAACATACACATGTTCATTGTATATACAAGAAATGTGCATCAAAACTTACACATTTTCATTGTATATACAAGAAATGTACATGAAAACATACACATTTTCATTGTATATACAAGAAGTGTACATCAAAACTTACACATTTTCATTGTATATACAAGAAATGTACATCAAAAGATACACATTTTCATTGTACATTCAAGAAATGTACATCAAAACTTACACATTTTCATTGTATATACAAGGAATGTACATCAAACTTACACATTTTCATTGTATATACAAGATATGTACATCAAAACTTACACATTTTCATTGTATATACAAGAAATGTACATCAAAACTTACACATTTTCATTGTATATACAAGAAATGTACATCAAAGCTCACACATTTTCATTGTATATACAAGAAATGTACATGAAAACATACACATTTTCATTGTATATAAAAGAAATGTACATCAAAACATACACATTTTCATTGTATATACAAGAAATGTACAACAAAACTTACACATTTTCATTGTACACTCAAGAAATGTACATCAAAACTTACACATTTTCATTGTATATACAAGGAATGTACATCAAAACATACACGTTTTCATTGTATATACAAGAAATGTACATCAAAACTTACACATTTTCATTGTATATACAAGAAATGTACATCAAAACTTACACATTTTCATTGTATATACAAGAAATGTACATCAAAACTTACACATTTTCATTGTATATACAAGAAATGTACATCAAAGCATACACATTTTCATTGTATATACAAGAAATATACATCAAAACTTACACATTTTCATTGTATCTACCAGAAATGTACATGAAAACGTACACATTTTCGTTGTACATTCAAGAAATGTACATCAAAGCTTACACATTCTCATTGTATATACAAGAAATGTACTTCAAAACATACACACTTTCATGGTATATACAAGAATGTACATCAAAACTTACACATTTTCATTGTACATACAAGAAATGTACATCAAAACATACACATTTTCATTGTATATACAATAAATGTACATCAAAACTTTTACATTTTCACTGGATATACAAGAAATGTACATCAAAACCTATACATTTTCATTGTATATACAAGAAATGTACATCAAAACTTTTACATTTTCACTGGATATACAAGAAATGTACAGCAAAACATACACATTTTCATTGTATATACAAGAAATGTACATCACAACTTATACATTTTCATTGTATATACAAGGAATGTACATCAAAACATACACACTTTCATTGTATATACAAGAAATGTACATCAAAACTTACACATTTTCATTGTATATACAAGAAATGTACATCAAAAACTTACACATTTTCATTGTACACTCAAGAAATGTACATCAAAGCTTACACATTTTCATTGTACATACAAGAAATGCACATCACATACTTACACATTTTCATTGTATATACAAGAAATGTACATCAAAAGCTTACATATTTTCATTGTATATGCAAGAAATGCACATCAAAACTTACACATTTTCATTGTATATACTAGAAATGTACATCAAAACTTACACATTTTCATTGTATATACAAGAAATGTACATCAAAACTTACACATTTTCATTGTACATACAGGAAATGTACATCAAAAGCTTACATATTTTCATTGTATATGCAAGAAATCCACATCAAAAGTTACACATCTTCATTGTATATAAGGAAATGCACATCAAAACTTAAACATTTTCATTGTATATACAAGAAATGTACATCAAAACATACACATTTTCATTGTATATACAAGAAATGTACATCACAACTTACACATTTTCATTGTATATACAAGGAATGTACATCAAAACTTACACATTTTCATTGTACATACAAGAAATGTACATCACAAACTTACACATTTTCATTGTATATACGAGAAATGTACATCAAAACTTACACATCTTCATTGTATATACAAGAAATGTACATCAAAACTTACACATTTTCATTGTATATACATCAAAGCTGCACATTTTCATTGTACACTCAAGAAATGTACATCAAAACATAGACATTTTCATTGTACAAACAAGAAATGTACATCAAAACTTACACATTTTCATTGTGCACTCAAGAAATGTACATCAAAACTTACACATTTTCATTGTACACTCAAGAATTGTACATCAAAACATACACATTTTCATTGTACATACAAGAAATGTACATCAAAAACTTACACATTTTCATTGTACATGCAAGAAATGTACATCAAAACTTACACATTTTCATTGTACATACAAGAAATGTACATCAAAACTTACACATTTTCATTGTATATACAAGAAATATACATCAAAACTACAAATTTTCATTGTATATACAAGAAATGTACATCAAAACTTACACATTTTCATTGTATATACAACAAATGTACATCAAAACTTACACATTTTCATTGTATATACAAGAATTGTACATCAAAGCTCACACATTTTCATTGTATATACAAGAAATGTACATGAAAACATACACATTTTCATTGTATATAAAAGAAATGTACATCAAAACATACACATTTTCATTGTATATACAAGAAATGTACAACAAAACTTACACATTTTCATTGTACACTCAAGAAATGTACATCAAAACTTACACATTTTCATTGTATATACAAGGAATGTACATCAAAACATACACGTTTTCATTGTATATACAAGAAATGTACATCAAAACTTACACATTTTCATTGTATATACAAGAAATGTACATCAAAACTTACACATTTTCATTGTATATACAAGAAATGTACATCAAAACTTACACATTTTCATTGTATATACAAGAAATGTACATCAAAGCATACACATTTTCATTGTATATACAAGAAATATACATCAAAACTTACACATTTTCATTGTATCTACCAGAAATGTACATGAAAACGTACACATTTTCGTTGTACATTCAAGAAATGTACATCAAAGCTTACACATTCTCATTGTATATACAAGAAATGTACTTCAAAACATACACACTTTCATGGTATATACAAGAATGTACATCAAAACTTACACATTTTCATTGTACATACAAGAAATGTACATCAAAACATACACATTTTCATTGTATATACAATAAATGTACATCAAAACTTTTACATTTTCACTGGATATACAAGAAATGTACATCAAAACCTATACATTTTCATTGTATATACAAGAAATGTACATCAAAACTTTTACATTTTCACTGGATATACAAGAAATGTACAGCAAAACAAACCTTTTCATTGTATATACAAGAAATGTACATCAAAACTACACATTTTCGTTGTACACTAAAGAAATGTACATCAAAGCATACAGATTTTCATTGTGCACTCAAGAAATGTACATCAAAACTTACACATTTTCATTGTACACTCAAGAAATGTACATCAAACCATACACATTTTCATTGTATACACAGGAAATGTACATCAAAACTTACACATTTTCATTGTACATACAAGAAATGCACATCAAATCTTACACATTTTCATTGTACATACAAGAAATGTACATCAAAACTTGCACATTTTCATTGTATATATAAGAAATATACATCAAAACTACACATTTTCATTGTATATACAAGAAATGTGCATCAAAACTTACACATCTTCATTGTATATACAAGAAATGTACATCAAAACTTACACATTTTCATTGTATATACAAGAATTGTACATCAAAGCTCACACATTTTCATTGTATATACAAGAAATGTACATGAAAACATACACATTTTCATTGTATATACAAGAAATGTACATCAAAACTTACACGTTTTCATTGTACATACAAGAAATGTACATCAAAACCTACACATTTTCATTGTACATAGAAGAAATGTACATAAAAACTTACACATTTTCATTGTATATACAAGAATTGTAATCAAAGCTTACATATTTTCATTGTACATTAAAGAAATGTACATCAAAACTACACATTTTCATTATATATACAAGAAATGTACTTCAAAACTTACACATTTTCATTGTATATACTAGAAATGTACATCAAAACTTACACAATTTCATTGTATATACAAGAAATGTACATCAAAACTTACACATTTTCATTGTATATACAAGAAATGTACATCAAAACATACACATTTTCATTGTATATACAAGAAATGTACATCAAAACTTACACATTTTCATTGTATATACAAGAAATGTACATCAAAAACTTACACATTTTCATTGTACACTCAAGAAATGTACATCAAAACATACACATTTTCATTGTATATACAAGGAATGTACATCAAAACATACACACTTTCATTGTATATACAAGAAATGTACATCAAAACTTACACATTTTCATTGTATATACAAGAAATGTACATCAAAAACTTACACATTTTCATTGTACACTCAAGAAATGTACATCAAAGCTTACACATTTTCATTGTACATACAAGAAATGCACATCACATACACATTTTCATTGTATATACAAGAAATGTACATCAAAAGCTTACATATTTTCATTGTATATGCAAGAAATGCACATCAAAACTTACACATTTTCATTGTATATACTAGAAATGTACATCAAAACTTACACATTTTCATTGTATATACAAGAAATGTACATCAAAACTTACACATTTTCATTGTACATACAGGAAATGTACATCAAAAGCTTACATATTTTCATTGTATATGCAAGAAATCCACATCAAAAGTTACACATCTTCATTGTATATAAGGAAATGCACATCAAAACTTAAACATTTTCATTGTATATACAAGAAATGTACATCAAAACATACACATTTTCATTGTATATACAAGAAATGTACATCACAACTTATACATTTTCATTGTATATACAAGGAATGTACATCAAAACTTACACATTTTCATTGTACATACAAGAAATGTACATCACAAACTTACACATTTTCATTGTATATACGAGAAATGTACATCAAAACTTACACATCTTCATTGTATATACAAGAAATGTACATCAAAACTTACACATTTTCATTGTATATACATCAAAGCTGCACATTTTCATTGTACACTCAAGAAATGTACATCAAAACATAGACATTTTCATTGTACAAACAAGAAATGTACATCAAAACTTACACATTTTCATTGTACACTCAAGAAATGTACATCAAAACTTACACATTTTCATTGTACACTCAAGAATTGTACATCAAAACATACACATTTTCATTGTACATACAAGAAATGTACATCAAAAACTTACACATTTTCATTGTACATGCAAGAAATGTACATCAAAACTTACACATTTTCATTGTACATACAAGAAATGTACATCAAAACTTACACATTTTCATTGTATATACAAGAAATATACATCAAAACTACAAATTTTCATTGTATATACAAGAAATGTACATCAAAACTTACACATTTTCATTGTATATACAAGAAATGTACATCAAAACTTACACATTTTCATTGTATATACAAGAATTGTACATCAAAGCTCACACATTTTCATTGTATATACAAGAAATGTACATGAAAACATACACATTTTCATTGTATATAAAAGAAATGTACATCAAAACATACACATTTTCATTGTATATACAAGAAATGTACAACAAAACTTACACATTTTCATTGTACACTCAAGAAATGTACATCAAAACTTACACATTTTCATTGTATATACAAGGAATGTACATCAAAACATACACGTTTTCATTGTATATACAAGAAATGTACATCAAAACTTACACATTTTCATTGTATATACAAGAAATGTACATCAAAACTTACACATTTTCATTGTATATACAAGAAATGTACATCAAAACTTACACATTTTCGTTGTATATACAAGAAATGTACATCAAAGCATACACATTTTCATTGTATATACAAGAAATATACATCAAAACTTACACATTTTCATTGTATCTACCAGAAATGTACATGAAAACGTACACATTTTCGTTGTACATTCAAGAAATGTACATCAAAGCTTACACATTCTCATTGTATATACAAGAAATGTACTTCAAAACATACACACTTTCATGGTATATACAAGAATGTACATCAAAACTTACACATTTTCATTGTACATACAAGAAATGTACATCAAAACATACACATTTTCATTGTATATACAATAAATGTACATCAAAACTTTTACATTTTCACTGGATATACAAGAAATGTACATCAAAACCTATACATTTTCATTGTATATACAAGAAATGTACATCAAAACTTTTACATTTTCACTGGATATACAAGAAATGTACAGCAAAACAAACCTTTTCATTGTATATACAAGAAATGTACATCAAAACTACACATTTTCGTTGTACACTAAAGAAATGTACATCAAAGCATACAGATTTTCATTGTGCACTCAAGAAATGTACATCAAAACTTACACATTTTCATTGTACACTCAAGAAATGTACATCAAACCATACACATTTTCATTGTATACACAGGAAATGTACATCAAAACTTACACATTTTCATTGTACATACAAGAAATGCACATCAAATCTTACACATTTTCATTGTACATACAAGAAATGTACATCAAAACTTGCACATTTTCATTGTATATATAAGAAATATACATCAAAACTACACATTTTCATTGTATATACAAGAAATGTGCATCAAAACTTACACATCTTCATTGTATATACAAGAAATGTACATCAAAACTTACACATTTTCATTGTATATACAAGAATTGTACATCAAAGCTCACACATTTTCATTGTATATACAAGAAATGTACATGAAAACATACACATTTTCATTGTATATACAAGAAATGTACATCAAAACTTACACGTTTTCATTGTACATACAAGAAATGTACATCAAAACCTACACATTTTCATTGTACATAGAAGAAATGTACATAAAAACTTACACATTTTCATTGTATATACAAGAATTGTAATCAAAGCTTACATATTTTCATTGTACATTAAAGAAATGTACATCAAAACTACACATTTTCATTATATATACAAGAAATGTACTTCAAAACTTACACATTTTCATTGTATATACTAGAAATGTACATCAAAACTTACACAATTTCATTGTATATACAAGAAATGTACATCAAAACTTACACATTTTCATTGTATATACAAGAAATGTACATCAAAACATACACATTTTCATTGTATATACAAGAAATGTACATCAAAACTTACACATTTTCATTGTATATACAAGAAATGTACATCAAAAACTTACACATTTTCATTGTACACTCAAGAAATGTACATCAAAACATACACATTTTCATTGTATATACAAGGAATGTACATCAAAACATACACACTTTCATTGTATATACAAGAAATGTACATCAAAACTTACACATTTTCATTGTATATACAAGAAATGTACATCAAAAACTTACACATTTTCATTGTACACTCAAGAAATGTACATCAAAGCTTACACATTTTCATTGTACATACAAGAAATGCACATCACATACACATTTTCATTGTATATACAAGAAATGTACATCAAAAGCTTACATATTTTCATTGTATATGCAAGAAATGCACATCAAAACTTACACATTTTCATTGTATATACTAGAAATGTACATCAAAACTTACACATTTTCATTGTATATACAAGAAATGTACATCAAAACTTACACATTTTCATTGTACATACAGGAAATGTACATCAAAAGCTTACATATTTTCATTGTATATGCAAGAAATCCACATCAAAAGTTACACATCTTCATTGTATATAAGGAAATGCACATCAAAACTTAAACATTTTCATTGTATATACAAGAAATGTACATCAAAACATACACATTTTCATTGTATATACAAGAAATGTACATCACAACTTATACATTTTCATTGTATATACAAGGAATGTACATCAAAACTTACACATTTTCATTGTACATACAAGAAATGTACATCACAAACTTACACATTTTCATTGTATATACGAGAAATGTACATCAAAACTTACACATCTTCATTGTATATACAAGAAATGTACATCAAAACTTACACATTTTCATTGTATATACATCAAAGCTGCACATTTTCATTGTACACTCAAGAAATGTACATCAAAACATAGACATTTTCATTGTACAAACAAGAAATGTACATCAAAACTTACACATTTTCATTGTACACTCAAGAAATGTACATCAAAACTTACACATTTTCATTGTACACTCAAGAATTGTACATCAAAACATACACATTTTCATTGTACATACAAGAAATGTACATCAAAAACTTACACATTTTCATTGTACATGCAAGAAATGTACATCAAAACTTACACATTTTCATTGTACATACAAGAAATGTACATCAAAACTTACACATTTTCATTGTATATACAAGAAATATACATCAAAACTACAAATTTTCATTGTATATACAAGAAATGTACATCAAAACTTACACATTTTCATTGTATATACAAGAAATGTACATCAAAACTTACACATTTTCATTGTATATACAAGAATTGTACATCAAAGCTCACACATTTTCATTGTATATACAAGAAATGTACATGAAAACATACACATTTTCATTGTATATAAAAGAAATGTACATCAAAACATACACATTTTCATTGTATATACAAGAAATGTACAACAAAACTTACACATTTTCATTGTACACTCAAGAAATGTACATCAAAACTTACACATTTTCATTGTATATACAAGGAATGTACATCAAAACATACACGTTTTCATTGTATATACAAGAAATGTACATCAAAACTTACACATTTTCATTGTATATACAAGAAATGTACATCAAAACTTACACATTTTCATTGTATATACAAGAAATGTACATCAAAACTTACACATTTTCATTGTATATACAAGAAATGTACATCAAAGCATACACATTTTCATTGTATATACAAGAAATATACATCAAAACTTACACATTTTCATTGTATCTACCAGAAATGTACATGAAAACGTACACATTTTCGTTGTACATTCAAGAAATGTACATCAAAGCTTACACATTCTCATTGTATATACAAGAAATGTACTTCAAAACATACACACTTTCATGGTATATACAAGAATGTACATCAAAACTTACACATTTTCATTGTACATACAAGAAATGTACATCAAAACATACACATTTTCATTGTATATACAATAAATGTACATCAAAACTTTTACATTTTCACTGGATATACAAGAAATGTACATCAAAACCTATACATTTTCATTGTATATACAAGAAATGTACATCAAAACTTTTACATTTTCACTGGATATACAAGAAATGTACAGCAAAACAAACCTTTTCATTGTATATACAAGAAATGTACATCAAAACTACACATTTTCGTTGTACACTAAAGAAATGTACATCAAAGCATACAGATTTTCATTGTGCACTCAAGAAATGTACATCAAAACTTACACATTTTCATTGTACACTCAAGAAATGTACATCAAACCATACACATTTTCATTGTATACACAGGAAATGTACATCAAAACTTACACATTTTCATTGTACATACAAGAAATGCACATCAAAACTTACACATTTTCATTGTACATACAAGAAATGTACATCAAAACTTGCACATTTTCATTGTATATATAAGAAATATACATCAAAACTACACATTTTCATTGTATATACAAGAAATGTGCATCAAAACTTACACATCTTCATTGTATATACAAGAAATGTACATCAAAACTTACACATTTTCATTGTATATACAAGAATTGTACATCAAAGCTCACACATTTTCATTGTATATACAAGAAATGTACATGAAAACATACACATTTTCATTGTATATACAAGAAATGTACATCAAAACTTACACGTTTTCATTGTACATACAAGAAATGTACATCAAAACCTACACATTTTCATTGTACATAGAAGAAATGTACATAAAAACTTACACATTTTCATTGTATATACAAGAATTGTAATCAAAGCTTACATATTTTCATTGTACATTAAAGAAATGTACATCAAAACTACACATTTTCATTATATATACAAGAAATGTACTTCAAAACATACACATTTTCATTTTATATACAAGAATGTACATCAAAACTTACACATTTTCATTGCACACACAAGAAATGTACATAAAAACATACACATGTTCATTGTATATACAAGAAATGTGCATCAAAACTTACACATTTTCATTGTATATACAAGAAATGTACATGAAAACATACACATTTTCATTGTATATACAAGAAGTGTACATCAAAACTTACACATTTTCATTGTATATACAAGAAATGTACATCAAAAGATACACATTTTCATTGTACATTCAAGAAATGTACATCAAAACTTACACATTTTCATTGTATATACAAGGAATGTACATCAAACTTACACATTTTCATTGTATATACAAGATATGTACATCAAAACTTACACATTTTCATTGTATATACAAGAAATGTACATCAAAACTTACACATTTTCATTGTATATACAAGAAATGTACATCAAAGCTCACACATTTTCATTGTATATACAAGAAATGTACATGAAAACATACACATTTTCATTGTATATAAAAGAAATGTACATCAAAACATACACATTTTCATTGTATATACAAGAAATGTACAACAAAACTTACACATTTTCATTGTACACTCAAGAAATGTACATCAAAACTTACACATTTTCATTGTATATACAAGGAATGTACATCAAAACATACACGTTTTCATTGTATATACAAGAAATGTACATCAAAACTTACACATTTTCATTGTATATACAAGAAATGTACATCAAAACTTACACATTTTCATTGTATATACAAGAAATGTACATCAAAACTTACACATTTTCATTGTATATACAAGAAATGTACATCAAAGCATACACATTTTCATTGTATATACAAGAAATATACATCAAAACTTACACATTTTCATTGTATCTACCAGAAATGTACATGAAAACGTACACATTTTCGTTGTACATTCAAGAAATGTACATCAAAGCTTACACATTCTCATTGTATATACAAGAAATGTACTTCAAAACATACACACTTTCATGGTATATACAAGAATGTACATCAAAACTTACACATTTTCATTGTACATACAAGAAATGTACATCAAAACATACACATTTTCATTGTATATACAATAAATGTACATCAAAACTTTTACATTTTCACTGGATATACAAGAAATGTACATCAAAACCTATACATTTTCATTGTATATACAAGAAATGTACATCAAAACTTTTACATTTTCACTGGATATACAAGAAATGTACAGCAAAACAAACCTTTTCATTGTATATACAAGAAATGTACATCAAAACTACACATTTTCGTTGTACACTAAAGAAATGTACATCAAAGCATACAGATTTTCATTGTGCACTCAAGAAATGTACATCAAAACTTACACATTTTCATTGTACACTCAAGAAATGTACATCAAACCATACACATTTTCATTGTATACACAGGAAATGTACATCAAAACTTACACATTTTCATTGTACATACAAGAAATGCACATCAAAACTTACACATTTTCATTGTACATACAAGAAATGTACATCAAAACTTGCACATTTTCATTGTATATATAAGAAATATACATCAAAACTACACATTTTCATTGTATATACAAGAAATGTGCATCAAAACTTACACATCTTCATTGTATATACAAGAAATGTACATCAAAACTTACACATTTTCATTGTATATACAAGAATTGTACATCAAAGCTCACACATTTTCATTGTATATACAAGAAATGTACATGAAAACATACACATTTTCATTGTATATACAAGAAATGTACATCAAAACTTACACGTTTTCATTGTACATACAAGAAATGTACATCAAAACCTACACATTTTCATTGTACATAGAAGAAATGTACATAAAAACTTACACATTTTCATTGTATATACAAGAATTGTAATCAAAGCTTACATATTTTCATTGTACATTAAAGAAATGTACATCAAAACTACACATTTTCATTATATATACAAGAAATGTACTTAAAAACTTACACATTTTCATTGTATATACTAGAAATGTACATCAAAACTTACACAATTTCATTGTATATACAAGAAATGTACATCAAAACTTACACATTTTCATTGTATATACAAGAAATGTACATCAAAACATACACATTTTCATTGTATATACAAGAAATGTACATCAAAACTTACACATTTTCATTGTATATACAAGAAATGTACATCAAAAACTTACACATTTTCATTGTACACTCAAGAAATGTACATCAAAACATACACATTTTCATTGTATATACAAGGAATGTACATCAAAACATACACACTTTCATTGTATATACAAGAAATGTACATCAAAACTTACACATTTTCATTGTATATACAAGAAATGTACATCAAAAACTTACACATTTTCATTGTACACTCAAGAAATGTACATCAAAGCTTACACATTTTCATTGTACATACAAGAAATGCACATCACATACTTACACATTTTCATTGTATATACAAGAAATGTACATCAAAAGCTTACATATTTTCATTGTATATGCAAGAAATGCACATCAAAACTTACACATTTTCATTGTATATACTAGAAATGTACATCAAAACTTACACATTTTCATTGTATATACAAGAAATGTACATCAAAACTTACACATTTTCATTGTACATACAGGAAATGTACATCAAAAGCTTACATATTTTCATTGTATATGCAAGAAATCCACATCAAAAGTTACACATCTTCATTGTATATAAGGAAATGCACATCAAAACTTAAACATTTTCATTGTATATACAAGAAATGTACATCAAAACATACACATTTTCATTGTATATACAAGAAATGTACATCACAACTTATACATTTTCATTGTATATACAAGGAATGTACATCAAAACTTACACATTTTCATTGTACATACAAGAAATGTACATCACAAACTTACACATTTTCATTGTATATACGAGAAATGTACATCAAAACTTACACATCTTCATTGTATATACAAGAAATGTACATCAAAACTTACACATTTTCATTGTATATACATCAAAGCTGCACATTTTCATTGTACACTCAAGAAATGTACATCAAAACATAGACATTTTCATTGTACAAACAAGAAATGTACATCAAAACTTACACATTTTCATTGTACACTCAAGAAATGTACATCAAAACTTACACATTTTCATTGTACACTCAAGAATTGTACATCAAAACATACACATTTTCATTGTACATACAAGAAATGTACATCAAAAACTTACACATTTTCATTGTACATGCAAGAAATGTACATCAAAACTTACACATTTTCATTGTACATACAAGAAATGTACATCAAAACTTACACATTTTCATTGTATATACAAGAAATATACATCAAAACTACAAATTTTCATTGTATATACAAGAAATGTACATCAAAACTTACACATTTTCATTGTATATACAAGAAATGTACATCAAAACTTACACATTTTCATTGTATATACAAGAATTGTACATCAAAGCTCACACATTTTCATTGTATATACAAGAAATGTACATGAAAACATACACATTTTCATTGTATATAAAAGAAATGTACATCAAAACATACACATTTTCATTGTATATACAAGAAATGTACAACAAAACTTACACATTTTCATTGGACACTCAAGAAATGTACATCAAAACTTACACATTTTCATTGTATATACAAGGAATGTACATCAAAACATACACGTTTTCATTGTATATACAAGAAATGTACATCAAAACTTACACATTTTCATTGTATATACAAGAAATGTACATCAAAACTTACACATTTTCATTGTATATACAAGAAATGTACATCAAAACTTACACATTTTCATTGTATATACAAGAAATGTACATCAAAGCATACACATTTTCATTGTATATACAAGAAATATACATCAAAACTTACACATTTTCATTGTATCTACCAGAAATGTACATGAAAACGTACACATTTTCGTTGTACATTCAAGAAATGTACATCAAAGCTTACACATTCTCATTGTATATACAAGAAATGTACTTCAAAACATACACACTTTCATGGTATATACAAGAATGTACATCAAAACTTACACATTTTCATTGTACATACAAGAAATGTACATCAAAACATACACATTTTCATTGTATATACAATAAATGTACATCAAAACTTTTACATTTTCACTGGATATACAAGAAATGTACATCAAAACCTATACATTTTCATTGTATATACAAGAAATGTACATCAAAACTTTTACATTTTCACTGGATATACAAGAAATGTACAGCAAAACAAACCTTTTCATTGTATATACAAGAAATGTACATCAAAACTACACATTTTCGTTGTACACTAAAGAAATGTACATCAAAGCATACAGATTTTCATTGTGCACTCAAGAAATGTACATCAAAACTTACACATTTTCATTGTACACTCAAGAAATGTACATCAAACCATACACATTTTCATTGTATACACAGGAAATGTACATCAAAACTTACACATTTTCATTGTACATACAAGAAATGCACATCAAAACTTACACATTTTCATTGTACATACAAGAAATGTACATCAAAACTTGCACATTTTCATTGTATACATAAGAAATATACATCAAAACTACACATTTTCATTGTATATACAAGAAATGTGCATCAAAACTTACACATCTTCATTGTATATACAAGAAATGTACATCAAAACTTACACATTTTCATTGTATATACAAGAATTGTACATCAAAGCTCACACATTTTCATTGTATATACAAGAAATGTACATGAAAACATACACATTTTCATTGTATATACAAGAAATGTACATCAAAACTTACACGTTTTCATTGTACATACAAGAAATGTACATCAAAACCTACACATTTTCATTGTACATAGAAGAAATGTACATAAAAACTTACACATTTTCATTGTATATACAAGAATTGTAATCAAAGCTTACATATTTTAATTGTACATTAAAGAAATGTACATCAAAACTACACATTTTCATTATATATACAAGAAATGTACTTCAAAACATACACATTTTCATTTTATATACAAGAATGTACATCAAAACTTACACATTTTCATTGCACACACAAGAAATGTACATAAAAACATACACATGTTCATTGTATATACAAGAAATGTGCATCAAAACTTACACATTTTCATTGTATATACAAGAAATGTACATGAAAACATACACATTTTCATTGTATATACAAGAAGTGTACATCAAAACTTACACATTTTCATTGTATATACAAGAAATGTACATCAAAAGATACACATTTTCATTGTACATTCAAGAAATGTACATCAAAACTTACACATTTTCATTGTATATACAAGGAATGTACATCAAACTTACACATTTTCATTGTATATACAAGATATGTACATCAAAACTTACACATTTTCATTGTATATACAAGAAATGTACATCAAAACTTACACATTTTCATTGTATATACAAGAAATGTACATCAAAGCTCACACATTTTCATTGTATATACAAGAAATGTACATGAAAACATACACATTTTCATTGTATATACAAGAAATGTACATCAAAACTTACACATTTTCATTGTATATACAAGAAATGTACATCAAAAATACACATTTTCATTGTATATTCAAGAAATGTACATCAAAACTTACACATTTTCATTGTACACTCAAGAAATGTGAATCAAAACTTACACATTTTCATTGTATATACAAGAAATGTACATCAACACATACACATTTTCATTGTATATACAAGAAATATACATCAAAACTTACACACATTCATTGTATATCAAGAAATGTACATCTAAACATGCACATTTTCATTGTACACTCAAGAAATGTACATAGAAACTTACTCATTTTCATGGTATATACAAGAAATGTACATCAAAACTTACACACTTTCATTGTATATACAAGCAATGTACATCAAAACTTACACATTTTCTTTGTATATACAAGAAATGTACATCAAAACTTACACATTTTGATTGTATATACAAGAAATGTACATCAAAGCATACACATTTTCATTGTATATACAAGAAATATACATCAAAACTTACACATTTTCATTGTATCTACCAGAAATGTACATGAAAACGTACACATTTTCGTTGTACATTCAAAAAATGTACATCAAAGCTTACACATTCTCATTGTATATACAAGAAATGTACATCAAAACTTACACGTTTTCATTGTATATACAAGAAATGTACATCTAAACTTACACATTTTCGTTGTATATACAAGAAATGTACATCAAAGCATACACATTTTCATTGTATATACAAGAAATATACATCAAAACTTACACATTTTCATTGTATCTACCAGAAATATACATGAAAACGTACACATTTTTGTTGTACATTCAAGAAATGTACATCAAAGCTTACACACTCTCATTGTATATACAAGAAATGTACTTCAAAACATACACATTTTCATTCTATATACCAGAATGTACATCAAAACTTACACATTTTCATTGTACATACAAGAAATGTACATCAAAACATACACATTTTCATTGTATATACAATAAATGTACATCAAAACTTACACATTTTCACTGGATATACAAGAAATGTACATCAAAACCTATACATTTTCATTGTATATACAAGAAATGTACAGCAAAACAAACCTTTTCATTGTATATACAAGAAATGTACATCAAAACTACACATTTTCGTTGTACACTAAAGAAATGTACATCAAAGCATACAGATTTTCATTGTGCACTCCAGAAATGTACATCAAAACCTACACATTTTCATTGTACACTCAAGAAATGTACATAAAAACATACACATTTTCATTGTATACACAAGAAATGTACATCAAAACTTACACATTTTCATTGTACATACAAGAAATGCACATCAAAAACTTACACATTTTCATTGTACATACAAGAAATGTACATCAAAACTTACACATTTTCATTGTATTTATAAGAAATATACATCAAAACTACACATTTTCATTGTATATACAAGAAATGTGCATCAAAACTTACACATCTTCATTGTATATACAAGAAATGTACATCAAAACTTACACATTTTCATTGTATATACAAGAATTGTACATCAAAGCTCACACATTTTCATTGTATATACAAGAAATGTACATGAAAACATACACATTTTCATTGTATATACAAGAAATGTACATCAAAACTTACACGTTTTCATTGTACATACAAGAAATGTACATCAAAACCTACACATTTTCATTGTACATAGAAGAAATGTACATCAAAACTTACACATTTTCATTGTATATACAAGAATTGTACATCAAAGCTTACATATTTTTATTGTACATTAAAGAAATGTACATCAAAACTACACATTTTCATTATATATACAAGAAATGTACTTCAAAACATACACATTTTCATTTTATATACAAGAATGTACATCAAAACTTACACATTTTCATTGCACACACAAGAAATGTACATAAAAACATACACACGTTCATTGTATATACAAGAAATGTACATCAAATCTTACACATTTTCATTGTATATACAAGAAATGTACATGAAAACATACACATTTTCATTGTATATACAAGAAATATACATAAAAACATACACATTTTCATAGTCTATACAAGAAATGTACAGCAAAACATAAACATTTTCATTGTATATACAAGAAATGCACATCAAAACTTACACATTTTCATTTTACATACAAGAAATGTACATCAAAACATAGACATTTTCATTGTATATACAAGAAATGTACATCAAAACTTACACATCTTCATTGTGTATACAAGAAATGTACATCAAAACTTACACATTTTCATTGTACATACAAGAAATGTACATCAAAAACTTACACATTTTCATTGTATATACAAGAAATGTACATCAAAACTTACACATTTTCATTGTACATACAAGAAATGTACATCAAAACGTACACATTTTCATTGTACATACAAGAAATGTACATCAAAAACTTACACATTTTCATTGTATATACCAGATATGTACATCAAAACTTACACATTTTCATTTTATATACAAGAAATGTACATCAAAACTTACACGTTTTCATTGTACATACAAGAAATGTACATCAAAACCTACACATTTTCATTGTACATAGAAGAAATGTACATCAAAACTTACACATTTTCATTGTATATACAAGAATTGTACATCAAAGCTTACATATTTTCATTGTACATTAAAGAAATGTACATCAAAACTACACATTTTCATTATATATACAAGAAATGTACATCAAAGCATACACATTTTCATTGTATATACAAGAAATGTACATCAAAACATACACACTTTCATTGCACACTCAAGAAGTGTACATCAAAACATACACATTCTCATTGTATATACAAGAAATGTACATAAAAACTTACACATTTTCATTGTATATACAAGAAATGTACATCAAAACTTACACATTTTCATTGTGCTCTCAAGAAATGTACATCAAAACTTACACATTTTCATTGTACACTCAGGAAATGTACATCAAAACATACACATTTTCATTGTATACACAAGAAATGTACATCAAAACTTACACATTTTCATTGTACATACAGGAAATGTACATCAAAAACCTACACATTCTCATTGTATATGCAAGAAATGTACATCAAAACTTACACATTTTCATAGTACATACGAGAAATGTACATCAAAACTTACACATGTTCATTGTATATTCAAAAGGTGTACATCAAAACTACACATTTTCATTGTATATACTAGAAATGTACATCAAAGCTTACAAATTTTCATTGTATATACAAGAAATGTACATCAAAACTACCACATTTTCATTGTATATACAAGAAATGTACATCAAAGCATACACATTTTCATTGTATATACAAGAAATGTACATCAAAACATACACACTTTCATTGTACACTCAAGAAGTGTACATCAAAACATACACATTCTCATTGTATATACAAGAAATGTACATCAAAACTTACACATTTTCATTGTATATACAAGAAATGTACATCAAAAACTTACACATTTTCATTGTACACTCAAGAAATGTACATCAAAACATACACATTTTCATTGTATATACAAGGAATGTACATCAAAACATACACATTTTCATTGTATATACAAGAAATGTACATCAAAACTTACACATTTTCATTGTATATACTAGAAATGTACATCAAAACTTACACATTTTTATTGTATATACAAGAAATGTACATCAAAACTTACACATTTTCATTGTACATACAGGAAATGTACATCAAAAGCTTACATATTTTCATTGTATATGCAAGAAATGCACATCAAAAGTTACACATTTTCATTGTATATAAGCAAATGCACATCAAAAGTTACACATTTTCATTGTATATACAAGAAATGTACATCTAAACATACACATTTTCATTGTATATACAAGACATGTACATCACAACTTACACATTTTCATTGTATACACAAGAAATGTACTTCAAAACTTACGCATTTTCATTGTACATACAAGAAATGTACATCACAAACTTACACATTTTCATTGTATATACAAGAAATGTACATCAAAACTTACACATTTTCATTGTATATACAAGAAATGTAAATCAAAATTTACACATTTTCATTGTATATACAAGAAATGTACATCAAAGCTGCACATTTTCATTGTACACTCAAGAAATGTACATCAAAACATAGACATTTTCATTGTATATACAAGAAATGTACATCAAAACTTACACATTTTCATTGTGTATACAAGAAATGTACATCAAAACTTACACATTTTCATTGTACATACAAGAAATGTACATCAAAACATAGACATTTTCATTGTATATACAAGAAATGTACATCAAAACTTACACACCTTCATTGTGTATACAAGAAATGTACATCAAAACTTACACATTTTCATTGTACATACAAGAAATATACATCAAAAACTTACACATTTTCATTGTATATACAAGAAATGTACATCAAAACTTACACATTTTCATTGTACATACAAGAAATGTACATCAAAACGTACACATTTTCATTGTACATACAAGAAATGTACATCAAAAACTTACACATCTTCATTGTATATACCAGATATGTACATCAAAACTTACACATTTTCATTGTACATACAAGAAATGTACATCAAAACTTACACATGTTCATTGTATATTCAAGAGATGTACATCAAAACTACACATTTTCATTGTATATACTAGAAACGTACATCAAAACTTACACATTTTCATTGTATATACAAGAAATGTACATCAAAACATACACATTTTCATTGTAAATACAAGAAATGTACATCAAAACTTACACGTTTTCATTGCATATACAAGAAATGTACGTCAAAGCTTACACACTTTCATTGTATATAGAAGAAATGTACATCAAATCTTACACATTTTCATCAAGAAATGTACATAGAAACTTACACATTTTCATTGTATATACAAGAAATGTACATCAAAACTTACACACTTTCATTGCATATACAAGAAATGTACATCAAAACTTACACATTTTTATTGTATATACAAGAATGTACATCAAAACTTACACATTTTCATTGTACATACAGGAAATGTACATCAAAAGCTTACATATTTTCATTGTATATGCAAGAAATGCACATCAAAAGTTACACATTTTCATTGTATATAAGGAAATGCACATCAAAACTTACACATTTTCATTGTATACACAAGAAATGTACATCATAACATACACATTTTCATTGTATATACAAGAAATGTACATCACAACTTACACATTTTCATTGTATATACAAGAAATGTACATCAAAACTTACACATTTTCATTGTACATACAAGAAATGTACATCACAAACTTACACATTTTCATTGTATATACAAGAAATGTACATCAAAACTTACACATTTTCATTGTATATACAAGAAATGTACATCAAAACTTACACATTTTCATTGTATATACAAGAAATGTACATCAAAGCTGCACATTTTCATTGTACACTCAAGAAATGTACATCAAAACATAGACATTTTCATTGTATATACAAGAAATGTACATCAAAGCTGCACATTTTCATTGTACACTCAAGAAATGTACACCAAAACATAGACATTTTCATTGTATATACAAGAAATGTACATCAAAGCTGCACATTTTCATTGTACACTCAAGAAATGTACATCAAAACATAGACATTTTCATTGTATATACAAGAAATGTACATCAAAACTTACACATTTTCATTGTGTATACAAGAAATGTACATCAAAACATACACATTTTCATTGTATATACAAGAATGTACATCAAAGCTTACATATTTTCATTGTACATTAAAGAAATGTACATCAAAACTTACACATTTTCATTGCACATTCAAGAAATGTACATCAAAACATACACATGTTCATTGTATATACAAGAAATGTACATCAAAACATACACATTTTCATTGTATATACAAGAAATATACATAAAAACATACACATTTTCATTGTATATACAAGAAATGTAAATCAAAACATAAACATTTTCATTGTATATACAAGAAATGTACATCAAAACTACACATTTTCATAGTACAGACAAGAAATGTAAATCAAAACTTACACATTTTCATTGTATATACAAGAAATGTACATCAAAACTTACACATTTTCATTGTGCACTCAAGAAATGTACATCAAAACATACACATTTTCATTGTATACACAAGAAATGTACATCAAAACTTACACATTTTCATTGTACATACAGGAAATGTACATCAAAAACTTACACATTTTCATTGTATATGCAAGAAATGTACATCAAAACTTACACATTTTCATTGTATATACAAGAAATGTACATCAAAACTTACACATTTTCATTGTATACACAAGAAATGTACAACAAAACTTACACATTTTCATTGTACATACAGGAAATGTACATCAAAAACTTACACATTTTCATTGTATATGCAAGAAATATACATCAAAACTTACACATTTTCATTGTATACACAAGAAATGTACATCAAAACTTACACATTTTCATTGTGCACTCAAGAAATGTACATGAAAACTTACACATTTTCATTGTACACTCAAGAAATGTACATCAAAACATACACATTTTCATAGTATACACAAGAAATGTACATCAAAACTTACACATTTTCATTGTACATACAGGAAATGTACATCAAAAACTTACACATTTTCATTGTATATGCAAGAAATGTTCATGAAAACTTACACATTTTCATTGTATATACAAGAAATGTACATCAGAACATACACATTTTCATTGTACATACAAGAAATGTACATCAAATCTTACACATTTTCAATGTATATAAAAGAAATGTACATCAAAACATACACATTTTCATTGTACATACAAGAAATGTACATCAAAACATACACATTTTCATTGTATATGCAAGAAATGTACATCAAAACTTACACATTTTCATTGTACATACAAGAAATGTACATCAAAACTTACACATGTTCATTGTATATTCAAGAGATGTACATCAAAACTACACATTTTCATTGTATATACTAGAAATGTACATCAAAACTTACAGATTTTCATTGTATATACAAGAAATGTACATCAAAACTTACACATTTTCATTGTATATACAAGAAATGTACATCAAAGAATTACACATTTTCATTGTACACTCAAGAAATGTACATCAAAGCATACACATTTTCATTGTATATACAAGGAATGTACATCAAAACATACACATTTTCATTGTATATACAAGAAATGTACATCAAAACTTACACGTTTTCATTGTATATACTAGAAATGTACATCAAAACTTACACATTTTCATTGTATATACAAGAAATGTACATCGAAACTTACACATTTTCATTGTACATACAGGAAATGTACATCAAAAGCTTACATATTTTCATTGTATATGCAAGAAATGCACATCAAAAGTTACACATTTTTATTGTATATAAGGAAATGCAAATCAAAACTTACACATTTTCATTGTATATACAAGCAATGTACATCAAAACATACACATTTTCATTGTATATACAAGAAATGTACATCACAACTTACACATTTTCATTGTATATACAAGAAATGTAGATCAAAACTTACACATTTTCATTGTACATACAAGAAATGTACATCACAAACTTACACATTTTCATTGTATATACAAGAAATGTACATCAAAACTTACACATTCTCATTGTATATACAAGAAATGTACATCAAAACTTACACATTTTCATTGTACACTCAAGAAATGTACATCAAAACATAGACATTTTCATTGTACAAACAAGAAATGTACATCAAAACTTACACATTTTCATTGTATATACAAGAAATGTACATCAAAACTTACACATTTTCATTGTGCACTCAAGAAATGTACATCAAAAATTACACATTTTCATTGTACACTCAAGAAATGTACATCAAAACATACACATTTTCATTGTATATACAAGAAATGTAGATCAAAACTTACACATTTTCATTGTACATACAAGAAATGTACATCACAAACTTACACATTTTCATTGTACAAACAAGAAATGTACATCAAAACTTACACATTTTCATTGTATATACAAGAAATGTACATCAAAGCTGCACATTTTCATTGTACACTCAAGAAATGTATATCAAAACATAGACATTTTCATTGTACAAACAAGAAATGTACATCAAAACTTACACATTTTCATTGTATATACAAGAAATGTACATCAAAACTTACACATTTTCATTGTGCACTCAAGAAATGTACATCAAAAATTACACATTTTCATTGTACACTCAAGAAATGTACATCAAAACATACACATTTTCATTGTATACACAAGAAACGTACATCAAAACTTACACATTTTCATTGTACATACAAGAAATGTACATCAAAAACTTACACATTTTCATTGTATATGCAAGAAATGTACATCAAAACTTACACATTTTCATTGTACATACAAGAAATGTACATCAAAACTTACACATTTTCATTGTATATACAAGAAATATACATCAAAACTACACATTTTCAGTGTATATACAAGAAATGTATATCAAAACTTACACATTTTCATTGTACATACAAGAAATATACATCAAAACTAAACATTTTCATTGTACACTCAAGAAATGTACATCAAAACTTACACGTTTTCTTTGTATATACAAGGAATGTACATCAAAACATACACATTTTCATTGTATATATAAGAAATGTACATCAAAACTCACACATTTTCATTGTATATACAAGAAATGTACATGAAAACATACTCATTTTCATTGTATATACAAGAAATGTACATCAAAAGATACACATTTTCATTGTATATACAAGAAATCCACATCAAAACTTACACATTTTCATTGTACACTCAAGAAATGTGTATCAAAACTTACACATTTTCATTGTATATACAAGGAATGTACATCAAAACATACACATTTTCATTGTACATACAAGAAATATACATCAGAACTTACACACTTTCATTGCATATCAAGAAATGTACATCTAAAGATACACATTTTCATTGTACACTCAAGAAATGTACATAGAAACTTACACATTTTCATTGTATATACAAGAAATGTACATCAAAACTTACACACTTTCATTGTATATACAAGCAATGTACATCAAAACTTACACATTTTCATTGTATATACAAGAAATGTACATCAAAACTTACACATTTTCATTGTATATACAAGAAATGTACTTCAAAGCATACACATTTTCATTGTATATACAAGAAATATACATCAAAACTTACACGTTTTCATTGTATCTACCAGAAATGTACATGAAAACGTACACATTTTCGTTGTACATTCAAGAAATGTACATCAAAGCTTACACATTTTCATTGTATATACAAGAAATGTACATCAAAGCTTACACATTTTCATTGTACATACAAGAAATGTACATCAAAACTACACATTTTCTTTGTATATACAAGAAATGTACTTCAAAACATACACATTTTCATTGTATATACAAGAAGTGTACATCAAAACTACACATTTTCGTTGTACACTAAAGAAATGTACATCAAAACATACAGATTTTCATTGTACAGACAAGAAATGTACATCAAAACTTACACATTTTCATTGTATATACAAGAAATGTACATCAAAACTTACACATTTTCATTGTGCACTCAAGAAATGTACATCAAAACTTACACAATTTCAGTGTACACTCAAGAAATGTACATCAAAACATACACATTTTCATTGTATACACAAGAAATGTACATCAAAGCTTACACATTTTCATTGTACATACAAGAAATGCACATCAAAAACTTACACATTTTCATTGTATGTGCAAGAAATGTACATCAAAACTTACACATTTTCATTGTACATACAAGAAATGTACATCAAAACTTACACATTTTCATTGCATATACAAGAAATATACATCAAAACTACACATTTTCATTGTATATACAAGAAATGTGCATCAAAACTTACACATTTTCATTGTATATACAAGAAATGTACATCAAAACTTACACATCTTCATTGTATATACAAGAATTGTACATCAAAGCTCACACATTTTCATTGCATATACAAGAAATGTACATGAAAGCATACACATTTTCATTGTATATACAAGAAATGTACATCAAAGCCTACACACTTTCATTGTACATAGAAGAAATGTACATCAAAACTTACACATCTTCATTGTATATACAAGAAATGTACATCAAAACTTACACATTTTCGTTGTGCACTAAAGAAATGTACATCAAAACTTACACATGTTCATTGTATATTCAAGAGATGTACATCAAAACTACACATTTTCATTGTATATTCAAGAGATGTACATCAAAACTACACATTTTCATTGTATATACTAGAAATGTACATCAAAACTTACAGATTTTCGTTGTATATACAAGAAATGTACTTCAAAACTTACACATTTTCATTGTATATACAAGAAATGTACATCAAAACATACACACTTTAGTTGTACACTCAAGAAATGTACATCAAAACATACACATTTTCATTGTATTTACAAGAATGTACATCAAAACTTACACATTTTCATTGTATATACAAGAAATGTACATCAAAAACTTACACATTTTCATTGTACACTCAAGAAATGTACATCAAAACATACACATTTTCATTGTATATACAAGGAATGTACATCAAAACATACACATTTTCATTGTATATACAAGAAATGTACATCAAAACTTACACATTTTCGTTGTATATACTAGAAATGTACATCAAAACTTACACATTTTCATTGTATATACAAGAAATGTACATCGAAACTTACACATTTTCATTGTACATACAGGAAATGTACATCAAAAGCTTACATATTTTCATTGTATATGCAAGAAATGCACATCAAAAGTTACACATTTTTATTGTATATAAGGAAATGCAAATCAAAACTTACACATTTTCATTGTATATACAAGCAATGTACATCAAAACATACACATTTTCATTGTATATACAAGAAATGTACATCACAACTTACACATTTTCATTGTACATACAAGAAATGTACATCACAAACTTACACATTTTCATTGTATATACAAGAAATGTACATCAACACTTACACATTTTCATTGTATATACAAGAAATGTACATCAAAACTTACTCATTTTCATTGTACACTCAAGAAATGTACATCAAAACATAGACATTTTCATTGTACAAACAAGAAATGTACATCAAAACTTACACATTTTCATTGTATATACAAGAAATGTACATCAAAGCTGCACATTTTCATTGTACACTCAAGAAATGTATATCAAAACATAGACATTTTCATTGTACAAACAAGAAATGTACATCAAAACTTACACATTTTCATTGTACATACAAGAAATGTACATCAAAAACTTACACATTTTCATTGTATATGCAAGAAATGTACATCAAAACTTACACATTTTCATTGTACATACAAGAAATGTACATCAAAACTTACACATTTTCATTGTATATACAAGAAATATACATCAAAACTACACATTTTCATTGTATATACAAGAAATGTATATCAAAACTTACACATTTTCATTGTACATACAAGAAATATACATCAAAACTACACATTTTCATTGTACACTCAAGAAATGTACATCAAAACTTACACGTTTTCTTTGTATATACAAGGAATGTACATCAAAACATACACATTTTCATTGTATATATAAGAAATGTACATCAAAACTCACACATTTTCATTGTATATACAAGAAATGTACATGAAAACATACTCATTTTCATTGTATATACAAGAAATGTACATCAAAAGATACACATTTTCATTGTATATACAAGAAATCCACATCAAAACTTACACATTCTCATTGTACACTCAAGAAATGTGTATCAAAACTTACACATTTTCATTGTATATACAAGGAATGTACATCAAAACATACACATTTTCATTGTACATACAAGAAATATACATCAGAACTTACACACTTTCATTGCATATCAAGAAATGTACATCTAAACATACACATTTTCATTGTACACTCAAGAAATGTACATAGAAACTTACACATTTTCATTGTATATACAAGAAATGTACATCAAAACTTACACACTTTCATTGTATATACAAGCAATGTACATCAAAACTTACACATTTTCATTGTATATACAAGAAATGTACATCAAAACTTACACATTTTCATTGTATATACAAGAAATGTACTTCAAAGCATACACATTTTCATTGTATATACAAGAAATATACATCAAAACTTACACGTTTTCATTGTATCTACCAGAAATGTACATGAAAACGTACACATTTTCGTTGTACATTCAAGAAATGTACATCAAAGCTTACACATTTTCATTGTATATACAAGAAATGTACATCAAAGCTTACACATTTTCATTGTACATACAAGAAATGTACATCAAAACTACACATTTTCTTTGTATATACAAGAAATGTACTTCAAAACATACACATTTTCATTGTATATACAAGAAGTGTACATCAAAACTACACATTTTCGTTGTACACTAAAGAAATGTACATCAAAACATACAGATTTTCATTGTACAGACAAGAAGTGTACATCAAAACTTACACATTTTCATTGTATATACAAGAAATGTACATCAAAACTTACACATTTTCATTGTGCACTCAAGAAATGTACATCAAAACTTACACAATTTCATTGTACACTCAAGAAATGTACATCAAAACATACACATTTTCATTGTATACACAAGAAATGTACATCAAAGCTTACACATTTTCATTGTACATACAAGAAATGCACATCAAAAACTTACACATTTTCATTGTATGTGCAAGAAATGTACATCAAAACTTACACATTTTCATTGTACATACAAGAAATGTACATCAAAACTTACACATTTTCATTGTATATACAAGAAATATACATCAAAACTACACATTTTCATTGTATATACAAGAAATGTGCATCAAAACTTACACATTTTCATTGTATATACAAGAAATGTACATCAAAACTTACACATCTTCATTGTATATACAAGAATTGTACATCAAAGCTCACACATTTTCATTGCATATACAAGAAATGTACATGAAAGCATACACATTTTCATTGTATATACAAGAAATGTACATCAAAACTTACACGTTTTCATTGTATATACCAGAAATATACATCAAAACTACACATTTTCATTGTATATACAAGAAATGTGCATCAAAACTTACACATTTTCATTGTATATACAAGAAATGTACATCAAAACTTACACATCTTCATTGTATATACAAGAATTGTACATCAAAGCTCACATATTTTCATTGCATATACAAGAAATGTACATGAAAACATACACATTTTCATTGTATATACAAGAAATGTACATCAAAGCCTACACATTTTCATTGTACATAGAAGAAATGTACATCAAAACTTACACATCTTCATTGTATATAAAAGAATTGTACATCAAAGCTCACACATTTTCATTGCATATACAAGAAATGTACATGAAAACATACACATTTTCATTGTATATACAAGAAATGTACATCAAAGCCTACACATTTTCATTGTACATAGAAGAAATGTACATCAAAACTTACACATCTTCATTGTATATACAAGAAATGTACATCAAAACTTACACATTTTCGTTGTGCACTTAAGAAATGTACATCAAAACTTACACATGTTCATTGTATATTCAAGAGATGTACATCAAAACTACACATTTTCATTGTATTTACAAGAATGTACATCAAAACATACACACTTTAGTTGTACACTCAAGAAATGTACATCAAAACATACACATTTTCATTGTATTTACAAGAATGTACATCAAAACTTACACATTTTCATTGTATATACAAGAAATGTACATCAAAAACTTACACATTTTCATTGTACACTCAAGAAATGTACATCAAAACATACACATTTTCATTGTATATACAAGGAATGTACATCAAAACATACACATTTTCATTGTATATACAAGAAATGTACATCAAAACTTACACATTTTCGTTGTATATACTAGAAATGTACATCAAAACTTACACATTTTTATTGTATATACTAGAAATGTACATCAAAACTTACAGATTTTCATTGTATATACAAGAAATGTACTTCAAAACTTACACATTTTCATTGTATATACAAGAAATGTACATCAAAACATACACACTTTAGTTGTACACTCAAGAAATGTACCTCAAAACACACATTTTCATTGTATATACAAGAATGTACATCAAAACTTACACATTTTCATTGTATATACAAGAATGTACATCAAAACTTACACATTTCCATTGTATATACAAGAAATGTACATCAAAAACTTTTACATTTTCAGTGTACACTCAAGGAATGTACATCAAAACATACACATTTTCATTGTATATCCAAGAAATGTACAACAAAAAATACACATTTTCATTGTATATACAAGAAATGTACATCAAAACTTACACATTTTCATTGTATATACAAGAAATGTACATCAAAACTCACACATTTTCATTGTATATACAAGAAATGTACATGAAAACATACTCATTTTCATTGTATATACAAGAAATGTACATCAAAAGATACACATTTTCATTGTATATACAAGAAATCCACATCAAAACTTACACATTCTCATTGTACACTCAAGAAATGTGTATCAAAACTTACACATTTTCTTTGTATATACAAGGAATGTACATCAAAACATACACATTTTCATTGTACATACAAGAAATATACATCAGAACTTACACACTTTCATTGCATATCAAGAAATGTACATCTAAACATACACATTTTCATTGTACACTCAAGAAATGTACATAGAAACTTACACATTTTCATTGTATATACAAGAAATGTACATCAAAACTTACACACTTTCATTGTATATACAAGCAATGTACATCAAAACTTACACATTTTCATTGTATATACAAGAAATGTACATCAAAACGTACACATTTTCATTGTATATACAAGAAATGTACTTCAAAGCATACACATTTTCATTGTATATACAAGAAATATACATCAAAACTTACACGTTTTCATTGTATCTACCAGAAATGTACATGAAAACGTACACATTTTCGTTGTACATTCAAGAAATGTACATCAAAGCTTACACATTTTCATTGTATATACAAGAAATGTACATCAAAGCTTACACATTTTCATTGTACATACAAGAAATGTACATCAAAACTACACATTTTCTTTGTATATACAAGAAATGTACTTCAAAACATACACATTTTCATTGTATATACAAGAAGTGTACATCAAAACTACACATTTTCGTTGTACACTAAAGAAATGTACATCAAAACATACAGATTTTCATTGTACAGACAAGAAGTGTACATCAAAACTTACACATTTTCATTGTATATACAAGAAATGTACATCAAAACTTACACATTTTCATTGTGCACTCAAGAAATGTACATCAAAACTTACACAATTTCATTGTACACTCAAGAAATGTACATCAAAACATACACATTTTCATTGTATACACAAGAAATGTACATCAAAGCTTACACATTTTCATTGTACATACAAGAAATGCACATCAAAAACTTACACATTTTCATTGTATGTGCAAGAAATGTACATCAAAACTTACACATTTTCATTGTACATACAAGAAATGTACATCAAAACTTACACATTTTCATTGTATATACAAGAAATATACATCAAAACTACACATTTTCATTGTATATACAAGAAATGTGCATCAAAACTTACACATTTTCATTGTATATACAAGAAATGTACATCAAAACTTACACATCTTCATTGTATATACAAGAATTGTACATCAAAGCTCACACATTTTCATTGCATATACAAGAAATGTACATGAAAGCATACACATTTTCATTGTATATACAAGAAATGTACATCAAAACTTACACGTTTTCATTGTATATACCAGAAATATACATCAAAACTACACATTTTCATTGTATATACAAGAAATGTGCATCAAAACTTACACATTTTCATTGTATATACAAGAAATGTACATCAAAACTTACACATCTTCATTGTATATACAAGAATTGTACATCAAAGCTCACATATTTTCATTGCATATACAAGAAATGTACATGAAAACATACACATTTTCATTGTATATACAAGAAATGTACATCAAAGCCTACACATTTTCATTGTACATAGAAGAAATGTACATCAAAACTTACACATCTTCATTGTATATAAAAGAATTGTACATCAAAGCTCACACATTTTCATTGCATATACAAGAAATGTACATGAAAACATACACATTTTCATTGTATATACAAGAAATGTACATCAAAGCCTACACATTTTCATTGTACATAGAAGAAATGTACATCAAAACTTACACATCTTCATTGTATATACAAGAAATGTACATCAAAACTTACACATTTTCGTTGTGCACTTAAGAAATGTACATCAAAACTTACACATGTTCATTGTATATTCAAGAGATGTACATCAAAACTACACATTTTCATTGTATTTACAAGAATGTACATCAAAACATACACACTTTAGTTGTACACTCAACAAATGTACATCAAAACATACACATTTTCATTGTATTTACAAGAATGTACATCAAAACTTACACATTTTCATTGTATATACAAGAAATGTACATCAAAAACTTACACATTTTCATTGTACACTCAAGAAATGTACATCAAAACATACACATTTTCATTGTATATACAAGGAATGTACATCAAAACATACACATTTTCATTGTATATACAAGAAATGTACATCAAAACTTACACATTTTCGTTGTATATACTAGAAATGTACATCAAAACTTACACATTTTTATTGTATATACTAGAAATGTACATCAAAACTTACAGATTTTCATTGTATATACAAGAAATGTACTTCAAAACTTACACATTTTCATTGTATATACAAGAAATGTACATCAAAACATACACACTTTAGTTGTACACTCAAGAAATGTACCTCAAAACACACATTTTCATTGTATATACAAGAATGTACATCAAAACTTACACATTTTCATTGTATATACAAGAATGTACATCAAAACTTACACATTTCCATTGTATATACAAGAAATGTACATCAAAAACTTTTACATTTTCATTGTACACTCAAGGAATGTACATCAAAACATACACATTTTCATTGTATATCCAAGAAATGTACAACAAAAAATACACATTTTCATTGTATATACAAGAAATGTACATCAAAACTTACACATTTTCATTGTATATACAAGAAATGTACTTCAAAACTTACACATTTTCATTGTATATACAAGAAATGTACACCAAAACATACACACTTTAGTTGTGAACTCAAGAAATGTACATCAAAACATACACATTTTCATTGTATACACAAGAAATGTACTTCAAAACTTACACATTTTCATTGTATATACAAGAAATGTACATAAAAACATACACACTTTAGTTGTACACTCAAGAAATGTACATCAAAACATACACATTTTCATTGTATTTACAAGAATGTACATCAAAACTTACACATTTTCATTGTATATACAAGAAGTGTACATCAAAACTACACATTTTCGTTGTACACTAAAGAAATGTACATCAAAACATACAGATTTTCATTGTACAGACAAGAAATGTACATCAAAACTTACACATTTTCATTGTATATGCAAGAAATGTACATCAAAACTTACACATTTTCATTGTACATACTAGAAATGTACATCAAAACTTACACATTTTCATTGTATATACAAGAAGTGTACATCAAAACTACACATTTTCGTTGTACACTAAAGAAATGTACATCAAAACTTACACATGTTCATTGTATATACAAGAAATGTACTTCAAAACATACACACTTTCATGGTATATACAAGAATGTACATCAAAACTTACACATTTTCATTGTACATACAAGAAATGTACATCAAAACTTTTACATTTTCACTGGATATACAAGAAATGTACAACAAAACAAACCTTTTCATTGTATATACAAGAAATGTACATCAAAACTACACATTTTCGTTGTACACTAAAGAAATGTACATCAAAGCATACAGATTTTCATTGTGCACTCAAGAAATGTACATCAAAACTTACACATTTTCATTGTACACTCAAGAAATGTACATCAAACCATACACATTTTCATTGTATACACAGGAAATGTACATCAAAACTTACACATTTTCATTGTACATACAAGAAATGCACATCAAAACTTACACATTTTCATTGTACATACAAGAAATGTACATCAAAACTTGCACATTTTCATTGTATTTATAAGAAATATACATCAAAACTACACATTTTCATTGTATATACAAGAAATGTGCATCAAAACTTACACATCTTCATTGTATATACAAGAAATGTACATCAAAACTTACACATTTTCATTGTATATACAAGAATTGTACATCAAAGCTCACACATTTTCATTGTATATACAAGAAATGTACATGAAAACATACACATTTTCATTGTATATACAAGAAATGTACATCAAAACTTACACGTTTTCATTGTACATACAAGAAATGTACATCAAAACCTACACATTTTCATTGTACATAGAAGAAATGTACATCAAAACTTACACATTTTCATTGTATATACAAGAATTGTACATCAAAGCTTACATATTTTCATTGTACATTAAAGAAATGTACATCAAAACTACACATTTTCATTATATATACAAGAAATGTACTTCAAAACATACACATTTTCATTTTATATACAAGAATGTACATCAAAACTTACACATTTTCATTGCACACACAAGAAATGTACATAAAAACATACACATGTTCATTGTATATACAAGAAATGTGCATCAAAACTTACACATTTTCATTGTATATACAAGAAATGTACATGAAAACATACACATTTTCATTGTATATACAAGAAATGTACATCAAAGCTTACACATTTTCATTGTATATACAAGAAATGTACATCAAAAGATACACATTTTCATTGTACATTCAAGAAATGTACATCAAAACTTACACATTTTCATTGTATATACAAGGAATGTACATCAAAACTTACACATTTTCATTGTATATACAAGATATGTACATCAAAACTTACACATTTTCATTGTATATACAAGAAATGTACATCAAAACTTACACATTTTCATTGTATATACAAGAAATGTACATCAAAGCTCACACATTTTCATTGTATATACAAGAAATGTAAATGAAAACATACACATTTTCATTGTATATACAAGAAATGTACATCAAAACTTACACATTTTCATTGTATATACAAGAAATGTACATCAAAAGATACACATTTTCATTGTATATTCAAGAAATGTACATCAAAACTTACACATTTTCATTGTACACTCAAGAAATGTGAATCAAAACTTACACATTTTCATTGTATATACAAGAAATGTACATCAACACATACACATTTTCATTGTATATACAAGAAATATACATCAAAACTTACACACATTCATTGTATATCAAGAAATGTACATCTAAACATGCACATTTTCATTGTACACTCAAGAAATGTACATAGAAACTTACTCATTTTCATGGTATATACAAGAAATGTACATCAAAACTTACACACTTTCATTGTATATACAAGCAATGTACATCAAAACTTACACATTTTCTTTGTATATACAAGAAATGTACATCAAAACTTACACATTTTGATTGTATATACAAGAAATGTACATCAAAGCATACACATTTTCATTGTATATACAAGAAATATACATAAAAACTTACACATTTTCATTGTATCTACCAGAAATGTACATGAAAACGTACACATTTTCGTTGTACATTCAAGAAATGTACATCAAAGCTTACACATTCTCATTGTATATACAAGAAATGTACATCAAAACTTACACGTTTTCATTGTATATACAAGAAATGTACATCTAAACTTACACATTTTCGTTGTATATACAAGAAATGTACATCAAAGCATACACATTTTCATTGTATATACAAGAAATATACATCAAAACTTACACATTTTCATTGTATCTACCAGAAATATACATGAAAACGTACACATTTTTGTTGTATATACAAGAAATGTACAGCAAAACAAACCTTTTCATTGTATATACAAGAAATGTACATCAAAACTACACATTTTCGTTGTACACTAAAGAAATGTACATCAAAGCATACAGATTTTCATTGTGCACTCAAGAAATGTACATCAAAACCTACACATTTTCATTGTACACTCAAGAAATGTACATCAAAACATACACATTTTCATTGTATACACAAGAAATGTACATCAAAACTTACACATTTTCATTGTACATACAAGAAATGCACATCAAAAACTTACACATTTTCATTGTACATACAAGAAATGTACATCAAAACTTACACATTTTCATCGTATTTATAAGAAATATACATCAAAACTACACATTTTCATTGTATATACAAGAAATGTGCATCAAAACTTACACATCTTCATTGTATATACAAGAAATGTACATCAAAACTTACACATTTTCATTGTATATACAAGAATTGTACATCAAAGCTCACACATTTTCATTGTATATAAAAGAAATGTACATGAAAACATACACATTTTCATTGTATATACAAGAAATGTACATCAAAACTTACACATCTTCATTGTATATACAAGAAATGTACATCAAAACTTACACATTTTCATTGTATATACAAGAATTGTACATCAAAGCTCACACATTTTCATTGTATATAAAAGAAATGTACATGAAAACATACACATTTTCATTGTATATACAAGAAATGTGCATCAAAACTTACACATCTTCATTGTATATACAAGAAATGTACATCAAAACTTACACATTTTCATTGTATATACAAGAATTGTACATCAAAGCTCACACATTTTCATTGTATATAAAAGAAATGTACATGAAAACATACACATTTTCATTGTATATACAAGAAATGTACATCAAAACTTACACGTTTTCATTGTACATACAAGAAATGTACATCAAAACTTACACATTTTCATTGTACATACAAGAAATGCACATCAAAAACTTACACATTTTCATTGTACATACAAGAAATGTACAGCAAAACTTACACATTTTCATTGTATTTATAAGAAATATACATCAAAACTACACATTTTCATTGTATATACAAGAAATGTGCATCAAAACTTACACATCTTCATTGTATATACAAGAAATGTACATCAAAACTTACACATTTTCATTGTACATGCAAGAAATGTACATCAAAACTTACACATTTTCATTGTACATACAAGATATGTACATCAAAACTTACACATTTTCATTGTATATACAAGAAATATACATCAAAACTACAAATTTTCATTGTATATACAAGAAATGTACATCAAAACTTACACATTTTCATTGTATATACAAGAAATGTACATCAAAACTTACACATTTTCATTGTATATACAAGAATTGTACATCAAAGCTCACACATTTTCATTGTATATACAAGAAATGTACATGAAAACATACACATTTTCATTGTATATAAAAGAAATGTACATCAAAACATACACATTTTCATTGTATATACAAGAAATGTACAACAAAACTTACACATTTTCATTGTACACTCAAGAAATGTACATCAAAACTTACACATTTTCATTGTATATACAAGGAATGTACATCAAAACATACACGTTTTCATTGTATATACAAGAAATGTACATCAAAACTTACACATTTTCATTGTATATACAGGAAATGTACATCAAAACTTACACATTTTCATTGTATATACAAGAAATGTACATCAAAACTTACACATTTTCATTGTATATACAAGAAATGTACATCAAAGCATACACATTTTCATTGTATATACAAGAAATATACATCAAAACTTACACATTTTCATTGTATCTACCAGAAATGTACATGAAAACGTACACATTTTCGTTGTACATTCAAGAAATGTACATCAAAGCTTACACATTCTCATTGTATATACAAGAAATGTACTTCAAAACATACACACTTTCATGGTATATACAAGAATGTACATCAAAACTTACACATTTTCATTGTACATACAAGAAATGTACATCAAAACATACACATTTTCATTGTATATACAATAAATGTACATCAAAACTTTTACATTTTCACTGGATATACAAGAAATGTACATCAAAACCTATACATTTTCATTGTATATACAAGAAATGTACATCAAAACTTTTACATTTTCACTGGATATACAAGAAATGTACAGCAAAACAAACCTTTTCATTGTATATACAAGAAATGTACATCAAAACTACACATTTTCGTTGTACACTAAAGAAATGTACATCAAAGCATACAGATTTTCATTGTGCACTCAAGAAATGTACATCAAAACTTACACATTTTCATTGTACACTCAAGAAATGTACATCAAACCATACACATTTTCATTGTATACACAGGAAATGTACATCAAAACTTACACATTTTCATTGTACATACAAGAAATGCACATCAAAACTTACACATTTTCATTGTACATACAAGAAATGTACATCAAAACTTGCACATTTTCATTGTATATATAAGAAATATACATCAAAACTACACATTTTCATTGTATATACAAGAAATGTGCATCAAAACTTACACATCTTCATTGTATATACAAGAAATGTACATCAAAACATACACATTTTCATTGTATATACAAGAAATGTACATCAAAACTTACACGTTTTCATTGTACATACAAGAAATGTACATCAAAACCTACACATTTTCATTGTACATAGAAGAAATGTACATAAAAACTTACACATTTTCATTGTATATACAAGAATTGTAATCAAAGCTTACATATTTTCATTGTACATTAAAGAAATGTACATCAAAACTACACATTTTCATTATATATACAAGAAATGTACTTCAAAACATACACATTTTCATTTTATATACAAGAATGTACATCAAAACTTACACATTTTCATTGCACACACAAGAAATGTACATAAAAACATACACATGTTCATTGTATATACAAGAAATGTGCATCAAAACTTACACATTTTCATTGTATATACAAGAAATGTACATGAAAACATACACATTTTCATTGTATATACAAGAAGTGTACATCAAAACTTACACATTTTCATTGTATATACAAGAAATGTACATCAAAAGATACACATTTTCATTGTACATTCAAGAAATGTACATCAAAACTTACACATTTTCATTGTATATACAAGGAATGTACATCAAACTTACACATTTTCATTGTATATACAAGATATGTACATCAAAACTTACACATTTTCATTGTATATACAAGAAATGTACATCAAAACTTACACATTTTCATTGTATATACAAGAAATGTACATCAAAGCTCACACATTTTCATTGTATATACAAGAAATGTACATGAAAACATACACATTTTCATTGTATATACAAGAAATGTACATCAAAACTTACACATTTTCATTGTATATACAAGAAATGTACATCAAAAGATACACATTTTCATTGTATATTCAAGAAATGTACATCAAAACTTACACATTTTCATTGTACACTCAAGAAATGTGAATCAAAACTTACACATTTTCATTGTATATACAAGAAATGTACATCAACACATACACATTTTCATTGTATATACAAGAAATATACATCAAAACTTACACACATTCATTGTATATCAAGAAATGTACATCTAAACATGCACATTTTCATTGTACACTCAAGAAATGTACATAGAAACTTACTCATTTTCATGGTATATACAAGAAATGTACATCAAAACTTACACACTTTCATTGTATATACAAGCAATGTACATCAAAACTTACACATTTTCTTTGTATATACAAGAAATGTACATCAAAACTTACACATTTTGATTGTATATACAAGAAATGTACATCAAAGCATACACATTTTCATTGTATATACAAGAAATATACATCAAAACTTACACATTTTCATTGTATCTACCAGAAATGTACATGAAAACGTACACATTTTCGTTGTACATTCAAAAAATGTACATCAAAGCCTACACATTCTCATTGTATATACAAGAAATGTACATCAAAACTTACACGTTTTCATTGTATATACAAGAAATGTACATCTAAACTTACACATTTTCGTTGTATATACAAGAAATGTACATCAAAGCATACACATTTTCATTGTATATACAAGAAATATACATCAAAACTTACACATTTTCATTGTATCTACCAGAAATATACATGAAAACGTACACATTTTTGTTGTACATTCAAGAAATGTACATCAAAGCTTACACACTCTCATTGTATATACAAGAAATGTACTTCAAAACATACACATTTTCATTCTATATACCAGAATGTACATAAAAACTTACACATTTTCATTGTACATACAAGAAATGTACATCAAAACATACACATCTTCATTGTATATACAATAAATGTACATCAAAACTTACACATTTTCACTGGATATACAAGAAATGTACATCAAAACCTATACATTTTCATTGTATATACAAGAAATGTACAGCAAAACAAACCTTTTCATTGTATATACAAGAAATGTACATCAAAACTACACATTTTCGTTGTACACTAAAGAAATGTACATCAAAGCATACAGATTTTCATTGTGCACTCCAGAAATGTACATCAAAACCTACACATTTTCATTGTACACTCAAGAAATGTACATAAAACATACACATTTTCATTGTATACACAAGAAATGTACATCAAAACTTACACATTTTCATTGTACATACAAGAAATGCACATCAAAAACTTACACATTTTCATTGTACATACAAGAAATGTACATCAAAACTTACACATTTTCATTGTATTTATAAGAAATATACATCAAAACTACACATTTTCATTGTATATACAAGAAATGTGCATCAAAACTTACACATCTTCATTGTATATACAAGAAATGTACATCAAAACTTACACATTTTCACTGTATATACAAGAATTGTACACCAAAGCTCACACATTTTCATTGTATATACAAGAAATGTACATGAAAACATACACATTTTCATTGTATATACAAGAAATGTACATCAAAACTTACACGTTTTCATTGTACATACAAGAAATGTACATCAAAACCTACACATTTTCATTGTACATAGAAGAAATGTACATCAAAACTTACACATTTTCATTGTATATACAAGAATTGTACATCAAAGCTTACATATTTTTATTGTACATTAAAGAAATGTACATCAAAACTACACATTTTCATTATATATACAAGAAATGTACTTCAAAACATACACATTTTCATTTTATATACAAGAATGTACATCAAAACTTACACATTTTCATTGCACACACAAGAAATGTACATAAAAACATACACACGTTCATTGTATATACAAGAAATGTACATCAAATCTTACACATTTTCATTGTATATACAAGAAATGTACATGAAAACATACACATTTTCATTGTATATACAAGAAATATACATAAAAACATACACATTTTCATAGTCTATACAAGAAATGTACAGCAAAACATAAACATTTTCATTGTATATACAAGAAATGCACATCAAAACTTACACATTTTCATTTTACATACAAGAAATGTACATCAAAACATAGACATTTTCATTGTATATACAAGAAATGTACATCAAAACTTACACATCTTCATTGTGTATACAAGAAATGTACATCAAAACTTACACATTTTCATTGTACATACAAGAAATGTACATCAAAAACTTACACATTTTCATTGTATATACAAGAAATGTACATCAAAACTTACACATTTTCATTGTACATACAAGAAATGTACATCAAAACGTACACATTTTCATTGTACATACAAGAAATGTACATCAAAAACTTACACATTTTCATTGTATATACCAGATATGTACATCAAAACTTACACATTTTCATTTTATATACAAGAAATGTACATCAAAACTTACACGTTTTCATTGTACATACAAGAAATGTACATCAAAACCTACACATTTTCATTGTACATAGAAGAAATGTACATCAAAACTCACACATTTTCATTGTATATACAAGAATTGTACATCAAAGCTTACATATTTTCATTGTACATTAAAGAAATGTACATCAAAACTACACATTTTCATTATATATACAAGAAATGTACATCAAAGCATACACATTTTCATTGTATATACAAGAAATGTACATCAAAACATACACACTTTCATTGTACACTCAAGAAGTGTACATCAAAACATACACATTCTCATTGTATATACAAGAAATGTACATAAAAACTTACACATTTTCATTGTATATACAAGAAATGTACATCAAAACTTGCACATTTTCATTGTGCTCTCAAGAAATGTACATCAAAACTTACACATTTTCATTGTACACTCAGGAAATGTACATCAAAACATACACATTTTCATTGTATACACAAGAAATGTACATCAAAACTTACACATTTTCATTGTACATACAGGAAATGTACATCAAAAACCTACACATTCTCATTGTATATGCAAGAAATGTACATCAAAACTTACACATTTTCATAGTACATACGAGAAATGTACATCAAAACTTACACATGTTCATTGTATATTCAAAAGGTGTACATCAAAACTACACATTTTCATTGTATATACTAGAAATGTACATCAAAGCTTACAAATTTTCATTGTATATACAAGAAATGTACATCAAAACTACCACATTTTCATTGTATATACAAGAAATGTACATCAAAGCATACACATTTTCATTGTATATACAAGAAATGTACATCAAAACATACACACTTTCATTGTACACTCAAGAAGTGTACATCAAAACATACACATTCTCATTGTATATACAAGAAATGTACATCAAAACTTACACATTTTCATTGTATATACAAGAAATGTACATCAAAAACTTACACATTTTCATTGTACACTCAAGAAATGTACATCAAAACATACAAATTTTCATTGTATATACAAGGAATGTACATCAAAACATACACATTTTCATTGTATATACAAGAAATGTACATCAAAACTTACACATTTTCATTGTATATACTAGAAATGTACATCAAAACTTACACATTTTTATTGTATATACAAGAAATGTACATCAAAACTTACACATTTTCATTGTACATACAGGAAATGTACATCAAAAGCTTACATATTTTCATTGTATATGCAAGAAATGCACATCAAAAGTTACACATTTTCATTGTATATAAGCAAATGCACATCAAAACTTACACATTTTCGTTGTATATACAAGAAATGTACATCTAAACATACACATTTTCATTGTATATACAAGACATGTACATCACAACTTACACATTTTCATTGTATACACAAGAAATGTACTTCAAAACTTACGCATTTTCATTGTACATACAAGAAATGTACATCACAAACTTACACATTTTCATTGTATATACAAGAAATGTACATCAAAACTTACACATTTTCATTGTATATACAAGAAATGTAAATCAAAATTTACACATTTTCATTGTATATACAAGAAATGTACATCAAAGCTGCACATTTTCATTGTACACTCAAGAAATGTACATCAAAACATAGACATTTTCATTGTATATACAAGAAATGTACATCAAAACTTACACATTTTCATTGTGTATACAAGAAATGTACATCAAAACTTACACATTTTCATTGTACATACAAGAAATGTACATCAAAACATAGACATTTTCATTGTATATACAAGAAATGTACATCAAAACTTACACACCTTCATTGTGTATACAAGAAATGTACATCAAAACTTACACATTTTCATTGTACATACAAGAAATATACATCAAAAACTTACACATTTTCATTGTATATACAAGAAATGTACATCAAAACTTACACATTTTCATTGTACATACAAGAAATGTACATCAAAACGTACACATTTTCATTGTACATACAAGAAATGTACATCAAAAACTTACACATCTTCATTGTATATACCAGATATGTACATCAAAACTTACACATTTTCATTGTACATACAAGAAATGTACATCAAAACTTACACATGTTCATTGTATATTCAAGAGATGTACATCAAAACTACACATTTTCATTGTATATACTAGAAACGTACATCAAAACTTACACATTTTCATTGTATATACAAGAAATGTACATCAAAACATACACATTTTCATTGTAAATACAAGAAATGTACATCAAAACTTACACGTTTTCATTGCATATACAAGAAATGTACGTCAAAGCTTACACACTTTCATTGTATATAGAAGAAATGTACATCAAATCTTACACATTTTCATCAAGAAATGTACATAGAAACTTACACATTTTCATTGTATATACAAGAAATGTACATCAAAACTTACACACTTTCATTGCATATACAAGAAATGTACATCAAAACTTACACATTTTCATTGTACATACAGGAAATGTACATCAAAAGCTTACATATTTTCATTGTATATGCAAGAAATGCACATCAAAAGTTACACATTTTCATTGTATATAAGGAAATGCACATCAAAACTTACACATTTTCATTGTATACACAAGAAATGTACATCATAACATACACATTTTCATTGTATATACAAGAAATGTACATCACAACTTACACATTTTCATTGTATATACAAGAAATGTACATCAAAACTTACACATTTTCATTGTACATACAAGAAATGTACATCACAAACTTACACATTTTCATTGTATATACAAGAAATGTACATCAAAACTTACACATTTTCATTGTATATACAAGAAATGTACATCAAAACTTACACATTTTCATTGTATATACAAGAAATGTACATCAAAGCTGCACATTTTCATTGTACACTCAAGAAATGTACATCAAAACATAGACATTTTCATTGTATATACAAGAAATGTACATCAAAGCTGCTCATTTTCATTGTACACTCAAGAAATGTACACCAAAACATAGACATTTTCATTGTATATACAAGAAATGTACATCAAAGCTGCACATTTTCATTGTACACTCAAGAAATGTACATCAAAACATAGACATTTTCATTGTATATACAAGAAATGTACATCAAAACTTACACATTTTCATTGTGTATACAAGAAATGTACATCAAAACATACACATTTTCATTGTATATACAAGAATGTACATCAAAGCTTACATATTTTCATTGTACATTAAAGAAATGTACATCAAAACTTACACATTTTCATTGCACATTCAAGAAATGTACATCAAAACATACACATGTTCATTGTATATACAAGAAATGTACATCAAAACATACACATTTTCATTGTATATACAAGAAATATACATAAAAACATACACATTTTCATTGTATATACAAGAAATGTAAAGCAAAACATAAACATTTTCATTGTATATACAAGAAATGTACATCAAAACTACACATTTTCATAGTACAGACAAGAAATGTAAATCAAAACTTACACATTTTCATTGTATATACAAGAAATGTACATCAAAACTTACACATTTTCATTGTGCACTCAAGAAATGTACATCAAAACATACACATTTTCATTGTATACACAAGAAATGTACATCAAAACTTACACATTTTCATTGTACATACAGGAAATGTACATCAAAAACTTACACATTTTCATTGTATATGCAAGAAATGTACATCAAAACTTACACATTTTCATTGTATATACAAGAAATGTACATCAAAACTTACACATTTTCATTGTATACACAAGAAATGTACAACAAAACTTACACATTTTCATTGTACATACAGGAAATGTACATCAAAAACTTACACATTTTCATTGTATATGCAAGAAATATACATCAAAACTTACACATTTTCATTGTATACACAAGAAATGTACATCAAAACTTACACATTTTCATTGTGCACTCAAGAAATGTACATGAAAACTTACACATTTTCATTGTACACTCAAGAAATGTACATCAAAACATACACATTTTCATAGTATACACAAGAAATGTACATCAAAACTTACACATTTTCATTGTACATACAGGAAATGTACATCAAAAACTTACACATTTTCATTGTATATGCAAGAAATGTTCATGAAAACTTACACATTTTCATTGTATATACAAGAAATGTACATCAGAACATACACATTTTCATTGTACATACAAGAAATGTACATCAAATCTTACACATTTTCAATGTATATAAAAGAAATGTACATCAAAACATACACATTTTCATTGTACATACAAGAAATGTACATCAAAACATACACATTTTCATTGTATATGCAAGAAATGTACATCAAAACTTACACATTTTCATTGTACATACAAGAAATGTACATCAAAACTTACACATGTTCATTGTATATTCAAGAGATGTACATCAAAACTACACATTTTCATTGTATATACTAGAAATGTACATCAAAACTTACAGATTTTCATTGTATATACAAGAAATGTACATCAAAACTTACACATTTTCATTGTATATACAAGAAATGTACATCAAAAACTTACACATTTTCATTGTACACTCAAGAAATGTACATCAAAACATACACATTTTCATTGTATATACAAGGAATGTACATCAAAACATACACATTTTCATTGTATATACAAGAAATGTACATCAAAACTTACACATTTTCATTGTATATACTAGAAATGTACATCAAAACTTACACATTTTTATTGTATATACAAGAAATGTACATCAAAACTTACACATTTTCATTGTACATACAGGAAATGTACATCAAAAGCTTACATATTTTCATTGTATATGCAAGAAATGCACATCAAAAGTTACACATTTTCATTGTATATAAGCAAATGCACATCAAAACTTACACATTTTCATTGTATATACAAGAAATGTACATCTAAACATACACATTTTCATTGTATATACAAGACATGTACATCACAACTTACACATTTTCATTGTATACACAAGAAATGTACTTCAAAACTTACGCATTTTCATTGTACATACAAGAAATGTACATCACAAACTTACACATTTTCATTGTATATACAAGAAATGTACATCAAAACTTACACATTTTCATTGTATATACAAGAAATGTAAATCAAAATTTACACATTTTCATTGTATATACAAGAAATGTACATCAAAGCTGCACATTTTCATTGTACACTCAAGAAATGTACATCAAAACATAGACATTTTCATTGTATATACAAGAAATGTACATCAAAACTTACACATTTTCATTGTGTATACAAGAAATGTACATCAAAACTTACACATTTTCATTGTACATACAAGAAATGTACATCAAAACATAGACATTTTCATTGTATACACAAGAAATGTACATCAAAACTTACACACCTTCATTGTGTATACAAGAAATGTACATCAAAACTTACACATTTTCATTGTACATACAAGAAATATACATCAAAAACTTACACATTTTCATTGTATATACAAGAAATGTACATCAAAACTTACACATTTTCATTGTACATACAAGAAATGTACATCAAAACGTACACATTTTCATTGTACATACAAGAAATGTACATCAAAAACTTACACATCTTCATTGTATATACCAGATATGTACATCAAAACTTACACATTTTCATTGTACATACAAGAAATGTACATCAAAACTTACACATGTTCATTGTATATTCAAGAGATGTACATCAAAACTACACATTTTCATTGTATATACTAGAAACGTACATCAAAACTTACACATTTTCATTGTATATACAAGAAATGTACATCAAAACATACACATTTTCATTGTAAATACAAGAAATGTACATCAAAACTTACACGTTTTCATTGCATATACAAGAAATGTACGTCAAAGCTTACACACTTTCATTGTATATAGAAGAAATGTACATCAAATCTTACACATTTTCATCAAGAAATGTACATAGAAACTTACACATTTTCATTGTATATACAAGAAATGTACATCAAAACTTACACACTTTCATTGCATATACAAGAAATGTACATCAAAACTTACACATTTTTATTGTATATACAAGAATGTACATCAAAACTTACACATTTTCATTGTACATACAGGAAATGTACATCAAAAGCTTACATATTTTCATTGTATATGCAAGAAATGCACATCAAAAGTTACACATTTTCATTGTATATAAGGAAATGCACATCAAAACTTACACATTTTCATTGTATACACAAGAAATGTACATCATAACATACACATTTTCATTGTATATACAAGAAATGTACATCACAACTTACACATTTTCATTGTATATACAAGAAATGTACATCAAAACTTACACATTTTCATTGTACATACAAGAAATGTACATCACAAACTTACACATTTTCATTGTATATACAAGAAATGTACATCAAAACTTACACATTTTCATTGTATATACAAGAAATGTACATCAAAACTTACACATTTTCATTGTATATACAAGAAATGTACATCAAAGCTGCACATTTTCATTGTACACTCAAGAAATGTACATCAAAACATAGACATTTTCATTGTATATACAAGAAATGTACATCAAAGCTGCTCATTTTCATTGTACACTCAAGAAATGTACACCAAAACATAGACATTTTCATTGTATATACAAGAAATGTACATCAAAGCTGCACATTTTCATTGTACACTCAAGAAATGTACATCAAAACATAGACATTTTCATTGTATATACAAGAAATGTACATCAAAACTTACACATTTTCATTGTGTATACAAGAAATGTACATCAAAACATACACATTTTCATTGTATATACAAGAATGTACATCAAAGCTTACATATTTTCATTGTACATTAAAGAAATGTACATCAAAACTTACACATTTTCATTGCACATTCAAGAAATGTACATCAAAACATACACATGTTCATTGTATATACAAGAAATGTACATCAAAACATACACATTTTCATTGTATATACAAGAAATATACATAAAAACATACACATTTTCATTGTATATACAAGAAATGTAAAGCAAAACATAAACATTTTCATTGTATATACAAGAAATGTACATCAAAACTACACATTTTCATAGTACAGACAAGAAATGTAAATCAAAACTTACACATTTTCATTGTATATACAAGAAATGTACATCAAAACTTACACATTTTCATTGTGCACTCAAGAAATGTACATCAAAACATACACATTTTCATTGTATACACAAGAAATGTACATCAAAACTTACACATTTTCATTGTACATACAGGAAATGTACATCAAAAACTTACACATTTTCATTGTATATGCAAGAAATGTACATCAAAACTTACACATTTTCATTGTACATACAAGAAATGTACATCAAAACTTACACATGTTCATTGTATATTCAAGAGATGTACATCAAAACTACACATTTTCATTGTATATACTAGAAATGTACATCAAAACTTACAGATTTTCATTGTATATACAAGAAATGTACATCAAAACTTACACATTTTCATTGTATATACAAGAAATGTACATCAAAAACTTACACATTTTCATTGTACACTCAAGAAATGTACATCAAAACATACACATTTTCATTGTATATACAAGGAATGTACATCAAAACATACACATTTTCATTGTATATACAAGAAATGTACATCAAAACTTACACATTTTCATTGTATATACTAGAAATGTACATCAAAACTTACACATTTTTATTGTATATACAAGAAATGTACATCAAAACTTACACATTTTCATTGTACATACAGGAAATGTACATCAAAAGCTTACATATTTTCATTGTATATGCAAGAAATGCACATCAAAAGTTACACATTTTCATTGTATATAAGCAAATGCACATCAAAACTTACACATTTTCATTGTATATACAAGAAATGTACATCTAAACATACACATTTTCATTGTATATACAAGACATGTACATCACAACTTACACATTTTCATTGTATACACAAGAAATGTACTTCAAAACTTACGCATTTTCATTGTACATACAAGAAATGTACATCACAAACTTACACATTTTCATTGTATATACAAGAAATGTACATCAAAACTTACACATTTTCATTGTATATACAAGAAATGTAAATCAAAATTTACACATTTTCATTGTATATACAAGAAATGTACATCAAAGCTGCACATTTTCATTGTACACTCAAGAAATGTACATCAAAACATAGACATTTTCATTGTATATACAAGAAATGTACATCAAAACTTACACATTTTCATTGTGTATACAAGAAATGTACATCAAAACTTACACATTTTCATTGTACATACAAGAAATGTACATCAAAACATAGACATTTTCATTGTATATACAAGAAATGTACATCAAAACTTACACACCTTCATTGTGTATACAAGAAATGTACATCAAAACTTACACATTTTCATTGTACATACAAGAAATATACATCAAAAACTTACACATTTTCATTGTATATACAAGAAATGTACATCAAAACTTACACATTTTCATTGTACATACAAGAAATGTACATCAAAACGTACACATTTTCATTGTACATACAAGAAATGTACATCAAAAACTTACACATCTTCATTGTATATACCAGATATGTACATCAAAACTTACACATTTTCATTGTACATACAAGAAATGTACATCAAAACTTACACATGTTCATTGTATATTCAAGAGATGTACATCAAAACTACACATTTTCATTGTATATACTAGAAACGTACATCAAAACTTACACATTTTCATTGTATATACAAGAAATGTACATCAAAACATACACATTTTCATTGTAAATACAAGAAATGTACATCAAAACTTACACGTTTTCATTGCATATACAAGAAATGTACGTCAAAGCTTACACACTTTCATTGTATATAGAAGAAATGTACATCAAATCTTACACATTTTCATCAAGAAATGTACATAGAAACTTACACATTTTCATTGTATATACAAGAAATGTACATCAAAACTTACACACTTTCATTGCATATACAAGAAATGTACATCAAAACTTACACATTTTTATTGTATATACAAGAATGTACATCAAAACTTACACATTTTCATTGTACATACAGGAAATGTACATCAAAAGCTTACATATTTTCATTGTATATGCAAGAAATGCACATCAAAAGTTACACATTTTCATTGTATATAAGGAAATGCACATCAAAACTTACACATTTTCATTGTATACACAAGAAATGTACATCATAACATACACATTTTCATTGTATATACAAGAAATGTACATCACAACTTACACATTTTCATTGTATATACAAGAAATGTACATCAAAACTTACACATTTTCATTGTACATACAAGAAATGTACATCACAAACTTACACATTTTCATTGTATATACAAGAAATGTACATCAAAACTTACACATTTTCATTGTATATACAAGAAATGTACATCAAAACTTACACATTTTCATTGTATATACAAGAAATGTACATCAAAGCTGCACATTTTCATTGTACACTCAAGAAATGTACATCAAAACATAGACATTTTCATTGTATATACAAGAAATGTACATCAAAGCTGCTCATTTTCATTGTACACTCAAGAAATGTACACCAAAACATAGACATTTTCATTGTATATACAAGAAATGTACATCAAAGCTGCACATTTTCATTGTACACTCAAGAAATGTACATCAAAACATAGACATTTTCATTGTATATACAAGAAATGTACATCAAAACTTACACATTTTCATTGTGTATACAAGAAATGTACATCAAAACATACACATTTTCATTGTATATACAAGAATGTACATCAAAGCTTACATATTTTCATTGTACATTAAAGAAATGTACATCAAAACTTACACATTTTCATTGCACATTCAAGAAATGTACATCAAAACATACACATGTTCATTGTATATACAAGAAATGTACATCAAAACATACACATTTTCATTGTATATACAAGAAATATACATAAAAACATACACATTTTCATTGTATATACAAGAAATGTAAAGCAAAACATAAACATTTTCATTGTATATACAAGAAATGTACATCAAAACTACACATTTTCATAGTACAGACAAGAAATGTAAATCAAAACTTACACATTTTCATTGTATATACAAGAAATGTACATCAAAACTTACACATTTTCATTGTGCACTCAACAAATGTACATCAAAACATACACATTTTCATTGTATACACAAGAAATGTACATCAAAACTTACACATTTTCATTGTACATACAGGAAATGTACATCAAAAACTTACACATTTTCATTGTATATGCAAGAAATGTACATCAAAACTTACACATTTTCATTGTATATACAAGAAATGTACATCAAAACTTACACATTTTCATTGTATACACAAGAAATGTACAAGAAAACTTACACATTTTCATTGTACATACAGGAAATGTACATCAAAAACTTACACATTTTCATTGTATATGCAAGAAATATACATCAAAACTTACACATTTTCATTGTATACACAAGAAATGTACATCAAAACTTACACATTTTCATTGTGCACTCAAGAAATGTACATGAAAACTTACACATTTTCATTGTACACTCAAGAAATGTACATCAAAACATACACATTTTCATAGTATACACAAGAAATGTACATCAAAACTTACACATTTTCATTGTACATACAGGAAATGTACATCAAAAACTTACACATTTTCATTGTATATGCAAGAAATGTTCATGAAAACTTACACATTTTCATTGTATATACAAGAAATGTACATCAGAACATACACATTTTCATTGTACATACAAGAAATGTACATCAAATCTTACACATTTTCAATGTATATAAAAGAAATGTACATCAAAACATACACATTTTCATTGTACATACAAGAAATGTACATCAAAACATACACATTTTCATTGTATATGCAAGAAATGTACATCAAAACTTACACATTTTCATTGTACATGCAAGAAATGTACATCAAAACTTACACATGTTCATTGTATATTCAAGAGATGTACATCAAAACTAGACATTTTCATTGTATATACTAGAAATGTACATCAAAACTTACAGATTTTCATTGTATATACAAGAAATGTACATCAAAACTTACACATTTTCATTGTATATACAAGAAATGTACATCAAAGAATTACACATTTTCATTGTACACTCAAGAAATGTACATCAAAGCATACACATTTTCATTGTATATACAAGGAATGTACATCAAAACATACACATTTTCATTGTATATACAAGAAATGTACATCAAAACTTACACGTTTTCATTGTATATACTAGAACTGTACATCAAAACTTACACATTTTCATTGTATATACAAGAAATGTACATCGAAACTTACACATTTTCATTGTACATACAGGAAATGTACATCAAAAGCTTACATATTTTCATTGTATATGCAAGAAATGCACATCAAAGGTTACACATTTTTATTGTATATAAGGAAATGCAAATCAAAACTTACACATTTTCATTGTATATACAAGCAATGTACATCAAAACATACACATTTTCATTGTATATACAAGAAATGTACATCACAACTTACACATTTTCATTGTATATACAAGAAATGTACATCAAAACTTACACATTTTCATTGTACATACAAGAAATGTACATCACAAACTTACACATTTTCATTGTATATACAAGAAATGTACATCAAAACTTACACATTTTCATTGTATATACAAGAAATGTACATCAAAACTTACACATTTTCATTGTACACTCAAGAAATGTACATCAAAACATAGACATTTTCATTGTACAAACAAGAAATGTACATCAAAACTTACACATTTTCATTGTATATACAAGAAATGTACATCAAAGCTGCACATTTTCATTGTACACTCAAGAAATGTATATCAAAACATAGACATTTTCATTGTACAAACAACAAATGTACATCAAAACTTACACATTTTCATTGTATATACAAGAAATGTACATCAAAACTTACACATTTTCATTGTGCACTCAAGAAATGTACATCAAAAATTACACATTTTCATTGTACACTCAAGAAATGTACATCAAAACATACACATTTTCATTGTATACACAAGAAACGTACATCAAAACTTACACATTTTCATTGTACATACAAGAAATGTACATCAAAAACTTACACATTTTCATTGTATATGCAAGAAATGTACATCAAAACTTACACATTTTCATTGTACATACAAGAAATGTACATCAAAACTTACACATTTTCATTGTATATACAAGAAATATACATCAAAACTACACATTTTCAGTGTATATACAAGAAATGTATATCAAAACTTACACATTTTCATTGTACATACAAGAAATATACATCAAAACTAAACATTTTCATTGTACACTCAAGAAATGTACATCAAAACTTACACGTTTTCTTTGTATATACAAGGAATGTACATCAAAACATACACATTTTCATTGTATATATAAGAAATGTACATCAAAACTCACACATTTTCATTGTATATACAAGAAATGTACATGAAAACATACTCATTTTCATTGTATATACAAGAAATGTACATCAAAAGATACACATTTTCATTGTACATACAAGAAATATACATCAAAACTAAACATTTTCATTGTACACTCAAGAAATGTACATCAAAACTTACACGTTTTCTTTGTATATACAAGGAATGTACATCACAACTTACACATTTTCATTGTATATACAAGAAATGTACATCAAAACTTACACATTTTCATTGTACATACAAGAAATGTACATCACAAACTTACACATTTTCATTGTATATACAAGAAATGTACATCAAAACTTACACATTTTCATTGTATATACAAGAAATGTACATCAAAACTTACACATTTTCATTGTATATACAAGAAATGTACATCAAAGCTGCACATTTTCATTGTACACTCAAGAAATGTACATCAAAACATAGACATTTTCATTGTATATACAAGAAATGTACATCAAAGCTGCTCATTTTCATTGTACACTCAAGAAATGTACACCAAAACATAGACATTTTCATTGTATATACAAGAAATGTACATCAAAGCTGCACATTTTCATTGTACACTCAAGAAATGTACATCAAAACATAGACATTTTCATTGTATATACAAGAAATGTACATCAAAACTTACACATTTTCATTGTGTATACAAGAAATGTACATCAAAACATACACATTTTCATTGTATATACAAGAATGTACATCAAAGCTTACATATTTTCATTGTACATTAAAGAAATGTACATCAAAACTTACACATTTTCATTGCACATTCAAGAAATGTACATCAAAACATACACATGTTCATTGTATATACAAGAAATGTACATCAAAACATACACATTTTCATTGTATATACAAGAAATATACATAAAAACATACACATTTTCATTGTATATACAAGAAATGTAAAGCAAAACATAAACATTTTCATTGTATATACAAGAAATGTACATCAAAACTACACATTTTCATAGTACAGACAAGAAATGTAAATCAAAACTTACACATTTTCATTGTATATACAAGAAATGTACATCAAAACTTACACATTTTCATTGTGCACTCAAGAAATGTACATCAAAACATACACATTTTCATTGTATACACAAGAAATGTACATCAAAACTTACACATTTTCATTGTACATACAGGAAATGTACATCAAAAACTTACACATTTTCATTGTATATGCAAGAAATGTACATCAAAACTTACACATTTTCATTGTATATACAAGAAATGTACATCAAAACTTACACATTTTCATTGTATACACAAGAAATGTACAACAAAACTTACACATTTTCATTGTACATACAGGAAATGTACATCAAAAACTTACACATTTTCATTGTATATGCAAGAAATATACATCAAAACTTACACATTTTCATTGTATACACAAGAAATGTACATCAAAACTTACACATTTTCATTGTGCACTCAAGAAATGTACATGAAAACTTACACATTTTCATTGTACACTCAAGAAATGTACATCAAAACATACACATTTTCATAGTATACACAAGAAATGTACATCAAAACTTACACATTTTCATTGTACATACAGGAAATGTACATCAAAAACTTACACATTTTCATTGTATATGCAAGAAATGTTCATGAAAACTTACACATTTTCATTGTATATACAAGAAATGTACATCAGAACATACACATTTTCATTGTACATACAAGAAATGTACATCAAATCTTACACATTTTCAATGTATATAAAAGAAATGTACATCAAAACATACACATTTTCATTGTACATACAAGAAATGTACATCAAAACATACACATTTTCATTGTATATGCAAGAAATGTACATCAAAACTTACACATTTTCATTGTACATACAAGAAATGTACATCAAAACTTACACATGTTCATTGTATATTCAAGAGATGTACATCAAAACTACACATTTTCATTGTATATACTAGAAATGTACATCAAAACTTACAGATTTTCATTGTATATACAAGAAATGTACATCAAAACTTACACATTTTCATTGTATATACAAGAAATGTACATCAAAGAATTACACATTTTCATTGTACACTCAAGAAATGTACATCAAAGCATACACATTTTCATTGTATATACAAGGAATGTACATCAAAACATACACATTTTCATTGTATATACAAGAAATGTACATCAAAACTTACACGTTTTCATTGTATATACTAGAACTGTACATCAAAACTTACACATTTTCATTGTATATACAAGAAATGTACATCGAAACTTACACATTTTCATTGTACATACAGGAAATGTACATCAAAAGCTTACATATTTTCATTGTATATGCAAGAAATGCACATCAAAGGTTACACATTTTTATTGTATATAAGGAAATGCAAATCAAAACTTACACATTTTCATTGTATATACAAGCAATGTACATCAAAACATACACATTTTCATTGTATATACAAGAAATGTACATCACAACTTACACATTTTCATTGTATATACAAGAAATGTACATCAAAACTTACACATTTTCATTGTACATACAAGAAATGTACATCACAAACTTACACATTTTCATTGTATATACAAGAAATGTACATCAAAACTTACACATTTTCATTGTATATACAAGAAATGTACATCAAAACTTACACATTTTCATTGTACACTCAAGAAATGTACATCAAAACATAGACATTTTCATTGTACAAACAAGAAATGTACATCAAAACTTACACATTTTCATTGTATATACAAGAAATGTACATCAAAGCTGCACATTTTCATTGTACACTCAAGAAATGTATATCAAAACATAGACATTTTCATTGTACAAACAACAAATGTACATCAAAACTTACACATTTTCATTGTATATACAAGAAATGTACATCAAAACTTACACATTTTCATTGTGCACTCAAGAAATGTACATCAAAAATTACACATTTTCATTGTACACTCAAGAAATGTACATCAAAACATACACATTTTCATTGTATACACAAGAAACGTACATCAAAACTTACACATTTTCATTGTACATACAAGAAATGTACATCAAAAACTTACACATTTTCATTGTATATGCAAGAAATGTACATCAAAACTTACACATTTTCATTGTACATACAAGAAATGTACATCAAAACTTACACATTTTCATTGTATATACAAGAAATATACATCAAAACTACACATTTTCAGTGTATATACAAGAAATGTATATCAAAACTTACACATTTTCATTGTACATACAAGAAATATACATCAAAACTAAACATTTTCATTGTACACTCAAGAAATGTACATCAAAACTTACACGTTTTCTTTGTATATACAAGGAATGTACATCAAAACATACACATTTTCATTGTATATATAAGAAATGTACATCAAAACTCACACATTTTCATTGTATATACAAGAAATGTACATGAAAACATACTCATTTTCATTGTATATACAAGAAATGTACATCAAAAGATACACATTTTCATTGTATATACAAGAAATCCACATCAAAACTTACACATTTTCATTGTACACTCAAGAAATGTGTATCAAAACTTACACATTTTCATTGTATATACAAGGAATGTACATCAAAACATACACATTTTCATTGTACATACAAGAAATATACATCAGAACTTACACACTTTCATTGCATATCAAGAAATGTACATCTAAACATACACATTTTCATTGTACACTCAAGAAATGTACATAGAAACTTACACATTTTCATTGTATATACAAGAAATGTACATCAAAACTTACACACTTTCATTGTATATACAAGCAATGTACATCAAAACTTACACATTTTCATTGTATATACAAGAAATGTACATCAAAACTTACACATTTTCATTGTATATACAAGAAATGTACTTCAAAGCATACACATTTTCATTGTATATACAAGAAATATACATCAAAACTTACACGTTTTCATTGTATCTACCAGAAATGTACATGAAAACGTACACATTTTCGTTGTACATTCAAGAAATGTACATCAAAGCTTACACATTTTCATTGTATATACAAGAAATGTACATCAAAGCTTACACATTTTCATTGTACATACAAGAAATGTACATCAAAACTACACATTTTCTTTGTATATACAAGAAATGTACTTCAAAACATACACATTTTCATTGTATATACAAGAAGTGTACATCAAAACTACACATTTTCGTTGTACACTAAAGAAATGTACATCAAAACATACAGATTTTCATTGTACAGACAAGAAATGTACATCAAAACTTACACATTTTCATTGTATATACAAGAAATGTACATCAAAACTTACACATTTTCATTGTGCACTCAAGAAATGTACATCAAAACTTACACAATTTCAGTGTACACTCAAGAAATGTACATCAAAACATACACATTTTCATTGTATACACAAGAAATGTACATCAAAGCTTACACATTTTCATTGTACATACAAGAAATGCACATCAAAAACTTACACATTTTCATTGTATGTGCAAGAAATGTACATCAAAACTTACACATTTTCATTGTACATACAAGAAATGTACATCAAAACTTACACATTTTCATTGCATATACAAGAAATATACATCAAAACTACACATTTTCATTGTATATACAAGAAATGTGCATCAAAACTTACACATTTTCCTTGTATATACAAGAAATGTACATCAAAACTTACACATCTTCATTGTATATACAAGAATTGTACATCAAAGCTCACACATTTTCATTGCATATACAAGAAATGTACATGAAAGCATACACATTTTCATTGTATATACAAGAAATGTACATCAAAGCCTACACACTTTCATTGTACATAGAAGAAATGTACATCAAAACTTACACATCTTCATTGTATATACAAGAAATGTACATCAAAACTTACACATTTTCGTTGTGCACTAAAGAAATGTACATCAAAACTTACACATGTTCATTGTATATTCAAGAGATGTACATCAAAACTACACATTTTCATTGTATATTCAAGAGATGTACATCAAAACTACACATTTTCATTGTATATACTAGAAATGTACATCAAAACTTACAGATTTTCGTTGTATATACACGAAATGTACTTCAAAACTTACACATTTTCATTGTATATACAAGAAATGTACATCAAAACATACACACTTTAGTTGTACACTCAAGAAATGTACATCAAAACATACACATTTTCATTGTATTTACAAGAATGTACATCAAAACTTACACATTTTCATTGTATATACAAGAAATGTACATCAAAAACTTACACATTTTCATTGTACACTCAAGAAATGTACATCAAAACATACACATTTTCATTGTATATACAAGGAATGTACATCAAAACATACACATTTTCATTGTATATACAAGAAATGTACATCAAAACTTACACATTTTCGTTGTATATACTAGAAATGTACATCAAAACTTACACATTTTCATTGTATATACAAGAAATGTACATCGAAACTTACACATTTTCATTGTACATACAGGAAATGTACATCAAAAGCTTACATATTTTCATTGTATATGCAAGAAATGCACATCAAAAGTTACACATTTTTATTGTATATAAGGAAATGCAAATCAAAACTTACACATTTTCATTGTATATACAAGCAATGTACATCAAAACATACACATTTTCATTGTATATACAAGAAATGTACATCACAACTTACACATTTTCATTGTATATACAAGAAATGTACATCAAAACTTACACATTTTCATTGTACATACAAGAAATGTACATCACAAACTTACACATTTTCATTGTATATACAAGAAATGTACATCAAAACTTACACATTTTCATTGTATATACAAGAAATGTACATCAAAACTTACTCATTTTCATTGTACACTCAAGAAATGTACATCAAAACATAGACATTTTCATTGTACAAACAAGAAATGTACATCAAAACTTACACATTTTCATTGTATATACAAGAAATGTACATCAAAGCTGCACATTTTCATTGTACACTCAAGAAATGTATATCAAAACATAGACATTTTCATTGTACAAACAAGAAATGTACATCAAAACTTACACATTTTCATTGTACATACAAGAAATGTACATCAAAAACTTACACATTTTCATTGTATATGCAAGAAATGTACATCAAAACTTACACATTTTCATTGTACATACAAGAAATGTACATCAAAACTTACACATTTTCATTGTATATACAAGAAATATACATCAAAACTACACATTTTCATTGTATATACAAGAAATGTATATCAAAACTTACACATTTTCATTGTACATACAAGAAATATACATCAAAACTACACATTTTCATTGTACACTCAAGAAATGTACATCAAAACTTACACGTTTTCTTTGTATATACAAGGAATGTACATCAAAACATACACATTTTCATTGTATATATAAGAAATGTACATCAAAACTCACACATTTTCATTGTATATACAAGAAATGTACATGAAAACATACTCATTTTCATTGTATATACAAGAAATGTACATCAAAAGATACACATTTTCATTGTATATACAAGAAATCCACATCAAAACTTACACATTCTCATTGTACACTCAAGAAATGTGTATCAAAACTTACACATTTTCATTGTATATACAAGGAATGTACATCAAAACATACACATTTTCATTGTACATACAAGAAATATACATCAGAACTTACACACTTTCATTGCATATCAAGAAATGTACATCTAAACATACACATTTTCATTGTACACTCAAGAAATGTACATAGAAACTTACACATTTTCATTGTATATACAAGAAATGTACATCAAAACTTACACACTTTCATTGTATATACAAGCAATGTACATCAAAACTTACACATTTTCATTGTATATACAAGAAATGTACATCAAAACTTACACATTTTCATTGTATATACAAGAACTGTACTTCAAAGCATACACATTTTCATTGTATATACAAGAAATATACATCAAAACTTACACGTTTTCATTGTATCTACCAGAAATGTACATGAAAACGTACACATTTTCGTTGTACATTCAAGAAATGTACATCAAAGCTTACACATTTTCATTGTATATACAAGAAATGTACATCAAAGCTTACACATTTTCATTGTACATACAAGAAATGTACATCAAAACTACACATTTTCTTTGTATATACAAGAAATGTACTTCAAAACATACACATTTTCATTGTATATACAAGAAGTGTACATCAAAACTACACATTTTCGTTGTACACTAAAGAAATGTACATCAAAACATACAGATTTTCATTGTACAGACAAGAAGTGTACATCAAAACTTACACATTTTCATTGTATATACAAGAAATGTACATCAAAACTTACACATTTTCATTGTGCACTCAAGAAATGTACATCAAAACTTACACAATTTCATTGTACACTCAAGAAATGTACATCAAAACATACACATTTTCATTGTATACACAAGAAATGTACATCAAAGCTTACACATTTTCATTGTACATACAAGAAATGCACATCAAAAACTTACACATTTTCATTGTATGTGCAAGAAATGTACATCAAAAGTTACACATTTTCATTGTACATACAAGAAATGTACATCAAAACTTACACATTTTCATTGTATATACAAGAAATATACATCAAAACTACACATTTTCATTGTATATACAAGAAATGTGCATCAAAACTTACACATTTTCATTGTATATACAAGAAATGTACATCAAAACTTACACATCTTCATTGTATATACAAGAATTGTACATCAAAGCTCACACATTTTCATTGCATATACAAGAAATGTACATGAAAGCATACACATTTTCATTGTATATACAAGAAATGTACATCAAAACTTACACGTTTTCATTGTATATACCAGAAATATACATCAAAACTACACATTTTCATTGTATATACAAGAAATGTGCATCAAAACTTACACATTTTCATTGTATATACAAGAAATGTACATCAAAACTTACACATCTTCATTGTATATACAAGAATTGTACATCAAAGCTCACATATTTTCATTGCATATACAAGAAATGTACATGAAAACATACACATTTTCATTGTATATACAAGAAATGTACATCAAAGCCTACACATTTTCATTGTACATAGAAGAAATGTACATCAAAACTTACACATCTTCATTGTATATAAAAGAATTGTACATCAAAGCTCACACATTTTCATTGCATATACAAGAAATGTACATGAAAACATACACATTTTCATTGTATATACAAGAAATGTACATCAAAGCCTACACATTTTCATTGTACATAGAAGAAATGTACATCAAAACTTACACATCTTCATTGTATATACAAGAAATGTACATCAAAACTTACACATTTTCGTTGTGCACTTAAGAAATGTACATCAAAACTTACACATGTTCATTGTATATTCAAGAGATGTACATCAAAACTACACATTTTCATTGTATTTACAAGAATGTACATCAAAACATACACACTTTAGTTGTACACTCAAGAAATGTACATCAAAACATACACATTTTCATTGTATTTACAAGAATGTACATCAAAACTTACACATTTTCATTGTATATACAAGAAATGTACATCAAAAACTTACACATTTTCATTGTACACTCAAGAAATGTACATCAAAACATACACATTTTCATTGTATATACAAGGAATGTACATCAAAACATACACATTTTCATTGTATATACAAGAAATGTACATCAAAACTTACACATTTTCGTTGTATATACTAGAAATGTACATCAAAACTTACACATTTTCATTGTATATACTAGAAATGTACATCAAAACTTACAGATTTTCATTGTATATACAAGAAATGTACTTCAAAACTTACACATTTTCATTGTATATACAAGAAATGTACATCAAAACATACACACTTTAGTTGTACACTCAAGAAATGTACCTCAAAACACACATTTTCATTGTATATACAAGAATGTACATCAAAACTTACACATTTTCATTGTATATACAAGAATGTACATCAAAACTTACACATTTCCATTGTATATACAAGAAATGTACATCAAAAACTTTTACATTTTCATTGTACACTCAAGGAATGTACATCAAAACATACACATTTTCATTGTATATCCAAGAAATGTACAACAAAAAATACACATTTTCATTGTATATACAAGAAATGTACATCAAAACTTACACATTTTCATTGTATATACAAGAAATGTACTTCAAAACTTACACATTTTCATTGTATATACAAGAAATGTACACCAAAACATACACACTTTAGTTGTGAACTCAAGAAATGTACATCAAAACATACACATTTTCATTGTATACACAAGAAATGTACTTCAAAGCTTACACATTTTCATTGTATATACAAGAAATGTACATAAAAACATACACACTTTAGTTGTACACTCAAGAAATGTACATCAAAACATACACATTTTCATTGTATTTACAAGAATGTACATCAAAACTTACACATTTTCATTGTATATACAAGAAGTGTACATCAAAACTACACATTTTCTTTGTACACTAAAGAAATGTACATCAAAACATACAGATTTTCATTGTACAGACAAGAAATGTACATCAAAACTTACACATTTTCATTGTATATGCAAGAAATGTACATCAAAACTTACACATTTTCATTGTACATACAAGAAATGTACATCAAAACTTACACATTTTCATTGTATATACAAGAAGTGTACATCAAAACTACACATTTTCGTTGTACACTAAAGAAATGTACATCAAAACTTACACATGTTCATTGTATATACAAGAAATGTACTTCAAAACATACACACTTTCATGGTATATACAAGAATGTACATCAAAACTTACACATTTTCATTGTACATACAAGAAATGTACATCAAAACATACACATTTTCATTGTATATACAAGAAATGTACATCAAAACTTTTACATTTTCACTGGATATACAAGAAATGTACAACAAAACAAACCTTTTCATTGTATATACAAGAAATGTACATCAAAACTACACATTTTCGTTTTACACTAAAGAAATGTACATCAAAGCATACAGATTTTCATTGTGCACTCAAGAAATGTACATCAAAACTTACACATTTTCATTGTACACTCAAGAAATGTACATCAAACCATACACATTTTCATTGTACATACAAGAAATGCACATCAAAACTTACACATTTTCATTGTACATACAAGAAATGTACATCAAAACTTGCACATTTTCATTGTATTTATAAGAAATATACATCAAAACTACACATTTTCATTGTATATACAAGAAATGTGCATCAAAACTTACACATCTTCATTGTATATACAAGAAATGTACATCAAAACTTACACATTTTCATTGTATATACAAGAATTGTACATCAAAGCTCACACATTTTCATTGTATATACAAGAAATGTACATGAAAACATACACATTTTCATTGTATATACAAGAAATGTACATCAAAACTTACACGTTTTCATTGTACATACAAGAAATGTACATCAAAACCTACACATTTTCATTGTACATAGAAGAAATGTACATCAAAACTTACACATTTTCATTGTATATACAAGAATTGTACATCAAAGCTTACATATTTTCATTGTACATTAAAGAAATGTACATCAAAACTACACATTTTCATTATATATACAAGAAATGTACTTCAAAACATACACATTTTCATTTTATATACAAGAATGTACATCAAAACTTACACATTTTCATTGCACACACAAGAAATGTACATAAAAACATACACATGTTCATTGTATATACAAGAAATGTGCATCAAAACTTACACATTTTCATTGTATATACAAGAAATGTACATGAAAACATACACATTTTCATTGTATATACAAGAAATGTACATCAAAGCTTACACATTTTCATTGTATATACAAGAAATGTACATCAAAAGATACACATTTTCATTGTACATTCAAGAAATGTACATCAAAACTTACACATTTTCATTGTATATACAAGGAATGTACATCAAAACTTACACATTTTCATTGTATATACAAGATATGTACATCAAAACTTACACATTTTCATTGTATATACAAGAAATGTACATCAAAACTTACACATTTTCATTGTATATACAAGAAATGTACATCAAAGCTCACACATTTTCATTGTATATACAAGAAATGTAAATGAAAACATACACATTTTCATTGTATATACAAGAAATGTACATCAAAACTTACACATTTTCATTGTATATACAAGAAATGTACATCAAAAGATACACATTTTCATTGTATATTCAAGAAATGTACATCAAAACTTACACATTTTCATTGTACACTCAAGAAATGTGAATCAAAACTTACACATTTTCATTGTATATACAAGAAATGTACATCAACACATACACATTTTCATTGTATATACAAGAAATATACATCAAAACTTACACACATTCATTGTATATCAAGAAATGTACATCTAAACATGCACATTTTCATTGTACACTCAAGAAATGTACATAGAAACTTACTCATTTTCATGGTATATACAAGAAATGTACATCAAAACTTACACACTTTCATTGTATATACAAGCAATGTACATCAAAACTTACACATTTTCTTTGTATATACAAGAAATGTACATCAAAACTTACACATTTTGATTGTATATACAAGAAATGTACATCAAAGCATACACATTTTCATTGTATATACAAGAAATATACATCAAAACTTACACATTTTCATTGTATCTACCAGAAATGTACATGAAAACGTACACATTTTCGTTGTACATTCAAGAAATGTACATCAAAGCTTACACATTCTCATTGTATATACAAGAAATGTACATCAAAACTTACACGTTTTCATTGTATATACAAGAAATGTACATCTAAACTTACACATTTTCGTTGTATATACAAGAAATGTACATCAAAGCATACACATTTTCATTGTATATACAAGAAATATACATCAAAACTTACACATTTTCATTGTATCTACCAGAAATATACATGAAAACGTACACATTTTTGTTGTATATACAAGAAATGTACAGCAAAACAAACCTTTTCATTGTATATACAAGAAATGTACATCAAAACTACACATTTTCGTTGTACACTAAAGAAATGTACATCAAAGCATACAGATTTTCATTGTGCACTCAAGAAATGTACATCAAAACCTACACATTTTCATTGTACACTCAAGAAATGTACATCAAAACATACACATTTTCATTGTATACACAAGAAATGTACATCAAAAGTTACACATTTTCATTGTACATACAAGAAATGCACATCAAAAACTTACACATTTTCATTGTACATACAAGAAATGTACATCAAAACTTACACATTTTCATTGTATTTATAAGAAATATACATCAAAACTACACATTTTCATTGTATATACAAGAAATGTGCATCAAAACTTACACATCTTCATTGTATATACAAGAAATGTACATCAAAACTTACACATTTTCATTGTATATACAAGAATTGTACATCAAAGCTCACACATTTTCATTGTATATAAAAGAAATGTACATGAAAACATACACATTTTCATTGTATATACAAGAAATGTACATCAAAACTTACACGTTTTCATTGTACATACAAGAAATGTACATCAAAACCTACACATTTTCATTGTACATAGAAGAAATGTACATCAAAACTTACACATTTTCATTGTAAATACAAGAATTGTACATCAAAGCTTACATATTTTCATTGTACATACAAGAAATGTACATCAAAACTTACACATTTTCATTGTATTTATAAGAAATATACATCAAAACTACACATTTTCATTGTATATACAAGAAATGTGCATCAAAACTTACACATCTTCATTGTATATACAAGAAATGTACATCAAAACTTACACATTTTCATTGTATATACAAGAATTGTACATCAAAGCTCACACATTTTCATTGTATATAAAAGAAATGTACATGAAAACATACACATTTTCATTGTATATACAAGAAATGTACATCAAAACTTACACGTTTTCATTGTACATACAAGAAATGTACATCAAAACCTACACATTTTCATTGTACATAGAAGAAATGTACATCAAAACTTACACATTTTCATTGTAAATACAAGAATTGTACATCAAAGCTTACATATTTTTATTGTACATTAAAGAAATGTACATCAAAACTACACATTTTCATTATATATACAAGAAATGTACTTCAAAACATACACATTTTCATTTTATATACAAGAATGTACATCAAAACTTACACATTTTCATTGCACACACAAGAAATGTACATAAAAACATACACACGTTCATTGTATATACAAGAAATGTACATCAAAACTTACACATTTTCATTGTATATACAAGAAATGTACATGAAAACATACACATTTTCATTGTATATACAAGAAATATACATAAAAACATACACATTTTCATAGTCTATACAAGAAATGTACAGCAAAACATAAACATTTTCATTGTATATACAAGAAATGCACATCAAAACTTACACATTTTCATTTTACATACAAGAAATGTACATCAAAACATAGACATTTTCATTGTATATACAAGAAATGTACATCAAAACTTACACATCTTCATTGTGTATACAAGAAATGTACATCAAAACTTACACATTTTCATTGTACATACAAGAAATGTACATCAAAAACTTACACATTTTCATTGTATATACAAGAAATGTACATCAAAACTTACACATTTTCATTGTACAAACAAGAAATGTACATCAAAACGTACACATTTTCATTGTACATACAAGAAATGTACATCAAAAACTTACACATTTTCATTGTATATACCAGATATGTACATCAAAACTTACACATTTTCATTTTATATACAAGAAATGTACATCAAAACTTACACGTTTTCATTGTACATACAAGAAATGTACATCAAAACCTACACATTTTCATTGTACATAGAAGAAATGTACATCAAAACTTACACATTTTCATTGTATATACAAGAATTGTACATCAAAGCTTACATATTTTCATTGTACATTAAAGAAATGTACATCAAAACTACACATTTTCATTATATATACAAGAAATGTACATCAAAGCATACACATTTTCATTGTATATACAAGAAATGTACATCAAAACATACACACTTTCATTGTACACTCAAGAAGTGTACATCAAAACATACACATTCTCATTGTATATACAAGAAATGTACATCAAAACTTACACATTTTCATTGTATATACAAGAAATGTACATCAAAACTTACACATTTTCATTGTGCTCTCAAGGAATGTACATCAAAACTTACACATTTTCATTGTACACTCAGGAAATGTACATCAAAACATACACATTTTCATTGTATACACAAGAAATGTACATCAAAACTTACACATTTTCATTGTACATACAGGAAATGTACATCAAAAACCTACACATTCTCATTGTATATGCAAGAAATGTACATCAAAACTTACACATTTTCATAGTACATACGAGAAATGTACATCAAAACTTACACATGTTCATTGTATATACAAGAAATGTACTTCAAAACATACACACTTTCATGGAGTATACAAGAATGTACATCAAAACTTACACATTTTCATTGTACATACAAGAAATGTACATCAAAACATACACATTTTCATTGTATATACAAGAAATGTACATCAAAACTTTTACATTTTCACTGGATATACAAGAAATGTACAACAAAACAAACCTTTTCATTGTATATACAAGAAATGTACATCAAAACTACACATTTTCGTTGTACACTAAAGAAATGTACATCAAAGCATACAGATTTTCATTGTGCACTCAAGAAATGTACATCAAAACTTACACATTTTCATTGTACACTCAAGAAATGTACATCAAACCATACACATTTTCATTGTATACACAGGAAATGTACATCAAAACTTACACATTTTCATTGTACATACAAGAAATGCACATCAAAACTTACACATTTTCATTGTACATACAAGAAATGTACATCAAAACTTGCACATTTTCATTGTATATATAAGAAATATACATCAAAACTACACATTTTCATTGTATATACAAGAAATGTGCATCAAAACTTACACATCTTCATTGTATATACAAGAAATGTACATCAAAACTTACACATTTTCATTGTATATACAAGAATTGTACATCAAAGCTCACACATTTTCATTGTATATACAAGAAATGTACATGAAAACATACACATTTTCATTGTATATACAAGAAATGTACATCAAAACTTACACGTTTTCATTGTACATACAAGAAATGTACATCAAAACCTACACCTTTTCATTGTACATAGAAGAAATGTACATCAAAACTTACACATTTTCATTGTATATACAAGAATTGTACATCAAAGCTTACATATTTTCATTGTACATTAAAGAAATGTACATCAAAACTACACATTTTCATTATATATACAAGAAATGTACTTCAAAACATACACATTTTCATTTTATATACAAGAATGTACATCAAAACTTACACATTTTCATTGCACACACAAGAAATGTACATAAAAACATACACATGTTCATTGTATATACAAGAAATGTGCATCAAAACTTACACATTTCCATTGTATATACGAGAAATGTACATGAAAACATACACATTTTCATTGTATATACAAGAAATGTACATCAAAGCTTACACATTTTCATTGTATATATAAGAAATGTACATCAAAAGATACACATTTTCATTGTACATTCAAGAAATGTACATCAAAACTTACACATTTTCATTGTATATACAAGGAATGTACATCAAAACTTACACATTTTCATTGTATATACAAGATATGTACATCAAAACTTACACATTTTCATTGTATATACAAGAAATGTACATCAAAACTTACACATTTTCATTGTATATACAAGAAATGTACATCAAAGCTCACACATTTTCATTGTATATACAAGAAATGTACATGAAAACATACACATTTTCATTGTATATACAAGAAATGTACATCAAAACTTACACATTTTCATTGTATATACAAGAAATGTACATCAAAAGATACACATTTTCATTGTATATTCAAGAAATGTACATCAAAACTTACACATTTTCATTGTACACTCAAGAAATGTGAATCAAAACTTACACATTTTCATTGTATATACAAGAAATGTACATCAACACATACACATTTTCATTGTATATACAAGAAATATACATCAAAACTTACACACATTCATTGTATATCAAGAAATGTACATCTAAACATGCACATTTTCATTGTACACTCAAGAAATGTACATAGAAACTTACTCGTTTTCATGGTATATACAAGAAATGTACATCAAAACTTACACACTTTCATTGTATATACAAGCAATGTACATCAAAACTTACACATTTTCTTTGTATATACAAGAAATGTACATCAAAACTTACACATTTTGATTGTATATACAAGAAATGTACATCAAAGCATACACATTTTCATTGTATATACAAGAAATATACATCAAAACTTACACATTTTCATTGTATCTACCAGAAATGTACATGAAAACGTACACATTTTCGTTGTACATTCAAGAAATGTACATCAAAGCTTACACATTCTCATTGTATATACAAGAAATGTACATCAAAACTTACACGTTTTCATTGTATATACAAGAAATGTACATCTAAACTTACACATTTTCGTTGTATATACAAGAAATGTACATCAAAGCATACACATTTTCATTGTATATACAAGAAATATACATCAAAACCTACACATTTTCATTGTATCCACCAGAAATATACATGAAAACGTACACATTTTTGTTGTATATACAAGAAATGTACAGCAAAACAAACCTTTTCATTGTATATACAAGAAATGTACATCAAAACTACACATTTTCGTTGTACACTAAAGAAATGTACATCAAAGCATACAGATTTTCATTGTGCACTCAAGAAATGTACATCAAAACCTACACATTTTCATTGTACACTCAAGAAATGTACATCAAAACATACACATTTTCATTGTATACACAAGAAATGTACATCAAAACTTACACATTTTCATTGTACATACAAGAAATGCACATCAAAAACTTACACATTTTCATTGTACATACAAGAAATGTACATCAAAACTTACACATTTTCATTGTATTTATAAGAAATATACATCAAAACTACACATTTTTATTGTATATACAAGAAATGTGCATCAAAACTTACACATCTTCATTGTATATACAAGAAATGTACATCAAAACTTACACATTTTCATTGTATATACAAGAAATGTACATCAAAACTTACACATTTTCATTGTACATACAAGAAATGTACATCAAAACGTACACATTTTCATTGTACATACAAGAAATGTACATCAAAAACTTACACATTTTCATTGTATATACCAGATATGTACATCAAAACTTACACATTTTCATTTTATATACAAGAAATGTACATCAAAACTTACACGTTTTCATTGTACATACAAGAAATGTACATCAAAACCTACACATTTTCATTGTACATAGAAGAAATGTACATCAAAACTTACACATTTTCATTGTATATACAAGAATTGTACATCAAAGCTTACATATTTTCATTGTACATTAAAGAAATGTACATCAAAACTACACATTTTCATTATATATACAAGAAATGTACATCAAAGCATACACATTTTCATTGTATATACAAGAAATGTACATCAAAACATACACACTTTCATTGTACACTCAAGAAGTGTACATCAAAACATACACATTCTCATTGTATATACAAGAAATGTACATCAAAACTTACACATTTTCATTGTATATACAAGAAATGTACATCAAAACTTACACATTTTCATTGTGCTCTCAAGAAATGTACATCAAAACTTACACATTTTCATTGTACACTCAGGAAATGTACATCAAAACATACACATTTTCATTGTATACACAAGAAATGTACATCAAAACTTACACATTTTCATTGTACATACAGGAAATGTACATCAAAAACCTACACATTCTCATTGTATATGCAAGAAATGTACATCAAAACTTACACATTTTCATAGTACATACGAGAAATGTACATCAAAACTTACACATGTTCATTGTATATTCAAGAGGTGTACATCAAAACTACACATTTTCATTGTATATACTAGAAATGTACATCAAAGCTTACAAATTTTCATTGTATATACAAGAAATGTACATCAAAACTACCACATTTTCATTGTATATACAAGAAATGTACATCAAAGCATACACATTTTCATTGTATATACAAGAAATGTACATCAAAACATACACACTTTCATTGTACACTCAAGAAGTGTACATCAAAACATACACATTCTCATTGTATATACAAGAAATGTACATCAAAACTTACACATTTTCATTGTATATACAAGAAATTTACATCAAAAACTTACACATTTTCATTGTACACTCAAGAAATTTACATCAAAACATACACATTTTCATTGTATATACAAGGAATGTACATCAAAACATACACATTTTCATTGTATATACAAGAAATGTACATCAAAACTTACACATTTTCATTGTATATACTAGAAATGTACATCAAAACTTACACATTTTTATTGTATATACAAGAAATGTACATCAAAACTTACACATTTTCATTGTACATACAGGAAATGTACATCAAAAGCTTACATATTTTCAGTGTATATGCAAGAAATGCACATCAAAAGTTACACATTTTCATTGTATATAAGCAAATGCACATCAAAACTTACACATTTTCATTGTATATACAAGAAATGTACATCTAAACATACACATTTTCATTGTATATACAAGACATGTACATCACAACTTACACATTTTCATTGTATACACAAGAAATGTACTTCAAAACTTACACATTTTCATTGTACATACAAGAAATGTACATCACAAACTTACACATTTTCATTGTATATACAAGAAATGTAAATCAAAATTTACACATTTTCATTGTATATACAAGAAATGTACATCAAAGCTGCACATTTTCATTGTACACTCAAGAAATGTACATCAAAACATAGACATTTTCATTGTATGTACAAGAAATGTACATCAAAACTTACACATTTTCTTTGTGTATACAAGAAATGTACATCAAAACTTACACATTTTCATTGTACATACAAGAAATGTACATCAAAACATAGACATTTTCATTGTATATACAAGAAATGTACATCAAAACTTACACATCTTCATTGTGTATACTAGAAATGTACATCAAAACTTACACATTTTCATTGTACATACAAGAAATATACATCAAAAACTTACACATTTTCATTGTATATACAAGAAATGTACATCAAAACTTACACATTTTCATTGTACATACAAGAAATGTACATCAAAACGTACACATTTTCATTGTACATACAAGAAATGTACATCAAAAACTTACACATTTTCATTGTATATACCAGATATGTACATCAAAACTTACACATTTTCATTGTACATACAAGAAATGTACATCAAAACTTACACATGTTCATTGTATATTCAAGAGATGTACATCAAAACTACACATTTTCATTGTATATACTAGAAACGTACATCAAAACTTACACATTTTCATTGTATATACAAGAAATGTACATCAAAACATACACATTTTCATTGTAAATACAAGAAATGTGCATCAAAACTTACACGTTTTCATTGTATATACAAGAAATGTACGTCAAAGCTTACACACTTTCATTGTATATAGAAGAAATGTACATCAAATCTTACACATTTTCATCAAGAAATGTACATAGAAACTTACACATTTTCATTGTATATACAAGAAATGTACATCAAAACTTACACACTTTCATTGCATATACAAGAAATGTACATCAAAACTTACACATTTTCATTGTACATACAGGAAATGTACATCAAAAGCTTACATATTTTCATTGTATATGCAAGAAATGCACATCAAAAGTTACACATTTTCATTGTATATAAGGAAATGCACATCAAAACTTACACATTTTCATTGTATACACAAGAAATGTACATCATAACATACACATTTTCATTGTATATACAAGAAATGTACATCACAACTTACACATTTTCATTGTATATACAAGAAATGTACATCAAAACTTACACATTTTCATTGTACATACAAGAAATGTACATCACAAACTTACACATTTTCATTGTATATACAAGAAATGTACATCAAAACTTACACATTTTCATTGTATATACAAGAAATGTACATCAAAACTTACACATTTTCATTGTATATACAAGAAATGTACATCAAAGCTGCACATTTTCATTGTACACTCAAGAAATGTACATCAAAACATAGACATTTTCATTGTATATACAAGAAATGTACATCAAAGCTGCACATTTTCATTGTACACTCAAGAAATGTACATCAAAACATAGACATTTTCATTGTATATACAAGAAATGTACATCAAAGCTGCACATTTTCATTGTACACTCAAGAAATGTACATCAAAACATAGACATTTTCATTGTATATACAAGAAATGTACATCAAAACTTACACATTTTCATTGTGTATACAAGAAATGTACATCAAAACATACACATTTTCATTGTATATACAAGAATGTACATCAAAGCTTACATATTTTCATTGTACATTAAAGAAATGTACATCAAAACTTACACATTTTCATTGCACATTCAAGAAATGTACATCAAAACATACACATGTTCATTGTATATACAAGAAATGTACATCAAAACATACACATTTTCATTGTATATACAAGAAATATACATAAAAACATACACATTTTCATTGTATATACAAGAAATGTACAGCAAAACATAAACATTTTCATTGTATATACAAGAAATGTACATCAAAACTACACATTTTCATAGTACAGACAAGAAATGTAAATCAAAACTTACACATTTTCATTGTATATACAAGAAATGTACATCAAAACTTACACATTTTCATTGTGCACTCAAGAAATGTACATCAAAACATACACATTTTCATTGTATACACAAGAAATGTACATCAAAACTTACACATTTTCATTGTACATACAGGAAATGTACATCAAAAACTTACACATTTTCATTGTATATGCAAGAAATGTACATCAAAACTTACACATTTTCATTGTATATACGAGAAATGTACATCAAAACTTACACATTTTCATTGTATACACAAGAAATGTACAACAAAACTTACACATTTTCATTGTACATACAGGAAATGTACATCAAAAACTTACACATTTTCATTGTATATGCAAGAAATATACATCAAAACTTACACATTTTCATTGTATACACAAGAAATGTACATCAAAACTTACACATTTTCATTGTGCACTCAAGAAATGTACATGAAAACTTACACATTTTCATTGTACACTCAAGAAATGTACATCAAAACATACACATTTTCATAGTATACACAAGAAATGTACATCAAAACTTACACATTTTCATTGTACATACAGGAAATGTACATCAAAAACTTACACATTTTCATTGTATATGCAAGAAATGTTCATGAAAACTTACACATTTTCATTGTATATACAAGAAATGTACATCAGAACATACACATTTTCATTGTACATACAAGAAATGTACATCAAATCTTACACATTTTCAATGTATATAAAAGAAATGTACATCAAAACATACACATTTTCATTGTACATACAAGAAATGTACATCAAAACATACACATTTTCATTGTATATGCAAGAAATGTACATCAAAACTTACACATTTTCATTGTACATACAAGAAATGTACATCAAAACTTACACATGTTCATTGTATATTCAAGAGATGTACATCAAAACTACACATTTTCATTGTATATACTAGAAATGTACATCAAAACTTACAGATTTTCATTGTATATACAAGAAATGTACATCAAAACTTACACATTTTCATTGTATATACAAGAAATGTACATCAAAGAATTACACATTTTCATTGTACACTCAAGAAATGTACATCAAAGCATACACATTTTCATTGTATATACAAGGAATGTACATCAAAACATACACATTTTCATTGTATATACAAGAAATGTACATCAAAACTTACACGTTTTCATTGTATATACTAGAAATGTACATCAAAACTTACACATTTTCATTGTATATACAAGAAATGTACATCGAAACTTACACATTTTCATTGTACATACAGGAAATGTACATCAAAAGGTTACATATTTTCATTGTGTATGCAAGAAATGCACATCAAAAGTTACACATTTTTATTGTATATAAGGAAATGCAAATCAAAACTTACACATTTTCATTGTATATACAAGCAATGTACATCAAAACATACACATTTTCATTGTATATACAAGAAATGTACATCACAACTTACACATTTTCATTGTATATACAAGAAATGTACATCAAAACTTACACATTTTCATTGTACATACAAGAAATGTACATCACAAACTTACACATTTTCATTGTATATACAAGAAATGTACATCAAAACTTACACATTTTCATTGTATATACAAGAAATGTACATCAAAACTTACACATTTTCATTGTACACTCAAGAAATGTACATCAAAACATAGACATTTTCATTGTACAAACAAGAAATGTACATCAAAACTTACACATTTCCATTGTATATACAAGAAATGTACATCAAAAACTTTTACATTTTCATTGTACACTCAAGAAATGTATATCAAAACATAGACATTTTCATTGTACAAACAAGAAATGTACATCAAAACTTACACATTTTCATTGTATATACAAGAAATGTACATCAAAACTTACACATTTTCATTGTGCACTCAAGAAATGTACATCAAAAATTACACATTTTCATTGTACACTCAAGAAATGTACATCAAAACATACACATTTTCATTGTATACACAAGAAACGTACATCAAAACTTACACATTTTCATTGTACATACAAGAAATGTACATCAAAAACTTACACATTTTCATTGTATATGCAAGAAATGTACATCAAAACTTACACATTTTCATTGTACATACAAGAAATGTACATCAAAACTTACACATTTTCATTGTATATACAAGAAATATACATCAAAACTACACATTTTCATTGTATATACAAGAAATGTATATCAAAACTTACACATTTTCATTGTACATACAAGAAATATACATCAAAACTACACATTTTCATTGTACACTCAAGAAATGTACATCAAAACTTACACGTTTTCTTTGTATATACAAGGAATGTACATCAAAACATACACATTTTCATTGTATATATAAGAAATGTACATCAAAACTCACACATTTTCATTGTATATACAAGAAATGTACATGAAAACTTACACATTTTCATTGTATATGCAAGAAATGTACATCAAAACTTACACATTTTCATTGTACATACAAGAAATGTACATCAAAACTTACACATTTTCATTGTATATACAAGAAATATACATCAAAACTACACATTTTCATTGTATATACAAGAAATGTATATCAAAACTTACACATTTTCATTGTACATACAAGAAATATACATCAAAACTACACATTTTCATTGTACACTCAAGAAATGTACATCAAAACTTACACGTTTTCTTTGTATATACAAGGAATGTACATCAAAACATACACATTTTCATTGTATATATAAGAAATGTACATCAAAACTCACACATTTTCATTGTATATACAAGAAATGTACATGAAAACATACTCATTTTCATTGTATATACAAGAAATGTACATCAAAAGATACACATTTTCATTGTCTATACAAGAAATCCACATCAAAACTTACACATTTTCATTGTACACTCAAGAAATGTGTATCAAAACTTACACATTTTCATTGTATATACAAGGAATGTACATCAAAACATACACATTTTCATTGTACATACAAGAAATATACATCAGAACTTACACACTTTCATTGCATATCAAGAAATGTACATCTAAACATACACATTTTCATTGTACACTCAAGAAATGTACATAGAAACTTACACTTTTTCATTGTATATACAAGAAATGTACATCAAAACTTACACACTTTCATTGTATATACAAGCAATGTACATCAAAACTTACACATTTTCATTGTATATACAAGAAATGTACATCAAAACTTACACATTTTCATTGTATATACAAGAAATGTACTTCAAAGCATACACATTTTCATTGTATGTACAAGAAATATACATCAAAACTTACACGTTTTCATTGTATCTACCAGAAATGTACATGAAAACGTACACATTTTCGTTGTACATTCAAGAAATGTACATCAAAGCTTACACATTTTCATTGTATATACAAGAAATGTACATCAAAGCTTACACATTTTCATTGTACATACAAGAAATGTACATCAAAACTACACATTTTCTTTCTATATACAAGAAATGTACTTCAAAACATACACATTTTCATTGTATATACAAGAAGCGTACATCAAAACTACACATTTTCGTTGTACACTAAAGAAATGTACATCAAAACATACAGATTTTCATTGTACAGACAAGAAATGTACATCAAAACTTACACATTTTCATTGTATATACAAGAAATGTACATCAAAACTTACACATTTTCATTGTGCACTCAAGAAATGTACATCAAAACTTACACAATTTCATTGTACACTCAAGAAATGTACATCAAAACATACACATTTTCATTGTATACACAAGAAATGTACATCAAAGCTTACACATTTTCATTGTACATACAAGAAATGCACATCAAAAACTTACACATTTTCATTGTATGTGCAAGAAATGTACATCAAAACTTACACATTTTCATTGTACATACAAGAAATGTACATCAAAACTTACACATTTTCATTGTATATACAAGAAATATACATCAAAACTACACATTTTCATTGTATATACAAGAAATGTGCATCAAAACTTACACATTTTCATTGTATATACAAGAAATGTACATCAAAACTTACACATCTTCATTGTATATACAAGAATTGTACATCAAAGCTCACACATTTTCATTGCATATACAAGAAATGTACATGAAAGCATACACATTTTCATTGTATATACAAGAAATGTACATCAAAACTTACACGTTTTCATTGTATATACCAGAAATATACATCAAAACTACACATTTTCATTGTATATACAAGAAATGTGCATCAAAACTTACACATTTTCATTGTATATACAAGAAATGTACATCAAAACTTACACATCTTCATTGTATATACAAGAATTGTACATCAAAGCTCACACATTTTCATTGCATATACAAGAAATGTACATGAAAACATACACATTTTCATTGTATATACAAGAAATGTACATCAAAGCCTACACATTTTCATTGTACATAGAAGAAATGTACATCAAAACTTACACATCTTCATTGTATATACAAGAATTGTACATCAAAGCTCACACATTTTCATTGCATATACAAGAAATGTACATGAAAACATACACATTTTCATTGTATATACAAGAAATGTACATCAAAGCCTACACATTTTCATTGTACATAGAAGAAATGTACATCAAAACTTACACATCTTCATTGTATATACAAGAAATGTACATCAAAACTTACACATCTTCGTTGTGCACTAAAGAAATGTACATCAAAACTTACACATGTTCATTGTATATTCAAGAGATGTACATCAAAACTACACATTTTCATTGTATATTCAAGAGATGTACATCAAAACTACACATTTTCATTGTATATACTAGAAATGTACATCAAAACTTACAGATTTTCATTGTATATACAAGAAATGTACTTCAAAACTTACACATTTTCATTGTATATACAAGAAATGTACATCAAAACATACACACTTTAGTTGTACACTCAAGAAATGTACATCAAAACATACACATTTTCATTGTATTTACAAGAATGTACATCAAAACTTACACATTTTCATTGTATATACAAGAAATGTACATCAAAAACTTACACATTTTCATTGTACACTCAAGAAATGTACATCAAAACATACACATTTTCATTGTATATACAAGGAATGTACATCAAAACATACACATTTTCATTGTATATACAAGAAATGTACATCAAAACTTACACATTTTCGTTGTATATACTAGAAATGTACATCAAAACTTACACATTTTCATTGTATATACAAGAAATGTACATCGAAACTTACACATTTTCATTGTACATACAGGAAATGTACATCAAAAGCTTACATATTTTCATTGTATATGCAAGAAATGCACATCAAAAGTTACACATTTTTATTGTATATAAGGAAATGCAAATCAAAACTTACACATTTTCATTGTATATACAAGCAATGTACATCAAAACATACACATTTTCATTGTATATACAAGAAATGTACATCACAACTTACACATTTTCATTGTATATACAAGAAATGTACATCAAAACTTACACATTTTCATTGTACATACAAGAAATGTACATCACAAACTTACACATTTTCATTGTATATACAAGAAATGTACATCAAAACTTACACATTTTCATTGTATATACAAGAAATGTACATCAAAACTTACACATTTTCATTGTACACTCAAGAAATGTACATCAAAACATAGACATTTTCATTGTACAAACAAGAAATGTACATCAAAACTTACACATTTTCATTGTATATACAAGAAATGTACATCAAAGCTGCACATTTTCATTGTACACTCAAGAAATGTATATCAAAACATAGACATTTTCATTGTACAAACAAGAAATGTACATCAAAACTTACACATTTTCATTGTACACTCAAGAAATGTACATCAAAACATACACATTTTCATTGTATACACAAGAAACGTACATCAAAACTTACACATTTTCATTGTACATACAAGAAATGTACATCAAAAACTTACACATTTTCATTGTATATGCAAGAAATGTACATCAAAACTTACACATTTTCATTGTACATACAAGAAATGTACATCAAAACTTACACATTTTCATTGTATATACAAGAAATATACATCAAAACTACACATTTTCATTGTATATACAAGAAATGTATATCAAAACTTACACATTTTCATTGTACATACAAGAAATATACATCAAAACTACACATTTTCATTGTACACTCAAGAAATGTACATCAAAACTTACACGTTTTCTTTGTATATACAAGGAATGTACATCAAAACATACACATTTTCATTGTATATATAAGAAATGTACATCAAAACTCACACATTTTCATTGTATATACAAGAAATGTACATGAAAACATACTCATTTTCATTGTCTATACAAGAAATGTACATCAAAAGATACACATTTTCATTGTATATACAAGAAATCCACATCAAAACTTACACATTCTCATTGTACACTCAAGAAATGTGTATCAAAACTTACACATTTTCATTGTATATACAAGGAATGTACATCAAAACATACACATTTTCATTGTACATACAAGAAATATACATCAGAACTTACACACTTTCATTGCATATCAAGAAATGTACATCTAAACATACACATTTTCATTGTACACTCAAGAAATGTACATAGAAACTTACACATTTTCATTGTATATACAAGAAATGTACATCAAAACTTACACACTTTCATTGTATATACAAGCAATGTACATCAAAACTTACACATTTTCATTGTATATACAAGAAATGTACATCAAAACTTACACATTTTCATTGTATATTCAAGAAATGTACTTCAAAGCATACACATTTTCATTGTATATACAAGAAATATACATCAAAACTTACACGTTTTCATTGTATCTACCAGAAATGTACATGAAAACGTACACATTTTCGTTGTACATTCAAGAAATGTACATCAAAGCTTACACATTTTCATTGTATATACAAGAAATGTACATCAAAGCTTACACATTTTCATTGTACATACAAGAAATGTACATCAAAACTACACATTTTCTTTGTATATACAAGAAATGTACTTCAAAACATACACATTTTCATTGTATATACAAGAAGTGTACATCAAAACTACACATTTTCGTTGTACACTAAAGAAATGTACATCAAAACATACAGATTTTCATTGTACAGACAAGAAGTGTACATCAAAACTTACACATTTTCATTGTATATACAAGAAATGTACATCAAAACTTACACATTTTCATTGTGCACTCAAGAAATGTACATCAAAACTTACACAATTTCATTGTACACTCAAGAAATGTACATCAAAACATACACATTTTCATTGTATACACAAGAAATGTACATCAAAGCTTACACATTTTCATTGTACATACAAGAAATGCACATCAAAAAAGCTTACACATTTTCATTGTATGTGCAAGAAATGTACATCAAAACTTACACATTTTCATTGTACATACAAGAAATGTACATCAAAACTTACACATTTTCATTGTATATACAAGAAATATACATCAAAACTACACATTTTCATTGTATATACAAGAAATGTGCATCAAAACTTACACATTTTCATTGTATATACAAGAAATGTACATCAAAACTTACACATCTTCATTGTATATACAAGAATTGTACATCAAAGCTCACACATTTTCATTGCATATACAAGAAATGTACATGAAAGCATACACATTTTCATTGTATATACAAGAAATGTACATCAAAACTTACACGTTTTCATTGTATATACCAGAAATATACATCAAAACTACACATTTTCATTGTATATACAAGAAATGTGCATCAAAACTTACACATTTTCATTGTATATACAAGAAATGTACATCAAAACTTACACATCTTCATTGTATATACAAGAATTGTACATCAAAGCTCACATATTTTCATTGCATATACAAGAAATGTACATGAAAACATACACATTTTCATTGTATATACAAGAAATGTACATCAAAGCCTACACATTTTCATTGTACATAGAAGAAATGTACATCAAAACTTACACATCTTCATTGTATATACAAGATTTGTACATCAAAAATCACACATTTTCATTGCATATACAAGAAATGTACATGAAAACATACACATTTTCATTGTATATACAAGAAATGTACATCAAAGCCTACACATTTTCATTGTACATAGAAGAAATGTACATCAAAACTTACACATCTTCATTGTATATACAAGAAATGTACATCAAAACTTACACATTTTCGTTGTGCACTTAAGAAATGTACATCAAAACTTACACATGTTCATTGTATATTCAAGAGATGTACATCAAAACTACACATTTTCATTGTATATTCAAGAGATGTACATCAAAACTACACATTTTCATTGTATTTACAAGAATGTACATTAAAACATACACACTTTAGTTGTACACTCAAGAAATGTACATCAAAACATACACATTTTCATTGTATTTACAAGAATGTACATCAAAACTTACACATTTTCATTGTATATACAAGAAATGTACATCAAAAACTTACACATTTTCATTGTACACTCAAGAAATGTACATCAAAACATACACATTTTCATTGTATATACAAGGAATGTACATCAAAACATACACATTTTCATTGTATATACAAGAAATGTACATCAAAACTTACACGTTTTCATTGTATATACCAGAAATATACATCAAAACTACACATTTTCATTGTATATACAAGAAATGTGCATCAAAACTTACACATCTTCATTGTATATACAAGATTTGTACATCAAAAATCACACATTTTCATTGCATATACAAGAAATGTACATGAAAACATACACATTTTCATTGTATATACAAGAAATGTACATCAAAGCCTACACATTTTCATTGTACATAGAAGAAATGTACATCAAAACTTACACATCTTCATTGTATATACAAGAAATGTACATCAAAACTTACACATTTTCGTTGTGCACTAAAGAAATGTACATCAAAACTTACACATGTTCATTGTATATTCAAGAGATGTACATCAAAACTACACATTTTCATTGTATATTCAAGAGATGTACATCAAAACTACACATTTTCATTGTATATACTAGAAATGTACATCAAAACTTACAGATTTTCATTGTATATACAAGAAATGTACTTCAAAACTTACACATTTTCATTGTATATACAAGAAATGTACATCAAAACATACACACTTTAGTTGTACACTCAAGAAATGTACATCAAAACATACACATTTTCATTGTATTTACAAGAATGTACATCAAAACTTACACATTTTCATTGTATATACAAGAAATGTACATCAAAAACTTACACATTTTCATTGTACACTCAAGAAATGTACATCAAAACATACACATTTTCATTGTATATACAAGAAATGTACATCAAAACTTACACATTTTCGTTGTATATACTAGAAATGTACATCAAAACTTACACATTTTCATTGTATATACAAGAAATGTACATCGAAACTTACACATTTTCATTGTACATACAGGAAATGTACATCAAAAGCTTACATATTTTCATTGTATATGCAAGAAATGCACATCAAAAGTTACACATTTTTATTGTATATAAGGAAATGCAAATCAAAACTTACACATTTTCATTGTATATACAAGCAATGTACATCAAAACATACACATTTTCATTGTATATACAAGAAATGTACATCACAACTTACACATTTTCATTGTATATACAAGAAATGTACATCAAAACTTACACATTTTCATTGTACATACAAGAAATGTACATCACAAACTTACACATTTTCATTGTATATACAAGAAATGTACATCAAAACTTACACATTTTCATTGTATATACAAGAAATGTACATCAAAACTTACACATTTTCATTGTACACTCAAGAAATGTACATCAAAACATAGACATTTTCATTGTACAAACAAGAAATGTACATCAAAACTTACACATTTTCATTGTATATACAAGAAATGTACATCAAAGCTGCACATTTTCATTGTACACTCAAGAAATGTATATCAAAACATAGACATTTTCATTGTACAAACAAGAAATGTACATCAAAACTTACACATTTTCATTGTACACTCAAGAAATGTACATCAAAACATACACATTTTCATTGTATACACAAGAAACGTACATCAAAACTTACACATTTTCATTGTACATACAAGAAATGTACATCAAAAACTTACACATTTTCATTGTATATGCAAGAAATGTACATCAAAACTTACACATTTTCATTGTACATACAAGAAATGTACATCAAAACTTACACATTTTCATTGTATATACAAGAAATATACATCAAAACTACACATTTTCATTGTATATACAAGAAATGTATATCAAAACTTACACATTTTCATTGTACATACCAGAAATATACATCAAAACTACACATTTTCATTGTACACTCAAGAAATGTACATCAAAACTTACACGTTTTCTTTGTATATACAAGGAATGTACATCAAAACATACACATTTTCATTGTATATATAAGAAATGTACATCAAAACTCACACATTTTCATTGTATATACAAGAAATGTACATGAAAACATACTCATTTTCATTGTATATACAAGAAATGTACATCAAAAGATACACATTTTCATTGTATATACAAGAAATCCACATCAAAACTTACACATTCTCATTGTACACTCAAGAAATGTGTATCAAAACTTACACATTTTCATTGTATATACAAGGAATGTACATCAAAACATACACATTTTCATTGTACATACAAGAAATATACATCAGAACTTACACACTTTCATTGCATATCAAGAAATGTACATCTAAACAAACACATTTTCATTGTACACTCAAGAAATGTACATAGAAACTTACACATTTTCATTGTATATACAAGAAATGTACATCAAAACTTACACACTTTCATTGTATATACAAGCAATGTACATCAAAACTTACACATTTTCATTGTATATACAAGAAATGTACATCAAAACTTACACATTTTCATTGTATATACAAGAAATGTACTTCAAAGCATACACATTTTCATTGTATATACAAGAAATATACATCAAAACTTACACGTTTTCATTGTATCTACCAGAAATGTACATGAAAACGTACACATTTTCGTTGTACATTCAAGAAATGTACATCAAAGCTTACACATTTTCATTGTATATACAAGAAATGTACATCAAAGCTTACACATTTTCATTGTACATACAAGAAATGTACATCAAAACTACACATTTTCTTTGTATATACAAGAAATGTACTTCAAAACATACACATTTTCATTGTATATACAAGAAGTGTACATCAAAACTACACATTTTCGTTGTACACTAAAGAAATGTACATCAAAACATACAGATTTTCATTGTACAGACAAGAAGTGTACATCAAAACTTACACATTTTCATTGTATATGCAAGAAATGTACATCAAAACTTACACATTTTCATTGTGCACTCAAGAAATGTACATCAAAACTTACACAATTTCATTGTACACTCAAGAAATGTACATCAAAACATACACATTTTCATTGTATACACAAGAAATGTACATCAAAGCTTACACATTTTCATTGTACATACAAGAAATGCACATCAAAAACTTACACATTTTCATTGTATGTGCAAGAAATGTACATCAAAACTTACACATTTTCATTGTACATACAAGAAATGTACATCAAAACTTACACGTTTTCATTGTATATACCAGAAATATACATCAAAACTACACATTTTCATTGTATATACAAGAAATGTGCATCAAAACTTACACATTTTCATTGTATATACAAGAAATGTACATCAAAACTTACACATCTTCATTGTATATACAAGAATTGTACATCAAAGCTCACATATTTTCATTGCATATACAAGAAATGTACATGAAAACATACACATTTTCATTGTATATACAAGAAATGTACATCAAAACTTACACGTTTTCATTGTATATACCAGAAATATACATCAAAACTACACATTTTCATTGTATATACAAGAAATGTGCATCAAAAGTTACACATTTTCATTGTATATACAAGAAATGTACATCAAAACTTACACATCTTCATTGTATATACAAGAATTGTACATCAAAGCTCACATATTTTCATTGCATATACAAGAAATGTACATGAAAACATACACATTTTCATTGTATATACAAGAAATGTACATCAAAGCCTACACATTTTCATTGTACATAGAAGAAATGTACATCAAAACTTACACATCTTCATTGTATATACAAGAATTGTACATCAAAAATCACACATTTTCATTGCATATACAAGAAATGTACATCAAAGCCTACACATTTTCATTGTACATAGAAGAAATGTACATCAAAACTTACACATCTTCATTGTATATACAAGAAATGTACATCAAAACTTACACATTTTCGTTGTGCACTTAAGAAATGTACATCAAAACTTACACATGTTCATTGTATATTCAAGAGATGTACATCAAAACTACACATTTTCATTGTATATTCAAGAGATGTACATCAAAACTACACATTTTCATTGTATTTACAAGAATGTACATCAAAACATACACACTTTAGTTGTACACTCAAGAAATGTACATCAAAACATACACATTTTCATTGTATTTACAAGAATGTACATCAAAACTTACACATTTTCATTGTATATACAAGAAATGTACATCAAAAACTTACACATATTCATTGTACACTCAAGAAATGTACATCAAAACATACACATTTTCATTGTATATACAAGGAATGTACATCAAAACATACACATTTTCATTGTATATACAAGAAATGTACATCAAAACTTACACATTTTCGTTGTATATACTAGAAATGTACATCAAAACTTACACATTTTCATTGTATATACTAGAAATGTACATCAAAACTTACAGATTTTCATTGTATATACAAGAAATGTACTTCAAAACTTACACATTTTCATTGTATATACAAGAAATGTACATCAAAACATACACACTTTAGTTGTACACTCAAGAAATGTACCTCAAAACACACATTTTCATTGTATATACAAGAATGTACATCAAAACTTACACATTTTCATTGTATATACAAGAATGTACATCAAAACTTACACATTTCCATTGTATATACAAGAAATGTACATCAAAAACTTTTACATTTTCATTGTACACTCAAGGAATGTACATCAAAACATACACATTTTCATTGTATATCCAAGAAATGTACAACAAAAAATACACATTTTCATTGTATATACAAGAAATGTACATCAAAACTTACACATTTTCATTGTATATACAAGAAATGTACTTCAAAACTTACACATTTTCATTGTATATACAAGAAATGTACACCAAAACATACACACTTTAGTTGTGAACTCAAGAAATGTACATCAAAACATACACATTTTCATTGTATATACAAAAATGTACATCAAAACTTACACATTTTCATTGTATATACAAGAAGTGTACATCAAAACTACACATTTTCGTTGTACACTAAAGAAATGTACATCAAAACATACAGATTTTCATTGTACAGACAAGAAATGTACATCAAAACTTACACATTTTCATTGTATATGCAAGAAATGTACATCAAGACTTACACATTTTCATTGTATATACAAGAAATGTACATCAAAACTTACACATTTTCATTGTATACACAAGAAATGTACTTCAAAACTTACACATTTTCATTGTATATACAAGAAATGTACATCAAAACATACACACTTTAGTTGTACACTCAAGAAATGTACATCAAAACATACACATTTTCATTGTATTTACAAGAATGTACATCAAAACTTACACATTTTCATTGTATATACAAGAAGTGTACATCAAAACTACACATTTTCGTTGTACACTAAAGAAATGTACATCAAAACATACAGATTTTCATTGTACAGACGAGAAATGTACATCAAAACTTACACATTTTCATTGTATATGCAAGAAATGTACATCAAAACTTACACATTTTCATTGTACATACAAGAAATGTACATCAAAACTTACACATTTTCATTGTATATACAAGAAGTGTACATCAAAACTACACATTTTCGTTGTGCACTAAAGAAATGTACATCAAAACATACAGATTTTCATTGTACAGACAAGAAATGTACATCAAAACTTACACATTTTCATTGTATATGCAAGAAATGTACATCAAAACTTACACATTTTCATTGTATATACAAGAAATGTACATCAAAACATACACACTTTAGTTGTACACTCAAGAAATGTACATCAAAACATACACATTTTCATTGTATTTACAAGAATGTACATCAAAACTTTCACATTTTCATTGTATATACAAGAAATGTACATCAAAAACTTACACATTTTCATTGTATATACAAGAAATGTACACCAAAACATTCACACTTTAGTTGTGAACTCAAGAAATGTACATCAAAACATACACATTTTCATTGTATATACAAAAATGTACATCAAAACTTACACATTTTCATTGTATATACAAGAAGTGTACATCAAAACTACACATTTTCGTTGTACACTAAAGAAATGTACATCAAAACATACAGATTTTCATTGTACAGACAAGAAATGTACATCAAAACTTACACATTTTCATTGTATATGCAAGAAATGTACATCAAAACTTACACATTTTCATTGTATATACAAGAAATGTACATCAAAACTTACACATTTTCATTGTATACACAAGAAATGTACTTCAAAACTTACACATTTTCATTGTATATACAAGAAATGTACATCAAAACATACACACTTTACTTGTACACTCAAGAAATGTACATCAAAACATACACATTTTCATTGTATTTACAAGAATGTACATCAAAACTTACACATTTTCATTGTATATACAAGAAATGTACATCAAAAACTTACACATTTTCATTGTACACTCAAGAAATGTACATCAAAACATACACATTTTCATTGTATATACAAGGAATGTACATCAAAACATACACATTTTCATTGTATATACAAGAAATGTACATCAAAACTTACACATTTTCGTTGTATATACTAGAAATGTACATCAAAACTTACACATTTTCATTGTATATACTAGAAATGTACATCAAAACTTACAGATTTTCATTGTATATACAAGAAATGTACTTCAAAACTTACACATTTTCATTGTATATACAAGAAATGTACATCAAAACATACACACTTTAGTTGTACACTCAAGAAATGTACCTCAAAACACACATTTTCATTGTATATACAAGAATGTACATCAAAACTTACACATTTTCATTGTATATACAAGAATGTACATCAAAACTTACACATTTCCATTGTATATACAAGAAATGTACATCAAAAACTTTTACATTTTCATTGTACACTCAAGGAATGTACATCAAAACATACACATTTTCATTGTATATCCAAGAAATGTACAACAAAAAATACACATTTTCATTGTATATACAAGAAATGTACATCAAAACTTACACATTTTCATTGTATATACAAGAAATGTACTTCAAAACTTACACATTTTCATTGTATATACAAGAAATGTACACCAAAACTTACACACTTTAGTTGTGAACTCAAGAAATGTACATCAAAACATACAGATTTTCATCGTATATACAAGAAATGTACATCAAAACTTACACATTTTCATTGTATATACAAGAAGTGTACATCAAAACTACACATTTTCGTTGTACACTAAAGAAATGTACATCAAAACATACAGATTTTCATTGTACAGACAAGAAATGTACATCAAAACTTACACATTTTCATTGTATATGCAAGAAATGTACATCAAAACTTACACATTTTCATTGTATATACAAGAAATGTACATCAAAACTTACAGATTTTCATTGTATACACAAGAAATGTACAACAAAACTTACACATTTTCATTGTACATACAGGAAATGTACATCAAAAACTTACACATTTTCATTGTATAGACAAGAAATATACATCAAAACTTACACATTTTCATTGTATACACAAGAAATGTACATCAAAACTTACACATTTTCATTGTGCACTCAAGAAATGTACATCAAAACTTACACATTTTCATTGTACACTCAACAAATGTACATCAAAACATACACATTTTCATTGTATACACAAGAAATGTACATCAAAACTTACACATTTTCATTGTACATACAGGAAATGTACATCAAAAACTTACACATTTTCATTGTATATGCAAGAAATGTACATGAAAACTTACACATTTTCATTGTATATACAAGAAATGTACATCAAAACATACACATTTTCATTGTATATACAAGAAATGTACATCAAAACATACACATTCTCATTGTATATGCAAGAAATGTACATCAAAACTTACACATTTTCATTGTACATACAAGAAATGTACATCAAAACTTACACATGTTCATTGTATATTCAAGAGATGTACATCAAAACTACACATTTTCATTGTATATACTAGAAATGTACATCAAAACTTACAGATTTTCATTGTATATACAAGAAATGTACATCAAAACTTACACATTTTCATTGTATATACAAGAAATGTACATCAAAGAATTACACATTTTCATTGTATATACAAGAAATGTACATCAAAGCATACACATTTTCATTGTATATACAAGGAATGTACATCAAAACATACACATTTTCATTGTATATACAAGAAATGTACATCAAAACTTACACGTTTTCATTGTATATACTAGAAATGTACATCAAAACTTACACATTTTCATTGTATATACAAGAAATGTACATCGAAACTTACACATTTTCATTGTACATACAGGAAATGTACATCAAAACTCACATATTTTCATTGTATATGCAAGAAATGCACATCAAAAGTTACACATTTTTATTGTATATAAGGAAATGCAAATCAAAACTTACACATTTTCATTGTACATTCAAGAAATGTACATCAAAGCATACACATTTTCATTGTATATGCAAGAAATGTACATGAAAACTTACACATTTTCATTGTATATACAAGAAATGTACATCAAAACATACACATTTTCATTGTGCATACAAGAAATGTACATCAAATCTTACACATTTTCAATGTATATAAAAGAAATGTACATCAAAACACACACATTTTCATTGTACATACAAGAAATGTACATCAAAACATACACATTTTCATTGTATATGCAAGAAATGTACATCAAAACTTACACATTTTCATTGTACATACAAGAAATGTACATCAAAACTTACACATGTTCATTGTATATTCAAGAGATGTACATCAAAACTACACATTTTCATTGTATATACTAGAAATGTACATCAAAACTTACAGATTTTCATTGTATATACAAGAAATGTACATCAAAACTTACACATTTTTATTGTATATACAAGAAATGTACATCAAAGAATTACACATTTTCATTGTACACTCGAGAAATGTACATCAAAGCATACACATTTTCATTGTACATACAAGAAATGTACATAAAAACTTACACATTTTCATTGTATATACAAGGAATGTACATCAAAGAATTACACATTTTCATTGTACACTCAAGAAATGTACATCAAAACTTACACATTTTCATTGTACATACAAGAAATGTACATAAAAACTTACACATTTTCATTGTATATACAAGGAATGTACATCAAAACATACACATTTTCATTGTATATACAAGAAATGTACATCAAAACTTACACGTTTTCATTGTATATACTAGAAATGTACATCAAAACTTACACATTTTCATTGTACATACAGGAAATGTACATCAAAACTTACATATTTTCATTGTATATGCAAGAAATGCACATCAAAAGTTACACATTTTTATTGTATATAAGGAAATGCAAATCAAAACTTACACATTTTCATTGTATATACAAGCAATGTACATCAAAACATACACATTTTCATTGTATATACAAGAAATGTACATCAAATCTTACACATTTTCAATGTATATAAAAGAAATGTACATCAAAACATACACATTTTCATTGTACATACAAGAAATGTACATCAAAACATACACATTTTCATTGTATATGCAAGAAATGTACATCAAAACTTACACATTTTCATTGTACATACAAGAAATGTACATCAAAACTTACACATGTTCATTGTATATTCAAGAGATGTACATCAAAACTACACATTTTCATTGTATATACTAGAAATGTACATCAAACCTTACAGATTTTCATTGTATATACAAGAAATGTACATCAAAACTTACACATTTTCATTGTATATACAAGAAATGTACATCAAAGAATTACACATTTTCATTGTACACTCAAGAAATGTACATCAAAGCATACACATTTTCATTGTATATACAAGGAATGTACATCAAAACATACACATTTTCATTGTATATACAAGAAATGTACATCAAAACTAACACGTTTTCATTGTATATACTAGAAATGTACATCAAAACTTACACATTTTCATTGTATATACAAGAAATGTACATCGAAACTTACACATTTTCATTGTACATACAGGAAATGTACATCAAAACTTACATATTTTCATTGTATATGCAAGAAATGCACATCAAAAGTTACACATTTTTATTGTATATAAGGAAATGCAAATCAACACTTACACATTTTCATTGTATATACAAGCAATGTACATCAAAACATACACATTTTCATTGTATATACAAGAAATGTACATCAAAACTTACACATTTTCATTGTATATACAAGAAATGTACATCAAAACTTACACATTTTCATTGTACATTAAAGAAATGTACATCAAAACTACACATTTTCATTGTATATACAAGAAATGTACATCAAAACTTACACATTTTCATTGTGCACTCAAGAAATGTACATCAAAACTTACACATGTTCATTGTATATTCAAGAGATGTACATCAAAACTACACATTTTCATTGTATATACTAGAAATGTACATCAAAACTTACAGATTTTCATTGTATATACAAGAAATGTAGTTCAAAACTTACACATTTACATTGTATATACAAGAAATGTACATCAAAACATACACACTTTAGTTGTACACTCAAGAAATGTACATCTAAACATACACATTTTCATTGTATATACAAGAATGTACATCAAAACTTACACATTTTCATTGTATATACAAGAAATGTACATCAAAGAATTACACATTTTCATTGTACACTCAAGAAATGTACATCAAAGCATACACATTTTCATTGTATATGCAAGAAATGTACATGAAAACTTACACATTTTCATTGTATATACAAGAAATGTACATCAAAACATACACATTTTCATTGTACATACAAGAAATGTACATCAAATCTTACACATTTTCAATGTATATAAAAGAAATGTACATCAAAACATACACATTTTCATTGTACATACAAGAAATGTACATCAAAACATACACACTTTCATTGTATATGCAAGAAATGTACATCAAAACTTACACATTTTCATTGTACATACAAGAAATGTACATCAAAACTTACACATGTTCATTGTATATTCAAGAGATGTACATCAAAACTACACATTTTCATTGTATCTACTAGAAATGTACATCAAAACTTACAGATTTGCATTGTATATACAAGAAATGTACATCAAAACTTACACATTTTTATTGTATATACAAGAAATGTACATCAAAGAATTACACATTTTCATTGTACACTCAAGAAATGTACATCAAAGCATACACATTTTCATTGTATATACAAGGAATGTACATCAAAACATACACATTTTCATTGTATATACAAGAAATGTACATCAAAACTTACACATTTTCATTGTATATACTAGAAATGTACATCAAAACTTACACATTTTCATTGTATATACAAGAAATGTACATCGAAACTTACACATTTTCATTGTACATACAGGAAATGTACATCAAAACTTACATATTTTCATTGTATATGCAAGAAATGCACATCAAAAGTTACACATTTTTATTGTATATAAGGAAATGCAAATCAAAACTTACACATTTTCATTGTATATACAAGCAATGTACATCAAAACATACACATTTTCATTGTATATACAAGAAATGTATATCAAATCTTACACATTTTCAATGTATATAAAAGAAATGTACATCAAAACATACACATTTTCATTGTACATACAAGAAATGTACATCAAAACATACACATTTTCATTGTATATGCAAGAAATGTACATCAAAACTTACACATTTTCATTGTACATACAAGAAATGTACATCAAAACTTACACATGTTCATTGTATATTCAGGAGGTGTACATGAAAACTACACATTTTCATTGTATATACTAGAAATGTACATCAAAACTTACAGATTTTCATTGTATATACAAGAAATGTACATCAAAACTTACACATTTTCATTGTATATACAAGAAATGTACATCAAAGAATTACACATTTTCATTGTACACTCAAGACATGTACATCAAAGCATACACATTTTCATTGTATATACAAGGAATGTACATCAAAACATACACATTTTCATTGTATATACAAGAAATGTACATCAAAACTTACACGTTTTCATTGTATATACTAGAAATGTACATCAAAACTTACACATTTTCATTGTATATACAAGAAATGTACATCGAAACTTACACATTTTCATTGTACATACAGGAAATGTACATCAAAACTTACATATTTTCATTGTATATGCAAGAAATGCACATCAAAAGTTACACATTTTTATTGTATATAAGGAAATGCAAATCAAAACTTACACATTTTCATTGTATATACAAGCAATGTACATCAAAACATACACATTTTCATTGTAAATACAAGAAATGTACATCAAATCTTACACATTTTCAATGTATATAAAAGAAATGTACATCAAAACATACACATTTTCATTGTACATACAAGAAATGTACATCAAAACATACACATTTTCATTGTATATGCAAGAAATGTACATCAAAACTTACACATGTTCATTGTATATTCAAGAGATGTACATCAAAACTACACATTTTCATTGTATATACTAGAAATGTACATCAAACCTTACAGATTTTCATTGTATATACAAGAAATGTACATCAAAACTTACACATTTTCATTGTATATACAAGAAATGTACATCAAAGAATTACACATTTTCATTGTACACTCAAGAAATGTACATCAAAGCATACACATTTTCATTGTATATACAAGGAATGTACATCAAAACATACACATTTTCATTGTATATACAAGAAATGTACATCAAAACTTACACGTTTTCATTGTATATACTAGAAATGTACATCAAAACATACACACTTTAGTTGTACACTCAAGAAATGTACATCAAAACATACACATTTTCATTGTATATACAAGAATGTACATCAAAACTTACACATTTTCATTGTATATACAAGAAATGTACATCAAAACTTACACATTTTCATTGTACATACAAGAAATGTACATCACAAACTTACACATTTTCATTGTATATACAAGAAATGTACATCAAAACTTACACATTTTCATTGTATATACAAGAAATGTACATCAAAACTTACACATTTTCATTGCACACTCAAGAAATGTACATCAAAACATAGACATTTTCATTGTACAAACAAGAAATGTACATCAAAACTTACACATTTTCATTGTATATACAAGAAATGTACTTCAAAACTTACACATTTTCATTGTATATACAAGAAATGTACATCAAAACATACACACTTTAGTTGTACACTCAAGAAATGTACATCAAAACATACACATTTTCATTGTATATACAAGAATGTACATCAAAACTTACACATTTTCATTGTATATACGAGAAATGTACATCAAAAACTTACACATTTTCATTGTATATACAAGAAATGTACATCAAAACTTACACATTTTCATTGTATATACAAGAAATGTACATCAAAACTTACACATTTTTATTGTATATACCAGAAATGTACATCAAAACTTACACATTTTCATTGTACATACAGGAAATGTACATTAAAAGCTTACATATTTTCATTGTGTATGCAAGAAATGCACAACAAAAGTTACACATTTTCATTGTATATAAGGAAATGCAAATCAAAACTTACACATTTTCATTGTATATACAAGCAATGTACATCAAAACATACACATTTTCATTGTATATACAAGAAATGTACATCACAACTTACACATTTTCATTGTATATACAAGAAATGTACATCAAAACTTACACATTTTCATTGTACATACAAGAAATGTACTTCAAAACATACACATTTTCATTGTATATACAATAACTGTACATCAAAACTTACACATTTTCGTTGTATATACAAGAAATGTACAGCAAAACAAACCTTTTCATTGTACATACAAGAAGTGTACATCAAAACTACACATTTTCTTTGTCTATACAAGAATGGAAAACAAAACTTACACATTTTCATTGTATATACAATAACTGTACATCAAAACTTACACATTTTCATTGTATATGCAAGAAATGTACAGCAAAACAAACCTTTTCATTGTACATACAAGAAGTGTACATCAAAATTACACATTTTCTTTGTATATACAAGAATGGAAAACAAAACTTACACATTTTCATTCTACATACAAGATATGTACATCAAAACTTACACATTTTCATTGTATATACAAGAAATGTACATCAAAACTTACACATTTTCACTGTGCACTCAAGAAATGTACATCAAAACTTACACATTTTCGTTGTACACTCAAGAAATGTACTTCAAAACATACACATTTTCATTTTATATACAAAAATGTACATCTAAACTTACACATTTTCATTGTACATACTAGAAATGTACATCACAACATACACATTTTCATTGTATATACAAGAAATGTACATCAAAACTTACACATTTTCATTGTATATACAAGAAATGTACATCAAAAGATACACATTTTAATTGTATATACAAGAACTATACATAAAAACATACACATTTTCATTGTATATCCAAGAAATGTACATCAAAACATAAACCTTTTCATTGTATATACAAGAAATGTACATCAAAACTACACATCTTCGTTGTACAGTAAAGAAATGTACATCAAAACATACATATTTTCACTGTACAGACAAGAAATGTAAATCAAAGCATACACATTTTCATTGTATATACAAGAAATGTACATCAAAACTTACACATCTTCATTGTGCACTCAAGAAATGTACATCAAAACTTACACATTTTCATTGTACACTCAAGAAATGTACATCAAAACATATACACTTTCATTGTATACACAAGAAATGTACACAAAACTTACACATCTTCATTGTACATACAAGAAATGTACATCAAAAACTTACACATTTTCATTGTATATGCAAGAAATGTACATCAAAACTTACCCATTTTCATTGTACATACAAGAAATGTACATCAAAACTTACACATGTTCATTGTATATTCAAGAGATGTACATCAAAACTACACATTTTCATTGTATATACTAGAAATGTACATCAAAGCTTACACATTTTCATTGTATATACAAGAAATGTACATCAAAACATACACACTTTCATTGTACACTCAAGAAATGTACATCAAAACATACACATTCTCATTGTATATACAAGAAATGTACCTCAAAACTGCACATTTTCATCGTAAATACAAGAAATGTACATCAAAACTTATACATGTTCATTGTATATACAAGAAATGTACATCAAAACTACACATTTGCGTTGTACACTAAAGAAATGTACATCAAAACATACACATTTTCATTGTACAGACAAGAAATGTATATCAAAACTTACACATTTTCATTGTATATACAAGAAATGTACATCAAAACTTACACATTTTCATTGTGCACTCAAGAAATGTACATCAAAACTTACACATTTTCATTGTATATACAAGAAATGTACCTCAAAACTCACACATTTTCATTGTATATTCAAGAAATGTACATCAAAACTACACATTTTCATTGTATATACTAGAAACGTACATCAAAACTTACCCATTTTCATTGTATATACAAGAAATGTACATCAAAACATACACATTTTCATTGTAAATACAAGAAATGAACATCAAAACTTACACATTTTCATTGTATATACAAGAAATGTACATCAAATCTTACACATTTTCATTGTATATACAAGGGATGTACATCAAAACACACACATTTGCATTGTATATACAAGAAATGGGCATCAATACTCACACATTTTCATTGTATATACAAAAAATGCACATCAAAACTTACACATTTTCATTGTATATACAAGAAATGTACATCAAAACTTACACATTTTCACTGTGCACTCAAGAAATGTACATCAAAACTTACACATTTTCGTTGTACACTCAAGAAATGTACTTCAAAACATACACATTTTCATTTTATATACAAAAATGTACATCTAAACTTACACATTTTCATTGTATATACAAGAAATGTACATCAAAGAATTACACATTTTCATTGTACACTCAAGAAATGTACATCAAAGCATACACATTTTCATTGTATATACAAGGAATGTACATCAAAACATACACATTTTCATTGTATATACAAGAAATGTACATCAAAACTTACACGTTTTCATTGTATATACTAGAAATGTACATCAAAACTTACACATTTTCATTGTATATACAAGAAATGTACATCGAAACTTACACATTTTCATTGTACATACAGGAAATGTACATCAAAACTTACATATTTTCATTGTATATGCAAGAAATGCACATCAAAAGTTACACATTTTTATTGTATATAAGGAAATGCAAATCAAAACTTACACATTTTCATTGTATATACAAGCAATGTACATCAAAACATACACATTTTCATTGTAAATACAAGAAATGTACATCAAATCTTACACATTTTCAATGTATATAAAAGAAATGTACATCAAAACATACACATTTTCATTGTACATACAAGAAATGTACATCAAAACATACACATTTTCATTGTATATGCAAGAAATGTACATCAAAACTTACACATGTTCATTGTATATTCAAGAGATGTACATCAAAACTACACATTTTCATTGTATATACTAGAAATGTACATCAAACCTTACAGATTTTCATTGTATATACAAGAAATGTACATCAAAACTTACACATTTTCATTGTATATACAAGAAATGTACATCAAAGAATTACACATTTTCATTGTACACTCAAGAAATGTACATCAAAGCATACACATTTTCATTGTATATACAAGGAATGTACATCAAAACATACACATTTTCATTGTATATACAAGAAATGTACATCAAAACTTACACGTTTTCATTGTATATACTAGAAATGTACATCAAAACATACACACTTTAGTTGTACACTCAAGAAATGTACATCAAAACATACACATTTTCATTGTATATACAAGAATGTACATCAAAACTTACAAATTTTCATTGTATATACAAGAAATGTACATCAAAACTTACACATTTTCATTGTACATACAAGAAATGTACATCACAAACTTACACATTTTCATTGTATATACAAGAAATGTACATCAAAACTTACACATTTTCATTGTATATACAAGAAATGTACATCAAAACTTACACATTTTCATTGCACACTCAAGAAATGTACATCAAAACATAGACATTTTCATTGTACAAACAAGAAATGTACATCAAAACTTACACATTTTCATTGTATATACAAGAAATGTACTTCAAAACTTACACATTTTCATTGTATATACAAGAAATGTACATCAAAACATACACACTTTAGTTGTACACTCAAGAAATGTACATCAAAACATACACATTTTCATTGTATATACAAGAATGTACATCAAAACTTACACATTTTCATTGTATATACAAGAAATGTACATCAAAAACTTACACATTTTCATTGTACACTCAAGAAATGTACATCAAAACATACACATTTTCATTGTATATACAAGGAATGTACATCAAAACATACACATTTTCATTGTATATACAAGAAATGTACATCAAAACTTACACATTTTTATTGTATATACCAGAAATGTACATCAAAACTTACACATTTTCATTGTACATACAGGAAATGTACATTAAAAGCTTACATATTTTCATTGTGTATGCAAGAAATGCACAACAAAAGTTACACATTTTCATTGTATATAAGGAAATGCAAATCAAAACTTACACATTTTCATTGTATATACAAGCAATGTACATCAAAACATACACATTTTCATTGTATATACAAGAAATGTACATCACAACTTACACATTTTCATTGTATATACAAGAAATGTACATCAAAACTTACACATTTTCATTGTACATACAAGAAATGTACTTCAAAACATACACATTTTCATTGTATATACAATAACTGTACATCAAAACTTACACATTTTCGTTGTATATACAAGAAATGTACATCAAAACTTACACATTTTCATTGTATATACAAGAAATGTACATCAAAACTTACACATTTTCACTGTGCACTCAAGAAATGTACATCAAAACTTACACATTTTCGTTGTACACTCAAGAAATGTACTTCAAAACATACACATTTTCATTTTATATACAAAAATGTACATCTAAACTTACACATTTTCATTGTACATACTAGAAATGTACATCACAACATACACATTTTCATTGTATATACAAGAAATGTACATCAAAACTTACACATTTTCATTGTATATACAAGAAATGTACATCAAAAGATACACATTTTAATTGTATATACAAGAACTATACATAAAAACATACACATTTTCATTGTATATCCAAGAAATGTACATCAAAACATAAACCTTTTCATTGTATATACAAGAAATGTACATCAAAACTACACATCTTCGTTGTACAGTAAAGAAATGTACATCAAAACATACATATTTTCACTGTACAGACAAGAAATGTAAATCAAAGCATACACATTTTCATTGTATATACAAGAAATGTACATCAAAACTTACACATCTTCATTGTGCACTCAAGAAATGTACATCAAAACTTACACATTTTCATTGTACGCTCAAGAAATGTACATCAAAACATATACACTTTCATTGTATACACAAGAAATGTACACAAAACTTACACATCTTCATTGTACATACAAGAAATGTACATCAAAACTTACCCATTTTCATTGTACATACAAGAAATGTACATCAAAACTTACACATGTTCATTGTATATTCAAGAGATGTACATCAAAACTACACATTTTCATTGTATATACTAGAAATGTACATCAAAGCTTACACATTTTCATTGTATATACAAGAAATGTACATCAAAACATACACACTTTCATTGTACACTCAAGAAATGTACATCAAAACATACACATTCTCATTGTATATACAAGAAATGTACCTCAAAACTGCACATTTTCATCGTAAATACAAGAAATGTACATCAAAACTTACACATGTTCATTGTATATACAAGAAATGTACATCAAAACTACACATTTGCGTTGTACACTAAAGAAATGTACATCAAAACATACACATCTTCATTGTACAGACAAGAAATGTATATCAAAACTTACACATTTTCATTGTATATACAAGAAATGTACATCAAAACTTACACATTTTCATTGTGCACTCAAGAAATGTACATCAAAACTTACACATTTTCATTGTATATACAAGAAATGTACCTCAAAACTCACACATTTTCATTGTATATTCAAGAAATGTACATCAAAACTACACATTTTCATTGTATATACTAGAAACGTACATCAAAACTTACACATTTTCATTGTATATACAAGAAATGTACATCAAAACATACACATTTTCATTGTAAATACAAGAAATGAACATCAAAACTTACACATTTTCATTGTATATACAAGAAATGTACATCAAATCTTACACATTTTCATTGTATATACAAGGGATGTACATCAAAACACACACATTTGCATTGTATATACAAGAAATGGACATCAATACTCACACATTTTCATTGTATATACAAAAAATGCACATCAAAACTTACACATTTTCATTGTATATACAAGAAATGTACATCAAAACTTACACATTTTCACTGTGCACTCAAGAAATGTACATCAAAACTTACACATTTTCGTTGTACACTCAAGAAATGTACTTCAAAACATACACATTTTCATTTTATATACAAAAATGTACATCTAAACTTACACATTTTCATTGTATATACAAGAAATGTACATCAAAGAATTACACATTTTCATTGTACACTCAAGAAATGTACATCAAAGCATACACATTTTCATTGTATATACAAGGAATGTACATCAAAACATACACATTTTCATTGTATATACAAGAAATGTACATCAAAACTTACACGTTTTCATTGTATATACTAGAAATGTACATCAAAACTTACACATTTTCATTGTATATACAAGAAATGTACATCGAAACTTACACATTTTCATTGTACATACAGGAAATGTACATCAAAACTTACATATTTTCATTGTATATGCAAGAAATGCACATCAAAAGTTACACATTTTTATTGTATATAAGGAAATGCAAATCAAAACTTACACATTTTCATTGTATATACAAGCAATGTACATCAAAACATACACATTTTCATTGTAAATACAAGAAATGTACATCAAATCTTACACATTTTCAATGTATATAAAAGAAATGTACATCAAAACAAACACATTTTCATTGTACATACAAGAAATGTACATCAAAACATACACATTTTCATTGTATATGCAAGAAATGTACATCAAAACTTACACATGTTCATTGTATATTCAAGAGATGTACATCAAAACTACACATTTTCATTGTATATACTAGAAATGTACATCAAACCTTACAGATTTTCATTGTATATACAAGAAATGTACATCAAAACTTACACATTTTCATTGTATATACAAGAAATGTACATCAAAGAATTACACATTTTCATTGTACACTCAAGAAATGTACATCAAAGCATACACATTTTCATTGTATATACAAGAATGTACATCAAAACTTACAAATTTTCATTGTATATACAAGAAATGTACATCAAAACTTACACATTTTCATTGTACATACAAGAAATGTACATCACAAACTTACACATTTTCATTGTATATACAAGAAATGTACATCAAAACTTACACATTTTCATTGTATATACAAGAAATGTACATCAAAACTTACACATTTTCATTGCACACTCAAGAAATGTACATCAAAACATAGACATTTTCATTGTACAAACAAGAAATGTACATCAAAACTTACACATTTTCATTGTATATACAAGAAATGTACTTCAAAACTTACACATTTTCATTGTATATACAAGAAATGTACATCAAAACATACACACTTTAGTTGTACACTCAAGAAATGTACATCAAAACATACACATTTTCATTGTATATACAAGAATGTACATCAAAACTTACACATTTTCATTGTATATACAAGAAATGTACATCAAAAACTTACACATTTTCATTGTACACTCAAGAAATGTACATCAAAACATACACATTTTCATTGTATATACAAGGAATGTACATCAAAACATACACATTTTCATTGTATATACAAGAAATGTACATCAAAACTTACACATTTTTATTGTATATACCAGAAATGTACATCAAAACTTACACATTTTCATTGTACATACAGGAAATGTACATTAAAAGCTTACATATTTTCATTGTGTATGCAAGAAATGCACAACAAAAGTTACACATTTTCATTGTATATAAGGAAATGCAAATCAAAACTTACACATTTTCATTGTATATACAAGCAATGTACATCAAAACATACACATTTTCATTGTATATACAAGAAATGTACATCACAACTTACACATTTTCATTGTATATACAAGAAATGTACATCAAAACTTACACATTTTCATTGTACATACAAGAAATGTACTTCAAAACATACACATTTTCATTGTATATACAATAACTGTACATCAAAACTTACACATTTTCGTTGTATATACAAGAAATGTACAGCAAAACAAACCTTTTCATTGTACATACAAGAAGTGTACATCAAAACTACACATTTTCTTTGTATATACAAGAATGGAAAACAAAACTTACACATTTTCATTGTATATACAATAACTGTACATCAAAACTTACACATTTTCATTGTATATGCAAGAAATGTACAGCAAAACAAACCTTTTCATTGTACATACAAGAAGTGTACATCAAAATTACACATTTTCTTTGTATATACAAGAATGGAAAACAAAACTTACACATTTTCGTTGTACATACAAGATATGTACATCAAAACTTACACATTTTCATTGTATATACAAGAAATGTACATCAAAACTTACACATTTTCACTGTGCACTCAAGAAATGTACATCAAAACTTACACATTTTCGTTGTACACTCAAGAAATGTACTTCAAAACATACACATTTTCATTTTATATACAAAAATGTACATCTAAACTTACACATTTTCATTGTACATACTAGAAATGTACATCACAACATACACATTTTCATTGTATATACAAGAAATGTACATCAAAACTTACACATTTTCATTGTATATACAAGAAATGTACATCAAAAGATACACATTTTAATTGTATATACAAGAACTATACATAAAAACATACACATTTTCATTGTATATCCAAGAAATGTACATCAAAACATAAACCTTTGCATTGTATATACAAGAAATGTACATCAAAACTACACATCTTCGTTTTACAGTAAAGAAATGTACATCAAAACATACATATTTTCACTGTACAGACAAGAAATGTAAATCAAAACATACACATTTTCATTGTATATACAAGAAATGTACATCAAAACTTACACATCTTCATTGTGCACTCAAGAAATGTACATCAAAATTTACACATTTTCATTGTACACTCAAGAAATGTACATCAAAACATATACACTTTCATTGTATACACAAGAAATGTACACAAAACTTACACATTTTCATTGTACATACAAGAAATGTACATCAAAAACTTACACATTTTCATTGTATATGCAAGAAATGTACATCAAAACTTACCCATTTTCATTGTACATACAAGAAATGTACATCAAAACTTACACATGTTCATTGTATATTCAAGAGATGTACATCAAAACTACACATTTTCATTGTATATACTAGAAATGTACATCAAAGCTTACACATTTTCATTGTATATAAGAGAAATGTACATCAAAACATACACACTTTCATTGTACACTCAAGAAATGTACATCAAAACATACACATTCTCATTGTATATACAAGAAATGTACCTCAAAACTGCACATTTTCATCGTAAATACAAGAAATGTACATCAAAACTTACACATGTTCATTGTATATACAAGAAATGTACATCAAAACTACACATTTGCGTTGTACACTAAAGAAATGTACATCAAAACATACACATTTTCATTGTACAGACAAGAAATGTATATCAAAACTTACACATTTTCATTGTATATACAAGAAATGTACATCAAAACTTACACATTTTCATTGTGCACTCAAGAAATGTACATCAAAACTTACACATTTTCATTGTATATACAAGAAATGTACCTCAAAACTCACACATTTTCATTGTATATTCAAGAAATGTACATCAAAACTACACATTTTCATTGTATATACTAGAAACGTACATCAAAACTTACACATTTTCATTGTATATACAAGAAATGTACATCAAAACATACACATTTTCATTGTAAATACAAGAAATGAACATCAAAACTTACACATTTTCATTGTATATACAAGAAATGTACATCAAATCTTACACATTTTCATTGTATATACAAGGGATGTACATCAAAACACACACATTTGCATTGTATATACAAGAAATGGACATCAATACTCACACATTTTCATTGTATATACAAGAAATGTACATCTAAACATACACATTTTAATTGTACACTCAAGAAATGTACATAGAAACTTACACATTTTCATTGTATATACAAGAAATGTACATCAAAACTTACACACTTTCATTGTCTATACAAGAAATGTGCATCAAAACTTACACATTTTCATTGTACATACAAGAAATGTACATCAAAAACTTACACATTTTCATTGTATATGCAAGAAATGTACATCAAAACTTACACATTTTCATTGTACATACAAGAAATGTACATCAAAACTTACACATGTTCATTGTGTATTCAAGAGATGTACATCAAAACTACACATTCTCATTGTATATACAAGAAATGTACCTAAAAACTTACACATTTTCATTGTATATACAAGAAATGTACATCAAAGCTGCACATTTTCATCGTAAATACAAGAAATGTACATCAAAACTTACACATGTTCATTGTATATACAAGAAATGTACATCAAAACATACACACTTTCATTGTACACTCAAGAAATGTACATCAAAACATACACATTTTCATTGTATATACAAGGAATGTACATCAAAACATACACATTTTCATTGTATATACTAGAAATGTAAATCAAAACTTACACATTTTCATTGTATATACAAGAAATGTACATCAAAACATACACATTTTCATTGTATATACAAGAAATGTACATCAAAGCATACACATTTTCATTGTACACTCAAGAAATGTACATCAGAACATACACATTCTCATTGTATATACAAGAAATGTACCTAAAAACTTACACATTTTCATTGTATATACAAGAAATGAACATCAAAACATACACACTTTCATTATACACTCAAGAAATGTACATCAAAACATACACATTCTCATTGTATATACAAGAAATGTACCTCAAAACTTACACATTTTCATTGTATATACAAGAAATGTACATCAAAGCTGCACATTTTCATCGTAAATAAAAGAAATGTACATCAAAACTTACACATGTTCATTGTATATACAAGAAATGTACATCAAAACTACACATTTTCGTTGTACACTAAAGAAATGTACATCAAAACATACACATTTTCATTGTACAGACAAGAAATGTATATCAAAACTTACACATTTTCATTGTATATACAAGAAATGTACATCAAAACTTACACATTTTCATTGTGCACTCAAGAAATGTACATCAAAACTTACACATTTTCATTGTATATACAAGAAATGTACCTCAAAACTTACACATTTTCATTGTATATACAAGAAATGTACATCAAAACAAACCTTTTCATTGTATATACAAGAAATGTACAGCAAAACAAACCTTTTCATTGTATATATAAGAAATGTACATCAAAACTTACACATTTTAGTTGTATATACAAGAAATGTACATCAAAACAAACCTCTTCATTGTATATACAAGAAATGTACATCAAAACATACCTTTCATTGTATATACAAGAAATGTACATCAAAACTTACACATTTTCGTTGTATATACTAGAAACGTACATCAAAACTTACACATTTTCATTGTATATACAAGAAATGTACATCAAAACAAACCTTTTCATTGTATATACAAGAAATGTACAGCAAAACAAACCTTTTCATTGTGTATACAAGAAACGTACATCAAAACTTACACATTTTCATTGTATATACAAGAAATGTACATCAAAACAAACCTTTTCATTGTATATACAAGAAATGTACATCAAAACAAACCTTTTCATTGTATATACAAGAAATGTACATCAATACTCACACATTTTCATTGTATATACAAGAAATGCACATCAAAACTTACACATTTTCATTGTATATACAAGAAATGTACATCTAAACATACACATTTTCATTGTACACTCAAGAAATGTACATAGAAACTTACACATTTTCATTGTATATACAAGAAATGTACATCAATACTCACACATTTTCATTGTATATACAAGAAATGCACATCAAAACTTATACATTTTCATTGTAAATACAAGAAATGTACATCAATACTCACACATTTTCATTGTATATACAAGAAATGCACATCAAAACTTACACATTTTCATTGTAAATACAAGAAATGTACATCAAAACTTACATATTTTCATTGTATATACAAGAAATGTACATCAAAACTTACACATTTTCATTGTAAATACAAGAAATGTACATCAAAACTTACACATTTTCATTGTATATACAAGAAATGTACATCAAAACTTACACATTTTCATTGTATATACAAGAAATGTACATCAAAACTTACACATTTTCATTGCACACTCAAGAAATGTACATCAAAACATAGACATTTTCATTGTACAAACAAGAAATGTACATCAAAACTTACACATTTTCATTGTATATACAAGAAATGTACTTCAAAACTTACACATTTTCATTGTATATACAAGAAATGTACATCAAAACATACACACTTTCATTGTACACTCAAGAAATGTACATCAAAACATACACATTTTCATTGTATATACAAGGAATGTACATCAAAACATACACATTTTCATTGTATATACAAGAAATGTACATCAAAACTTACATATTTTTATTGTATATACCAGAAATGTACATCAAAACTTACACATTTTCATTGTACATATAGGAAATGTACATTAAAAGCTTACATATTTTCATTGTGTATGCAAGAAATGCACAACAAAAGTTACACATTTTCATTGTATATAAGGAAATGCAAATCAAAACTTACACATTTTCATTGTATATACAAGCAATGTACATCAAAACATACACATTTTCATTGTATATACAAGAAATGTACATCACAACTTACACATTTTCATTGTATATACAAGAAATGTACATCAAAACTTACACATTTTCATTGTACATACAAGAAATGTACTTCAAAACATACACATTTTCATTGTATATACAATAACTGTACATCAAAACTTACACATTTTCATTGTATATACAAGAAATGTACAGCAAAACAAACCTTTTCATTGTACATACAAGAAGTGTACATCAAAACTACACATTTTCTTTGTATATACAAGAATGGAAAACAAAACTTACACATTTTCATTGTATATACAATAACTGTACATCAAAACTTACACATTTTCATTGTATATGCAAGAAATGTACAGCAAAACAAACCTTTTCATTTTACATACAAGAAGTGTACATCAAAATTACACATTTTCTTTGTATATACAAGAATGGAAAACAAAACTTACACATTTTCATTGTACATACAAGATATGTACATCAAAACTTACACATTTTCATTGTATATACAAGAAATGTACATCAAAACTTACACATTTTCACTGTGCACTCAAGAAATGTACATCAAAACTTACACATTTTCGTTGTACACTCAAGAAATGTACTTCAAAACATACACATTTTCATTTTATATACAAAAATGTACATCTAAACTTACACATTTTCATTGTACATACAAGAAATGTACATCACAACATACACATTTTCATTGTATATACAAGAAATGTACATCAAAACTTACACATTTTCATTGTATATACAAGAAATGTACATCAAAACATACACATTTTAATTGTATATACAAGAACTATACATAAAAACATACACATTTTCATTGTATATCCAAGAAATGTACATCAAAACATAAACCTTTTCATTGTATATACAAGAAATGTACATCAAAACTACACATCTTCGTTGTACAGTAAAGAAATGTACATCAAAACATACACATTTTCACTGTACAGACAATAAATGTAAATCAAAACATACACATTTTCATTGTATATACAAGAAATGTACATCAAAACTTACACATCTTCATTGTGCGCTCAAGAAATGTACATCAAAACTTACACATTTTCATTGTACACTCAAGAAATGTACATCAAAACATACACACTTTCATTGTATACACAAGAAATGTACACAAAACTTACACATTTTCATTGTACATACAAGAAATGTACATCAAAACTTACACATGTTCATTGTGTATTCAAGAGATGTACATCAAAACTACACATTCTCATTGTATATACAAGAAATGTACCTAAAAACTTACACATTTTCATTGTATATACAAGAAATGTACATCAAAGCTGCACATTTTCATCGTAAATACAAGAAATGTACATCAAAACTTACACATGTTCATTGTATATACAAGAAATGTACATCAAAACATACACACTTTCATTGTACACTCAAGAAATGTACATCAAAACATACACATTTTCATTGTATATACAAGGAATGTACATCAAAACATACACATTTTCATTGTATATACTAGAAATGTAAATCAAAACTTACACATTTTCATTGTATATACAAGAAATGTACATCAAAACATACACATTTTCATTGTATATACAAGAAATGTACATCAAAGCATACACATTTTCATTGTACACTCAAGAAATGTACATCAGAACATACACATTCTCATTGTATATACAAGAAATGTACCTAAAAACTTACACATTTTCATTGTATATACAAGAAATGAACATCAAAACATACACACTTTCATTATACACTCAAGAAATGTACATCAAAACATACACATTCTCATTGTATATACAAGAAATGTACCTCAAAACTTACACATTTTCATTGTATATACAAGAAATGTACATCAAAGCTGCACATTTTCATCGTAAATAAAAGAAATGTACATCAAAACTTACACATGTTCATTGTATATACAAGAAATGTACATCAAAACTACACATTTTCGTTGTACACTAAAGAAATGTACATCAAAACATACACATTTTCATTGTACAGACAAGAAATGTATATCAAAACTTACACATTTTCATTGTATATACAAGAAATGTACATCAAAACTTACACATTTTCATTGTGCACTCAAGAAATGTACATCAAAACTTACACATTTTCATTGTATATACAAGAAATGTACCTCAAAACTTACACATTTTCATTGTATATACAAGAAATGTACATCAAAACAAACCTTTTCATTGTATATACAAGAAATGTACAGCAAAACAAACCTTTTCATTGTATATATAAGAAATGTACATCAAAACTTACACATTTTAGTTGTATATACAAGAAATGTACATCAAAACAAACCTATTCATTGTATATACAAGAAATGTACATCAAAACATACCTTTCATTGTATATACAAGAAATGTACATCAAAACTTACACATTTTCGTTGTATATACTAGAAACGTACATCAAAACTTACACATTTTCATTGTATATACAAGAAATGTACATCAAAACAAACCTTTTCATTGTATATACAAGAAATGTACAGCAAAACAAACCTTTTCATTGTGTATACAAGAAACGTACATCAAAACCTACACATTTTCATTGTATATACAAGAAATGTACATCAAAACAAACCTTTTCATTGTATATACAAGAAATGTACATCAAAACAAACCTTTTCATTGAATATACAAGAAATGTACATCAAAACTTACACATTTTCATTGTATATACTAGAAACGTACATCAAAACAAACCTTTTCATTGTATATACAAGAAATGTACATCAAAACAAACCTTTTCATTGTATATACAAGAAATGTACATCAATACTCACACATTTTCATTGTATATACAAGAAATGCACATCAAAACTTACACATTTTCATTGTATATACAAGAAATGTACATCTAAACATACACATTTTCATTGTACACTCAAGAAATGTACATAGAAACTTACACATTTTCATTGTATATACAAGAAATGTACATCAATACTCACACATTTTCATTGTATATACAAGAAATGCACATCAAAACTTATACATTTTCATTGTAAATACAAGAAATGTACATCAATACTCACACATTTTCATTGTATATACAAGAAATGCACATCAAAACTTACACATTTTCATTGTAAATACAAGAAATGTACATCAAAACTTACATATTTTCATTGTATATACAAGAAATGTACATCAAAACTTACACATTTTCATTGTAAATACAAGAAATGTACATCAAAACTTACACATTTTCATTGTATATACAAGAAATGTACATCAAAACTTACACATTTTCATTGTATATACAAGAAATGTACATCAAAACTTACACATTTTCATTGCACACTCAAGAAATGTACATCAAAACATAGACATTTTCATTGTACAAACAAGAAATGTACATCAAAACTTACACATTTTCATTGTATATACAAGAAATGTACTTCAAAACTTACACATTTTCATTGTATATACAAGAAATGTACATCAAAACATACACACTTTCATTGTACACTCAAGAAATGTACATCAAAACATACACATTTTCATTGTATATACAAGGAATGTACATCAAAACATACACATTTTCATTGTATATACAAGAAATGTACATCAAAACTTACATATTTTTATTGTATATACCAGAAATGTACATCAAAACTTACACATTTTCATTGTACATATAGGAAATGTACATTAAAAGCTTACATATTTTCATTGTGTATGCAAGAAATGCACAACAAAAGTTACACATTTTCATTGTATATAAGGAAATGCAAATCAAAACTTACACATTTTCATTGTATATACAAGCAATGTACATCAAAACATACACATTTTCATTGTATATACAAGAAATGTACATCACAACTTACACATTTTCATTGTATATACAAGAAATGTACATCAAAACTTACACATTTTCATTGTACATACAAGAAATGTACTTCAAAACGTACACATTTTCATTGTATATACAATAACTGTACATCAAAACTTACACATTTTCATTGTATATACAAGAAATGTACAGCAAAACAAACCTTTTCATTGTACATACAAGAAGTGTACATCAAAACTACACATTTTCTTTGTATATACAAGAATGGAAAACAAAACTTACACATTTTCATTGTATATACAATAACTGTACATCAAAACTTACACATTTTCATTGTATATGCAAGAAATGTACAGCAAAACAAACCTTTTCATTTTACATACAAGAAGTGTACATCAAAATTACACATTTTCTTTGTATATACAAGAATGGAAAACAAAACTTACACATTTTCATTGTACATACAAGATATGTACATCAAAACTTACACATTTTCATTGTATATACAAGAAATGTACATCAAAACTTACACATTTTCACTGTGCACTCAAGAAATGTACATCAAAACTTACACATTTTCGTTGTACACTCAAGAAATGTACTTCAAAACATACACATTTTCATTTTATATACAAAAATGTACATCTAAACTTACACATTTTCATTGTACATACAAGAAATGTACATCACAACATACACATTTTCATTGTATATACAAGAATTGTACATCAAAACTTACACATTTTCATTGTATATACAAGAAATGTACATCAAAACATACACATTTTAATTGTATATACAAGAACTATACATAAAAACATACACATTTTCATTGTATATCCAAGAAATGTACATCAAAACATAAACCTTTTCATTGTATATACAAGAAATGTACATCAAAACTACACATCTTCGTTGTACAGTAAAGAAATGTACATCAAAACATACACATTTTCACTGTACAGACAATAAATGTAAATCAAAACATACACATTTTCATTGTATATACAAGAAATGTACATCAAAACTTACACATCTTCATTGTGCGCTCAAGAAATGTACATCAAAACTTACACATTTTCATTGTACACTCAAGAAATGTACATCAAAACATACACACTTTCATTGTATACACAAGAAATGTACACAAAACTTACACATTTTCATTGTACATACAAGAAATGTACATCAAAAACTTACACATTTTCATTGTATATGCAAGAAATGTACATCAAAACTTACCCATTTTCATTGTACATACAAGAAATGTACATCAAAACTTACACATGTTCATTGTATATTCAAGAGATGTACATCAAAACTACACATTTTCATTGTATATACTAGAAATGTACATCAAAGCTTACACATTTTCATTGTATATACAAGAAATGTACATCAAAACATACACACTTTCATTGTACACTCAAGAAATGTACATCAAAACATACACATTCTCATTGTATATACAAGAAATGTACCTCAAAACTGCACATTTTCATCGTAAATACAAGAAATGTACATCAAAACTTACACATGTTCATTGTATATACAAGAAATGTACATCAAAACTACACATTTGCGTTGTACACTAAAGAAATGTACATCAAAACATACACATTTTCATTGTACAGACAAGAAATGTATATCAAAACTTACACATTTTCATTGTATATACAAGAAATGTACATCAAAACTTACCCATTTTCATTGTGCACTCAAGAAATGTACATCAAAACTTACACATTTTCATTGTATATACAAGAAATGTACCTCAAAACTCACACATTTTCATTGTATATTCAAGAAATGTACATCAAAACTACACATTTTCATTGTATATACTAGAAACGTACATCAAAACTTACACATTTTCATTGTATATACTAGAAATGTACATCAAAACATACACATTTTCATTGTAAATACAAGAAATGAACATCAAAACTTACACATTTTCATTGTATATACAAGAAATGTACATCAAATCTTACACATTTTCATTGTATATACAAGGGATGTACATCAAAACATACACATTTGCATTGTATATACAAGAAATGGACATCAATACTCACACATTTTCATTGTATATACAAAAAATGCACATCAAAACTTACACATTTTCATTGTATATACAAGAAATGTACATCTAAACATACACATTTTAATTGTACACTCAAGAAATGTACATAGAAACTTACACATTTTCATTGTATATACAAGAAATGTACATCAAAACTTACACACTTTCATTGTCTATACAAGAAATGTGCATCAAAACTTACACATTTTCATTGTACATACAAGAAATGTATATCAAAAACTTACACATTTTCATTGTATATGCAAGAAATGTACATCAAAACTTACACATTTTCATTGTACATACAAGAAATGTACATCAAAACTTACACATGTTCATTGTATATTCAAGAGATGTACATCAAAACTACACATTCTCATTGTATATACAAGAAATGTACCTCAAAACTTACACATTTTCATTGTATATACAAGAAATGTACATCAAAGCTGCACATTTTCATCGTAAATACAAGAAATGTACATCAAAACTTACACATGTTCATTGTATATACAAGAAATGTACATCAAAACATACACACTTTCATTGTACACTCAAGAAATGTACATCAAAACATACACATTTTCATTGTATATACAAGGAATGTACATCAAAACATACACATTTTCATTGTATATACTAGAAATGTAAATCAAAACTTACACATTTTCATTGTATATACAAGAAATGTACATCAAAACTTACACATTTTCATTGTATATACAAGAAATGTACATCAAAACATACACATTCTCATTGTATATACAAGAAATGTACCTAAAAACTTACACATTTTCATTGTATATACAAGAAATGAACATCAAAACATACACACTTTCATTATACACTCAAGAAATGTACATCAAAACATACACATTCTCATTGTATATACAAGAAATGTACCCCAAAACTTACACATTTTCATTGTATATACAAGAAATGTACATCAAAGCTGCACATTTTCATCGTAAATAAAAGAAATGTACATCAAAACTTACACATGTTCATTGTATATACAAGAAATGTACATCAAAACTTACACATTTTCATTGTATATACAAGAAATGTACCTCAAAACTTACACATTTTCATTGTATATACAAGAAATGTACATCAAAACAAACCTTTTCATTGTATATACAAGAAATGTACAGCAAAACAAACCTTTTCATTGTATATATAAGAAATGTACATCAAAACTTACACATTTTCATTGTATATACAAGAAATGTACATCAAAGCAAACCTATTCATTGTATATACAAGAAATGTACATCAAAACAAACCTTTTCATTGTATATACAAGAAATGTACATCAAAACTTACACATTTTCGTTGTATATACTAGAAACGTACATCAAAACTTACACATTTTCATTGTATATACAAGAAATGTACATCAAAACAAACCTTTTCATTGTATATACAAGAAATGTACAGCAAAACAAACCTTTTCATTGTGTATACAAGAAATGTACATCAAAACTTACACATTTTCATTGTATATACAAGAAATGTACATCAAAACAAACCTTTTCATTGTATATACAAGAAATGTACATCAAAACAAACCTTTTCATTGTATATACAAGAAATGTACATCAATACTCACACATTTTCATTGTATATACAAGAAATGCACATCAAAACTTACACATTTTCATTGTATATACAAGAAATGCACATCAAAACTTACACATTTTCATTGTAAATACAAGAAGTGTACATCAAAACTTACACATTTTCATTGTATATACAAGAAATGTACATCAATACTCACACATTTTCATTGTATATACAAGAAATGCACATCAAAACTTACACATTTTCATTGTAAATACAAGAAATGTACATCAATACTCACACATTTTCATTGTATATACAAGAAATGCACATCAAAACTTACACATTTTCATTGTAAATACAAGAAATGTACATCAAAACTTACATATTTTCATTGTATATACAAGAAATGTACATCAAAACTTACACATTTTCATTGTAAATACAAGAAATGTACATCAAAACTTACACATTTTCATTGTATATACAAGAAATGCACATCAAAACTTACACATTTTCATTGTAAATACAAGAAGTGTACATCAAAACTTACACATTTTCATTGTATATACAAGAAATGTACATCAAATCTTACTCACTTTCAATGTATATACAAGGAATGTACATCAAAACATACACATTTTCATTGTATATACAAGAAATGTACATCAATACTCACACATTTTCATTGTTATACAAGAAATGCACATCAAAACTTACACATTTTCATTGTAAATACAAGAAATGTACATAAAAACTTACACATTTTCATTGTATATACAAGAAATGTACATCAAATCTTACACATTTTCATTGTATATACAAGGAATGTACATCAAAACATACACATTTTCATTTTATATACAAGAAATGTACTACAATACTCACACATTTTCATTGTATATACAAGAAATGCACATCAAAACTTACACATTTTCATTGTATATACAAGAAATGTACATCAAAACAAACCTTTTCATTGTATATACAAGAAATGTACAGCAAAACAAACCTTTTCATTGTGTATACAAGAAATGTACATCAAAACTTACACATTTTCATTGTATATACAAGAAATGTACATCAAAACAAACCTTTTCATTGTATATACAAGAAATGTACATCAAAACAAACCTTTTCATTGAATATACAAGAAATGTACATCAAAACTTACACATTTTCATTGTATATACTAGAAACGTACATCAAAACTTACACATTTTCATTGTATATACAAGAAATGTACATCAAAACAAACCTTTTCATTGTATATACAAGAAATGTACATCAAAACAAACCTTTTCATTGTATATACAAGAAATGTACATCAATACTCACACATTTTCATTGTATATACAAGAAATGCACATCAAAACTTACACATTTTCATTGTATATACAAGAAATGCACATCAAAACTTACACATTTTCATTGTAAATACAAGAAGTGTACATCAAAACTTACACATTTTCATTGTATATACAAGAAATGTACATCAATACTCACACATTTTCATTGTATATACAAGAAATGCACATCAAAACTTACACATTTTCATTGTAAATACAAGAAATGTACATCAATACTCACACATTTTCATTGTATATACAAGAAATGCACATCAAAACTTACACATTTTCATTGTAAGTACAAGAAATGTACATCAAAACTTACATATTTTCATTGTATATACAAGAAATGTACATCAAAACTTACACATTTTCATTGTAAATACAAGAAATGTACATCAAAACTTACACATTTTCATTGTATATACAAGAAATGCACATCAAAACTTACACATTTTCATTGTAAATACAAGAAGTGTACATCAAAACTTACACATTTTCATTGTATATACAAGAAATGTACATCAAATCTTACTCACTTTCAATGTATATACAAGGAATGTACATCAAAACATACACATTTTCATTGTATATACAAGAAATGTACATCAATACTCACACATTTTCATTGTTATACAAGAAATGCACATCAAAACTTACACATTTTCATTGTAAATACAAGAAATGTACATAAAAGCTTACACATTTTCATTGTATATGCAAGAAATGTACATCAAAACTTACACATTTTCATTGTACATACAAGAAATGTACATCAAAACTTACACATGTTCATTGTATATTCAAGAGATGTACATCAAAACTACACATTCTCATTGTATATACAAGAAATGTACCTCAAAACTTACACATTTTCATTGTATATACAAGAAATGTACATCAAAGCTGCACATTTTCATCGTAAATACAAGAAATGTACATCAAAACTTACACATGTTCATTGTATATACAAGAAATGTACATCAAAACATACACACTTTCATTGTACACTCAAGAAATGTACATCAAAACATACACATTTTCATTGTATATACAAGGAATGTACATCAAAACATACACATTTTCATTGTATATACTAGAAATGTAAATCAAAACTTACACATTTTCATTGTATATACAAGAAATGTACATCAAAACTTACACATTTTCATTGTATATACAAGAAATGTACATCAAAACATACACATTCTCATTGTATATACAAGAAATGTACCTAAAAACTTACACATTTTCATTGTATATACAAGAAATGAACATCAAAACATACACACTTTCATTATACACTCAAGAAATGTACATCAAAACATACACATTCTCATTGTATATACAAGAAATGTACCTCAAAACTTACACATTTTCATTGTATATACAAGAAATGTACATCAAAGCTGCACATTTTCATCGTAAATAAAAGAAATGTACATCAAAACTTACACATGTTCATTGTATATACAAGAAATGTACATCAAAACTACACATATTCGTTGTACACTAAAGAAATGTACATCAAAACATACACATTTTCATTGTACAGACAAGAAATGTATATCAAAACTTACACATTTTCATTGTATATACAAGAAATGTACATCAAAACTTACACATTTTCATTGTGCACTCAAGAAATGTACATCAAAACTTACACATTTTCATTGTATATACAAGAAATGTACCTCAAAACTTACACATTTTCATTGTATATACAAGAAATGTACATCAAAACAAACCTTTTCATTGTATATACAAGAAATGTACAGCAAAACAAACCTTTTCATTGTATATATAAGAAATGTACATCAAAACTTACACATTTTCATTGTATATACAAGAAATGTACATCAAAGCAAACCTATTCATTGTATATACAAGAAATGTACATCAAAACAAAGCTTTTCATTGTATATACAAGAAATGTACATCAAAACTTACACATTTTCGTTGTATATACTAGAAACGTACATCAAAACTTACACATTTTCATTGTATATACAAGAAATGTACATCAAAACAAACCTTTTCATTGTATATACAAGAAATGTACAGCAAAACAAACCTTTTCATTGTGTATACAAGAAATGTACATCAAAACTTACACATTTTCATTGTATATACAAGAAATGTACATCAAAACAAACCTTTTCATTGTATATACAAGAAATGTACATCAAAACAAACCTTTTCATTGAATATACAAGAAATGTACATCAAAACTTACACATTTTCATTGTATATACTAGAAACGTACATCAAAACTTACACATTTTCATTGTATATACAAGAAATGTACATCAAAACAAACCTTTTCATTGTATATACAAGAAATGTACATCAAAACAAACCTTTTCATTGTATATACAAGAAATGTACATCAATACTCACACATTTTCATTGTATATACAAGAAATGCACATCACTACTTACACATTTTCATTGTATATACAAGAAATGCACATCAAAACTTACACATTTTCATTGTAAATACAAGAAGTGTACATCAAAACTTACACATTTTCATTGTATATACAAGAAATGTACATCAATACTCACACATTTTCATTGTATATACAAGAAATGCACATCAAAACTTACACATTTTCATTGTAAATACAAGAAATGTACATCAATACTCACACATTTTCATTGTATATACAAGAAATGCACATCAAAACTTACACATTTTCATTGTAAATACAAGAAATGTACATCAAAACTTACATATTTTCATTGTATATACAAGAAATGTACATCAAAACTTACACATTTTCATTGTAAATACAAGAAATGTACATCAAAACTTACACATTTTCATTGTATATACAAGAAATGCACATCAAAACTTACACATTTTCATTGTAAATACAAGAAGTGTACATCAAAACTTACACATTTTCATTGTATATACAAGAAATGTACATCAAATCTTACTCACTTTCAATGTATATACAAGGAATGTACATCAAAACATACACATTTTCATTGTATATACAAGAAATGTACATCAATACTCACACATTTTCATTGTTATACAAGAAATGCACATCAAAACTTACACATTTTCATTGTAAATACAAGAAATGTACATAAAAACTTACACATTTTCATTGTATATACAAGAAATGTACATCAAATCTTACACATTTTCATTGTATATACAAGGAATGTACATCAAAACATACACATTTTCATTTTATATACAAGAAATGTACTACAATACTCACACATTTTCATTGTATATACAAGAAATGCACATCAAAACTTACACATTTTCATTGTATATACAAGAAATGTACATCTAAACATACACATTTTCATTGTACATTCAAGAAATGTACATAGAAACTTACACATTTTCATTGTATATACAAGAAATGTACATCAAAACTTACACACTTTCATTGTCTATACAAGAAATGTACATCAAAACTTACACATTTTCATTGTATATACAAGAAATGTACATCAAAACTTACACATTTTCATTGTACATACAAGAAGTGTACATCAAAACTACACATTTTCTTTGTATATACAACAAATGTACTTCAAAACATACACATTTTCATTGTATATACTAGAATGTACATCAAAACTTACACACTTTCATTGTATATACAAGAAATGTACATCAAAACATACACATTTTCATTGTATATACAAGAAATGTACATCAAAACAAACCTTTTCATTGTATATACAAGAAATGTACATCAAAACTACACTTTTTCGTTGTACACTAAAGAAATGTACATCAAACCATACAGATTTTCATTGTACAGACAAGAAATGCACATCAAAACTTACACATTTTCATTGTATATACAAGAAGTGTACATCAAAACCTACACATTTTCATTGTGCACTCAAGAAATGTACATCAAAACTTACACATTTTCATTGTACACTCAAGAAATGTACTTCAAAACACACACATCTTCATTTTATAAACAAGAATGTACATAAAAACTTACACATTTTCATTGTACATACAAGAAATGTACATCAAAACATACACATTTTCATTGTATATACAAGAAATGTACATCAAAACATACACATTTTCATTGTATATACACGAAATGTACAACAAAACTTACACATTTTCATTGTATATACAAGAAATGTACATCAAAACATACACATTTTCATTGTATATACAAGAAATGTACATCAAAACATACACATTTTCATTGTATATACAAGAAATGTACATCAAAACATACACATTTTCATTGTACATACAAGAAATGTACATCAAAACATACACATTTTCATTGTATATACAAGAAATGTACATCAAAACATACACATTTTCATTGTATATACAAGGAATGTACATCAAAACTTACACATTTTCATTGTATATACAAGAAATGTACATCAAAACTACACATTTTCGTTGCACACTAAAGAAATGTACATCAAAACATACACATTTTCATTGTACAGACAAGAAATGTAAATCAAAACTTACACATTTTCATTGTATATACAAGAAATGTAAATCAAAACTTACACATATTCATTGTATATTCAAGAGATGTACATCAAAACTACACATTTTAATTGTATATACTAGAAATGTACAGCAAAACTTACACATGTTCATTGTATATACAAGAAATGTAGATCAAAACATACACACTTTCATTGTACACTCAAGAAATGTACATCAAAACATACACATTTTAATTGTATATACAAGGAATGTACATCAAAACATACACATTTTCATTGTATATACTGGAAATGTACATCAAAACTTACACATTTTCATTGTATATACAAGAAATGTAAATCAAAGCTTACACATTTTCATTGTATATACAAGAAATGTACATCAAAACATACACATTTTCATTGTATATACAAGAAATGTACATCAAAACATACACAATTTCATTGTAGACTCAAGAAATGTACATCAAAACATACACATTCTCATTGTATATACAAGAAATGTACCTCAAAACTTACAGATTTTCATTGTATATACAAGAAATGTACATCAAAACATACACACTTTCATTGTACACTCAAGAAATGTACATCAAAACATACACATTCTCATTGTATATAAAAGAAATGTACCTCAAAACTTACACATTTTCATTGTATATACAAGAAATGTACATCAAAGCTGCACATTTTCATCGTAAATACTAGAAATGTACATCAAAACTTACACATGTTCATTGTATATACAAGAAATGTACATCAAAACTACACATTTTCGTTGTACACTAAAGAAATGTACATCAAAACATACACATTTTCATTGTACAGACAAGAAATGTATATCAAAACTTACACATTTTCATTGTATATACCAGAAATGTACATCAAAACTTACACATTTTCATTGTGCACTCAAGAAATGTACAACAAAACTTACACATTTTCATTGTATATACAAGAAATGTACATCAAAACTTACACATTATCATTGTGCACTCAAGAAATGTACATCAAACTTACACATTTTCATTGTATATACAAGAGATGTACCTCAAAACTTACACATTTTCATTGTACATACAAGAAGTGTACATCAAAACTACACATTTTCTTTGTATATACAACAAATGTACTTCAAAACATACACATCTTCATTGTATATACAAGAATGTACATCAAAACTTACACATTTTCATTGTACATACAAGAAATGTACATCAAAGCATACACATTTTCATTGTATATACAAGAAATGTACATCAAAACTTACACATTTTCATTGTACACTCAAGAAATGTGCTTCAAAACATACACATTTTCATTTTATAAACAAGAATGTACATCAAAACTTACACATTTTCATTGTACATACGAGAAATGTACATCAAAACATACACATTTTCATTGTATATACAAGAAATGTACATCAATACTCACACATTTTCATTGTATATACAAGAAATGCACATCAAAACTTACACATTTTCATTGTATATACAAGAAATGTACATCTAAACATACACATTTTCATTGTACATTCAAGAAATGTACATAGAAACTTACACATTTTCATTGTATATACAACAAATGTACTTCAAAACATACACATTTTCATTGTATATACAAGGAATGTACATCAAAACATACACATTTTCGTTGTATATACAAGAAATGTACATCAATACTCACACATTTTCATTGTATATACAAGAAATGCACATCAAAACTTACACATTTTCACTGTAAATACAAGAAATGTACATCAAAACTTACACATTTTCTATGTATATACAAGAAATGTACATCAAAACAAACCTTTTCATTGTATATACAAGAAATGTACAGCAAAACAAACCTTTTCATTGTGTATACAAGAAATGTACATTAAACTTACACATTTTCATTGTATATACAAGCAATGTACATCAAAACAAACCTTTTCATTGTATATACAAGAAATGTACATCAAAACAAACCTTTTCATTGAATATACAAGAAATGTACATCAAAACTTACACATTTTCATTGTATATACTAGAAACGTACATCAAAACGTACACATTTTCATTGTATATACAAGAAATGTACATCAAAATCCTACACTTTTCATTGTATATACAAGAAATGTACATCAAAACTTACACATTTTCATTGTACATACAAGAAATGTACATCAAAACTTACACATGTTCATTGTATATTCAAGAAATGTACATCAAAACTACACATTTTCATTATATATACTAGAAACGTACATCAAAACTTACACATTTTCATTGTATATACAAGAAATGTTCATCTAAACATACACATTTTCATTGTATATACAAGAAATGTACATCAATACTCACACATTTTCATTGTATATACAAGAAATGCACATCAAAACTTACACATTTTCATTGTATATACAAGAAATGTACATCTAAACATACACATTTTCATTGTATATACAAGAAATGTACATCTAAACATACACATTTTCATTGTATATACAAGAAATGTACATCAATACTCACACATTTTCATTGTATATACAAGAAATGCACATCAAAACTTACACATTTTCATTGTATATACAAGATATGTACATCTAAACATACACATTTTCATTGTACACTCAAGAAATGTACATAGAAACTTACACATTTTCATTGTATATACAAGAAATGTACATCAATACTCACACATTTTCATTGTATATACAACAAATGCACATCAAAACTTACACATTTTCATTGTAAATACAAGAAATGTACATCAATACTCACACATTTTTATTGTATATACAAGAAATGCACATCAAAACTTACACATTTTCATTGTAAATACAAGAAATGTACATCAAAACTTACATATTTTCATTGTATATACAAGAAATGTACATCAAAACTTACACATTTTCATTGTAAATACAAGAAATGTAAATCAAAACTTACACATTTTCATTGTATATACAAGAAATGTACATCAAATCTTACACATTTTCATTGTATAAACAAGGAATGTACATCAAAACATACACATTTTCATTGTATATACAAGAAATGTACATCAATACATACACATTTTCATTGTATATACAAGAATGGAAAACAAAACTTACACATTTTCATTGTACATACAAGAAATGTACTTCAAAACATACACATTTTCATTGTATATACAATAAATGTACATCAAAACTTACACATTTTCATTGTATATACAAGAAATGTACATCAAAACTACACTTTTTCGTTGTACACTAAAGAAATGTACATCAAAACATATAGATTTTCATTGTACAGACAAGAAATGTACATCAAAACTTACACATTTTCATAGTATATACAAGAAATGCACATCAAAACTTACACATTTTCATTGTATATACAAGAAATGTACATCTAAACATACACATTTTCATTGTATATACAAGAAATGTACATCTAAACATACACATTTTCATTGTATATACAAGAAATGTACATCAATACTCACACATTTTCATTGTATATACAAGAAATGCACATCAAAACTTACACATTTTCATTGTATATACAAGAAATGTACATCTAAACATACACATTTTCATTGTACACTCAAGAAATGTACATAGAAACTTACACATTTTCATTGTATATACAAGAAATGTACATCAAAACATACACATTTTCATTGTATATACAAGAAATGTACATCAAAACATACACATTTTCATTGTATATACACGAAATGTACAACAAAACATACACATTTTCATTGTATATACAAGAAATGTACATCAAAACATACACATTTTCATTGTACATACAAGAAATGTACATCAAAACATACACATTTTCATTGTATATACAAGAAATGTACATTAAAACATACACATTTTCATTGTATATACAAGGAATGTACATCAAAACTTACACATTTTCATTGTATATACAAGAAATGTACATCAAAACTACACATTTTCGTTGCACACTAAAGAAATGTACATCAAAACATACACATTTTCATTGTACAGACAAGAAATGTAAATCAAAACTTACACATTTTCATTGTATATACAAGAAATGTAAATCAAAACTTACACATATTCATTGTATATTCAAGAGATGTACATCAAAACTACACATTTTAATTGTATATACTAGAAATGTACAGCAAAACTTACACATGTTCATTGTATATACAAGAAATGTACATCAATACTCACACATTTTCATTGTATATACAAGAAATGCACATCAAAACTTACACATTTTCATTGTAAATACAAGAAATGTACATCAATACTCACACATTTTCATTGTATATACAAGAAATGCACATCAAAACTTACACATTTTCATTGTAAATACAAGAAATGTACATCAAAACTTACATATTTTCATTGTATATACAAGAAATGTACATCAAAACTTACACATTTTCATTGTATATACAAGAAATGCACATCAAAACTTACACATTTTCATTGTAAATACAAGAAGTGTACATCAAAACTTACACATTTTCATTGTATATACAAGAAATGTACATCAAATCTTACTCACTTTCAATGTATATACAAGGAATGTACATCAAAACATACACATTTTCATTGTATATACAAGAAATGTACATCAATACTCACACATTTTCATTGTATATACAAGAAATGCACATCAAAACTTACACATTTTCATTGTAAATACAAGAAATGTACATAAAAACTTACACATTTTCATTGTATATACAAGAAATGTACATCAAATCTTACACATTTTCATTGTACATACAAGAAATGTACATCAAAACTTACACATGTTCATTGTATATTCAAGAAATGTACATCAAAACTACACATTTTCATTATATATACTAGAAACGTACATCAAAACTTACACATTTTCATTGTATATACAAGAAATGTTCATCTAAACATACACATTTTCATTGTATATACACGAAATGTACATCAATACTCACACATTTTCATTGTATATACAAGAAATGCACATCAAAACTTACACATTTTCATTGTATATACAAGAAATGTACATCTAAACATACACATTTTCATTGTATATACAAGAAATGTACATCTAAACATACACATTTTCATTGTATATACAAGAAATGTACATCAATACTCACACATTTTCATTGTATATACAAGAAATGCACATCAAAACTTACACATTTTCATTGTATATACAAGAAATGTACATCTAAACATACACATTTTCATTGTACACTCAAGAAATGTACATAGAAACTTACACATTTTCATTGTATATACAAGAAATGTACATCAATACTCACACATTTTCATTGTATATACAACAAATGCACATCAAAACTTACACATTTTCATTGTAAATACAAGAAATGTACATCAATACTCACACATTTTTATTGTATATACAAGAAATGCACATCAAAACTTACACATTTTCATTGTAAATACAAGAAATGTACATCAAAACTTACATATTTTCATTGTATATACAAGAAATGTACATCAAAACTTACACATTTTCATTGTAAATACAAGAAATGTAAATCAAAACTTACACATTTTCATTGTATATACAAGAAATGTACATCAAATCTTACACATTTTCATTGTATAAACAAGGAATGTACATCAAAACATACACATTTTCATTGTATATACAAGAAATGTACATCAATACATACACATTTTCATTGTATATACAAGAATGGAAAACAAAACTTACACATTTTCATTGTACATACAAGAAATGTACTTCAAAACATACATATTTTCATTGTATATACAATAAATGTACATCAAAACTTACACATTTTCATTGTATATACAAGAAATGTACATCAAAACTACACTTTTTCGTTGTACACTAAAGAAATGTACATCAAAACATATAGATTTTCATTGTACAGACAAGAAATGTACATCAAAACTTACACATTTTCATAGTATATACAAGAAATGCACATCAAAACTTACACATTTTCATTGTATATACAAGAAATGTACATCTAAACATACACATTTTCATTGTATATACAAGAAATGTACATCTAAACATACACATTTTCATTGTATATACAAGAAATGTACATCAATACTCACACATTTTCATTGTATATACAAGAAATGCACATCAAAACTTACACATTTTCATTGTATATACAAGAAATGTACATCTAAACATACACATTTTCATTGTACACTCAAGAAATGTACATAGAAACTTACACATTTTCATTGTATATACAAGAAATGTACATCAAAACATACACATTTTCATTGTATATACAAGAAATGTACATCAAAACATACACATTTTCATTGTATATACACGAAATGTACAACAAAACATACACATTTTCATTGTATATACAAGAAATGTACATCAAAACATACACATTTTCATTGTACATACAAGAAATGTACATCAAAACATACACATTTTCATTGTATATACAAGAAATGTACATTAAAACATACACATTTTCATTGTATATACAAGGAATGTACATCAAAACTTACACATTTTCATTGTATATACAAGAAATGTACATCAAAACTACACATTTTCGTTGCACACTAAAGAAATGTACATCAAAACATACACATTTTCATTGTACAGACAAGAAATGTAAATCAAAACTTACACATTTTCATTGTATATACAAGAAATGTAAATCAAAACTTACACATATTCATTGTATATTCAAGAGATGTACATCAAAACTACACATTTTAATTGTATATACTAGAAATGTACAGCAAAACTTACACATGTTCATTGTATATACAAGAAATGTACATCAATACTCACACATTTTCATTGTATATACAAGAAATGCACATCAAAACTTACACATTTTCATTGTAAATACAAGAAATGTACATCAATACTCACACATTTTCATTGTATATACAAGAAATGCACATCAAAACTTACACATTTTCATTGTAAATACAAGAAATGTACATCAAAACTTACATATTTTCATTGTATATACAAGAAATGTACATCAAAACTTACACATTTTCATTGTAAATACAAGAAATGTACATCAAAACTTACACATTTTCATTGTATATACAAGAAATGCACATCAAAACTTACACATTTTCATTGTAAATACAAGAAGTGTACATCAAAACTTACACATTTTCATTGTATATACAAGAAATGTACATCAAATCTTACTCACTTTCAATGTATATACAAGGAATGTACATCAAAACATACACATTTTCATTGTATATACAAGAAATGTACATCAATACTCACACATTTTCATTGTATATACAAGAAATGCACATCAAAACTTACACATTTTCATTGTAAATACAAGAAATGTACATAAAAACTTACACATTTTCATTGTATATACAAGAAATGTACATCAAATCTTACACATTTTCATTGTACATACAAGAAATGTACATCAAAACTTACACATGTTCATTGTATATTCAAGAAATGTACATCAAAACTACACATTTTCATTATATATACTAGAAACGTACATCAAAACTTACACATTTTCATTGTATATACAAGAAATGTTCATCTAAACATACACATTTTCATTGTATATACACGAAATGTACATCAATACTCACACATTTTCATTGTATATACAAGAAATGCACATCAAAACTTACACATTTTCATTGTATATACAAGAAATGTACATCTAAACATACACATTTTCATTGTATATACAAGAAATGTACATCTAAACATACACATTTTCATTGTATATACAAGAAATGTACATCAATACTCACACATTTTCATTGTATATACAAGAAATGCACATCAAAACTTACACATTTTCATTGTATATACAAGAAATGTACATCTAAACATACACATTTTCATTGTACACTCAAGAAATGTACATAGAAACTTACACATTTTCATTGTATATACAAGAAATGTACATCAATACTCACACATTTTCATTGTATATACAACAAATGCACATCAAAACTTACACATTTTCATTGTAAATACAAGAAATGTACATCAATACTCACACATTTTTATTGTATATACAAGAAATGCACATCAAAACTTACACATTTTCATTGTAAATACAAGAAATGTACATCAAAACTTACATATTTTCATTGTATATACAAGAAATGTACATCAAAACTTACACATTTTCATTGTAAATACAAGAAATGTAAATCAAAACTTACACATTTTCATTGTATATACAAGAAATGTACATCAAATCTTACACATTTTCATTGTATAAACAAGGAATGTACATCAAAACATACACATTTTCATTGTATATACAAGAAATGTACATCAATACATACACATTTTCATTGTATATACAAGAATGGAAAACAAAACTTACACATTTTCATTGTACATACAAGAAATGTACTTCAAAACATACATATTTTCATTGTATATACAATAAATGTACATCAAAACTTACACATTTTCATTGTATATACAAGAAATGTACATCAAAACTACACTTTTTCGTTGTACACTAAAGAAATGTACATCAAAACATATAGATTTTCATTGTACAGACAAGAAATGTACATCAAAACTTACACATTTTCATAGTATATACAAGAAATGCACATCAAAACTTACACATTTTCATTGTATATACAAGAAATGTACATCTAAACATACACATTTTCATTGTATATACAAGAAATGTACATCTAAACATACACATTTTCATTGTATATACAAGAAATGTACATCAATACTCACACATTTTCATTGTATATACAAGAAATGCACATCAAAACTTACACATTTTCATTGTATATACAAGAAATGTACATCTAAACATACACATTTTCATTGTACACTCAAGAAATGTACATAGAAACTTACACATTTTCATTGTATATACAAGAAATGTACATCAAAACATACACATTTTCATTGTATATACAAGAAATGTACATCAAAACATACACATTTTCATTGTATATACACGAAATGTACAACAAAACATACACATTTTCATTGTATATACAAGAAATGTACATCAAAACATACACATTTTCATTGTACATACAAGAAATGTACATCAAAACATACACATTTTCATTGTATATACAAGAAATGTACATTAAAACATACACATTTTCATTGTATATACAAGGAATGTACATCAAAACTTACACATTTTCATTGTATATACAAGAAATGTACATCAAAACTACACATTTTCGTTGCACACTAAAGAAATGTACATCAAAACATACACATTTTCATTGTACAGACAAGAAATGTAAATCAAAACTTACACATTTTCATTGTATATACAAGAAATGTAAATCAAAACTTACACATATTCATTGTATATTCAAGAGATGTACATCAAAACTACACATTTTAATTGTATATACTAGAAATGTACAGCAAAACTTACACATGTTCATTGTATATACAAGAAATGTACATCAATACTCACACATTTTCATTGTATATACAAGAAATGCACATCAAAACTTACACATTTTCATTGTAAATACAAGAAATGTACATCAATACTCACACATTTTCATTGTATATACAAGAAATGCACATCAAAACTTACACATTTTCATTGTAAATACAAGAAATGTACATCAAAACTTACATATTTTCATTGTATATACAAGAAATGTACATCAAAACTTACACATTTTCATTGTAAATACAAGAAATGTACATCAAAACTTACACATTTTCATTGTATATACAAGAAATGCACATCAAAACTTACACATTTTCATTGTAAATACAAGAAGTGTACATCAAAACTTACACATTTTCATTGTATATACAAGAAATGTACATCAAATCTTACTCACTTTCAATGTATATACAAGGAATGTACATCAAAACATACACATTTTCATTGTATATACAAGAAATGTACATCAATACTCACACATTTTCATTGTATATACAAGAAATGCACATCAAAACTTACACATTTTCATTGTAAATACAAGAAATGTACATAAAAACTTACACATTTTCATTGTATATACAAGAAATGTACATCAAATCTTACACATTTTCATTGTATATACAAGGAATGTACATCAAAACATACACATTTTCATTTTATATACAAGAAATGTACTACAATACTCACACATTTTCATTGTATATACAAGAAATGCACATCAAAACTTACACATTTTCATTGTATATACAAGAAATGTACATCTAAACATACACATTTTCATTGTACATTCAAGAAGTGTACATAGAAACTTACACATTTTCATTGTATATACAAGAAATGTACAGCAAAACTTACACACTTTCATTGTCTATACAAGAAATGTACATCAAAACTTACACATTTTCATTGTATATACAAGAAATGTACATCGAAACTTACACATTTTCATTGTACATACAAGAAGTGTACATCAAAACTACACATTTTCTTTGTATATACAACAAATGTACTTCAAAACATACACATTTTCATTGTATATACTAGAATGTACATCAAAACTTACACATTTTCATTGTATATACAAGAAATGTACATCAAAACATACACATTTTCATTGTATATACAAGAAATGTACATCAAAACAAACCTTTTCATTGTATAAACAAGAAATGTACATCAAAACTACACTTTTTCGTTGTACACTAAAGAAATGTACATCAAAACATACAGATTTTCAATGTACAGACAAGAAATGCACATCAAAACTTACACATTTTCATTGTATATACAAGAAGTGTACATCAAAACCTACACATTTTCATTGTGCACTCAAGAAATGTACCTCAAAACTTACACATTTTCATTGTACACTCAAGAAATGTACTTCAAAACACACACATCTTCATTTTATAAACAAGAATGTACATAAAAACTTACACATTTTCATTGTACATACAAGAAATGTACATCAAAACATACACATTTTCATTGTATATACAAGAAATGTACATCAAAACATACACATTTTCATTGTATATACACGAAATGTACAACAAAACTTACACATTTTCATTGTATATACAAGAAATGTACATCGAAACTTACACATTTTCATTGTATATACAAGAAATGTACATCAAAACATACACATTTTCATTGTATATACAAGAAATGTACATCAAAACATACACATTTTCATTGTACATACAAGAAATGTACATCAAAACATACACATTTTCATTGTATATACAAGAAATGTACATCAGAACATACAAATTTTCATTGTATATACAAGGAATGTACATCAAAACTTACACATTTTCATTGTATATACAAGAAATGTACATCAAAACTACACATTTTCGTTGCACACTAAAGAAATGTACATCAAAACATACACATTTTCATTGTACAGACAAGAAATGTAAATCAAAACTTACACATTTTCATTGTATATACAAGAAATGTAAATCAAAACTTACACATATTCATTGTATATTCAAGAGATGTACATCAAAACTACACATTTTAATTGTATATACTAGAAATGTACAGCAAAACTTACACATGTTCATTGTATATACAAGAAATGTAGATCAAAACATACACACTTTCATTGTACACTCAAGAAATGTACATCAAAACATACACATTTTAATTGTATATACAAGGAATGTACATCAAAACATACACATTTTCATTGTATATACTGGAAATGTACATCAAAACTTACACATTTTCATTGTATATACAAGAAATGTAAATCAAAGCTTACACATTTTCATTGTATATACAAGAAATGTACATCAAAACATACACATTTTCATTGTATATACAAGAAATGTACATCAAAACATACACAATTTCATTGTAGACTCAAGAAATGTACATCAAAACATACACATTCTCATTGTATATACAAGAAATGTACCTCAAAACTTACAGATTTTCATTGTATATACAAGAAATGTACATCAAAACATACACACTTTCATTGTACACTCAAGAAATGTACATCAAAACATACACATTCTCATTGTATATAAAAGAAATGTACCTCAAAACTTACACATTTTCATTGTATATACAAGAAATGTACATCAAAGCTGCACATTTTCATCGTAAATACTAGAAATGTACATCAAAACTTACACATGTTCATTGTATATACAAGAAATGTACATCAAAACTACACATTTTCGTTGTACACTAAAGAAATGTACATCAAAAGATACACATTTTCATTGTACAGACAAGAAATGTATATCAAAACTTACACATTTTCATTGTGCACTCAAGAAATGTACAACAAAACTTACACATTTTCGTTGTATATACAAGAAATGTACATCAAAACTTACACATTTTCATTGTGCACTCAAGAAATGTACATCAAACTTACACATTTTCATTGTATATACAAGAAATGTACCTCAAAACTTACACATTTTCATTGTACATACAAGAAGTGTACATCAGAACTACACATTTTCTTTGTATATACAACAAATGTACTTCAAAACATACACATCTTCATTGTATATACAAGAATGTACATCAAAACTTACACATTTTCATTGTACATACAAGAAATGTACATCAAAGCATACACATTTTCATTGTATATACAAGAAATGTACATCAAAACTTACACATTTTCATTGTACACTCAAGAAATGTGCTTCAAAACATACACATTTTTTTTTATAAACAAGAATGTACATCAAAACTTACACATTTTCATTGTACATACGAGAAATGTACATCAAAACATACACATTTTCATTGTATATACAAGAAATGTACATCAATACTCACACATTTTTATTGTATATACAAGAAATGCACATCAAAACTTACACATTTTCATTGTATATACAAGAAATGTACATCTAAACATACACATTTTCATTGTACATTCAAGAAATGTACATAGAAACTTACACATTTTCATTGTATATACAACAAATGTACTTCAAAACATACACATTTTCATTGTATATACAAGGAATGTACATCAAAACATACACATTTTCGTTGTATATACAAGAAATGTACATCAAAACTTACACATTTTCATTGTATATACAAGAAATGCACATCAAAACTTACACATTTTCATTGTAAATACAAGAAGTGTACATCAAAACTTACACATTTTCATTGTATATACAAGAAATGTACATCAAATCTTACTCACTTTCAATGTATATACAAGGAATGTACATCAAAACATACACATTTTCATTGTATATACAAGAAATGTACATCAATACTCACACATTTTCATTGTATATACAAGAAATGCACATCAAAACTTACACATTTTCATTGTAAATACAACAAATGTACATAAAAACTTACACATTTTCATTGTATATACAAGAAATGTACATCAAATCTTACACATTTTCATTGTATATACAAGGAATGTACATCAAAACATACACATTTTCATTTTATATACAAGAAATGTACTACAATACTCACACATTTTCATTGTATATACAAGAAATGCACATCAAAACTTACACATTTTCATTGTATATACAAGAAATGTACATCTAAACATACACATTTTCATTGTACATTCAAGAAGTGTACATAGAAACTTACACATTTTCATTGTATATACAAGAAATGTACAGCAAAACTTACACACTTTCATTGTCTATACAAGAAATGTACATCAAAACTTACACATTTTCATTGTATATACAAGAAATGTACATCGAAACTTACACATTTTCATTGTACATACAAGAAGTGTACATCAAAACTACACATTTTCTTTGTATATACAACAAATGTACTTCAAAACATACACATTTTCATTGTATATACTAGAATGTACATCAAAACTTACACATTTTCATTGTATATACAAGAAATGTACATCAAAACATACACATTTTCATTGTATATACAAGAAATGTACATCAAAACAAACCTTTTCATTGTATATACAAGAAATGTACATCAAAACTACACTTTTTCGTTGTACACTAAAGAAATGTACATCAAAACATACAGATTTTCAATGTACAGACAAGAAATGCACATCAAAACTTACACATTTTCATTGTATATACAAGAAGTGTACATCAAAACCTACACATTTTCATTGTGCACTCAAGAAATGTACCTCAAAACTTACACATTTTCATTGTACACTCAAGAAATGTACTTCAAAACACACACATCTTCATTTTATAAACAAGAATGTACATAAAAACTTACACATTTTCATTGTACATACAAGAAATGTACATCAAAACATACACATTTTCATTGTATATACAAGAAATGTACATCAAAACATACACATTTTCATTGTATATACACGAAATGTACAACAAAACTTACACATTTTCATTGAATATACAAGAAATGTACATCGAAACTTACACATTTTCATTGTATATACAAGAAATGTACATCAAAACATACACATTTTCATTGTATATACAAGAAATGTACATCAAAACATACACATTTTCATTGTACATACAAGAAATGTACATCAAAACATACACATTTTCATTGTATATACAAGAAATGTACATCAGAACATACAAATTTTCATTGTATATACAAGGAATGTACATCAAAACTTACACATTTTCATTGTATATACAAGAAATGTACATCAAAACTACACATTTTCGTTGCACACTAAAGAAATGTACATCAAAACATACACATTTTCATTGTACAGACAAGAAATGTAAATCAAAACTTACACATTTTCATTGTATATACAAGAAATGTAAATCAAAACTTACACATATTCATTGTATATTCAAGAGATGTACATCAAAACTACACATTTTAATTGTATATACTAGAAATGTACAGCAAAACTTACACATGTTCATTGTATATACAAGAAATGTAGATCAAAACATACACACTTTCATTGTACACTCAAGAAATGTACATCAAAACATACACATTTTAATTGTATATACAAGGAATGTACATCAAAACATACACATTTTCATTGTATATACTGGAAATGTACATCAAAACTTACACATTTTCATTGTATATACAAGAAATGTAAATCAAAGCTTACACATTTTCATTGTATATACAAGAAATGTACATCAAAACATACACATTTTCATTGTATATACAAGAAATGTACATCAAAACATACACAATTTCATTGTAGACTCAAGAAATGTACATCAAAACATACACATTCTCATTGTATATACAAGAAATGTACCTCAAAACTTACAGATTTTCATTGTATATACAAGAAATGTACATCAAAACATACACACTTTCATTGTACACTCAAGAAATGTACATCAAAACATACACATTCTCATTGTATATAAAAGAAATGTACCTCAAAACTTACACATTTTCATTGTATATACAAGAAATGTACATCAAAGCTGCACATTTTCATCGTAAATACTAGAAATGTACATCAAAACTTACACATGTTCATTGTATATACAAGAAATGTACATCAAAACTACACATTTTCGTTGTACACTAAAGAAATGTACATCAAAACATACACATTTTCATTGTACAGACAAGAAATGTATATCAAAACTTACACATTTTCATTGTGCACTCAAGAAATGTACAACAAAACTTACACATTTTCGTTGTATATACAAGAAATGTACATCAAAACTTACACATTTTCATTGTGCACTCAAGAAATGTACATCAAACTTACACATTTTCATTGTATATACAAGAAATGTACCTCAAAACTTACACATTTTCATTGTACATACAAGAAGTGTACATCAGAACTACACATTTTCTTTGTATATACAACAAATGTACTTCAAAACATACACATCTTCATTGTATATACAAGAATGTACATCAAAACTTACACATTTTCATTGTACATACAAGAAATGTACATCAAAGCATACACATTTTCATTGTATATACAAGAAATGTACATCAAAACTTACACATTTTCATTGTACACTCAAGAAATGTGCTTCAAAACATACACATTTTTTTTTGTAAACAAGAATGTACATCAAAACTTACACATTTTCATTGTACATACGAGAAATGTACATCAAAACATACACATTTTCATTGTATATACAAGAAATGTACATCAATACTCACACATTTTCATTGTATATACAAGAAATGCACATCAAAACTTACACATTTTCATTGTATATACAAGAAATGTACATCTAAACATACACATTTTCATTGTACATTCAAGAAATGTACATAGAAACTTACACATTTTCATTGTATATACAACAAATGTACTTCAAAACATACACATTTTCATTGTATATACAAGGAATGTACATCAAAACATACACATTTTCGTTGTATATACAAGAAATGTACACCAAAACTTACACATTTTCATTGTATATACAAGAAATGCACATCAAAACTTACACATTTTCATTGTAAATACAAGAAGTGTACATCAAAACTTACACATTTTCATTGTATATACAAGAAATGTACATCAAATCTTACTCACTTTCAATGTATATACAAGGAATGTACATCAAAACATACACATTTTCATTGTATATACAAGAAATGTACATCAATACTCACACATTTTCATTGTATATACAAGAAATGCACATCAAAACTTACACATTTTCATTGTAAATACAAGAAATGTACATAAAAACTTACACATTTTCATTGTATATACAAGAAATGTACATCAAATCTTACACATTTTCATTGTATATACAAGGAATGTACATCAAAACATACACATTTTCATTTTATATACAAGAAATGTACTACAATACTCACACATTTTCATTGTATATACAAGAAATGCACATCAAAACTTACACATTTTCATTGTATATACAAGAAATGTACATCTAAACATACACATTTTCATTGTACATTCAAGAAGTGTACATAGAAACTTACACATTTTCATTGTATATACAAGAAATGTACAGCAAAACTTACACACTTTCATTGTCTATACAAGAAATGTACATCAAAACTTACACATTTTCATTGTATATACAAGAAATGTACATCGAAACTTACACATTTTCATTGTACATACAAGAAGTGTACATCAAAACTACACATTTTCTTTGTATATACAACAAATGTACTTCAAAACATACACATTTTCATTGTATATACTAGAATGTACATCAAAACTTACACATTTTCATTGTATATACAAGAAATGTACATCAAAACATACACATTTTCATTGTATATACAAGAAATGTACATCAAAACAAACCTTTTCATTGTATATACAAGAAATGTACATCAAAACTACACTTTTTCGTTGTACACTAAAGAAATGTACATCAAAACATACAGATTTTCAATGTACAGACAAGAAATGCACATCAAAACTTACACATTTTCATTGTATATACAAGAAGTGTACATCAAAACCTACACATTTTCATTGTGCACTCAAGAAATGTACCTCAAAACTTACACATTTTCATTGTACACTCAAGAAATGTACTTCAAAACACACACATCTTCATTTTATAAACAAGAATGTACATAAAAACTTACACATTTTCATTGTACATACAAGAAATGTACATCAAAACATACACATTTTCATTGTATATACAAGAAATGTACATCAAAACATACACATTTTCATTGTATATACACGAAATGTACAACAAAACTTACACATTTTCATTGTATATACAAGAAATGTACATCGAAACTTACACATTTTCATTGTATATACAAGAAATGTACATCAAAACATACACATTTTCATTGTATATACAAGAAATGTACATCAAAACATACACATTTTCATTGTACATACAAGAAATGTACATCAAAACATACACATTTTCATTGTATATACAAGAAATGTACATCAGAACATACAAATTTTCATTGTATATACAAGGAATGTACATCAAAACTTACACATTTTCATTGTATATACAAGAAATGTACATCAAAACTACACATTTTCGTTGCACACTAAAGAAATGTACATCAAAACATACACATTTTCATTGTACAGACAAGAAATGTAAATCAAAACTTACACATTTTCATTGTATATACAAGAAATGTAAATCAAAACTTACACATATTCATTGTATATTCAAGAGATGTACATCAAAACTACACATTTTAATTGTATATACTAGAAATGTACAGCAAAACTTACACATGTTCATTGTATATACAAGAAATGTAGATCAAAACATACACACTTTCATTGTACACTCAAGAAATGTACATCAAAACATACACATTTTAATTGTATATACAAGGAATGTACATCAAAACATACACATTTTCATTGTATATACTGGAAATGTACATCAAAACTTACACATTTTCATTGTATATACAAGAAATGTAAATCAAAGCTTACACATTTTCATTGTATATACAAGAAATGTACATCAAAACATACACATTTTCATTGTATATACAAGAAATGTACATCAAAACATACACAATTTCATTGTAGACTCAAGAAATGTACATCAAAACATACACATTCTCATTGTATATACAAGAAATGTACCTCAAAACTTACAGATTTTCATTGTATATACAAGAAATGTACATCAAAACATACACACTTTCATTGTACACTCAAGAAATGTACATCAAAACATACACATTCTCATTGTATATAAAAGAAATGTACCTCAAAACTTACACATTTTCATTGTATATACAAGAAATGTACATCAAAGCTGCACATTTTCATCGTAAATACTAGAAATGTACATCAAAACTTACACATGTTCATTGTATATACAAGAAATGTACATCAAAACTACACATTTTCGTTGTACACTAAAGAAATGTACATCAAAACATACACATTTTCATTGTACAGACAAGAAATGTATATTAAAACTTACACATTTTCATTGTGCACTCAAGAAATGTACAACAAAACTTACACATTTTCGTTGTATATACAAGAAATGTACATCAAAACTTACACATTTTCATTGTGCACTCAAGAAATGTACATCAAACTTACACATTTTCATTGTATATACAAGAAATGTACCTCAAAACTTACACATTTTCATTGTACATACAAGAAGTGTACATCAGAACTACACATTTTCTTTGTATATACAACAAATGTACTTCAAAACATACACATCTTCATTGTATATACAAGAATGTACATCAAAACTTACACATTTTCATTGTACATACAAGAAATGTACATCAAAGCATACACATTTTCATTGTATATACAAGAAATGTACATCAAAACTTACACATTTTCATTGTACACTCAAGAAATGTGCTTCAAAACATACACATTTTTTTCTATAAACAAGAATGTACATCAAAACTTACACATTTTCATTGTACATACGAGAAATGTACATCAAAACATACACATTTTCATTGTATATACAAGAAATGTACATCAATACTCACACATTTTCATTGTATATACAAGAAATGCACATCAAAACTTACACATTTTCATTGTATATACAAGAAATGTACATCTAAACATACACATTTTCATTGTACATTCAAGAAATGTACATAGAAACTTACACATTTTCATTGTATATACAACAAATGTACTTCAAAACATACACATTTTCATTGTATATACAAGGAATGTACATCAAAACATACACATTTTCGTTGTATATACAAGAAATGTACATCAAAACTTACACATTTTCATTGTATATACAAGAAATGCACATCAAAACTTACACATTTTCATTGTAAATACAAGAAGTGTACATCAAAACTTACACATTTTCATTGTATATACAAGAAATGTACATCAAATCTTACTCACTTTCAATGTATATACAAGGAATGTACATCAAAACATACACATTTTCATTGTATATACAAGAAATGTACATCAATACTCACACATTTTCATTGTATATACAAGAAATGCACATCAAAACTTACACATTTTCATTGTAAATACAAGAAATGTACATAAAAACTTACACATTTTCATTGTATATACAAGAAATGTACATCAAATCTTACACATTTTCATTGTATATACAAGGAATGTACATCAAAACATACACATTTTCATTTTATATACAAGAAATGTACTACAATACTCACACATTTTCATTGTATATACAAGAAATGCACATCAAAACTTACACATTTTCATTGTATATACAAGAAATGTACATCTAAACATACACATTTTCATTGTACATTCAAGAAGTGTACATAGAAACTTACACATTTTCATTGTATATACAAGAAATGTACAGCAAAACTTACACACTTTCATTGTCTATACAAGAAATGTACATCAAAACTTACACATTTTCATTGTATATACAAGAAATGTACATCGAAACTTACACATTTTCATTGTACATACAAGAAGTGTACATCAAAACTACACATTTTCTTTGTATATACAACAAATGTACTTCAAAACATACACATTTTCATTGTATATACTAGAATGTACATCAAAACTTACACATTTTCATTGTATATACAAGAAATGTACATCAAAACATACACATTTTCATTGTATATACAAGAAATGTACATCAAAACAAACCTTTTCATTGTATATACAAGAAATGTACATCAAAACTACACTTTTTCGTTGTACACTAAAGAAATGTACATCAAAACATACAGATTTTCAATGTACAGACAAGAAATGCACATCAAAACTTACACATTTTCATTGTATATACAAGAAGTGTACATCAAAACCTACACATTTTCATTGTGCACTCAAGAAATGTACCTCAAAACTTACACATTTTCATTGTACACTCAAGAAATGTACTTCAAAACACACACATCTTCATTTTATAAACAAGAATGTACATAAAAACTTACACATTTTCATTGTACATACAAGAAATGTACATCAAAACATACACATTTTCATTGTATATACAAGAAATGTACATCAAAACATACACATTTTCATTGTATATACACGAAATGTACAACAAAACTTACACATTTTCATTGTATATACAAGAAATGTACATCGAAACTTACACATTTTCATTGTATATACAAGAAATGTACATCAAAACATACACATTTTCATTGTATATACAAGAAATGTACATCAAAACATACACATTTTCATTGTACATACAAGAAATGTACATCAAAACATACACATTTTCATTGTATATACAAGAAATGTACATCAGAACATACAAATTTTCATTGTATATACAAGGAATGTACATCAAAACTTACACATTTTCATTGTATATACAAGAAATGTACATCAAAACTACACATTTTCGTTGCACACTAAAGAAATGTACATCAAAACATACACATTTTCATTGTACAGACAAGAAATGTAAATCAAAACTTACACATTTTCATTGTATATACAAGAAATGTAAATCAAAACTTACACATATTCATTGTATATTCAAGAGATGTACATCAAAACTACACATTTTAATTGTATATACTAGAAATGTACAGCAAAACTTACACATGTTCATTGTATATACAAGAAATGTAGATCAAAACATACACACTTTCATTGTACACTCAAGAAATGTACATCAAAACATACACATTTTAATTGTATATACAAGGAATGTACATCAAAACATACACATTTTCATTGTATATACTGGAAATGTACATCAAAACTTACACATTTTCATTGTATATACAAGAAATGTAAATCAAAGCTTACACATTTTCATTGTATATACAAGAAATGTACATCAAAACATACACATTTTCATTGTATATACAAGAAATGTACATCAAAACATACACAATTTCATTGTAGACTCAAGAAATGTACATCAAAACATACACATTCTCATTGTATATACAAGAAATGTACCTCAAAACTTACAGATTTTCATTGTATATACAAGAAATGTACATCAAAACATACACACTTTCATTGTACACTCAAGAAATGTACATCAAAACATACACATTCTCATTGTATATAAAAGAAATGTACCTCAAAACTTACACATTTTCATTGTATATACAAGAAATGTACATCAAAGCTGCACATTTTCATCGTAAATACTAGAAATGTACATCAAAACTTACACATGTTCATTGTATATACAAGAAATGTACATCAAAACTACACATTTTCGTTGTACACTAAAGAAATGTACATCAAAACATACACATTTTCATTGTACAGACAAGAAATGTATATCAAAACTTACACATTTTCATTGTGCACTCAAGAAATGTACAACAAAACTTACACATTTTCGTTGTATATACAAGAAATGTACATCAAAACTTACACATTTTCATTGTGCACTCAAGAAATGTACATCAAACTTACACATTTTCATTGTATATACAAGAAATGTACCTCAAAACTTACACATTTTCATTGTACATACAAGAAGTGTACATCAGAACTACACATTTTCTTTGTATATACAACAAATGTACTTCAAAACATACACATCTTCATTGTATATACAAGAATGTACATCAAAACTTACACATTTTCATTGTACATACAAGAAATGTACATCAAAGCATACACATTTTCATTGTATATACAAGAAATGTACATCAAAACTTACACATTTTCATTGTACACTCAAGAAATGTGCTTCAAAACATACACATTTTTTTTTGTAAACAAGAATGTACATCAAAACTTACACATTTTCATTGTACATACGAGAAATGTACATCAAAACATACACATTTTCATTGTATATACAAGAAATGTACATCAATACTCACACATTTTCATTGTATATACAAGAAATGCACATCAAAACTTACACATTTTCATTGTATATACAAGAAATGTACATCTAAACATACACATTTTCATTGTACATTCAAGAAATGTACATAGAAACTTACACATTTTCATTGTATATACAACAAATGTACTTCAAAACATACACATTTTCATTGTATATACAAGGAATGTACATCAAAACATACACATTTTCGTTGTATATACAAGAAATGTACACCAAAACTTACACATTTTCATTGTATATACAAGAAATGCACATCAAAACTTACACATTTTCATTGTAAATACAAGAAGTGTACATCAAAACTTACACATTTTCATTGTATATACAAGAAATGTACATCAAATCTTACTCACTTTCAATGTATATACAAGGAATGTACATCAAAACATACACATTTTCATTGTATATACAAGAAATGTACATCAATACTCACACATTTTCATTGTATATACAAGAAATGCACATCAAAACTTACACATTTTCATTGTAAATACAAGAAATGTACATAAAAACTTACACATTTTCATTGTATATACAAGAAATGTACATCAAATCTTACACATTTTCATTGTATATACAAGGAATGTACATCAAAACATACACATTTTCATTTTATATACAAGAAATGTACTACAATACTCACACATTTTCATTGTATATACAAGAAATGCACATCAAAACTTACACATTTTCATTGTATATACAAGAAATGTACATCTAAACATACACATTTTCATTGTACATTCAAGAAGTGTACATAGAAACTTACACATTTTCATTGTATATACAAGAAATGTACAGCAAAACTTACACACTTTCATTGTCTATACAAGAAATGTACATCAAAACTTACACATTTTCATTGTATATACAAGAAATGTACATCGAAACTTACACATTTTCATTGTACATACAAGAAGTGTACATCAAAACTACACATTTTCTTTGTATATACAACAAATGTACTTCAAAACATACACATTTTCATTGTATATACTAGAATGTACATCAAAACTTACACATTTTCATTGTATATACAAGAAATGTACATCAAAACATACACATTTTCATTGTATATACAAGAAATGTACATCAAAACAAACCTTTTCATTGTATATACAAGAAATGTACATCAAAACTACACTTTTTCGTTGTACACTAAAGAAATGTACATCAAAACATACAGATTTTCAATGTACAGACAAGAAATGCACATCAAAACTTACACATTTTCATTGTATATACAAGAAGTGTACATCAAAACCTACACATTTTCATTGTGCACTCAAGAAATGTACCTCAAAACTTACACATTTTCATTGTACACTCAAGAAATGTACTTCAAAACACACACATCTTCATTTTATAAACAAGAATGTACATAAAAACTTACACATTTTCATTGTACATACAAGAAATGTACATCAAAACATACACATTTTCATTGTATATACAAGAAATGTACATCAAAACATACACATTTTCATTGTATATACACGAAATGTACAACAAAACTTACACATTTTCATTGTATATACAAGAAATGTACATCGAAACTTACACATTTTCATTGTATATACAAGAAATGTACATCAAAACATACACATTTTCATTGTATATACAAGAAATGTACATCAAAACATACACATTTTCATTGTACATACAAGAAATGTACATCAAAACATACACATTTTCATTGTATATACAAGAAATGTACATCAGAACATACACATTTTCATTGTATATACAAGGAATGTACATCAAAACTTACACATTTTCATTGTATATACAAGAAATGTACATCAAAACTACACATTTTCGTTGCACACTAAAGAAATGTACATCAAAACATACACATTTTCATTGTACAGACAAGAAATGTAAATCAAAACTTACACATTTTCATTGTATATACAAGAAATGTAAATCAAAACTTACACATATTCATTGTATATTCAAGAGATGTACATCAAAACTACACATTTTAATTGTATATACTAGAAATGTACAGCAAAACTTACACATGTTCATTGTATATACAAGAAATGTAGATCAAAACATACACACTTTCATTGTACACTCAAGAAATGTACATCAAAACATACACATTTTAATTGTATATACGAGGAATGTACATCAAAACATACACATTTTCATTGTATATACTGGAAATGTACATCAAAACTTACACATTTTCATTGTATATACAAGAAATGTAAATCAAAGCTTACACATTTTCATTGTATATACAAGAAATGTACATCAAAACATACACATTTTCATTGTATATACAAGAAATGTACATCAAAACATACACAATTTCATTGTAGACTCAAGAAATGTACATCAAAACATACACATTCTCATTGTATATACAAGAAATGTACCTCAAAACTTACAGATTTTCATTGTATATACAAGAAATGTACATCAAAACATACACACTTTCATTGTACACTCAAGAAATGTACATCAAAACATACACATTCTCATTGTATATAAAAGAAATGTACCTCAAAACTTACACATTTTCATTGTATATACAAGAAATGTACATCAAAGCTGCACATTTTCATCGTAAATACTAGAAATGTACATCAAAACTTACACATGTTCATTGTATATACAAGAAATGTACATCAAAACTACACATTTTCGTTGTACACTAAAGAAATGTACATCAAAACATACACATTTTCATTGTACAGACAAGAAATGTATATCAAAACTTACACATTTTCATTGTGCACTCAAGAAATGTACAACAAAACTTACACATTTTCGTTGTATATACAAGAAATGTACATCAAAACTTACACATTTTCATTGTGCACTCAAGAAATGTACATCAAACTTACACATTTTCATTGTATATACAAGAAATGTACCTCAAAACTTACACATTTTCATTGTACATACAAGAAGTGTACATCAGAACTACACATTTTCTTTGTATATACAACAAATGTACTTCAAAACATACACATCTTCATTGTATATACAAGAATGTACATCAAAACTTACACATTTTCATTGTACATACAAGAAATGTACATCAAAGCATACACATTTTCATTGTATATACAAGAAATGTACATCAAAACTTACACATTTTCATTGTACACTCAAGAAATGTGCTTCAAAACATACACATTTTCATTTTATAAGCAAGAATGTACATCAAAACTTACACATTTTCATTGTACATACGAGAAATGTACATCAAAACATACACATTTTCATTGTATATACAAGAAATGTACATCAATACTCACACATTTTCATTGTATATACAAGAAATGCACATCAAAACTTACACATTTTCATTGTATATACAAGAAATGTACATCTAAACATACACATTTTCATTGTACATTCAAGAAATGTACATAGAAACTTACACATTTTCATTGTATATACAACAAATGTACTTCAAAACATACACATTTTCATTGTATATACAAGGAATGTACATCAAAACATACACATTTTCGTTGTATATACAAGAAATGTACATCAATACTCACACATTTTCATTGTATATACAAGAAATGCACATCAAAACTTACACATTTTCACTGTAAATACAAGAAATGTACATCAAAACTTACACATTTTCATTGTATATACAAGAAATGTACATCAAAAGAAACCTTTTCATTGTATATACAAGAAATGTACAGCAAAACAAACCTTTTCATTGTGTATACAAGAAATGTACATTAAACTTACACATTTTCATTGTATATACAAGCAATGTACATCAAAACAAACCTTTTCATTGTATATACAAGAAATGTACATCAAAACAAACCTTTTCATTGAATATACAAGAAATGTACATCAAAACTTACACATTTTCATTGTATATACTAGAAACGTACATCAAAACGTACACATTTTCATTGTATATACAAGAAATGTACATCAAAATCCTACACTTTTCATTGTATATACAAGAAATGTACATCAAAACTTACACATTTTCATTGTACATACAAGAAATGTACATCAAAACTTACACATGTTCATTGTATATTCAAGAAATGTACATCAAAACTACACATTTTCATTATATATACTAGAAAGGTACATCAAAACTTACACATTTTCATTGTATATACAAGAAATGTTCATCTAAACATACACATTTTCATTGTATATACAAGAAATGTACATCAATACTCACACATTTTCATTGTATATACAAGAAATGCACATCAAAACTTACACATTTTCATTGTATATACAAGAAATGTACATCTAAACATACACATTTTCATTGTATATACAAGAAATGTACATCTAAACATACACATTTTCATTGTATATACAAGAAATGTACATCAATACTCACACATTTTCATTGTATATACAAGAAATGCACATCAAAACTTACACATTTTCATTGTATATACAAGAAATGTACATCTAAACATACACATTTTCATTGTACACTCAAGAAATGTACATAGAAACTTACACATTTTCATTGTATATACAAGAAATGTACATCAATACTCACACATTTTCATTGTATATACAACAAATGCACATCAAAACTTACACATTTTCATTGTAAATACAAGAAATGTACATCAATACTCACACATTTTTATTGTATATACAAGAAATGCACATCAAAACTTACACATTTTCATTGTAAATACAAGAAATGTACATCAAAACTTACATATTTTCATTGTATATACAAGAAATGTACATCAAAACTTACACATTTTCATTGTAAATACAAGAAATGTAAATCAAAACTTACACATTTTCATTGTATATACAAGAAATGTACATCAAATCTTACACATTTTCATTGTATAAACAAGGAATGTACATCAAAACATACACATTTTCATTGTATATACAAGAAATGTACATCAATACATACACATTTTCATTGTATATACAAGAATGGAAAACAAAACTTACACATTTTCATTGTACATACAAGAAATGTACTTCAAAACATACACATTTTCATTGTATATACAATAAATGTACATCAAAACTTACACATTTTCATTGTATATACAAGAAATGTACATCAAAACTACACTTTTTCGTTGTACACTAAAGAAATGTACATCAAAACATATAGATTTTCATTGTACAGACAAGAAATGTACATCAAAACTTACACATTTTCATAGTATATACAAGAAATGCACATCAAAACTTACACATTTTCATTGTATATACAAGAAATGTACATCTAAACATACACATTTTCATTGTATATACAAGAAATGTACATCTAAACATACACATTTTCATTGTATATACAAGAAATGTACATCAATACTCACACATTTTCATTGTATATACAAGAAATGCACATCAAAACTTACACATTTTCATTGTATATACAAGAAATGTACATCTAAACATACACATTTTCATTGTACACTCAAGAAATGTACATAGAAACTTACACATTTTCATTGTATATACACGAAATGTACATCAAAACATACACATTTTCATTGTATATACAAGAAATGTACATCAAAACATACACATTTTCATTGTATATACACGAAATGTACAACAAAACATACACATTTTCATTGTATATACAAGAAATGTACATCAAAACATACACATTTTCATTGTACATACAAGAAATGTACATCAAAACATACACATTTTCATTGTATATACAAGAAATGTACATTAAAACATACACATTTTCATTGTATATACAAGGAATGTACATCAAAACTTACACATTTTCATTGTATATACAAGAAATGTACATCAAAACTACACATTTTCGTTGCACACTAAAGAAATGTACATCAAAACATACACATTTTCATTGTACAGACAAGAAATGTAAATCAAAACTTACACATTTTCATTGTATATACAAGAAATGTAAATCAAAACTTACACATATTCATTGTATATTCAAGAGATGTACATCAAAACTACACATTTTAATTGTATATACTAGAAATGTACAGCAAAACGTACACATGTTCATTGTATATACAAGAAATGTACATCAATACTCACACATTTTCATTGTATATACAAGAAATGCACATCAAAACTTACACATTTTCATTGTAAATACAAGAAATGTACATCAATACTCACACATTTTCATTGTATATACAAGAAATGCACATCAAAACTTACACATTTTCATTGTAAATACAAGAAATGTACATCAAAACTTACATATTTTCATTGTATATACAAGAAATGTACATCAAAACTTACACATTTTCATTGTAAATACAAGAAATGTACATCAAAACTTACACATTTTCATTGTATATACAAGAAATGCACATCAAAACTTACACATTTTCATTGTAAATACAAGAAGTGTACATCAAAACTTACACATTTTCATTGTATATACAAGAAATGTACATCAAATCTTACTCACTTTCAATGTATATACAAGGAATGTACATCAAAACATACACATTTTCATTGTATATACAAGAAATGTACATCAATACTCACACATTTTCATTGTATATACAAGAAATGCACATCAAAACTTACACATTTTCATTTTAAATACAAGAAATGTACATAAAAACTTACACATTTTCATTGTATATACAAGAAATGTACATCAAATCTTACACATTTTCATTGTATATACAAGGAATGTACATCAAAACATACACATTTTCATTTTATATACAAGAAATGTACTACAATACTCACACATTTTCATTGTATATACAAGAAATGCACATCAAAACTTACACATTTTCATTGTATATACAAGAAATGTACATCTAAACATACACATTTTCATTGTACATTCAAGAAGTGTACATAGAAACTTACACATTTTCATTGTATATACAAGAAATGTACAGCAAAACTTACACACTTTCATTGTCTATACAAGAAATGTACATCAAAACTTACACATTTTCATTGTATATACAAGAAATGTACATCGAAACTTACACATTTTCATTGTACATACAAGAAGTGTACATCAAAACTACACATTTTCTTTGTATATACAACAAATGTACTTCAAAACATACACATTTTCATTGTATATACTAGAATGTACATCAAAACTTACACATTTTCATTGTATATACAAGAAATGTACATCAAAACATACACATTTTCATTGTATATACAAGAAATGTACATCAAAACAAACCTTTTCATTGTATATACAAGAAATGTACATCAAAACTACACTTTTTCGTTGTACACTAAAGAAATGTACATCAAAACATACAGATTTTCAATGTACAGACAAGAAATGCACATCAAAACTTACACATTTTCATTGTATATACAAGAAGTGTACATCAAAACCTACACATTTTCATTGTGCACTCAAGAAATGTACATCAAAACTTACACATTTTCATTGTACACTCAAGAAATGTACTTCAAAACACACACATCTTCATTTTATAAACAAGAATGTACATAAAAACTTACACATTTTCATTGTACATACAAGAAATGTACATCAAAACATACACATTTTCATTGTATATACAAGAAATGTACATCAAAACATACACATTTTCATTGTATATACACGAAATGTACAACAAAACTTACACATTTTCATTGTATATACAAGAAATGTACATCGAAACTTACACATTTTCATTGTATATACAAGAAATGTACATCAAAACATACACATTTTCATTGTATATACAAGAAATGTACATCAAAACATACACATTTTCATTGTACATACAAGAAATGTACATCAAAACATACACATTTTCATTGTATATACAAGAAATGTACATCAGAACATACACATTTTCATTGTATATACAAGGAATGTACATCAAAACTTACACATTTTCATTGTATATACAAGAAATGTACATCAAAACTACACATTTTCGTTGCACACTAAAGAAATGTACATCAAAACATACACATTTTCATTGTACAGACAAGAAATGTAAATCAAAACTTACACATTTTCATTGTATATACAAGAAATGTAAATCAAAACTTACACATATTCATTGTATATTCAAGAGATGTACATCAAAACTACACATTTTAATTGTATATACTAGAAATGTACAGCAAAACTTACACATGTTCATTGTATATACAAGAAATGTAGATCAAAACATACACACTTTCATTGTACACTCAAGAAATGTACATCAAAACATACACATTTTAATTGTATATACAAGGAATGTACATCAAAACATACACATTTTCATTGTATATACTGGAAATGTACATCAAAACTTACACATTTTCATTGTATATACAAGAAATGTAAATCAAAGCTTACACATTTTCATTGTATATACAAGAAATGTACATCAAAACATACACATTTTCATTGTATATACAAGAAATGTACATCAAAACATACACAATTTCATTGTAGACTCAAGAAATGTACATCAAAACATACACATTCTCATTGTATATACAAGAAATGTACCTCAAAACTTACAGATTTTCATTGTATATACAAGAAATGTACATCAAAACATACACACTTTCATTGTACACTCAAGAAATGTACATCAAAACATACACATTCTCATTGTATATAAAAGAAATGTACCTCAAAACTTACACATTTTCATTGTATATACAAGAAATGTACATCAAAGCTGCACATTTTCATCGTAAATACTAGAAATGTACATCAAAACTTACACATGTTCATTGTATATACAAGAAATGTACATCAAAACTACACATTTTCGTTGTACACTAAAGAAATGTACATCAAAACATACACATTTTCATTGTACAGACAAGAAATGTATATCAAAACTTACACATTTTCATTGTGCACTCAAGAAATGTACAACAAAACTTACACATTTTCATTGTATATACAAGAAATGTACATCAAAACTTACACATTTTCATTGTGCACTCAAGAAATGTACATCAAACTTACACATTTTCATTGTATATACAAGAAATGTACCTCAAAACTTACACATTTTCATTGTACATACAAGAAGTGTACATCAGAACTACACATTTTCTTTGTATATACAACAAATGTACTTCAAAACATACACATCTTCATTGTATATACAAGAATGTACATCAAAACTTACACATTTTCATTGTACATACAAGAAATGTACATCAAAGCATACACATTTTCATTGTATATACAAGAAATGTACATCAAAACTTACACATTTTCATTGTACACTCAAGAAATGTGCTTCAAAACATACACATTTTCATTTTATAAACAAGAATGTACATCAAAACTTACACATTTTCATTGTACATACGAGAAATGTACATCAAAACATACACATTTTCATTGTATATACAAGAAATGTACATCAATACTCACACATTTTCATTGTATATACAAGAAATGCACATCAAAACTTACACATTTTCATTGTATATACAAGAAATGTACATCTAAACATACACATTTTCATTGTACATTCAAGAAATGTACATAGAAACTTACACATTTTCATTGTATATACAACAAATGTACTTCAAAACATACACATTTTCATTGTATATACAAGGAATGTACATCAAAACATACACATTTTCGTTGTATATACAAGAAATGTACATCAATACTCACACATTTTCATTGTATATACAAGAAATGCACATCAAAACTTACACATTTTCACTGTAAATACAAGAAATGTACATCAAAACTTACACATTTTCATTGTATATACAAGAAATGTACATAAAAACAAACCTTTTCATTGTATATACAAGAAATGTACAGCAAAACAAACCTTTTCATTGTGTATACAAGAAATGTACATTAAACTTACACATTTTCATTGTATATACAAGCAATGTACATCAAAACAAACCTTTTCATTGTATATACAAGAAATGTACATCAAAAAAAACCTTTTCATTGAATATACAAGAAATGTACATCAAAACTTACACATTTTCATTGTATATACTAGAAACGTACATCAAAACGTACACATTTTCATTGTATATACAAGAAATGTACATCAATACATACACATTTTCATTGTATATACAAGAATGGAAAACAAAACTTACACATTTTCATTGTACATACAAGAAATGTACTTCAAAACATACACATTTTCATTGTATATACAATAAATGTACATCAAAACTTACACATTTTCATTGTATATACAAGAAATGTACATCAAAACTACACTTTTTCGTTGTACACTAAAGAAATGTACATCAAAACATAGACTTTCATTGTACAGACAAGAAATGTACATCAAAACTTACACATTTTTATAGTATATACAAGAAATGCACATCAAAACTTACACATTTTCATTGTATATACAAGAAATGTACATCTAAACATACACATTTTCATTGTATATACAAGAAATGTACATCTAAACATACACATTTTCATTGTATATACAAGAAATGTACATCAATACTCACACATTTTCATTGTATATACAAGAAATGCACATCAAAACTTACACATCTTCATTGTATATACAAGAAATGTACATCTAAACATACACATTTTCATTGTACACTCAAGAAATGTACATAGAAACTTACACATTTTCATTGTATATACAAGAAATGTACATCAATACTAACACATTTTCATTGTATATACAAGAAATGCACATCAAAACTTACACATTTTCATTGTAAATACAAGAAATGTACATCAATACTCACACATTTTCATTGTATATACAAGAAATGCACATCAAAACTTACACATTTTCATTGTAAATACAAGAAATGTACATCAAAACTTACATATTTTCATTGTATATACAAGAAATGTACATCAAAACTTACACATTTTCATTGTAAATACAAGAAATGTAAATCAAAACTTACACATTTTCATTGTATATACAAGAAATGTACATCTAATCTTACACATTTTCATTGTATATACAAGGAATGTACATCAAAACATACACATTTTCATTGTATATACAAGAAATGTACATCAATACATACACATTTTCATTGTATATAAAAGAATGGAAAACAAAACTTACACATTTTCATTGTACATACAAGAAATGTACTTCAAAACACACACATTTTCATTGTATATACAATAAATGTACATCAAAACTTACACATTTTCATTGCATATACAAGAAATGTACATCAAAACTACACTTTTTCGTTGTACACTAAAGAAATGTACATCAAAACATATAGATTTTCATTGTACAGACAAGAAATGTACATCAAAACTTACACATTTTCATTATACATACAAGAAATGTACTTCAAAACATACACATTTTCATTGTATATACAAGAAATGTACATCAAAACTTACACATTTTCATTGTACATACAAGAAGTGTACATCAAAACTACACATTTTCTTTGTATATACAACAAATGTACTTCAAAACATACACATCTTCATTGTATATACAAGAATGTACATCAAAACTTACACATTTTAATTGTACATACAAGAAATGTACATCCAGGCATACACATTTTCATTGTATATACAAGAAATGTACATCAAAACTTACACATTTTCATTGTACACTCAAGAAATGTGCTTCAAAACATACACATTTTCATTTTATAAACAAGAATGTACATCAAAACTTACACATTTTCATTGTACATACAAGAAATGTACATCAAAACATACACATTTTCATTGTATATACAAGAAATGTACATCAAAACATACACATTTTCATTGTATATACAAGAAATGTACAACAAAACTTACACATTTTCATTGTATATACAAGAAATGTACATCAAAACATACACATTTTCATTGTAAATACAAGAAATGTACATCAAAACATACACATTTTCATTGTACATACAAGAAATGTACATCAAATCTTACACATTTTCATTGTATATACAAGGAATGTACATCAAAACATACACATTTTCATTGTATATACCAGAAATGTACATCAATACTCACACATTTTCATTGTATATACAAGGAATGTACATCAAAACTTACACATTTTCATTGTATATACAAGAAATGTACATCAAAACTACACATTTTCGTTGCACACTAAAGAAATGTACATCAAAACATACACATTTTCATTGTACAGACAAGAAATGTAAATCAAAACTTACACATTTTCATTGTATATACAAGAAATGTAAATCAAAACTTACACATTTTCATTGTATATTCAAGAGATGTACATCAAAACTACACATTTTAATTGTATATACTAGAAATGTACAGCAAAACTTACACATGTTCATTGTATATACAAGAAATGTAGATCAAAACATACACACTTTCATTGTACACTCAAGAAATGTACATCAAAACATACACATTTTAATTGTATATACAAGGAATGTACATCAAAACATACACATTTTCATTGTATATACTGGAAATGTACATCAAAACTTACACATTTTCATTGTATATACAAGAAATGTAAATCAAAGCTTACACATTTTCATTGTATATACAAGAAATGTACATCAAAACATACACATTTTCATTGTATATACAAGAAATGTACATCAAAACATACACAATTTCATTGTACACTCAAGAAATGTACATCAAAACATACACATTCTCATTGTATATACAAGAAATGTACCTCAAAACTTACACATTCTCATTGTATATACAAGAAATGTACATCAAAACATACACACTTTCATTGTACACTTAAGAAATGTACATCAAAACATACACATTCTCATTGTATATAAAAGAAATGTACCTCAAAACTTACACATTTTCATTGTATATACAAGAAATGTACATCAAAGCTGCACATTTTCATCGTAAATACTAGAAATGTACATCAAAACTTACACATGTTCATTGTATATACAAGAAATGTACATCAAAACTACACATTTTCGTTGTACACTAAAGAAATGTACATCAAAACATACACATTTTCATTGTACAGACAAGAAATGTATATCAAAACTTACACATTTTCATTGTATATACAAGAAATGTACATCAAAACTTACACATTTTCATTCTGCACTCAAGAAATGTACATCAAAACTTACACATTTTCATTGTATATACAAGAAATGTACATCAAAACTTACACATTTTCATTGTGCACTCAAGAAATGTACATCAAAACTTACACATTTTCATTGTATATACAAGAAATGTACCTCAAAACTTACACATTTTCATTGTACATACAAGAAGTGTACATCAAAACTACACATTTTCTTTGTATATACAACAAATGTACTTCAAAACATACACATCTTCATTGTATATACAAGAATGTACATCAAAACTTACACATTTTAATTGTACATACAAGAAATGTACATCAAAGCATACACATTTTCATTGTATATACAAGAAATGTACATCAAAACTTACACATTTTCATTGTCCACTCCAGAAATGTGCTTCAAAACATACACATTTTCATTTTATAAACAAGAATGTACATCAAAACTTACACATTTTCATTGTACATACAAGAAATGTACATCAAAACATACACATTTTCATTGTATATACAAGAAATGTACATCAATACTCACACATTTTCATTGTATATACAAGAAATGCACATCAAAACTTACACATTTTCATTGTATATACAAGAAATGTACATCTAAACATACACATTTTCATTGTACATTCAAGAAATGTACATAGAAACTTACACATTTTCATTGTATATACAACAAATGTACTTCAAAACATACACATTTTCATTGTATATACAAGGAATGTACTTCAAAACATACACATTTTCGTTGTATATACAAGAAATGTACATCAATACTCACACATTTTCATTGTATATACAAGAAATACACATCAAAACTTACATATTTTCATTGTATATACAAGAAATGTACATCAAAACTTACACATTTTCATTGTAAATACAAGAAATGTAAATCAAAACTTACACATTTTCATTGTATATACAAGAAATGTACATCAAATCTTACACATTTTCATTGTATATACAAGGAATGTACATCAAAACATACACATTTTCATTGTATATACAAGAAATGTACATCAATACATACACATTTTCATTGTATATAAAAGAATGGAAAACAAAACTTACACATTTTCATTGTACATACAAGAAATGTACTTCAAAACACACACATTTTCATTGTATATACAATAAATGTACATCAAAACTTACACATTTTCATTGTATATACAAGAAATGTACATCAAAACTACACTTTTTCGTTGTACACTAAAGAAATGTACATCAAAACATATAGATTTTCATTGTACAGACAAGAAATGTACATCAAAACTTACACAATTTCATTGTACATACAAGACATGTACTTCAAAACATACACATTTTCATTGTATATACAAGAAATGTACATCAAAACTTACACATTTTCATTGTACATACAAGAAGTGTACATCAAAACTACACATTTTCTTTGTATATACAACAAATGTACTTCAAAACATACACATCTTCATTGTATATACAAGAATGTACATCAAAACTTACACATTTTAATTGTACATACAAGAAATGTACATCAAAGCATACACATTTTCATTGTATATACAAGAAATGTACATCAAAACTTACACATTTTCATTGTACACTCAAGAAATGTGCTTCAAAACATACACATTTTCATTTTATAAACAAGAATGTACATCAAAACTTACACATTTTCATTGTACATACAAGAAATGTACATCAAAACATACACATTTTCATTGTATATACAAGAAATGTACATCAAAACATACACATTTTCATTGTATACACAAAAAATATACAACAAAACTTACACATTTTCATTGTATATACAAGAAATGTACATAAAAAAATACACATTTTCATTGTAAATACAAGAAATGTACATCAAAACATACACATTTTCATTGTACATACAAGAAATGTACATCAAATCTTACACATTTTCATTGTATATACAAGGAATGTACATCAAAACATACACATTTTCATTGTATATACAAGAAATGTACATCAATACTCACACATTTTCATTGTATATACAAGGAATGTACATCAAAACTTACACATTTTCATTGTATATACAAGAAATGCACATCAAAACTTACACATTTTCATTGTATATACAAGAAATGTACATCTAAACATACACATTTTCATTGTACATTCAAGAAGTGTACATAGAAACTTACACATTTTCATTGTATATACAAGAAATGTACAGCAAAACTTACACACTTTCATTGTCTATACAAGAAATGTACATCAAAACTTACACATTTTCATTGTATATACAAGAAATGTACATCGAAACTTACACATTTTCATTGTACATACAAGAAGTGTACATCAAAACTACACATTTTCTTTGTATATACAACAAATGTACTTCAAAACATACACATTTTCATTGTATATACTAGAATGTACATCAAAACTTACACATTTTCATTGTATATACAAGAAATGTACATCAAAACATACACATTTTCATTGTATATACAAGAAATGTACATCAAAACAAACCTTTTCATTGTATATACAAGAAATGTACATCAAAACTACACTTTTTCGTTGTACACTAAAGAAATGTACATCAAAACATACAGATTTTCAATGTACAGACAAGAAATGCACATCAAAACTTACACATTTTCATTGTATATACAAGAAGTGTACATCAAAACCTACACATTTTCATTGTGCACTCAAGAAATGTACATCAAAACTTACACATTTTCATTGTACACTCAAGAAATGTACTTCAAAACACACACATCTTCATTTTATAAACAAGAATGTACATAAAAACTTACACATTTTCATTGTACATACAAGAAATGTACATCAAAACATACACATTTTCATTGTATATACAAGAAATGTACATCAAAACATACACATTTTCATTGTATATACACGAAATGTACAACAAAACTTACACATTTTCATTGTATATACAAGAAATGTACATCGAAACTTACACATTTTCATTGTATATACAAGAAATGTACATCAAAACATACACATTTTCATTGTATATACAAGAAATGTACATCAAAACATACACATTTTCATTGTACATACAAGAAATGTACATCAAAACATACACATTTTCATTGTATATACAAGAAATGTACATCAGAACATACACATTTTCATTGTATATACAAGGAATGTACATCAAAACTTACACATTTTCATTGTATATACAAGAAATGTACATCAAAACTACACATTTTCGTTGCACACTAAAGAAATGTACATCAAAACATACACATTTTCATTGTACAGACAAGAAATGTAAATCAAAACTTACACATTTTCATTGTATATACAAGAAATGTAAATCAAAACTTACACATATTCATTGTATATTCAAGAGATGTACATCAAAACTACACATTTTAATTGTATATACTAGAAATGTACAGCAAAACTTACACATGTTCATTGTATATACAAGAAATGTAGATCAAAACATACACACTTTCATTGTACACTCAAGAAATGTACATCAAAACATACACATTTTAATTGTATATACAAGGAATGTACATCAAAACATACACATTTTCATTGTATATACTGGAAATGTACATCAAAACTTACACATTTTCATTGTATATACAAGAAATGTAAATCAAAGCTTACACATTTTCATTGTATATACAAGAAATGTACATCAAAACATACACATTTTCATTGTATATACAAGAAATGTACATCAAAACATACACAATTTCATTGTAGACTCAAGAAATGTACATCAAAACATACACATTCTCATTGTATATACAAGAAATGTACCTCAAAACTTACAGATTTTCATTGTATATACAAGAAATGTACATCAAAACATACACACTTTCATTGTACACTCAAGAAATGTACATCAAAACATACACATTCTCATTGTATATAAAAGAAATGTACCTCAAAACTTACACATTTTCATTGTATATACAAGAAATGTACATCAAAGCTGCACATTTTCATCGTAAATACTAGAAATGTACATCAAAACTTACACATGTTCATTGTATATACAAGAAATGTACATCAAAACTACACATTTTCGTTGTACACTAAAGAAATGTACATCAAAACATACACATTTTCATTGTACAGACAAGAAATGTATATCAAAACTTACACATTTTCATTGTGCACTCAAGAAATGTACAACAAAACTTACACATTTTCATTGTATATACAAGAAATGTACATCAAAACTTACACATTTTCATTGTGCACTCAAGAAATGTACATCAAACTTACACATTTTCATTGTATATACAAGAAATGTACCTCAAAACTTACACATTTTCATTGTACATACAAGAAGTGTACATCAGAACTACACATTTTCTTTGTATATACAACAAATGTACTTCAAAACATACACATCTTCATTGTATATACAAGAATGTACATCAAAACTTACACATTTTCATTGTACATACAAGAAATGTACATCAAAGCATACACATTTTCATTGTATATACAAGAAATGTACATCAAAACTTACACATTTTCATTGTACACTCAAGAAATGTGCTTCAAAACATACACATTTTCATTTTATAAACAAGAATGTACATCAAAACTTACACATTTTCATTGTACATACGAGAAATGTACATCAAAACATACACATTTTCATTGTATATACAAGAAATGTACATCAATACTCACACATTTTCATTGTATATACAAGAAATGCACATCAAAACTTACACATTTTCATTGTATATACAAGAAATGTACATCTAAACATACACATTTTCATTGTACATTCAAGAAATGTACATAGAAACTTACACATTTTCATTGTATATACAACAAATGTACTTCAAAACATACACATTTTCATTGTATATACAAGGAATGTACATCAAAACATACACATTTTCGTTGTATATACAAGAAATGTACATCAATACTCACACATTTTCATTGTATATACAAGAAATGCACATCAAAACTTACACATTTTCACTGTAAATACAAGAAATGTACATCAAAACTTACACATTTTCATTGTATATACAAGAAATGTACATAAAAACAAACCTTTTCATTGTATATACAAGAAATGTACAGCAAAACAAACCTTTTCATTGTGTATACAAGAAATGTACATTAAACTTACACATTTTCATTGTATATACAAGCAATGTACATCAAAACAAACCTTTTCATTGTATATACAAGAAATGTACATCAAAACAAACCTTTTCATTGAATATACAAGAAATGTACATCAAAACTTACACATTTTCATTGTATATACTAGAAACGTACATCAAAACGTACACATTTTCATTGTATATACAAGAAATGTACATCAATACATACACATTTTCATTGTATATACAAGAATGGAAAACAAAACTTACACATTTTCATTGTACATACAAGAAATGTACTTCAAAACATACACATTTTCATTGTATATACAATAAATGTACATCAAAACTTACACATTTTCATTGTATATACAAGAAATGTACATCAAAACTACACTTTTTCGTTGTACACTAAAGAAATGTACATCAAAACATAGACTTTCATTGTACAGACAAGAAATGTACATCAAAACTTACACATTTTTATAGTATATACAAGAAATGCACATCAAAACTTACACATTTTCATTGTATATACAAGAAATGTACATCTAAACATACACATTTTCATTGTATATACAAGAAATGTACATCTAAACATACACATTTTCATTGTATATACAAGAAATGTACATCAATACTCACACATTTTCATTGTATATACAAGAAATGCACATCAAAACTTACACATCTTCATTGTATATACAAGAAATGTACATCTAAACATACACATTTTCATTGTACACTCAAGAAATGTACATAGAAACTTACACATTTTCATTGTATATACAAGAAATGTACATCAATACTAACACATTTTCATTGTATATACAAGAAATGCACATCAAAACTTACACATTTTCATTGTAAATACAAGAAATGTACATCAATACTCACACATTTTCATTGTATATACAAGAAATGCACATCAAAACTTACACATTTTCATTGTAAATACAAGAAATGTACATCAAAACTTACATATTTTCATTGTATATACAAGAAATGTACATCAAAACTTACACATTTTCATTGTAAATACAAGAAATGTAAATCAAAACTTACACATTTTCATTGTATATACAAGAAATGTACATCAAATCTTACACATTTTCATTGTATATACAAGGAATGTACATCAAAACATACACATTTTCATTGTATATACAAGAAATGTACATCAATACATACACATTTTCATTGTATATAAAAGAATGGAAAACAAAACTTACACATTTTCATTGTACATACAAGAAATGTACTTCAAAACACACACATTTTCATTGTATATACAATAAATGTACATCAAAACTTACACATTTTCATTGCATATACAAGAAATGTACATCAAAACTACACTTTTTCGTTGTACACTAAAGAAATGTACATCAAAACATATAGATTTTCATTGTACAGACAAGAAATGTACATCAAAACTTACACATTTTCATTATACATACAAGAAATGTACTTCAAAACATACACATTTTCATTGTATATACAAGAAATGTACATCAAAACTTACACATTTTCATTGTACATACAAGAAGTGTACATCAAAACTACACATTTTCTTTGTATATACAACAAATGTACTTCAAAACATACACATCTTCATTGTATATACAAGAATGTACATCAAAACTTACACATTTTAATTGTACATACAAGAAATGTACATCCAGGCATACACATTTTCATTGTATATACAAGAAATGTACATCAAAACTTACACATTTTCATTGTACACTCAAGAAATGTGCTTCAAAACATACACATTTTCATTTTATAAACAAGAATGTACATCAAAACTTACACATTTTCATTGTACATACAAGAAATGTACATCAAAACATACACATTTTCATTGTATATACAAGAAATGTACATCAAAACATACACATTTTCATTGTATATACAAGAAATGTACAACAAAACTTACACATTTTCATTGTATATACAAGAAATGTACATCAAAACATACACATTTTCATTGTAAATACAAGAAATGTACATCAAAACATACACATTTTCATTGTACATACAAGAAATGTACATCAAATCTTACACATTTTCATTGTATATACAAGGAATGTACATCAAAACATACACATTTTCATTGTATATACCAGAAATGTACATCAATACTCACACATTTTCATTGTATATACAAGGAATGTACATCAAAACTTACACATTTTCATTGTATATACAAGAAATGTACATCAAAACTACACATTTTCGTTGCACACTAAAGAAATGTACATCAAAACATACACATTTTCATTGTACAGACAAGAAATGTAAATCAAAACTTACACATTTTCATTGTATATACAAGAAATGTAAATCAAAACTTACACATTTTCATTGTATATTCAAGAGATGTACATCAAAACTACACATTTTAATTGTATATACTAGAAATGTACAGCAAAACTTACACATGTTCATTGTATATACAAGAAATGTAGATCAAAACATACACACTTTCATTGTACACTCAAGAAATGTACATCAAAACATACACATTTTAATTGTATATACAAGGAATGTACATCAAAACATACACATTTTCATTGTATATACTGGAAATGTACATCAAAACTTACACATTTTCATTGTATATACAAGAAATGTAAATCAAAGCTTACACATTTTCATTGTATATACAAGAAATGTACATCAAAACATACACATTTTCATTGTATATACAAGAAATGTACATCAAAACATACACAATTTCATTGTACACTCAAGAAATGTACATCAAAACATACACATTCTCATTGTATATACAAGAAATGTACCTCAAAACTTACACATTCTCATTGTATATACAAGAAATGTACATCAAAACATACACACTTTCATTGTACACTTAAGAAATGTACATCAAAACATACACATTCTCATTGTATATAAAAGAAATGTACCTCAAAACTTACACATTTTCATTGTATATACAAGAAATGTACATCAAAGCTGCACATTTTCATCGTAAATACTAGAAATGTACATCAAAACTTACACATGTTCATTGTATATACAAGAAATGTACATCAAAACTACACATTTTCGTTGTACACTAAAGAAATGTACATCAAAACATACACATTTTCATTGTACAGACAAGAAATGTATATCAAAACTTACACATTTTCATTGTATATACAAGAAATGTACATCAAAACTTACACATTTTCATTGTGCACTCAAGAAATGTACATCAAAACTTACACATTTTCATTGTATATACAAGAAATGTACATCAAAACTTACACATTTTCATTGTGCACTCAAGAAATGTACATCAAAACTTACACATTTTCATTGTATATACAAGAAATGTACCTCAAAACTTACACATTTTCATTGTACATACAAGAAGTGTACATCAAAACTACACATTTTCTTTGTATATACAACAAATGTACTTCAAAACATACACATCTTCATTGTATATACAAGAATGTACATCAAAACTTACACATTTTAATTGTACATACAAGAAATGTACATCAAAGCATACACATTTTCATTGTATATACAAGAAATGTACATCAAAACTTACACATTTTCATTGTCCACTCAAGAAATGTGCTTCAAAACATACACATTTTCATTTTATAAACAAGAATGTACATCAAAACTTACACATTTTCATTGTACATACAAGAAATGTACATCAAAACATACACATTTTCATTGTATATACAAGAAATGTACATCAATACTCACACATTTTCATTGTATATACAAGAAATGCACATCAAAACTTACACATTTTCATTGTATATACAAGAAATGTACATCTAAACATACACATTTTCATTGTACATTCAAGAAATGTACATAGAAACTTACACATTTTCATTGTATATACAACAAATGTACTTCAAAACATACACATTTTCATTGTATATACAAGGAATGTACTTCAAAACATACACATTTTCGTTGTATATACAAGAAATGTACATCAATACTCACACATTTTCATTGTATATACAAGAAATACACATCAAAACTTACATATTTTCATTGTATATACAAGAAATGTACATCAAAACTTACACATTTTCATTGTAAATACAAGAAATGTAAATCAAAACTTACACATTTTCATTGTATATACAAGAAATGTACATCAAATCTTACACATTTTCATTGTATATACAAGGAATGTACATCAAAACATACACATTTTCATTGTATATACAAGAAATGTACATCAATACATACACATTTTCATTGTATATAAAAGAATGGAAAACAAAACTTACACATTTTCATTGTACATACAAGAAATGTACTTCAAAACACACACATTTTCATTGTATATACAATAAATGTACATCAAAACTTACACATTTTCATTGTATATACAAGAAATGTACATCAAAACTACACTTTTTCGTTGTACACTAAAGAAATGTACATCAAAACATATAGATTTTCATTGTACAGACAAGAAATGTACATCAAAACTTACACAATTTCATTGTACATACAAGACATGTACTTCAAAACATACACATTTTCATTGTATATACAAGAAATGTACATCAAAACTTACACATTTTCATTGTACATACAAGAAGTGTACATCAAAACTACACATTTTCTTTGTATATACAACAAATGTACTTCAAAACATACACATCTTCATTGTATATACAAGAATGTACATCAAAACTTACACATTTTAATTGTACATACAAGAAATGTACATCAAAGCATACACATTTTCATTGTATATACAAGAAATGTACATCAAAACTTACACATTTTCATTGTACACTCAAGAAATGTGCTTCAAAACATACACATTTTCATTTTATAAACAAGAATGTACATCAAAACTTACACATTTTCATTGTACATACAAGAAATGTACATCAAAACATACACATTTTCATTGTATATACAAGAAATGTACATCAAAACATACACATTTTCATTGTATACACAAAAAATATACAACAAAACTTACACATTTTCATTGTATATACAAGAAATGTACATAAAAAAATACACATTTTCATTGTAAATACAAGAAATGTACATCAAAACATACACATTTTCATTGTACATACAAGAAATGTACATCAAATCTTACACATTTTCATTGTATATACAAGGAATGTACATCAAAACATACACATTTTCATTGTATATACAAGAAATGTACATCAATACTCACACATTTTCATTGTATATACAAGGAATGTACATCAAAACTTACACATTTTCATTGTATATACAAGAAATGTACATCAAAACTACACATTTTCGTTGCACACTAAAGAAATGTACATCAAAACATACACATTTTCATTGTACAGACAAGAAATGTAAATCAAAACTTACACATTTTCATTGTATATACAAGAAATGTAAATCAAAACTTACTCATTTTCATTGTATATTCAAGAGATGTACATCAAAACTACACATTTTAATTGTATATACTAGAAATGTACAGCAAAACTTACACATGTTCATTGTATATACAAGAAATGTAGATCAAAACATACACACTTTCATTGTACACTCAAGAAATGTACATAAAAACATACACATTTTTATTGTATATACTGGAAATGTACATCAAAACTTACACATTTTCATTGTATATACAAGAAATGTAAATCAAAGCTTACACATTTTCATTGTATATACAAGAAATGTACATCAAAACATACACATTTTCATTGTATATACAAGAAATGTACATCAAAACATACACAATTTCATTGTACACTCAAGAAATGTACATCAAAACATACACATTCTCATTGTATATACAAGAAATGTACCTCAAAACTTACACATTTTCATTGTATATACAAGAAATGTACATCAAAACATACACACTTTCATTGTACACTTAAGAAATGTACATCAAAACATACACATTCTCATTGTATATAAAAGAAATGTACCTCAAAACTTACACATTTTCATTGTATATACAAGAAATGTACATCAAAGCTGCACATTTTCATCGTAAATACTAGAAATGTACATCAAAACTTACACATGTTCATTGTATATACAAGAAATGTACATCAAAACTACACATTTTCGTTGTACACTAAAGAAATGTACATCAAAACATACACATTTTCATTGTACAGACAAGAAATGTATATCAAAACTTACACATTTTCATTGTATATACAAGAAATGTACATCAAAACTTACACATTTTCATTGTGCACTCAAGAAATGTACATCAAAACTTACACATTTTCATTGTATATACAAGAAATGTACACCAAAACTTACACATTTTCATTGTGCACTCAAGAAATGTACATCAAAACTTACACATTTTCATTGTATATACAAGAAATGTACCTCAAAACTTACACATTTTCATTGTACATACAAGAAGTGTACATCAAAACTACACATTTTCTTTGTATATACAACAAATGTACTTCAAAACATACACATCTTCATTGTATATACAAGAATGTACATCAAAACTTACACATTTTCATTGTACATACAAGAAATGTACATCAAAGAATACACATTTTCATTGTATATACAAGAAATGTACATCAAAACTTACACATTTTCATTGTACACTCAAGAAATGTGCTTCAAAACATACACATTTTCATTTTATAAACAAGAATGTACATCAAAACTTACACATTTTCATTGTACATACAAGAAATGTACATCAAAACATACACATTTTCATTGTATATACAAGAAATGTGCATCAATACTCACACATTTTCATTGTATATACAAGAAATGCACATCAAAACTTACACATTTTCATTGTATATACAAGAAATGTACATCTAGACATACACATTTTCATTGTACATTCAAGAAATGTACATAGAAACTTACACATTTTCATTGTATATACAACAAATGTACTTCAAAACATACACATTTTCATTGTATATACAAGGAATGTACTTCAAAACATACACATTTTCGTTGTATATACAAGAAATGTACATCAATACTCACACATTTTCATTGTATATACAAGAAATGCACATCAAAACTTACATATTTTCATTGTATATACAAGAAATGTACATCAAAACTTACACATTTTCATTGTAAATACAAGAAATGTAAATCAAAACTTACACATTTTCATTGTATATACAAGAAATGTACATCAAATCTTACACATTTTCATTGTACATACAAGAAATGTACTTCAAAATACACACATTTTCATTGTATATACAAGAAATGTACATCAAAACTACACTTTTTCGTTGTACACTAAAGAAATGTACATCAAAACATATAGATTTTCATTGTACAGACAAGAAATGTACATCAAAACTTACACATTTTCATTGTACATACAAGAAATGTACTTCAAAACATACACATTTTCATCGTATATACAAGAAATGTACATCAAAACTTACACATTTTCAATGTACATACAAGAAGTGTACATCAAAACTACACATTTTCTTTGTATATACAACAAATGTACTTCAAAACATACACATCTTCATTGTATATACAAGAATGTACATCAAAACTTACACATTTTAATTGTACATACAAGAAATGTACATCAAAGCATACACATTTTCATTGTATATACAAGAAATGTACATCAAAACTTACACATTTTCATTGTACACTCAAGAAATGTGCTTCAAAACATACACATTTTCATTTTATAAACAAGAATGTACATCAAAACTTACACATTTTCATTGTACATACAAGAAATGTACATCAAAACATACACATTTTCATTGTATATACAAGAAATGTACATCAAAACATACACATTTTCATTGTATATACAAGAAATGTACAACAAAACTTACACATTTTCATTGTATATACAAGGAATGTACATCAAAACATACATATTTTCATTGTACATACAAGAAATGTACATCAAAACAGACACATTTTCATTGTAAATACAAGAAATGTACATCAAAACTTACACATTTTCATTGTACATACAAGAAATGTACATCAAAACTTACACATGTTCATTGTATATTCAAGAAATGTACATCAAAACTACACATTTTCATTATATATACTAGAAACGTACATCAAAACTTACACATTTTCATTGTATATACAAGAAATGTACATCAAAACATACACATTTTCATTGTATATACAAGAAATGTACATCTAAACTTACACATTTTCATTGTATATACAAGAAATGTACATCAAATCTTACACATTTTCATTGTATATATAAGGAATGTACATCATAACATACACATTTTCATTGTATATACAAGAAATGTACATCAATACATACACATTTTCATTGTATATAAAAGAATGGAAAACAAAACTTACACATTTTCATTGTACATACAAGAAATGTACTTCAAAACACACACACATTTTCATTGTATATACAATAAATGTACATCAAAACTTACAGATTTTCATTGTATATAAGAGAAATGTACATCAAAACTACACTTTTTCGTTGTACACTAAAGAAATGTACATCAAAACATATAGATTTTCATTGTACGGACAAGAAATGTACATCAAAACTTACACATTTTCATTGTACATACAAGAAATGTACTTCAAAACATACACATTTTCATTGTATATACAAGAAATGTACATCAAAACTTACACATTTTCATTGTACATACAAGAAGTGTACATCAAAACTACACATTTTCTTTGTATATACAACAAATGTACTTCAAAACATACACATCTTCATTGTATATACAAGAATGTACATCAAAACTTATACATTTTAATTGTACATACAAGAAATGTGCTTCAAAACATACACATTTTCATTTTATAAACAAGAATGTACATCAAAACTTACACATTTTCATTGTACATACAAGAAATGTACATCAAAACATACACATTTTCATTGTATATACAAGAAATGTACATCAAAACATACACATTTTCATTGTATATACAAGAAATGTACAACAAAACTTACACATTTTCATTGTATATACAAGAAATGTACATCAAAACATACACATTTTCATTGTAAATACAAGAAATGTACATCAAAACATACACATTTTCATTGTACATACAAGAAATGTACATCAAATCTTACACATTTTCATTGTATATACAAGGAATGTACATCAAAACATACACATTTTCATTGTATATACAAGAAATGTACATCAATACTCACACATTTTCATTGTATATACAAGGAATGTACATCAAAACTTACACATTTTCATTGTATATACAAGAAATGTACATCAAAACTACACATTTTCGTTGCACACTAAAGAAATGTACATCAAAACATACACATTTTCATTGTACAGACAAGAAATGTAAATCAAAACTTACACATTTTCATTGTATATACAAGAAATGTAAATCAAAACTTACACATTTTCATTGTATATTCAAGAGATGTACATCAAAACTACACATTTTAATTGTATATACTAGAAATGTACAGCAAAACTTACACATGTTCATTGTATATACAAGAAATGTAGATCAAAACATACACACTTTCATTGTACACTCAAGAAATGTACATCAAAAGATACACATTTTAATTGTATATACAAGGAATGTACATCAAAACATACACATTTTCATTGTATATACTGGAAATGTACATCAAAACTTACACATTTTCATTGTATATACAAGAAATGTAAATCAAAGCTTACACATTTTCATTGTATATACAAGAAATGTACATCAAAACATACACATTTTCATTGTATATACAAGAAATGTACATCAAAACATACACAATTTCATTGTACACTCAAGAAATGTACATCAAAACATACACATTCTCATTGTATATACAAGAAATGTACCTCAAAACTTACACATTTTCATTGTATATACAAGAAATGTACATCAAAACATACACACTTTCATTGTACACTTAAGAAATGTACATCAAAACATACACATTCTCATTGTATATAAAAGAAATGTACCTCAAAACTTACACATTTTCATTGTATATACAAGAAATGTACATCAAAGCTGCACATTTTCATCGTAAATACTAGAAATGTACATCAAAACTTACACATGTTCATTGTATATACAAGAAATGTACATCAAAACTACACATTTTCGTTGTAGACTAAAGAAATGTACATCAAAACATACACATTTTCATTGTACAGACAAGAAATGTATATCAAAACTTACACATTTTCATTGTATATACAAGAAATGTACATCAAAACTTACACATTTTCATTGTGCACTCAAGAAATGTACATCAAAACTTACACATTTTCATTATATATACAAGAAATGTACATAAAAACTTACACATTTTCACTGTGCACTCAAGAAATGTACATCAAAACTTACATATTTTCATTGTATATACAAGAAATGTACATCAAAACTACACTTTTTCGTTGTACACTAAAGAAATGTACATCAAAACATATAGATTTTCATTGTACGGACAAGAAATGTACATCAAAAATTACACATTTTCATTGTACATACAAGAAATGTACTTCAAAACATACACATTTTCATTGTATATACAAGAAATGTACATCAAAACTTACACATTTTCATTGTACATACAAGAAGTGTACATCAAAACTACACATTTTCTTTGTATATACAACAAATGTACTTCAAAACATACACATCTTCATTGTATATACAAGAATGTACATCAAAACTTATACATTTTAATTGTACATACAAGAAATGTACATCAAAGCATACACATTTTCATTGTATATACAAGAAATGTACATCAAAACTTACACATTTTCATTGTAACCTCAAGAAATGTGCTTCAAAACATACACATTTTCATTTTATAAACAAGAATGTACATCAAAACTTACACATTTTCATTGTACATACAAGAAATGTACATCAAAACATACACATTTTCATTGTATATACAAGAAATGTACATCAAAACATACACATTTTCATTGTATATACAAGAAATGTACAACAAAACTTACACATTTTCATTGTATATACAAGAAATGTACATCAAAACATACACATTTTCATTGTAAATACAAGAAATGTACATCAAAACATACACATTTTCATTGTACATACAAGAAATGTACATCAAATCTTACACATTTTCATTGTATATACAAGGAATGTACATCAAAACATACACATTTTCATTGTATATACAAGAAATGTACATCAATACTCACACATTTTCATTGTATATACAAGGAATGTACATCAAAACTTACACATTTTCATTGTATATACAAGAAATGTACATAAAAACTACACATTTTCGTTGCACACTAAAGAAATGTACATCAAAACATACACATTTTCATTGTACAGACAAGAAATGTAAATCAAAACTTACACATTTTCATTGTATATACAAGAAATGTAAATCAAAACTTACAGATTTTCATTGTATATTCAAGAGATGTACATCAAAACTACACATTTTAATTGTATATACTAGAAATGTACAGCAAAACTTACACATGTTCATTGTATATACAAGAAATGTAGATCAAAACATACACACTTTCATTGTACACTCAAGAAATGTACATCAAAACATACACATTTTAATTGTATATACAAGGAATGTACATCAAAACATACACATTTTCATTGTATATACTGGAAATGTACATCAAAACTTACACATTTTCATTGTATATACAAGAAATGTAAATCAAAGCTTACATATTTTCATTGTATATACAAGAAATGTACATCAAAACATACACATTTTCATTGTATATACAAGACATGTACATCAAAACATACACAATTTCATTGTACACTCAAGAAATGTACATCAAAACATACACATTCTCATTGTATATACAAGAAATGTACCTCAAAACTTACACATTTTCATTGTATATACAAGAAATGTACATCAAAACATACACACTTTCATTGTACACTTAAGAAATGTACATCAAAACATACACATTCTCATTGTATATAAAAGAAATGTACCTCAAAACTTACACATTTTCATTGTATATACAAGAAATGTACATCAAAGCTGCACATTTTCATCGTAAATACTAGAAATGTACATCAAAACTTACACATGTTCATTGTATATACAAGAAATGTACATCAAATCTTACACATTTTCATTGTATATATAAGGAATGTACATCATAACATACACATTTTCATTGTATATACAAGAAATGTACATCAATACATACACATTTTCATTGTATATAAAAGAATGGAAAACAAAACTTACACATTTTCATTGTACATACAAGAAATGTACTTCAAAACACACACACATTTTCATTGTATATACAATAAATGTACATCAAAACTTACAGATTTTCATTGTATATAAGAGAAATGTACATCAAAACTACACTTTTTCGTTGTACACTAAAGAAATGTACATCAAAACATATAGATTTTCATTGTACGGACAAGAAATGTACATCAAAACTTACACATTTTCATTGTACATACAAGAAATGTACTTCAAAACATACACATTTTCATTGTATATACAAGAAATGTACATCAAAACTTACACATTTTCATTGTACATACAAGAAGTGTACATCAAAACTACACATTTTCTTTGTATATACAACAAATGTACTTCAAAACATACACATCTTCATTGTATATACAAGAATGTACATCAAAACTTATACATTTTAATTGTACATACAAGAAATGTGCTTCAAAACATACACATTTTCATTTTATAAACAAGAATGTACATCAAAACTTACACATTTTCATTGTACATACAAGAAATGTACATCAAAACATACACATTTTCATTGTATATACAAGAAATGTACATCAAAACATACACATTTTCATTGTATATACAAGAAATGTACAACAAAACTTACACATTTTCATTGTATATACAAGAAATGTACATCAAAACTTACACATTTTCATTATATATACAAGAAATGTACATAAAAACTTACACATTTTCACTGTGCACTCAAGAAATGTACATCAAAACTTACATATTTTCATTGTATATACAAGAAATGTACATCAAAACTACACTTTTTCGTTGTACACTAAAGAAATGTACATCAAAACATAGATTTTCATTGTACGGACAAGAAATGTACATCAAAACTTACACATTTTCATTGTACATACAAGAAATGTACTTCAAAACATACACATTTTCATTGTATATACAAGAAATGTACATCAAAACTTACACATTTTCATTGTACATACAAGAAGTGTACATCAAAACTACACATTTTCTTTGTATATACAACAATTGTACTTCAAAACATACACATCTTCATTGTATATACAAGAATGTACATCAAAACTTATACATTTTAATTGTACATACAAGAAATGTACATCAAAGCATACACATTTTCATTGTATATACAAGAAATGTACATCAAAACTTACACATTTTCATTGTACACTCAAGAAATGTGCTTCAAAACATACACATTTTCATTTTATAAACAAGAATGTACATCAAAACTTACACATTTTCATTGTACATACAAGAAATGTACATCAAAACATACACATTTTCATTGTATATACAAGAAATGTACATCAAAACATACACATTTTCATTGTATATACAAGAAATGTACAACAAAACTTACACATTTTCATTGTATATACAAGAAATGTACATCAAAACATACACATTTTCATTGTAAATACAAGAAATGTACATCAAAACATACACATTTTCATTGTACATACAAGAAATGTACATCAAATCTTACACATTTTCATTGTATATACAAGGAATGTACATCAAAACATACACATTTGCATTGTATATACAAGAAATGTACATCAATACTCACACATTTTCATTGTATATACAAGGAATGTACATCAAAACTTACACATTTTCATTGTATATACAAGAAATGTACATAAAAACTACACATTTTCGTTGCACACTAAAGAAATGTACATCAAAACATACACATTTTCATTGTACAGACAAGAAATGTAAATCAAAACTTACACATTTTCATTGTATATACAAGAAATGTAAATCAAAACTTACACATTTTCATTGTATATTCAAGAGATGTACATCAGAACTACACATTTTAATTGTATATACTAGAAATGTACAGCAAAACTTACACATGTTCATTGTATATACAAGAAATGTAGATCAAAACATACACACTTTCATTGTACACTCAAGAAATGTACATCAAAACATACACATTTTAATTGTATATACAAGGAATGTACATCAAAACATACACATTTTCATTGTATATACTGGAAATGTACATCAAAACTTACACATTTTCATTGTATATACAAGAAATGTAAATCAAAGCTTACATATTTTCATTGTATATACAAGAAATGTACATCAAAACATACACATTTTCATTGTATATACAAGACATGTACATCAAAACATACACAATTTCATTGTACACTCAAGAAATGTACATCAAAACATACACATTCTCATTGTATATACAAGAAATGTACCTCAAAACTTACACATTTTCATTGTATATACAAGAAATGTACATCAAAACATACACACTTTCATTGTACACTTAAGAAGTGTACATCAAAACATACACATTCTCATTGTATATAAAAGAAATGTACCTCAAAACTTACACATTTTCATTGTATATACAAGAAATGTACATCAAAGCTGCACATTTTCATCGTAAATACTAGAAATGTACATCAAAACTTACACATGTTCATTGTATATACAAGAAATGTACATCAAAACTACACATTTTCGTTGTACACTAAAGAAATGTACATCAAAACATATACATTTTCATTGTACAGACAAGAAATGTATATCAAAACTTACACATTTTCATTGTACATACAAGAAATGTACATCAAAACTTACACATTTTCATTGTGCACTCAAGAAATGTACATCAAAACTTACACATTTTCATTGTATATACAAGAAATGTACATCAAAACTTACACATTTTCATTGTGCACTCAAGAAATGTACATCAAAACTTACACATTTTCATTGTATATACAAGAAATGTACCTCAAAACTTACACATTTTCATTGTACATACAAGAAGTGTACATCAAAACTACACATTTTCTTTGTATATACAACAAATGTACTTCAAAACATACACATCTTCATTGTATATACAAGAATGTACATCAAAACTTACACATTTTCATTGTACATACAAGAAATGTACATCAAAGCATACACATTTTCATTGTATATACAAGAAATGTACATCAAAACTTACACATTTTCATTGTACACTCAAGAAATGTGCTTCAAAACATACACATTTTCATTTTATAAACAAGAATGTACATCAAAACTTACACATTTTCATTGTACATACAAGAAATGTACATCAAAACATACACATTTTCATTGTATATACAAGAAATGTACATCAATACTCACACATTTTCATTGTATATACAAGAAATGCACATCAAAACTTACACATTTTCATTGTATATACAAGAAATGTACATCTAAACATACACATTTTCATTGTACATTCAAGAAATGTACATAGAAACTTACACATTTTCATTGTATATACAACAAATGTACTTCAAAATATACACATTTTCATTGTATATACAAGGAATGTACTTCAAAACATACACATTTTCGTTGTATATACAAGAAATGTACATCAATACTCACACATTTTCATTGTATATACAAGAAATGCACATCAAAACTTACATATTTTCATTGTATATACAAGAAATGTACATCAAAACTTACACATTTTCATTGTAAATACAAGAAATGTAAATCAAAACTTACACATTTTCATTGTATATACAAGAAATGTACATCAAATCTTACACATTTTCATTGTATATACAAGGAATGTACATCAAAACATACACATTTTCATTGTATATAAAAGAAATGTACATCAATACATACACATTTTCATTGTTTATAAAAGAATGGAAAACAAAACTTACACATTTTCATTGTACATACAAGAATTGTACTTCAAAACACACACATTCTCATTGTATATACAATAAATGTACATCAAAACTTACACATTTTCATTGTATATACAAGAAATGTACATCAAAACTACACTTTTTCGTTGTACACTAAAGAAATGTACATCAAAACATATAGATTTTCATTGTACAGACAAGAAATGTACATCAAAACTTACATATTTTCATTGTACATACAAGAAATGTACTTCAAAACATACACATTTTCATTGTATATACAAGAAATGTACATCAAAACTTACACATTTTCATTGTACATACAAGAAGTGTACATCAAAACTACACATTCTCTTTGTATATACAACAAATGTACTTCAAAACATACACATCTTCATTGTATATATAAGAATGTACATCAAAACTTACACATTTTAACTGTACATACAAGAAATGTACATCAAAGCATACACATTTTCATTGTATATACAAGAAATGTACATCAAAACTTACACATTTTCATTGTACACTCAAGAAATGTGCTTCAAAACATACACATTTTCATTTTATAAACAAGAATGTACATCAAAACTCACACATTTTCATTGTACATACAAGAAATGTACATCAAAACATACACATTTTCATTGTATATACAAGAAATGTACATCAAAACATACACATTTTCATTGTATATACAAGAAATGTACAACAAAACTTACACATTTTCATTGAATATACAAGGAATGTACATCAAAACATACATATTTTCATTGTACATACAAGAAATGTACATCAAAACATACACATTTTCATTGTAAATACAAGAAATGTACATCAAAACATACACATTTTCATTGTACATACAAGAAATGTACATCAAATCTTACACATTTTCATTGTATATACAAGGAATGTACATCAAAACATACACATTTTCATTGTATATACAAGAAATGTACATCAATACTCACACATTTTCATTGTATATACAAGGAATGTACATCAAAACTTACACATTTTCATTGTATATACAAGAAATGTACATCAAAACTACACATTTTCGTTGCACACTAAAGAAATGTACATCAAAACATACACATTTTCATTGTACAGACAAGAAATGTAAATCAAAACTTACACATTTTCATTGTATATACAAGAAATGTAAATCAAAACTTACACATTTTCATTGTATATTCAAGAGATGTACATCAAAACTACACATTTTAATTGTATATACTAGAAATGTACAGCAAAACATACACATGTTCATTGTATATACAAGAAATGTAGATCAAAACATACACACTTTCATTGTACACTCAAGAAATGTACATCAAAACATACACATTTTAATTGTATATACAAGGAATGTACATCAAAGCATACACATTTTCATTGTATATACTGGAAATGTACATCAAAACTTACACATTTTCATTGTATATACAAGAAATGTAAATCAAAGCTTACACATTTTCATTGTATATACAAGAAATGTACATCAAAACATACACATTTTCATTGTATATACAAGAAATGTACATCAAAACATACACAATTTCATTGTACACTCAAGAAATGTACATCAAAACATACACATTCTCATTGTATATACAAGAAATGTACCTCAAAACTTACACATTTTCATTGTATATACAAGAAATGTACATCAAAACATACACACTTTCATTGTACACTTAAGAAATGTACATCAAAACATACACAATCTCATTGTATATAAAAGAAATGTACCTCAAAACTTACACATTTTCATTGTATATACAAGAAATGTACATCAAAGCTGCACATTTTCATCGTAAATACTAGAAATGTACATCAAAACTTACACATGTTCATTGTATATACAAGAAATGTACATCAAAACTACACATTTTCGTTGTACACTAAAGAAATGTACATCAAAACATACACATTTTCATTGTACAGACAAGAAATGTATATCAAAACTTACACATTTTCATTGTATATACAAGAAATGTACATCAAAACTTACACATTTTCATTGTGCACTCAAGAAATGTACATCAAAACTTACACATTTTCATTATATATACAAGAAATGTACATCAAAACTTACACATTTTCACTGTGCACTCAAGAAATGTACATCAAAACTTACACATTTTCATTGTATACACAAGAAATGTACCTCAAAACTTACACATTTTCATTGTACATACAAGAAGTGTACATCAAAACTACACATTTTCTTTGTATATACAACAAATGTACTTCAAAACATACACATCTTCATTGTATATACAAGAATGTACATCAAAACTTACACATTTTCATTGTACATACAAGAAATGTACATCAAAACATACACATTTTCATTGTATATACAAGAAATGCACATCAAAACCTACACATTTTCATTGTATATACAAGAAATGTACATCTAAACATACACATTTTCATTGTACATTCAAGAAATGTACATAGAAACTTACACATTTTCATTGTATATACAACAAATGTACTTCAAAACATACACATTTTCATTGTATATACAAGGAATGTACATCAAAACATACACATTTTCGTTGTATATACAAGAAACGTACATCAATACTCACACATTTTCATTGTATATACAAGAAATGCACATCAAAACTTACACATTTTCACTGTAAATACAAGAAATGTACCTCAAAACTTACACATTTTCATTGTATATACAAGAAATGTACATCAAAACAAACCTTTTCATTGTGTATACAAGAAATGTACATCAAAACTTACACATTTTCATTGTATATACAAGAAATGTACATCAAAACAAACCTTTTCATTGTATATACAAGAAATGTACATCAAAACAAACCCTTTCATTGAATATACAAGAAATGTACATCAAAACTTACACATTTTCATTGTATATACTAGAAACGTACATCAAAACGTACACATTTTCATTGTATATACAAGAAATGTACATCAAAATCCTACACTTTTCATTGTATATACAAGAAATGTACATCAAAACTTACACATTTTCATTGTACATACAAGAAATGTACATCAAAACTTACACATGTTCATTGTATATTCAAGAAATGTACATCAAAACTACACATTTTCATTATATATACTAGAAACGTACATCAAAACTTACACATTTTCATTGTATATACAAGAAATGTACATCAAAACATACACATTTTCATTGTATATACAAGAAATGTACATCTAAACATACACATTTTCATTGTATATACAAGAAATGTACATCAATACTCACACATTTTCATTGTATATACAAGAAATGCACATCAAAACTTACACATTTTCATTGTATATACAAGAAATGTACATCTAAACATACACATTTTCATTGTACACTCAAGAAATGTACATAGAAACTTACACATTTTCATTGTATATACAAGAAATGTACATCAATACTCACACATTTTCATAGTATATACAAGAAATGCACATCAAAACTTACACATTTTCATTGTAAATACAAGAAATGTACATCAAAACTTACATATTTTCATTGTATATACAAGAAATGTACATCAAAACTTACACATTTTCATTGTAAATACAAGAAATGTAAATCAAAACTTACACATTTTCATTGTATATACAAGAAATGTACATCAAATCTTACACATTTTCATTGTATATACAAGGAATGTACATCAAAACATACACATTTTCGTTGTATATACAAGAAATGTACATCAATACATACACATTTTCATTGTATATACAAGAATGGAAAACAAAACTTACACATTTTCATTGTACATACAAGAAATGTACTTCAAAACATACACATTTTCATTGTATATACAATAAATGTACATCAAAACTTACACATTTTCATTGTATAGACAAGAATGGTACATCAAAACTACACTTTTTCGTTGTACACTAAAGAAATGTACATCAAAACATATAGATTTTCATTGTACAGACAAGAAATGTACATCAAAACTTACACATTTTCATTGCACATACAAGAAATGTACTTATAAACATACACATTTTCATTGTATATACAAGAAATGTACATCAAAACTTACACATTTTCATTGTACATACAAGAAGTGTACATCAAAACTACACATTTTCTTTGTATATACAACAAATGTACTTCAAAACATACACATTTTCATTGTATATACTAGAAACGTACATCAAAACGTACACATTTTCATTGTATATACAAGAAATGTACATAAAAATCCTACACTTTTCATTGTATATACAAGAAATGTACATCAAAACTTACACATTTTCATTGTACATACAAGAAATGTACATCAAAACTTACACATTTTCATTGTACGTACAAGAAATGTACATCAAAGCATACACATTTTCATTGTATATACAAGAAATGTACATCAAAACTTACATATTTTCATTGTACACTCAAGAAATGTGCTTCAAAACATACACATTTTCATTTTATAAACAAGAATGTACATCAAAACTTACACATTTTCATTGTACATACAAGAAATGTACATCAAAACATACACATTTTCATTGTATATACAAGAAATGTACATCAAAACATACACATTTTCATTGTATATACAAGAAATGTACAACAAAACTTACACATTTTCATTGTATATACAAGAAATGTACATCAAAACATACACATTTTCATTGTATATACTAGAAACGTACATCAAAACGTACACATTTTCATTGTATATACAAGAAATGTACATAAAAATCCTACACTTTTCATTGTATATACAAGAAATGTACATCAAAACTTACACATTTTCATTGTACATACAAGAAATGTACATCAAAACTTACACATGTTCATTGTATATTCAAGAAATGTACATCAAAACTACACATTTTCATTATATATACTAGAAACGTACATCAAAACTTACACATTTTCATTGTATATACAAGAAATGTACATCAAAACATACACATTTTCATTGTATATACAAGAAATGTACATCTAAACTTACACATTTTCATTGTATATACAAGAAATGTACATCAAATCTTACACATTTTCATTGTATATACAAGGAATGTACATCATAACATACACATTTTCATTGTATATACAAGAAATGTACATCAATACATACACATTTTCATTGTATATAAAAGAATGGAAAACAAAACTTACACATTTTCATTGTACATACAAGAAATGTACTTCAAAACACACACATTTTCATTGTATATACAATAAATGTACATCAAAACTTACACATTTTCATTGTATATAAGAGAAATGTACATCAAAACTACACTTTTTCGTTGTACACTAAAGAAATGTACATCAAAACATATAGATGTTCATTGTACGGACAAGAAATGTACATCAAAACTTACACATTTTCATTGTACATACAAGAAATGTACTTCAAAACATACACATTTTCATTGTATATACAAGAAATGTACATCAAAACTTACACATTTTCATTGTACATACAAGAAGTGTACATCAAAACTACACATTTTCTTTGTATATACAACAAATGTACTTCAAAACATACACATCTTCATTGTATATACAAGAATGTACATCAAAACTTATACATTTTAATTGTACATACAAGAAATGTACATCAAAGCATACACATTTTCATTCTATATACAAGAAATGTACATCAAAACTTACACATTTTCATTGTACACTCAAGAAATGTGCTTCAAAACATACACATTTTTATTTTATAAACAAGAATGTACATCAAAACTTACACATTTTCATTGTACATACAAGAAATGTACATCAAAACATACACATTTTCATTGTATATACAAGAAATGTACATCAAAACATACACATTTTCATTGTACATACAAGAAATGTACATCAAATCTTACACATTTTCATTGTATATACAAGGAATGTACATCAAAACATACACATTTTCATTGTATATACAAGAAATGTACATCAATACTCACACATTTTCATTGTATATACAAGGAATGTACATCAAAACTTACACATTTTCATTGTATATACAAGAAATGTACATCAAAACTACACATTTTCGTTGCACACTAAAGAAATGTACATCAAAACATACACATTTTCATTGTACAGACAAGAAATGTAAATCAAAACTTACACATTTTCATTGTATATACAAGAAATGTAAATCAAAACTTACACATTTTCATTGTATATTCAAGAGATGTACATCAAAACTACACATTTTAATTGTATATACTAGAAATGTACAGCAAAACTTACACATGTTCATTGTATATACAAGAAATGTAGATCAAAACATACACACTTTCATTGTACACTCAAGAAATGTACATCAAAACATACACATTTTAATTGTATATACAAGGAATGTACATCAAAACATACACATTTTCATTGTATATACTGGAAATGTACATATAAACTTACACATTTTCATTGTATATACAAGAAATGTAAATCAAAGCTTACACATTTTCATTGTATATACAAGAAATGTACATCAAAACATACACATTTTCATTGTATATACAAGAAATGTACATCAAAACATACACAATTTCATTGTACACTCAAGAAATGTACATCAAAACATACACATTCTCATTGTATATACAAGAAATGTACCTCAAAACTTACACATTTTCATTGTATATACAAGAAATGTACATCAAAACATACACACTTTCATTGTACACTTAAGAAATGTACATCAAAACATACACATTCTCATTGTATATAAAAGAAATGTACCTCAAAACTTACACATTTTCATTGTATATACAAGAAATGTACATCAAAGCTGCACATTTTCATCGTAAATACTAGAAATGTACATCAAAACTTACACATGTTCATTGTATATACAAGAAATGTACATCAAAACTACACATTTTCGTTGTACACTAAAGAAATGTACATCAAAACATACACATTTTCATTGTACAGACAAGAAATGTATATCAAAACTTACACATTTTCATTGTATATACAAGAAATGTACATCAAAACTTACACATTTTCATTGTGCACTCAAGAAATGTACATCAAAACTTACACATTTTCATTATATATACAAGAAATGTACATAAAAACTTACACATTTTCACTGTGCACTCAAGAAATGTACATCAAAACTTACATATTTTCATTGTATATACAAGAAATGTACATCAAAACTACACTTTTTCGTTGTACACTAAAGAAATGTACATCAAAACATATAGATTTTCATTGTACGGACAAGAAATGTACATCAAAACTTACACATTTTCATTGTACATACAAGAAATGTACTTCAAAACATACACATTTTCATTGTATATACAAGAAATGTACATCAAAACTTACACATTTTCATTGTACATACAAGAAGTGTACATCAAAACTACACATTTTCTTTGTATATACAACAAATGTACTTCAAAACATACACATCTTCATTGTATATACAAGAATGTACATCAAAACTTATACATTTTAATTGTACATACAAGAAATGTACATCAAAGCATACACATTTTCATTGTATATACAAGAAATGTACATCAAAACTTACACATTTTCATTGTACACTCAAGAAATGTGCTTCAAAACATACACATTTTCATTTTATAAACAAGAATGTACATCAAAACTTACACATTTTCATTGTACATACAAGAAATGTACATCAAAACATACACATTTTCATTGTATATACAAGAAATGTACATCAAAACATACACATTTTCATTGTATATACAAGAAATGTACAACAAAACTTACACATTTTCATTGTATATACAAGAAATGTACATCAAAACATACACACTTTCATTGTAAATACAAGAAATGTACATCAAAACATACACATTTTCATTGTACATACAAGAAATGTACATCAAATCTTACACATTTTCATTGTATATACAAGGAATGTACATCAAAACATACACATTTTCATTGTATATACAAGAAATGTACATCAATACTCACACATTTTCATTGTATATACAAGGAATGTACATCAAAACTTACACATTTTCATTGTATATACAAGAAATGTACATAAAAACTACACATTTTCGTTGCACACTAAAGAAATGTACATCAAAACATACACATTTTCATTGTACAGACAAGAAATGTAAATCAAAACTTACACATTTTCATTGTATATACAAGAAATGTAAATCAAAACTTACACATTTTCATTGTATATTCAAGAGATGTACATCAAAACTACACATTTTAATTGTATATACTAGAAATGTACAGCAAAACTTACACATGTTCATTGTATATACAAGAAATGTAGATCAAAACATACACACTTTCATTGTACACTCAAGAAATGTACATCAAAACATACACATTTTAATTGTATATACAAGGAATGTACATCAAAACATACACATTTTCATTGTATATACTGGAAATGTACATCAAAACTTACACATTTTCATTGTATATACAAGAAATGTAAATCAAAGCTTACATATTTTCATTGTATATACAAGAAATGTACATCAAAACATACACATTTTCATTGTATATACAAGACATGTACATCAAAACATACACAATTTCATTGTACACTCAAGAAATGTACATCAAAACATACACATTCTCATTGTATATACAAGAAATGTACCTCAAAACTTACACATTTTCATTGTATATACAAGAAATGTACATCAAAACATACACACTTTCATTGTACACTTAAGAAATGTACATCAAAACATACACATTCTCATTGTATATACAAGAAATGTACCTCAAAACTTACACATTTTCATTGTATATAAAAGAAATGTACCTCAAAACTTACACATTTTCATTGTATATACAAGAAATGTACATCAAAGCTGCACATTTTCATCGTAAATACTAGAAATGTACATCAAAACTTACACATGTTCATTGTATATACAAGAAATGTACATCAAAACTACACATTTTCGTTGTACACTAAAGAAATGTACATCAAAACATATACATTTTCATTGTACAGACAAGAAATGTATATCAAAACTTACACATTTTCATTGTATATACAAGAAATGTACATCAAAACTTACACATTTTCATTGTGCACTCAAGAAATGTACATCAAAACTTACACATTTTCATTGTATATACAAGAAATGTACATCAAAACTTACACATTTTCATTGTGCACTCAAGAAATGTACATCAAAACTTACACATTTTCATTGTATATACAAGAAATGTACCTCAAAACTTACACATTTTCATTGTACATACAAGAAGTGTACATCAAAACTACACATTTTCTTTGTATATACAACAAATGTACTTCAAAACATACACATCTTCATTGTATATACAAGAATGTACATCAAAACTTACACATTTTCATTGTACATACAAGAAATGTACATCAAAGCATACACATTTTCATTGTATATACAAGAAATGTACATCAAAACTTACACATTTTCATTGTACACTCAAGAAATGTGCTTCAAAACATACACATTTTCATTTTATAAACAAGAATGTACATCAAAACTTACACATTTTCATTGTACATACAAGAAATGTACATCAAAACATACACATTTTCATTGTATATACAAGAAATGTACATCAATACTCACACATTTTCATTGTATATACAAGAAATGCACATCAAAACTTACACATTTTCATTGTATATACAAGAAATGTACATCTAAACATACACATTTTCATTGTACATTCAAGAAATGTACATAGAAACTTACACATTTTCATTGTATATACAACAAATGTACTTCAAAATATACACATTTTCATTGTATATACAAGGAATGTACTTCAAAACATACACATTTTCGTTGTATATACAAGAAATGTACATCAATACTCACACATTTTCATTGTATATACAAGAAATGCACATCAAAACTTACATATTTTCATTGTATATACAAGAAATGTACATCAAAACTTACACATTTTCATTGTAAATACAAGAAATGTAAATCAAAACTTACACATTTTCATTGTATATACAAGAAATGTACATCAAATCTTACACATTTTCATTGTATATACAAGGAATGTACATCAAAACATACACATTTTCATTGTATATAAAAGAAATGTACATCAATACATACACATTTTCATTGTTTATAAAAGAATGGAAAACAAAACTTACACATTTTCATTGTACATACAAGAAATGTACTTCAAAACACACACATTCTCATTGTATATACAATAAATGTACATCAAAACTTACACATTTTCATTGTATATACAAGAAATGTACATCAAAACTACACTTTTTCGTTGTACACTAAAGAAATGTACATCAAAACATATAGATTTTCATTGTACAGACAAGAAATGTACATCAAAACTTACATATTTTCATTGTACATACAAGAAATGTACTTCAAAACATACACATTTTCATTGTATATACAAGAAATGTACATCAAAACTTACACATTTTCATTGTACATACAAGAAGTGTACATCAAAACTACACATTTTCTTTGTATATACAACAAATGTACTTCAAAACATACACATCTTCATTGTATATATAAGAATGTACATCAAAACTTACACCTTTTAATTGTACATACAAGAAATGTACATCAAAGCATACACATTTTCATTGTATATACAAGAAATGTACATCTAAACATACACATTTTCATTGTACACTCAAGAAATGTACATAGAAACTTACACATTTTCATTGTATATACAAGAAATGTACATCAATACTCACACATTTTCATAGTATATACAAGAAATGCACATCAAAACTTACACATTTTCATTGTAAATACAAGAAATGTACATCAAAACTTACATATTTTCATTGTATATACAAGAAATGTACATCAAAACTTACACATTTTCATTGTAAATACAAGAAATGTAAATCAAAACTTACACATTTTCATTGTATATACAAGAAATGTACATCAAATCTTACACATTTTCATTGTATATACAAGGAATGTACATCAAAACATACACATTTTCGTTGTATATACAAGAAATGTACATCAATACATACACATTTTCATTGTATATACAAGAATGGAAAACAAAACTTACACATTTTCATTGTACATACAAGAAATGTACTTCAAAACATACACATTTTCATTGTATATACAATAAATGTACATCAAAACTTACACATTTTCATTGTATAGACAAGAATGGTACATCAAAACTACACTTTTTCGTTGTACACTAAAGAAATGTACATCAAAACATATAGATTTTCATTGTACAGACAAGAAATGTACATCAAAACTTACACATTTTCATTGCACATACAAGAAATGTACTTCAAAACATACACATTTTCATTGTATATACAAGAAATGTACATCAAAACTTACACATTTTCATTGTACATAAAAGAAGTGTACATCAAAACTACACATTTTCTTTGTATATACAACAAATGTACTTCAAAACATACACATCTTCATTGTATATACAAGAATGTACATCAAAACTTACACATTTTCATTGTACGTACAAGAAATGTACATCAAAGCATACACATTTTCATTGTATATACAAGAAATGTACATCAAAACTTACATATTTTCATTGTACACTCAAGAAATGTGCTTCAAAACATACACATTTTCATTTTATAAACAAGAATGTACATCAAAACTTACACATTTTCATTGTACATACAAGAAATGTACATCAAAACATACACATTTTCATTGTATATACAAGAAATGTACATCAAAACATACACATTTTCATTGTATATACAAGAAATGTACAACAAAATTTACACATTTTCATTGTATATACAAGAAATGTGCATCAAAACATACACATTTTCATTGTATATACTAGAAACGTACATCAAAACGTACACATTTTCATTGTATATACAAGAAATGTACATAAAAATCCTACACTTTTCATTGTATATACAAGGAATGTACATCAAAACATACACATTTTCATTGTATATACAAGAAATATACATCAATACTCACACATTTTCATTGTATATACAAGAAATGCACATCAAAACTTACACATTTTCATTGTATATACAAGAAATGTACATCTAAACATACACATTTTCATTGTACATTCAAGAAATGTACATAGAAACTTACACATTTTCATTGTATATACAACAAATGTACTTCAAAACATACACATTTTCATTGTATATACAAGGAATGTACATCAAAACATACACATTTTCATTCTATATACAAGAAATGTACATCAATACTCACACATTTTCATTGTATATACAAGAAATGCACATCAAAACTTACACATTTTCATTGTATATACAAGAAATGTACATCAAAATCCTACACTTTTCATTGTATATACAAGAAATGTACATCAAAACTTACACATTTTCATTGTATATACAAGAAATGTACATCAAAACTTACACATTTTCATTGTGCACTCAAGAAATGTACATCAAAACTTACACATTTTCATTGTATATACAAGAAATGTACATCAAAACTTACACATTTTCATTGTGCACTCAAGAAATGTACATCAAAACTTACACATTTTCATTGTATATACAAGAAATGTACCTCAAAACTTACACATTTTCATTGTACATACAAGAAGTGTACATCAAAACTACACATTTTCTTTGTATATACAACAAATGTACTTCAAAACATACACATCTTCATTGTATATACAAGAATGTACATCAAAACTTACACATTTTCATTGTACATACAAGAAATGTACATCAAAGCATACACATTTTCATTGTATATACAAGAAATGTACATCAAAACTTACACATTTTCATTGTACACTCAAGAAATGTGCTTCAAAACATACACATTTTCATTTTATAAACAAGAATGTACATCAAAACTTACACATTTTCATTGTACATACAAGAAATGTACATCAAAACATACACATTTTCATTGTATATACAAGAAATGTACATCAATACTCACACATTTTCATTGTATATACAAGAAATGCACATCAAAACTTACACATTTTCATTGTATATACAAGAAATGTACATCTAAACATACACATTTTCATTGTACATTCAAGAAATGTACATAGAAACTTACACATTTTCATTGTATATACAACAAATGTACTTCAAAATATACACATTTTCATTGTATATACAAGGAATGTACTTCAAAACATACACATTTTCGTTGTATATACAAGAAATGTACATCAATACTCACACATTTTCATTGTATATACAAGAAATGCACATCAAAACTTACATATTTTCATTGTATATACAAGAAATGTACATCAAAACTTACACATTTTCATTGTAAATACAAGAAATGTAAATCAAAACTTACACATTTTCATTGTATATACAAGAAATGTACATCAAATCTTACACATTTTCATTGTATATACAAGGAATGTACATCAAAACATACACATTTTCATTGTATATAAAAGAAATGTACATCAATACATACACATTTTCATTGTTTATAAAAGAATGGAAAACAAAACTTACACATTTTCATTGTACATACAAGAAATGTACTTCAAAACACACACATTCTCATTGTATATACCATAAATGTACATCAAAACTTACACATTTTCATTGTATATACAAGAAATGTACATCAAAACTACACTTTTTCGTTGTACACTAAAGAAATGTACATCAAAACATATAGATTTTCATTGTACAGACAAGAAATGTACATCAAAACTTACATATTTTCATTGTACATACAAGAAATGTACTTCAAAACATACACATTTTCATTGTATATACAAGAAATGTACATCAAAACTTACACATTTTCATTGTACATACAAGAAGTGTACATCAAAACTACACATTTTCTTTGTATATACAACAAATGTACTTCAAAACATACACATCTTCATTGTATATATAAGAATGTACATCAAAACTTACACCTTTTAATTGTACATACAAGAAATGTACATCAAAGCATACACATTTTCATTGTATATACAAGAAATGTACATCTAAACATACACATTTTCATTGTACACTCAAGAAATGTACATAGAAACCTACACATTTTCATTGTATATACAAGAAATGTACATCAATACTCACACATTTTCATAGTATATACAAGAAATGCACATCAAAACTTACACATTTTCATTGTAAATACAAGAAATGTACATCAAAACTTACATATTTTCATTGTATATACAAGAAATGTACATCAAAACTTACACATTTTCATTGTAAATACAAGAAATGTAAATCAAAACTTACACATTTTCATTGTATATACAAGAAATGTACATCAAATCTTACACATTTTCATTGTATATACAAGGAATGTACATCAAAACATACACATTTTCGTTGTATATACAAGAAATGTACATCAATACATACACATTTTCATTGTATATACAAGAATGGAAAACAAAACTTACACATTTTCATTGTACATACAAGAAATGTACTTCAAAACATACACATTTTCATTGTATATACAATAATGGTACATCAAAACTTACACATTTTCATTGTATAGACAAGAATGGTACATCAAAACTACACTTTTTCGTTGTACACTAAAGAAATGTACATCAAAACATATAGATTTTCATTGTACAGACAAGAAATGTACATCAAAACTTACACATTTTCATTGCACATACAAGAAATGTACTTCAAAACATACACATTTTCATTGTATATACAAGAAATGTACATCAAAACTTACACATTTTCATTGTACATAAAAGAAGTGTACATCAAAACTACACATTTTCTTTGTATATACAACAAATGTACTTCAAAACATACACATCTTCATTGTATATACAAGAATGTACATCAAAACTTACACATTTTCATTGTACGTACAAGAAATGTACATCAAAGCATACACATTTTCATTGTATATACAAGAAATGTACATCAAAACTTACATATTTTCATTGTACACTCAAGAAATGTGCTTCAAAACATACACATTTTCATTTTATAAACAAGAATGTACATCAAAACTTACACATTTTCATTGTACATACAAGAAATGTACATCAAAACATACACATTTTCATTGTATATACAAGAAATGTACATCAAAACATACACATTTTCATTGTATATACAAGAAATGTACAACAAAATTTACACATTTTCATTGTATATACAAGAAATGTACATCAAAACATACACATTTTCATTGTATATACTAGAAACGTACATCAAAACGTACACATTTTCATTGTATATACAAGAAATGTACATAAAAATCCTACACTTTTCATTGTATATACAAGGAATGTAGATCAAAACATACACATTTTCATTGTATATACAAGAAATGTACATCAATACTCACACATTTTCATTGTATATACAAGAAATGCACATCAAAACTTACACATTTTCATTGTATATACAAGAAATGTACATCTAAACATACACATTTTCATTGTACATTCAAGAAATGTACATAGAAACTTACACATTTTCATTGTATATACAACAAATGTACTTCAAAACATACACATTTTCATTGTATATACAAGGAATGTACATCAAAACATACACATTTTCATTCTATATACAAGAAATGTACATCAATACTCACACATTTTCATTGTATATACAAGAAATGCACATCAAAACTTACACATTTTCATTGTATATACAAGAAATGTACATCAAAATCATACACTTTTCATTGTATATACAAGAAATGTACATCAAAACTTACACATTTTCATTGTACATACAAGAAATGTACATCAAAACTTACACATGTTCATTGTATATTCAAGAAATGTACATCAAAACTACACATTTTCATTATATATACTAGAAACGTACATCAAAACTTACACATTTTCATTGTATATACAAGAAATGTACATCAAAACAAACCTTTTCATTGTATATACAAGAAATGTACAGCAAAACAAACCTTTTCATTGTGTATACAAGAAATGTACATCAAAACTTACACATTTTCATTGTATATACAAGCAATGTACATCAAAACAAACCTTTTCATTGAATATACAAGAAATGTACATCAAAACTTACACATTTTCATTGTATATACTAGAAACGTACATCAAAACTTACACATTTTCATTGTATATACAAGAAATGTACATCAAAATCCTACACTTTTCATTGTATATACAAGAAATGTACATCAAAGCTTACACATTTTCATTGTACATACAAGAAATGTACATCAAAACTTACACATGTTCATTGTATATTCAAGAAATGTACATCACAACATACACATTTTCATTATATATACAAGAAATGTACATCTAAACATACACATTTTCATTGTATATACAAGAAATGTACATCAATACTCACACATTTTCATTGTATATACAAGAAATGCACATCAAAACTTACACATTTTCATTGTATATACAAGAAATGTACATCTAAACATACACATTTTCATTGTACACTCAAGAAATGTACATAGAAACTTACACATTTTCATTGTATATACAAGAAATGTACATCAATACTCACAAATTTTCATTGTATATACAAGAAATGCACATCAAAACTTACACATTTTCATTGTAAATACAAGAAATGTACATCAAAACTTACATATTTTCATTGTATATACAAGAAATGTACATCAAAACTTACACATTTTCATTGTAAATACAAGAAATGTACATCAAAACTTACACATTTTCATTGTATATACAAGAAATGTACATCAAATCTTACACATTTTCATTTTATATACAAGGAATGTACATCAAAACATACACATTTTCATTGTATATACAAGAAATGAACACCAATACATACACATTTTCATTGTATATACAAGAAATGTACATCAAAACTACACTTTTTCGTTGTACACTAAAGAAATGTACATCAAAACATATAGATTTTCATTGTACAGACAAGAAATGTAAATCAAAACTTACACATTTTCATTGTACATACAAGAAATGTACTTCAAAACATACACATTTTCATTGTATATACAATAAATGTACATCAAAACTTACACATTTTCATTGTATATACAAGAAATGTACATCAAACCATACACATTTTCATTGTATATACAAGAAATGTACATCAAAACTTACACATTTTCATTGTATATACAAGGAATGTACATCAAAACTTACACATTTTCATTGTATATACAAGAAATGTACATCAAATCTTACTCATTTTCATTGTATATACAAGGAATGTACATCAAAACATACACATTTTCATTGTATATACAAGAAATGTACATCAATACTCACACATTTTCATTGTATATACAAGAAATGCACATCAAAACTTACACATTTTCATTGTAAATACAAGAAATGTACATAAAAACTTACACATTTTCATTGTATATACAAGAAATGTACATCAAATCTTACACATTTTCATTGTATATACAAGGAATGTACATCAAAACATACACATTTTCATTGTATATACAAGAAATGTACTACAATACTCACACATTTTCATTGTATATACAAGAAATGCACATCAAAACTTACACATTTTCATTGTATATACAAGAAATATACATCTAAACTTACACATTTTCATTGTACATTCAAGAAATGTACATAGAAACTTACACATTTTCATTGTATATACAAGAAATGTACATCAAAACTTACACACTTTCATTGTCTATACAAGAAATGTACATCAAAACTTACACATTTTCATTGTATATACAAGAAATGTACATAAAATCTTACACATTTTCATTGTATATACCAGAATTGTACATGAAAACGTACAATTTTTGGTTGTACATTTAAGAAATGTACATCAAAACTTACACATTTTCATTGTGTATACAAGAAATGTACATCAAAACTTACACATTTTCATTGTACATACAAGAAGTGTACATAAAAACTACACATTTTCTTTGTATATACAACAAATGTACTTCAAAACATACACATTTTCATTGTATATACAAGAATGTACATCAAAACTTACACATTTTCATTGTACATACAAGAAATGTACTTCAAAACATACACATTTTCATTGTATATACAACAAATGTACATCAAAACTTACGCATTTTCATTGTATATACAAGAAATGTACATCAAAGCAAACCTTTTCATTGTATATACAAGAAATGTACATCAAAACTACACTTTTTCGTTGTACACTAAAGAAATGTACATCAAAACATACAGATTTTCATTGTACAGACAAGAAATGCACATCAAAACTTACACATTTTCATTGTATATACAAGAAATGTACATCAAAACCTACACATTTTCATTGTGCACTCAAGAAATGTACATCAAAACTTACACATTTTCATTGTACACTCAAGAAATGTACTTCAAAACACACACATCTTCATTTTATAAACAATAATGTACATCAAAACTTACACATTTTCATTGTACATACAAGAAATGTACATCAAAACATACACATTTTCATTGTATATACAAGAAATGTACATCAAAACATATACGTTTTCATTGTATATACAAGAAATGTACAACAAAACTTACACATTTTCATTGTATATACAAGAAATGTACATCAAAACATACACATTTTCATTGTACATACAAGAAATGTACATCAAAACATACACATTTTCATTGTATATACAAGAAATGTACATCAAAACATAAACATTTTCATTGTATATACAAGGAATGTACATCAAAACTTACACATTTTCATTGTATATACAAGAAATGTACATCAAAACATACACATTTTCATTGTATATACAAGAAGTATACATAAAAACATACACATTTTCATTGTATATCCAAGAAATGTACATCAAAATTAAACATTTTCGTTTCACACTAAAGAAATGTACATCAAAACATACACATTTTCATTGTACAGACAAGAAATGTACATCAAAACTTACACATTTTCATTGTATATACAAGAAATGTAAATCAAAACTTACACATTTTCATTGTATATTCAAGAGATGTACATCAAAACTACACATTTTCATTGTATATACTAGAAATGTACAGCAAAACTTACACATGTTCATTGTATATACAAGAAATGTAGATCAAAACATACACACTTTCATTGTACACTCAAGAAATGTACATCAAAACATACACATTTTAATTGTATATACAAGGAATGTACATCAAAACATACACATTTTCATTGTATATACTGGAAATGTACATCAAAACATACACACTTTCATTGTACACTCAAGAAATGTACATCAAAACATACACATTCTCATTGTATATACAAGAAATGTACCTCAAAACTTACACATTTTCATTGTATATACAAGAAATGTACATCAAAACATACACACTTTCATTGTACACTCAAGAAATGTACATCAAAACGTACACATTCTCATTGTATATAAAAGAAATGTACCTCAAAACTTACACATTTTCATTGTATATACAAGAAATGTACATCAAAGCTGCACATTTTCATGGTAAATACTAGAAATGTACATCAAAACTTACACATGTTCATTGTATATACAAGAAATGTACATCAAAACTACACATTTTCGTTGTACACTAAAGAAATGTACATCAAAACATACACATTTTCATTGTACAGACAAGAAATGTATATCAAAACTTACACATTTTCATTGTATATACAAGAAATGTACATCAAAACTTACACATTTTCATTGTGCACTCAAGAAATGTACATCAAAACTTACACATTTTCATTGTATATACAAGAAATGTACATCAAAACTTACACATTTTCATTGTATATACAAGAAATGTACCTCAAAACTTACACATTTTCATTGTACATACAAGAAGTGTACATCAAAACTACACATTTTCTTTGTATATACAACAAATGTACTTCAAAACATACACATCTTCATTGTATATACAAGAATGTACATCAAAACTTACACATTTTCATTGTACATACAAGAAATGTACATCAAAGCATACACATTTTCATTGTATATACAAGAAATGTACATCAAAACTTACACATTTTCATTGTACACTCAAGAAATGTGCTTCAAAACATACATATTTTCATTTTATAAACAAGAATGTACATCAAAACTTACACATTTTCATTGTACATACAAGAAATGTACATCAAAACATACACATTTTCATTGTATATACAAGAAATGTACATCAAAACATACACATTTTCATTGTATATATAAGAAATGTACAACAAAACTTACACATTTTCATTGTATATACAAGAAATGTACATCAAAACATACACATTTTCATTGCAAATACAAGAAATGTACATCAAAGCATACACATTTTCATTGTATATACAAGAAATGTACATCAAAACATACACATTTTCATTGTATATACAAGAAATGTACAACAAAACTTACACATTTTCATTGTATATACAAGAAATGTACATCAAAACATACACATTTTCATTGTAAATACAAGAAATGTACATCTAAACATACACATTTTCATTGTACATTCAAGGAATGTACATAGAAACTTACACATTTTCATTGTATATACACGAAATGTACATCAAAACTTACACACTTTCATTGTCTATACAAGAAATGCACATCAAAACTTACACATTTTCATTGTATATACAAGAAATGTACATCTAAACATACACATTTTCATTGTGCACTCAAGAAATGTACATAGAAACTTACACATTATCATTGTATATACAAGAAATGTACATCAATACTCACACATTTTCATTGTATATACAAGAAATGCACATCAAAACTTACACATTTTCATTGTAAATACAAGGAATGTACATCAATACTCACACATTTTCATTGTATATACAAGAAATGCACATCAAAACTTACACACTTTCATTGTCTATACAAGAAATGTACATCAAAACTTACACATTTTCATTGTATATACAAGAAATGTACATCAAAACATACACATTTTCATTGTATATACAAGAAATGTACATCAAAACTTACACATTTTCATTGTATATACAAGGAATGTACATCAAAACATACACATTTTCATTGTATATACAAGAAATGTACATCAATACTCACACATTTTGATTGTATATACAAGAAATGCACATCAAAACTTACACATTTTCATTGTAAATACAAGAAATGTACATCAAAACTTACACATTTTCATTGTATATACAAGAAATGTACATCAAATCTTACTCATTTTCATTGTATATACAAGGAATGTACATCAAAACATACACATTTTCATTGTATATACAAGAAATGTACATCAATACTCACACATTTTCATTGTATATACAAGAAATGCACATCAAAACTTACACATTTTCATTGTAAATACAAGAAATGTACATAAAAAATTACACATTTTCATTGTATATACAAGAAATGTACATCAAATCTTACACATTTTCATTGTATATACAAGGAATGTACATCAAAACATACACATTTTCATTGTATATACAAGAAATGTACTACAATACTCACACATTTTCATTGTATATACAAGAAATGTACATCAAAACTTACACACTTTCATTGTCTATACAAGAAATGTACATCAAAACTTACACATTTTCATTGTATATACAAGAAATGTACATAAAATCTTACACATTTTCATTGTATATACCAGAATTGTACATGAAAACGTACAAATTTTCGTTGTACATTTAAGAAATGTACATCAAAACTTACACATTTTCATTGTGCATACAAGAAATGTACATCAAAACTTACACATTTTCATTGTACATACAAGAAGTGTACATAAAAACTACACATTTTCTTTGTATATACAACAAATGTACTTCAAAACATACACATTTTCATTGTATATACAAGAATGTACATCAAAACTTACACATTTTCATTGTACATACAAGAAATGTACTTCAAAACATACACATTTTCATTGTATATACAACAAATGTACATCAAAACTTACGCATTTTCATTGTATATACAAGAAATGTACATCAAAACAAACCTTTTCATTGTATATACAAGAAATGTACATCAAAACTACACTTTTTCGTTGTACACTAAAGAAATGTACATCAAAACATACAGATTTTCATTGTACAGACAAGAAATGCACATCAAAACTTACACATTTTCATTGTATATACAAGAAATGTACATCAAAACATACACATTTTCATTGTACATACAAGAAATGTACATCAAAACATACACATTTTCATTGTATATACAAGAAATGTACATCAAAACATAAACATTTTCATTGTATATACAAGGAATGTACATCAAAACTTACACATTTTCATTGTATATACAAGAAATGTACATCAAAACATACACATTTTCATTGTATATACAAGAAGTATACATAAAAACATACACATTTTCATTGTATATCCAAGAAATGTACATCAAAACTAAACATTTTCGTTTCACACTAAAGAAATGTACATCAAAACATACACATTTTCATTGTACAGACAAGAAATGTACATCAAAACTTACACATTTTCATTGTATATACAAGAAATGTAAATCAAAACTTACACATTTTCATTGTATATTCAAGAGATGTACATCAAAACTACACATTTTCATTGTATATACTAGAAATGTACAGCAAAACTTACACATGTTCATTGTATATACAAGAAATGTAGATCAAAACATACACACTTTCATTGTACACTCAAGAAATGTACATCAAAACATACACATTTTAATTGTATATACAAGGAATGTACATCAAAACATACACATTTTCATTGTATATACTGGAAATGTACATCAAAACATACACACTTTCATTGTACACTCAAGAAATGTACATAAAAACATACACATTCTCATTGTATATACAAGAAATGTACCTCAAAACTTACACATTTTCATTGTATATACAAGAAATGTACATCAAAACATACACACTTTCATTGTACACTCAAGAAATGTACATCAAAACATACACATTCTCATTGTATATAAAAGAAATGTACCTCAAAACTTACACATTTTCATTGTATATACAAGAAATGTACATCAAAGCTGCACATTTTCATGGTAAATACTAGAAATGTACATTAAAACTTACACATGTTCATTGTATATACAAGAAATGTACATCAAAACTACACATTTTCGTTGTACACTAAAGAAATGTACATCAAAACATACACATTTTCATTGTACAGACAAGAAATGTATATCAAAACTTACACATTTTCATTGTATATACAAGAAATGTACATCAAAACTTACACATTTTCATTGTGCACTCAAGAAATGTACATCAAAACTTACACATTTTCATTGTATATACAAGAAATGTACATCAAAACTTACACATTTTCATTGTATATACAAGAAATGTACCTCAAAACTTACACATTTTCATTGTACATACAAGAAGTGTACATCAAAACTACACATTTTCTTTGTATATACAACAAATGTACTTCAAAACATACACATCTTCATTGTATATACAAGAATGTACATCAAAACTTACACATTTTCATTGTACATACAAGAAATGTACATCAAAGCATACACATTTTCATTGTATATACAAGAAATGTACATCAAAACTTACACATTTTCATTGTACACTCAAGAAATGTGCTTCAAAACATACATATTTTCATTTTATAAACAAGAATGTACATCAAAACTTACACATTTTCATTGTACATACAAGAAATGTGCATCAAAACATACACATTTTCATTGTATATACAAGAAATGTACATCAAAACATACACATTTTCATTGTATATATAAGAAATGTACAACAAAACTTACACATTTTCATTGTATATACAAGAAATGTACATCAAAACATACACATTTTCATTGCAAATACAAGAAATGTACATCAAAGCATACACATTTTCATTGTATATACAAGAAATGTACATCAAAACATACACATTTTCATTGTATATACAAGAAATGTACAACAAAACTTACACATTTTCATTGTATATACAAGAAATGTACATCAAAACATACACGTTTTCATTGTAAATACAAGAAATGTACATCTAAACATACACATTTTCATTGTACATTCAAGAAATGTACATAGAAACTTACACATTTTCATTGTATATACACGAAATGTACATCAAAACTTACACACTTTCATTGTCTATACAAGAAATGCACATCAAAACTTACACATTTTCATTGTATATACAAGAAATGTACATCTAAACATACACATTTTCATTGTGCACTCAAGAAATGTACATAGAAACTTACACATTATCATTGTATATACAAGAAATGTACATCAATACTCACACATTTTCATTGTATATACAAGAAATGCACATCAAAACTTACACATTTTCATTGTAAATACAAGGAATGTACATCAATACTCACACACTTTCATTGTCTATACAAGAAATGTACATCAAAACTTACACATTTTCATTGTATATACAAGAAATGTACATCAAAACATACACATTTTCATTGTATATACAAGAAATGTACATCAAAACTTACACATTTTCATTGTATATACAAGGAATGTACATCAAAACATACACATTTTCATTGTATATACAAGAAATGTACATCAATACTCACACATTTTGATTGTATATACAAGAAATGCACATCAAAACTTACACATTTTCATTGTAAATACAAGAAATGTACATCAAAACTTACACATTTTCATTGTATATACAAGAAATGTACATCAAATCTTACTCATTTTCATTGTATATACAAGGAATGTACATCAAAACATACACATTTTCATTGTATATACAAGAAATGTACATCAATACTCACACATTTTCATTGTATATACAAGAAATGCACATCAAAACTTACACATTTTCATTGTAAATACTAGAAATGTACATAAAAACTTACACATTTTCATTGTATATACAAGAAATGTACATCAAATCTTACACATTTTCATTGTATATACAAGGAATGTACATCAAAACATACACATTTTCATTGTATATACAAGAAATGTACTACAATACTCACACATTTTCATTGTATATACAAGAAATGTACATCAAAACTTACACACTTTCATTGTCTATACAAGAAATGTACATCAAAACTTACACATTTTCATTGTATATACAAGAAATGTACATAAAATCTTACACATTTTCATTGTATATACCAGAATTGTACATGAAAACGTACAAATTTTCGTTGTACATTTAAGAAATGTACATCAAAACTTACACATTTTCATTGTGTATACAAGAAATGTACATCAAAACTTACACATTTTCATTGTACATACAAGAAGTGTACATAAAAACTACACATTTTCTTTGTATATACAACAAATGTACTTCAAAACATACACATTTTCATTGTATATACAAGAATGTACATCAAAACTTACACATTTTCATTGTACATACAAGAAATGTACTTCAAAACATACACATTTTCATTGTATATACAACAAATGTACATCAAAACTTACGCATTTTCATTGTATATACAAGAAATGTACATCAAAACAAACCTTTTCATTGTATATACAAGAAATGTACATCAAAACTACACTTTTTCGTTGTACACTAAAGAAATGTACATCAAAACATACAGATTTTCATTGTACAGACAAGAAATGCACATCAAAACTTACACATTTTCATTGTATATACAAGAAATGTACATCAAAACCTACACATTTTCATTGTGCACTCAAGAAATGTACATCAAAACTTACACATTTTCATTGTACACTCAAGAAATGTACTTCAAAACACACAAATCTTCATTTTATAAACAATAATGTACATCAAAACTTACACATTTTCATTGTACATACAAGAAATGTACATCAAAACATACACATTTTCATTGTATATACAAGAAATGTACATCAAAACATACACATTTTCATTGTATAACAAGAAATGTACAACAAAACTTACACATTTTCATTGTATATACAAGAAATGTACATAAAAAAATACACATTTTCATTGTATATACAAGAAATGTACATCAAAACATACACATTTTCATTGTACATACAAGAAATGTACATCAAAACATACACATTTTCATTGTATATACAAGAAATGTACATCAAAACATAAACATTTTCATTGTATATACAAGGAATGTACATCAAAACTTACACATTTTCATTGTATATACAAGAAATGTACATCAAAACATACACATTTTCATTGTATATACAAGAAGTATACATAAAAACATACACATTTTCATTGTATATCCAAGAAATGTACAGCAAAACATAAACCTTTTCATTGTATATACAAGAAATGTACATCAAAACTAAACATTTTCGTTGCACACTAAAGAAATGTACATCAAAACATACACATTTTCATTGTACAGACAAGAAATGTAAATCAAAACTTACACATTTTCATTGTATATACAAGAAATGTAAATCAAAACTTACACATTTTCATTGTATATTCAAGAGATGTACATCAAAACTACACATTTTCATTGTATATACTAGAAATGTACAGCAAAACTTACACATGTTCATTGTATATACAAGAAATGTAGATCAAAACATACACACTTTCATTGTACACTCAAGAAATGTACATCAAAACATACACATTTTAATTGTATATACAAGGAATGTACATCAAAACATACACATTTTCATTGTATATACTGGAAATGTACATCAAAACATACACACTTTCATTGTACACTCAAGAAATGTACATCAAAACATACACATTCTCATTGTATATACAAGAAATGTACCTCAAAACTTACACATTTTCATTGTATATACAAGAAATGTACATCAAAACATACACACTTTCATTGTACACTCAAGAAATGTACATCAAAACATACACATTCTCATTGTATATAAAAGAAATGTACCTCTGAACTTACACATTTTCATTGTATATACAAGAAATGTACATCAAAGCTGCACATTTTCATGGTAAATACTAGAAATGTACATCAAAACTTACACATGTTCATTGTATATACAAGAAATGTACATCAAAACTACACATTTTCGTTGTACACTAAAGAAATGTACATCAATACATACACATTTTCATTGTACAGACAAGAAATGTATATCAAAACTTACACATTTTCATTGTATATACAAGAAATGTACATCAAAACTTACACATTTTCATTGTGCGCTCAAGAAATGTACATCAAAACTTACACATTTTCATTGTATATACAAGAAATGTACATCAAAACTTACACATTTTCATTGTATATACAAGAAATGTACCTCAAAACTTACACATTTTCATTGTACATACAAGAAGTGTACATCAAAACTACACATTTTCTTTGTATATACAACAAATGTACTTCAAAACATACACATCTTCATTGTATATACAAGAATGTACATCAAAACTTACACATTTTCATTGTACATACAAGAAATGTACATCAAAGCATACACATTTTCATTGTATATACAAGAAATGTACATCAAAACTTACACATTTTCATTGTACACTCAAGAAATGTGCTTCAAAACATACATATTTTCATTTTATAAACAAGAATGTACATCAAAACTTACACATTTTCATTGTACATACAAGAAATGTACATCAAAACATACACATTTTCATTGTATATACAAGAAATGTACATCAAAACATACACATTTTCATTGTATATATAAGAAATGTACAACAAAACTTACACATTTTCATTGTATATACAAGAAATGTACATCAAAACATACACATTTTCATTGTAAATACAAGAAATGTACATCAAAACATACACATTTTCATTGTATATACAAGAAATGTACATCAAAACATACACATTTTCATTGTATATACAAGAAATGTACAACAAAACTTACACATTTTCATTGTATATACAAGAAATGTACGTCAAAACATACACATTTTCATTGTAAATACAAGAAATGTACATCTAAACATACACATTTTCATTGTACATTCAAGAAATGTACATAGAAACTTACACATTTTCATTGTATATACACGAAATGTACATCAAAACTTACACACTTTCATTGTCTATACAAGAAATCCACATCAAAACTTACACATTTTCATTGTATATACAAGAAATGTACATCTAAACATACACATTTTCATTGTGCACTCAAGAAATGTACATAGAAACTTACACATTATCATTGTATATACAAGAAATGTACATCAATACTCACACATTTTCATTGTATATACAAGAAATGCACATCAAAACTTACACATTTTCATTGTAAATACAAGAAATGTACATCAATACTCACACATTTTCATTGTATATACAAGAAATGCACATCAAAACTTACACACTTTCATTGTCTATACAAGAAATGTACATCAAAACTTACACATTTTCATTGTATATACAAGAAATGTACATCAAAACTTACACATTTTCATTGTAAATACAAGAAATGTACATCAAAACTTACACATTTTCATTGTGTATAGAAGAAATGTACATCAAATCTTACACATTTTCATTGTATATACAAGGAATGTACATCAAAACATACACATTTTCATTGTATATACAAGAAACGTACATCAATACATACTCATTTTCATTGTATATACAAGAAATGTACATCAATACATACACATTTTCATTGTATATACAAGAATGGAGAACAAAACTTACACATTTTCATTGTATATACAAGAAATGTACATCAAAACTACACTTTTTCGTTGTACACTAAAGAAATGTACATCAAAACATATAGATTTTCATTGTACAGACAAGAAATGTACATCAAAACTTACACATTTTCATTGTACATACAAGAAATGTACTTCAAAACATACACATTTTCATTGTATATACAATAAATGTACATCAAAACTTACACATTTTCATTGTATATACAAGAAATGTACATCAAAACATACACATTTTCATTGTATATACAAGAAATGTACATCAAATCTTACACATTTTCATTGTATATACAAGGAATGTACATCAAAACATACACATTTTCATTGTATATACAAGAAATGTACATCAATACTCACACATTTTCATTGTATATACAAGAAATGCACATCAAAACTTACACATTTTCATTGTAAATACAAGAAATGTACATCAAAACTTACACATTTTCATTGTATATACAAGAAATGTACATCAAATCTTACTCATTTTCATTGTATATACAAGGAATGTACATCAAAACATACACATTTTCATTGTATATACAAGAAATGTACATCAATACTCACACATTTTCATTGTATATACAAGAAATGCACATCAAAACTTACACATTTTCATTGTAAATACAAGAAATGTACATAAAAACTTACACATTTTCATTGTATATACAAGAAATGTACATCAAATCTTACACATTTTCATTGTATATACAAGGAATGTACATCAAAACATACACATTTTCATTGTATATACAAGAAATGTACTACAATACTCACACATTTTCATTGTATATACAAGAAATGCACATCAAAACTTACACATTTTCATTGTATATACAAGAAATGTACATCAAATCTTACACATTTTCATTGTATACACCAGAATTGTACATGAAAACGTACAAATTTTCGTTGTACATTTAAGAAATGTACATCAAAACTTACACATTTTCATTGTATATACAAGAAATGTACATCAAAACTTACACATTTTCATTGTACATACAAGAAGTGTACATAAAAACTACACATTTTCTTTGTATATACAACAAATGTACTTCAAAACATACACATTTTCATTGTATATACAAGAATGTACATCAAAGCTTACACATTTTCATTGTACATACAAGAAATGTACTTCAAAACATACACATTTTCATTGTATATACAACAAATGTACATCAAAACTGACACATTTTCATTGTATATACAAGAAATGTACATCAAAGCTGCACATTTTCATGGTAAATACTAGAAATGTACATCAAAACTTACACATGTTCATTGTATATACAAGAAATGTACATCAAAACTACACATTTTCGTTGTACACTAAAGAAATGTACATCAAAACATACACATTTTCATTGTACAGACAAGAAATGTATATCAAAACTTACACATTTTCATTGTATATACAAGAAATGTACATCAAAACTTACACATTTTCATTGTGCACTCAAGAAATGTACATCAAAACTTACACATTTTCATTGTATATACAAGAAATGTACATCAAAACTTACACATTTTCATTGTGCACTCAAGAAATGTACATCAAAACTTACACATTTTCATTGTATATAAAAGAAATGTACCTCAAAACTTACACATTTTCATTGTACATACAAGAAGTGTACATCAAAACTACACATTTTCTTTGTATATACAACAAATGTACTTCAAAACATACACATCTTCATTGTATATACAAGAATGTACATCAAAACTTACACATTTTCATTGTACATACAAGAAATGTACATCAAAACATACACATTTTCATTGTATATACAAGAAATGTACATCAAAACTTACACATTTTCATTGTACACTCAAGAAATGTGCTTCAAAACATACACATTTTCATTTTATAAACAAGAATGTACATCAAAACTTACACATTTTCATTGTACATACAAGAAATGTACATCAAAACATACACATTTTCATTGTATATACAAGAAATGTACATCAAAACATACACATTTTCATTGTATATATAAGAAATGTACAACAAAACTTACACATTTTCATTGTATATACAAGAAATGTACATCAAAACATACACATTTTCATTGTAAATACAAGAAATGTACATCAAAACATACACATTTTCATTGTATATACAAGAAATGTACATCAAAACATACACATTTTCATTGTATATACAAGAAATGTACAACAAAACTTACACATTTTCATTGTATATACAAGAAATGTACATCAAAACATACACATTTTCATTGTAAATACAAGAAATGTACATCTAAACATACACATTTTCATTGTACATTCGAGAAATGTACATACAAACTTACACATTTTCATTGTATATACACGAAATGTACATCAAAACTTACACACTTTCATTGTCTATACAAGAAATGCACATCAAAACTTACACATTTTCATTGTATATACAAGAAATGTACATCTAAACATACACATTTTAATTGTACACTCAAGAAATGTACATAGAAACTTACACATTTTCATTGTATATACAAGAAATGTACATCAATACTCACACATTTTCATTGTATATACAAGAAATGCACATCAAAACTTACACATTTTCATTGTAAATACAAGAAATGTACATCAATACTCACACATTTTCATTGTATATACAAGAAATGCACATCAAAACTTACACACTTTCATTGTCTATACAAGAAATGTACATCAAAACTTACACATTTTCATTGTATATACAAGAAATGTACATCAAAACTTACACATTTTCATTGTAAATACAAGAAATGTCCATCAAAACTTACACATTTTCATTGTATATAGAAGAAATGTACATCAAATCTTACACATTTTCATTGTATATACAAGAAATGTACATCAAAACTACACTTTTTCGTTGTACACTAAAGAAATGTACATCAAAACATATAGATTTTCATTGTACAGACAAGAAATGTACATCAAAACTTACACATTTTCATTGTACATACAAGAAATGTACTTCAAAACAACACATTTTCATTGTATATACAATAAATGTACATCAAAACTTACACATTTTCATTGTATATACAAGAAATGTACATCAAAACATACACATTTTCATTCTATATACAAGAAATGTACATCAAATCTTACACATTTTCATTGTATATACAAGGAATGTACATCAAAACATACACATTTTCATTGTATATACAAGAAATGTACATCAATACTCACACATTTTCATTGTATATACAAGAAATGCACATCAAAACTTACACATTTTCATTGTAAATACAAGAAATGTACATCAAAACTTACACATTTTCATTGTATATACAAGAAATGTACATCAAATCTTACTCATTTTCATTGTATATACAAGGAATGTACATCAAAACATACACATTTTCATTGTATATACAAGAAATGTACATCAATACTCACACATTTTCATTGTATATACAAGAAATGCACATCAAAACTTACACATTTTCATTGTAAATACAAGAAATGTACATAAAAACTTACACATTTTCATTGTATATACAAGAAATGTACATCAAATCTTACACATTTTCATTGTATATACAAGGAATGTACATCAAAACATACACATTTTCATTGTATATACAAGAAATGTACTACAATACTCACACATTTTCATTGTATATACAAGAAATGCACATCAAAACTTACACATTTTCATTGTATATACAAGAAATGTACATCAAATCTTACACATTTTCATTGTATACACCAGAATTGTACATGAAAACGTACAAATTTTCGTTGTACATTTAAGAAATGTACATCAAAACTTACACATTTTCATTGTATATACAAGAAATGTACATCAAAACTTACACATTTTCATTGTACATACAAGAAGTGTACATAAAAACTACACATTTTCTTTGTATATACAACAAATGTACTTCAAAACATACACATTTTCATTGTATATACAAGAATGTACATCAAAGCTTACACATTTTCATTGTACATACAAGAAATGTACTTCAAAACATACACATTTTCATTGTATATACAACAAATGTACATCAAAACTGACACATTTTCATTGTATATACAAGAAATGTACATCAAAGCTGCACATTTTCATGGTAAATACTAGAAATGTACATCAAAACTTACACATGTTCATTGTATATACAAGAAATGTACATCAAAACTACACATTTTCGTTGTACACTAAAGAAATGTACATCAAAACATACACATTTTCATTGTACAGACAAGAAATGTATATCAAAACTTACACATTTTCATTGTATATACAAGAAATGTACATCAAAACTTACACATTTTCATTGTGCACTCAAGAAATGTACATCAAAACTTACACATTTTCATTGTATATACAAGAAATGTACATCAAAACTTACACATTTTCATTGTGCTCTCAAGAAATGTACATCAAAACTTACACATTTTCATTGTATATAAAAGAAATGTACCTCAAAACTTACACATTTTCATTGTACATACAAGAAGTGTACATCAAAACTACACATTTTCTTTGTATATACAACAAATGTACTTCAAAACATACACATCTTCATTGTATATACAAGAATGTACATCAAAACTTACACATTTTCATTGTACATACAAGAAATGTACATCAAAACATACACATTTTCATTGTATATACAAGAAATGTACATCAAAACTTACACATTTTCATTGTACACTCAAGAAATGTGCTTCAAAACATACACATTTTCATTTTATAAACAAGAATGTACATCAAAACTTACACATTTTCATTGTACATACAAGAAATGTACATCAAAACATACACATTTTCATTGTATATACAAGAAATGTACATCAAAACATACACATTTTCATTGTATATATAAGAAATGTACAACAAAACTTACACATTTTCATTGTATATACAAGAAATGTACATCAAAACATACACATTTTCATTGTAAATACAAGAAATGTACATCAAAACATACACATTTTCATTGTATATACAAGAAATGTACATCAAAACATACACATTTTCATTGTATATACAAGAAATGTACAACAAAACTTACACATTTTCATTGTATATACAAGAAATGTACATCAAAACATACACATTTTCATTGTAAATACAAGAAATGTACATCTAAACATACACATTTTCATTGTACATTCGAGAAATGTACATACAAACTTACACATTTTCATTGTATATACACGAAATGTACATCAAAACTTACACACTTTCATTGTCTATACAAGAAATGCACATCAAAACTTACACATTTTCATTGTATATACAAGAAATGTACATCTAAACATACACATTTTAATTGTACACTCAAGAAATGTACATAGAAACTTACACATTTTCATTGTATATACAAGAAATGTACATCAATACTCACACATTTTCATTGTATATACAAGAAATGCACATCAAAACTTACACATTTTCATTGTAAATACAAGAAATGTACATCAATACTCACACATTTTCATTGTATATACAAGAAATGCACATCAAAACTTACACACTTTCATTGTCTATACAAGAAATGTACATCAAAACTTACACATTTTCATTGTATATACAAGAAATGTACATCAAAACTTACACATTTTCATTGTAAATACAAGAAATGTCCATCAAAACTTACACATTTTCATTGTATATAGAAGAAATGTACATCAAATCTTACACATTTTCATTGTATATACAAGGAATGTACATCAAAACATACACATTTTCATTGTATATACAAGAAATGTACATCAATACATACTCATTTTCATTGTATATACAAGAATGGAAAACAAAACTTACACATTTTCATTGTATATACAAGAAATGTACATCAAAACTACACTTTTTCGTTGTACACTAAAGAAATGTACATCAAAACATATAGATTTTCATTGTACAGACAAGAAATGTACATCAAAGCTTACACATTTTCATTGTACATACAAGAAATGTACTTCAAAACATACACATTTTCATTGTATATACAAGAAATGTACATCAAATCTTACACATTTTCATTGTATATACAAGGAATGTACATCAAAACATACACATTTTCATTGTATATACAAGAAATGTACATCAATACTCACACATGTTCATTGTATATACAAGAAATGCACATCAAAACTTACACATTTTCATTGTAAATACAAGAAATGTACATCAAAACTTACACATTTTCATTGTATATACAAGAAATGTACATCAAATCTTACTCATTTTCATCGTATATACAAGGAATGTACATCAAAACATACACATTTTCATTGTATATACAAGAAATGTACATCAATACTCACACATTTTCATTGTATATACAAGAAATGCACATCAAAACTTACACATTTTCATTGTAAATACAAGAAATGTACATAGAAACTTACACATTTTCATTGTATATACAAGAAATGTACATCAAATCTTACACATTTTCATTGTATATACAAGGAATGTACATCAAAACATACACATTTTCATTGTATATACAAGAAATGTACTACAATACTCACACATTTTCATTGTATATACAAGAAATGCACTTCAAAACTTACACATTTTCATGGTATATACAAGAAATGTACATCTAAACATACACATTTTCATTGTACATTCAAGAAATGTACATAGAAACTTACACATTTTCATTGTATATACAGGAAATGCACATCAAAACTTACACATTTTCATTGTAAATACAAGAAATGTACATAAAAACTTACACATTTTCATTGTATATACAAGAAATGTACATCAAATCTTACACATTTTCATTGTATATACAAGGAATGTACATCAAAACATACACATTTTCATTGTATATACAAGAAATGTACTACAATACTCACACATTTTCATTGTATATACAAGAAATGCACATCAAAACTTACACATTTTCATTGTATATACAAGAAATGTACATCAAATCTTACACATTTTCATTGTATATACCAGAATTGTACATGAAAACGTACAAATTTTCGTTGTACATTTAAGAAATGTACATCAAAACTTACACATTTTCATTGTATATACAAGAAATGTACATCAAAACTTACACATTTTCATTGTACATACAAGAAGTGTACATAAAAACTACACATTTTCTTTGTATATACAACAAATGTACTTCAAAACATACACATTTTCATTGTATATACAAGAATGTACATCAAAACTTACACATTTTCATTGTACATACAAGAAATGTACTTCAAAACATACACATTTTCATTGTATATACAACAAATGTACATCAAAACTGACACATTTTCATTGTATATACAAGAAAGGTACATCAAAACATACACATTTTCATTGTATATACAAGAAATGTACATCAAAACAAACCTTTTCATTGTATATACAAGAAATGTACATCAAAACTACTCTTTTTCGTTGTACACTAAAGAAATGTACATCAAAACATACAGATTTTCATTGTACAGACAAGAAATGCACATCAAAACTTACACATTTTCATTGTATATACAAGAAATGTACATCAAAACCTACACATTTTCATTGTGCACTCAAGAAATGTACATCAAAACTTACACATTTTCAGTGTACACTCAAGAAATGTACTTCAAAACACACACATCTTCATTTTATAAACAATAATGTACATCAAAGCTTACACATTTTCATTGTACATACAAGAAATGTACATCAAAACATACACATTTTCATTGTATATACAAGAAATGTACATCGAAACATACACATTTTCATTGTATATACAAGAAATGTAGAACAAAGCTTACACATTTTCATTGTATATACAAGAAATGTACATCAAAACATACACATTTTCATTGTATATACAAGAAATGTACATCAAAACATACACATTTTCATTGTATATACAAGAAATGTACATCAAAACATACACATTTTCATTGTACATACAAGAAATGTACATCAAAACATACACATTTTCGTTGTATATACAAGAAATGTACATCAAAACATACACATTTTCATTGTATATACAAGGAATGTACATCAAAACTTACACATTTTCATTGTATATACAAGAAATGTACATCAAAACATACACATTTTCATTGTATATACAAGAAATATACATAAAAACATACACATTTTCATTATATATACAAGAAATGTACATCAAAACATACACATTTTCATTGTATATACCAGAAATGTACATCAAAACTTACACATTTTCATTGTACATACAAGAAGTGTACATAAAAACTACACATTTTCTTTGTATATACAACAAATGTACATCAAAACTACACATTTTCGTTGCACACTAAAGAAATGTACATCAAAACATACACATTTTCATTGTACAGACAAGAAATGTAAATCAAAACTTACACATTTTCATTGTATATACAAGAAATGTACATCAAAACTTACACATTTTCATTGTACACTCAAGAAATGTACAGCAAAACATAAACCTTTTCATTGTATATACAAGAAATGTACATCAAAACTACACATTTTCGTTGCACACTAAAGAAATGTACATCAAAACATACACATTTTCATTGTACAGACAAGAAATGTAAATCAAAACTTACACATTTTCATTGTATATACAAGAAATGTAAATCAAAACTTACACATTTTCATTGTATATTCAAGAGATGTACATCAAAACTACACATTTTCATTGTATATACTAGAAATGTACAGCAAAACTTACACATGTTCATTGTATATACAAGAAATGTAGATCAAAACATACACACTTTCATTGTACACTCAAGAAATGTACATCAAAACATACACATTTTAATTGTATATACAAGGAATGTACATCAAAACATACACATTTTCATTGTATATACTGGAAATGTACATCAAAACTTACACATTTTCATTGTATATACAAGAAATGTAAATCAAAGCTTACACATTTTCATTGTATATATAAGAAATGTACATCAAAACATACACATTTTCATTGTATATACAAGAAATGTACATCAAAGCTGCACATTTTCATCGTAAATACTAGAAATGTACATCAAAACTTACACATGTTCATTGTATATACAAGAAATGTACATCAAAGCTACACATTTTCGTTGTACACTAAAGAAATGTACATCAAAACATACACATTTTCATTGTACAGACAAGAAATGTATATCAAAACTTACACATTTTCATTGTATATACAAGAAATGTACATCAAAACTTACACATTTTCATTGTGCACTCAAGTTTTGTACATTAAAACTTACACATTTTCATTGTATATACAAGAAATGTACATCAAAACTTACACATTTTCATTGTGCACTCAAGAAATGTACATCAAAACTTACACATTTTCATTGTATATACAAGAAATGTACCTCAAAACTTACACATTTTCATTGTATATACAAGAAGTGTACATAAAAACTACACATTTTCTTTGTATATACAACAAATGTACTTCAAAACATACACATCTTCATTGTATATACAAGAATGTACATCAAAACTTACACATTTTCATTGTACATACAAGAAATGTACATCAAAGCATACACATTTTCATTGTATATACAAGAAATGTACATCAAAACTTACACATTTTCATTGTACACTCAAGAAAATTGCTTCAAAACATACACATTTTCATTTTATAAACAAGAATGTACATCAAAACTTACACATTTTCATTGTACATACAAGAAATGTACATCAAAACATACACATTTTCATTGTATATACAAGAAATGTACATCAAAACATACACATTTTCATTGTATATACAAGAAATGTACAACAAAACTTACACATTTTCATTGTATATACAAGAAATGTACATCAAAGCATACACATTTTCATTGTATATACAAGAAATGTAAATCAATACTCACACATTTTCATTGTATATACAAGAAATGCACATCAAAACTTACACATTTTCATTGTATATACAAGAAATGTACATCTAAACATACACATTTTCATTGTACATTCAAGAAATGTACATAGAAGCTTACACATTTTCATTGTATATACAACAAATGTACTTCAAAACATACACATTTTCATTGTATATACAAGGAATGTACATCAAAACATACACATTTTCATTGTATATACAAGAAATGTACATCAATACTCACACATTTTCATTGTATATACAAGAAATGCACATCAAAACTTACACATTTTCATTGTAAATACAAGAAATGTGCATCAAAACTTACACATTTTCATTGTATATACAAGAAATGTACATCAAAACAAACCTTTTCATTGTATATACAAGAAATGTACAGCAAAACAAACCTTTTCATTGTGTATACAAGAAATGTACATCAAAACTTACACATTTTCATTGTATATACAAGAAATGTACATCAAAACAGACCTTTTCATTGTATATACAAGAAATGTACATCAAAACAAACCTTTTCATTGAATATACAAGAAATGTACATCAAAACTTACACACTTTCATTGTATATACTAGAAACGTACATCAAAACTTACACATTTTCATTGTATATACAAGAAATGTACATCAAAATCCTACACTTTTCATTGTATATACAAGAAATGTACATCAAAACAAACCTTTTCATTGAATATACAAGAAATGTACATCAAAACTTACACATTTTCATTGTAAATACTAGAAACGTACATCAAAACTTACACATTTTCATTGTATATACAAGAAATGTACATCAAAATCCTACACTTTTCATTGTATATACAAGAAATGTACTTCAAAACATACACATTTTCATTGTATATACAACAAATGTACATCAAAACTGACACATTTTCATTGTATATACAAGAAAGGTACATCAAAACATACACATTTTCATTGTATATACAAGAAATGTACATCAAAACAAACCTTTTCATTGTATATACAAGAAATGTACATCAAAACTACTCTTTTTCGTTGTACACTAAAGAAATGTACATCAAAACATACAGATTTTCATTGTACAGACAAGAAATGCACATCAAAACTTACACATTTTCATTGTATATACAAGAAATGTACATCAAAACCTACACATTTTCATTGTGCACTCAAGAAATGTACATCAAAACTTACACATTTTCATTGTACACTCAAGAAATGTACTTCAAAACACACACATCTTCATTTTATAAACAATAATGTACATCAAAACTTACACATTTTCATTGTACATACAAGAAATGTACATCAAAACATACACATTTTCATTGTATATACAAGAAATGTACATCAAAACATACACATTTTCATTGTATATACAAGAAATGTAGAACAAAGCTTACACATTTTCATTGTATATACAAGAAATGTACATCAAAACATACACATTTTCATTGTATATACAAGAAATGTACATCAAAACATACACATTTTCATTGTATATACAAGAAATGTACATCAAAACATACACATTTTCATTGTACATACAAGAAATGTACATCAAAACATACACATTTTCATTGTATATACAAGAAATGTACATCAAAACATACACATTTTCATTGTATATACAAGGAATGTACATCAAAACTTACACATTTTCATTGTATATACAAGAAATGTACATCAAAACATACACATTTTCATTGTATATACAAGAAATATACATAAAAACATACACATTTTCATTGTATATCCAAGAAATGTACAGCAAAACATAATCCTTTTCATTGTATATACAAGAAATGTACATCAAAACTACACATTTTCGTTGCACACTAAAGAAATGTACATCAAAACATACACATTTTCATTGTACAGACAAGAAATGTAAATCAAAACTTACACATTTTCATTGTATATACAAGAAATGTAAATCAAAACTTACACATTTTCATTGTATATTCAAGAGATGTACATCAAAACTACACATTTTCATTGTATATACTAGAAATGTACAGCAAAACTTACACATGTTCATTGTATATACAAGAAATGTAGATCAAAACATACACACTTTCATTGTACACTCAAGAAATGTACATCAAAACATACACATTTTAGTTGTATATACAAGGAATGTACATCAAAACATACACATTTTCATTGTATATACTGGAAATGTACATCAAAACTTACACATTTTCATTGTATATACAAGAAATGTAAATCAAAGCTTACACATTTTCATTGTATATACAAGAACTGTACATCAAAACGTACACATTTTCATTGTATATACAAGAAATGTACATCAAAACATCCACATTTTCATTGTATATACAAGAAATGTACATCAAAGCTGCACATTTTCATCGTAAATACTAGAAATGTACATCAAAACTTACACATGTTCATTGTATATACAAGAAATGTACATCAAAACTACACATTTTTGTTGTACACTAAAGAAATGTACATCAAAACATACACATTTTCATTGTACAGACAAGAAATGTATATCAAAACTTACACATTTTCATTGTATATACAAGAAATGTACATCAAAACTTACACATTTTCATTGTGCACTCAAGTTTTGTACATTAAAACTTACACATTTTCATTGTATATACAAGAAATGTACATCAAAACTTACACATTTTCATTGTGCACTCAAGAAATGTACATCAAAACTTACACATTTTCATTGTATATACAAGAAATGTACCTCAAAACTTACACATTTTCATTGTATATACAAGAAGTGTACATAAAAACTACACATTTTCTTTGTATATACAACAAATGTACTTCAAAACATACACATCTTCATTGTATATACAAGAATGTACATCAAAACTTACACATTTTCATTGTACATACAAGAAATGTACATCAAAGCATACACATTTTCATTGTATATACAAGAAATGTACATCAAAACATACACATTTTCATTGTATATACAAGAAATGTAGAACAAAGCTTACACATTTTCATTGTATATACAAGAAATGTACATCAAAACATACACATTTTCATTGTATATACAAGAAATGTACATCAAAACATACACATTTTCATTGTATATACAAGAAATGTACATCAAAACATACACATTTTCATTGTACATACAAGAAATGTACATCAAAACATACACATTTTCATTGTATATACAAGAAATGTACATCAAAACATACACATTTTCATTGTATATACAAGGAATGTACATCAAAACTTACACATTTTCATTGTATATACAAGAAATGTACATCAAAACATACACATTTTCATTGTATATACAAGAAATATACATAAAAACATACACATTTTCATTGTATATCCAAGAAATGTACAGCAAAACATAATCCTTTTCATTGTATATACAAGAAATGTACATCAAAACTACACATTTTCGTTGCACACTAAAGAAATGTACATCAAAACATACACATTTTCATTGTACAGACAAGAAATGTAAATCAAAACTTACACATTTTCATTGTATATACAAGAAATGTACATCAAAACTTACACATTTTCATTGTACACTCAAGAAATGTACAGCAAAACATAAACCTTTTCATTGTATATACAAGAAATGTACATCAAAACTACACATTTTCGTTGCACACTAAAGAAATGTACATCAAAACATACACATTTTCATTGTACAGACAAGAAATGTAAATCAAAACTTACACATTTTCATTGTATATACAAGAAATGTAAATCAAAACTTACACATTTTCATTGTATATTCAAGAGATGTACATCAAAACTACACATTTTCATTGTATATACTAGAAATGTACAGCAAAACTTACACATGTTCATTGTATATACAAGAAATGTAGATCAAAACATACACACTTTCATTGTACACTCAAGAAATGTACATCAAAACATACACATTTTAGTTGTATATACAAGGAATGTACATCAAAACATACACATTTTCATTGTATATACTGGAAATGTACATCAAAACTTACACATTTTCATTGTATATACAAGAAATGTAAATCAAAGCTTACACATTTTCATTGTATATACAAGAACTGTACATCAAAACGTACACATTTTCATTGTATATACAAGAAATGTACATCAAAACATACACATTTTCATTGTATATACAAGAAATGTACATCAAAGCTGCACATTTTCATCGTAAATACTAGAAATGTACATCAAAACTTACACATGTTCATTGTATATACAAGAAATGTACATCAAAACTACACATTTTTGTTGTACACTAAAGAAATGTACATCAAAACATACACATTTTCATTGTACAGACAAGAAATGTATATCAAAACTTACACATTTTCATTGTATATACAAGAAATGTACATCAAAACTTACACATTTTCATTGTGCACTCAAGTTTTGTACATTAAAACTTACACATTTTCATTGTATATACAAGAAATGTACATCAAAACTTACACATTTTCATTGTGCACTCAAGAAATGTACATCAAAACTTACACATTTTCATTGTATATACAAGAAATGTACCTCAAAACTTACACATTTTCATTGTATATACAAGAAGTGTACATAAAAACTACACATTTTCTTTGTATATACAACAAATGTACTTCAAAACATACACATCTTCATTGTATATACAAGAATGTACATCAAAACTTACACATTTTCATTGTACATACAAGAAATGTACATCAAAGCATACACATTTTCATTGTATATACAAGAAATATACATAAAAACATACACATTTTCATTGTATATCCAAGAAATGTACAGCAAAACATAATCCTTTTCATTGTATATACAAGAAATGTACATCAAAACTACACATTTTCGTTGCACACTAAAGAAATGTACATCAAAACATACACATTTTCATTGTACAGACAAGAAATGTAAATCAAAACTTACACATTTTCATTGTATATACAAGAAATGTACATCAAAACTTACACATTTTCATTGTACACTCAAGAAATGTACAGCAAAACATAAACCTTTTCATTGTGTATACAAGAAATGTACATCAAAACTACACATTTTCGTTGCACACTAAAGAAATGTACATCAAAACATACACATTTTCATTGTACAGACAAGAAATGTAAATCAAAACTTACACATTTTCATTGTATATACAAGAAATGTAAATCAAAACTTACACATTTTCATTGTATATTCAAGAGATGTACATCAAAACTACACACTTTCATTGTATATACTAGAAATGTACAGCAAAACTTACACATGTTCATTGTATATACAAGAAATGTAGATCAAAACATACACACTTTCATTGTACACTCAAGAAATGTACATCAAAACATACACATTTTAATTGTATATACAAGGAATGTACATCAAAACATACACATGTTCATTGTATATACTGGAAATGTACATCAAAACTTACACATTTTCATTGTATATACAAGAAATGTAAATCAAAGCTTACACATTTTCATTGTATATACAAGAAATGTACATCAAAACGTACACATTTTCATTGTATATACAAGAAATGTACATCAAAACATACACATTTTCATTGTATATACAAGAAATGTACATCAAAGCTGCACATTTTCATCGTAAATACTAGAAATGTACATCAAAACTTACACATGTTCATTGTATATACAAGAAATGTACATCAAAACTACACATTTTCGTTGTACACTAAAGAAATGTACATCAAAACATACACATTTTCATTGTACAGACAAGAAATGTATATCAAAACTTACACATTTTCATTGTATATACAAGAAATGTACATCAAAACTTACACATTTTCATTGTGCACTCAAGTTTTGTACATTAAAACTTACACATTTTCATTGTATATACAAGAAATGTACATCAAAACTTACACATTTTCATTGTGCACTCAAGAAATGTACATCAAAACTTACACATTTTCATTGTAAATACAGGAAATGTACCTCAAAACTTACACATTTTCATTGTATATACAAGAAGTGTACATAAAAACTACACATTTTCTTTGTATATACAACAAATGTACTTCAAAACATACACATCTTCATTGTATATACAAGAATGTACATCAAAACTTACACATTTTCATTGTACATACAAGAAATGTACATCAAAGCATACACATTTTCATTGTATATACAAGAAATGTACATCAAAACTTACACATTTTCATTGTACACTCAAGAAAATTGCTTCAAAACATACACATTTTCATTTTATAAACAAGAATGTACATCAAAACTTACACATTTTCATTGTACATACAAGAAATGTACATCAAAACATACACATTTTCATTGTATATACAAGAAATGTACATCAAAACATACACATTTTCATTGTATATACAAGAAATGTACAACAAAACTTACACATTTTCATTGTATATACAAGAAATGTACATCAAAGCATACACATTTTCATTGTATATACAAGAAATGTACATCAATACTCACACATTTTCATTGTATATACAAGAAATGCACATCAAAACTTACACATTTTCATTGTATATACAAGAAATGTACATCTAAACATACACATTTTCATTGTACATTCAAGAAATGTACATAGAAACTTACACATTTTCATTGTATATACAACAAATGTACTTCAAAACATACACATTTTCATTGTATATACAAGGAATGTACATCAAAACATACACATTTTCATTGTATATACAAGAAATGTACATCAATACTCACACATTTTCATTGTATATACAAGAAATGCACATCAAAACTTACACATTTTCATTGTAAATACAAGAAATGTGCATCAAAACTTACACATTTTCATTGCATATACAAGAAATGTACATCAAAACAAACCTTTTCATTGTATATACAAGAAATGTACAGCAAAACAAACCTTTTCATTGTGTATACAAGAAATGTACATCAAAACTTACACATTTTCATTGTATATACAAGAAATGTACATCAAAACAGACCTTTTCATTGTATATACAAGAAATGTACATCAAAACAAACCTTTTCATTGAATATACAAGAAATGTACATCAAAACTTACACATTTTCATTGTATATACTAGAAACGTACATCAAAACTTACACATTTTCATTGTATATACAAGAAATGTACATCAAAATCCTACACTTTTCATTGTATATACAAGAAATGTACATCAAAACAAACCTTTTCATTGACTATACAAGAAATGTACATCAAAACTTACACATTTTCAATGTATATACTAGAAACGTACATCAAAACTTACACATTTTCATTGTATATACAAGAAATGTACATCAAAATCCTACACTTTTCATTGTATATACAAGAAATGTACTTCAAAACATACACATTTTCATTGTATATACAACAAATGTACATCAAAACTGACACATTTTCATTGTATATACAAGAAAGGTACATCAAAACATACACATTTTCATTGTATATACAAGAAATGTACATTAAAACAAACCTTTTCATTGTATATACAAGAAATGTACATCAAAACTACTCTTTTTCGTTGTACACTAAAGACATGTACATCAAAACATACAGATTTTCATTGTACAGACAAGAAATGCACATCAAAACTTACACATTTTCATTGTATATACCAGAAATGTACATCAAAACCTACACATTTTCATTGTGCACTCAAGAAATGTACATCAAAACTTACACATTTTCATTGTACACTCAAGAAATGTACTTCAAAACACACACATCTTCATTTTATAAACAATAATGTACATCAAAACTTACACATTTTCATTGTACATACAAGAAATGTACATCAAAACATACACATTTTCATTGTATATACAAGAAATGTACATCAAAACATACACATTTTCATTGTATATACAAGAAATGTAGAACAAAGCTTACACATTTTCATTGTATATACAAGAAATGTACATCAAAACATACACATTTTCATTGTATATACAAGAAATGTACATCAAAACATACACATTTTCATTGTATATACAAGAAATGTACATCAAAACATACACATTTTCATTGTACATACAAGAAATGTACATCAAAACATACACATTTTCATTGTATATACAAGAAATGTACATCAAAACATACACATTTTCATTGTATATACAAGGAATGTACATCAAAACTTACACATTTTCATTGTATATACAAGAAATGTACATCAAAACATACACATTTTCATTGTATATACAAGAAATATACATAAAAACATACACATTTTCATTGTATATCCAAGAAATGTACAGCAAAACATAATCCTTTTCATTGTATATACAAGAAATGTACATCAAAACTACACATTTTCGTTGCACACTAAAGAAATGTACATCAAAACATACATATTTTCATTGTACAGACAAGAAATGTAAATCAAAACTTACACATTTTCATTGTATATACAAGAAATGTACATCAAAACTTACACATTTTCATTGTACACTCAAGAAATGTACAGCAAAACATAAACCTTTTCATTGTATATACAAGAAATGTACATCAAAACTACACATTTTCGTTGCACACTAAAGAAATGTACATCAAAACATACACATTTTCATTGTACAGACAAGAAATGTAAATCAAAACTTACACATTTTCATTGTATATACAAGAAATGTAAATCAAAACTTACACATTTTCATTGTATATTCAAGAGATGTCCATCAAAACTACACATTTTCATTGTATATACTAGAAATGTACAGCAAAACTTACACATGTTCATTGTATATACAAGAAATGTAGATCAAAACATACACACTTTCATTGTACACTCAAGAAATGTACATCAAAACATACACATTTTAATTGTATATACAAGGAATGTACATCAAAACATACACATTTTCATTGTATATACTGGAAATGTACATCAAAACTTACACATTTTCATTGTATATACAAGAAATGTAAATCAAAGCTTACACATTTTCATTGTATATACAAGAAATGTACATCAAAACGTACACATTTTCATTGTATATACAAGAAATGTACATCAAAACATACACATTTTCATTGTATATACAAGAAATGTACATCAAAGCTGCACATTTTCATCGTAAATACTAGAAATGTACATCAAAACTTACACATGTTCATTGTATATACAAGAAATGTACATCAAAACTACACATTTTTGTTGTACACTAAAGAAATGTACATCAAAACATACACATTTTCATTGTACAGACAAGAAATGTATATCAAAACTTACACATTTTCATTGTATATACAAGAAATGTACATCAAAACTTACACATTTTCATTGTGCACTCAAGTTTTGTACATTAAAACTTACACATTTTCATTGTATATACAAGAAATGTACATCAAAACTTACACATTTTCATTGTGCACTCAAGAAATGTACATCAAAACTTACACATTTTCATTGTATATACAAGAAATGTACCTCAAAACTTACACATTTTCATTGTATATACAAGAAGTGTACATAAAAACTACACATTTTCTTTGTATATACAACAAATGTACTTCAAAACATACACATCTTCATTGTATATACAAGAATGTACATCAAAACTTACACATTTTCATTGTACATACAAGAAATGTACATCAAAGCATACACATTTTCATTGTATATACAAGAAATATACATAAAAACATACACATTTTCATTGTATATCCAAGAAATGTACAGCAAAACATAATCCTTTTCATTGTATATACAAGAAATGTACATCAAAACTACACATTTTCGTTGCACACTAAAGAAATGTACATCAAAACATACACATTTTCATTGTACAGACAAGAAATGTAAATCAAAACTTACACATTTTCATTGTATATACAAGAAATGTAAATCAAAACTTACACATTTTCATTGTATATTCAAGAGATGTACATCAAAACTACACATTTTCATTGTATATACTAGAAATGTACAGCAAAACTTACACATGTTCATTGTATATACAAGAAATGTAGATCAAAACATACATACTTTCATTGTACACTCAAGAAATGTACATCAAAACATACACATTTTAATTGTATATACAAGGAATGTACATCAAAACATACACATTTTCATTGTATATACTGGAAATGTACATCAAAACTTACACATTTTCATTGTATATACAAGAAATGTAAATCAAAGCTTACACATTTTCATTGTATATACAAGAAATGTACATCAAAACGTACACATTTTCATTGTATATACAAGAAATGTACATCAAAACATACACATTTTCATTGTATATACAAGAAATGTACATCAAAGCTGCACATTTTCATCGTAAATACTAGAAATGTACATCAAAACTTACACATGTTCATTGTATATACAAGAAATGTACATCAAAACTACACATATTCGTTGTACACTAAAGAAATGTACATCAAAACATACACATTTTCATTGTACAGACAAGAAATGTATATCAAAACTTACACATTTTCATTGTATATACAAGAAATGTACATCAAAACTTACACATTTTCATTGTGCACTCAAGTTTTGTACATTAAAACTTACACATTTTCATTGTATATACAAGAAATGTACATCAAAACTTACACATTTTCATTGTGCACTCAAGAAATGTACATCAAAACTTACACATTTTCATTGTATATACAAGAAATGTACCTCAAAACTTACACATCTTCATTGTATATACAAGAAGTGTACATAAAAACTACACATTTTCTTTGTATATACAACAAATGTACTTCAAAACATACGCATCTTCATTGTATATACAAGAATGTACATCAAAACTTACACATTTTCATTGTACATACAAGAAATGTAGATCAAAGCATACACATTTTCATTGTATATACAAGAAATGTACATCAAAACTTACACATTTTCATTGTACACTCAAGAAAATTGCTTCAAAACATACACATTTTCATTTTATAAACAAGAATGTACATCAAAACTTACACATTTTCATTGTACATACAAGAAATGTACATCAAAACATACACATTTTCATTGTATATACAAGAAATGTACATCAAAACATACACATTTTCATTGTATATACAAGAAATGTACAACAAAACTTACACATTTTCATTGTATATACAAGAAATGTACATCAAAGCATACACATTTTCATTGTATATACAAGAAATGTACATCAATACTCACACATTTTCATTGTATATACAAGAAATGCACATCAAAACTTACACATTTTCATTGTATATACAAGAAATGTACATCTAAACATACACATTTTCATTGTACATTCAAGAAATGTACATAGAAACTTACACATTTTCATTGTATATACAACAAATGTACTTCAAAACATACACATTTTCATTGTATATACAAGGAATGTACATCAAAACATACACATTTTCATTGTATATACAAGAAATGTACATCAATACTCACACATTTTCATTGTATATACAAGAAATGCACATCAAAACTTACACATTTTCATTGTAAATACAAGAAATGTGCATCAAAACTTACACATTTTCATTGTATATACAAGAAATGTACATCAAAACAAACCTTTTCATTGTATATACAAGAAATGTACAGCAAAACAAACTTTTCATTGTGTATACAAGAAATGTACATCAAAACTTACACATTTTCATTGTATATACAAGAAATGTACATCAAAACAGACCTTTTCATTGTATATACAAGAAATGTACATCAAAACAAACCTTTTCATTGAATATACAAGAAATGTACATCAAAACTTACACATTTTCATTGTATATACTAGAAACGTACATCAAAACTTACACATTTTCATTGTATATACAAGAAATATACATCAAAATCCTACACTTTTCATTGTATATACAAGAAATGTACATCAAAACAAACCTTTTCATTGAATATACAAGAAATGTACATCAAAACTTACACATTTTCATTGTATATACTAGAAACGTACATCAAAACTTACACATTTTCATTGTATATACAAGAAATGTACATCAAAATCCTACACTTTTCATTGTATATACAAGAAATGTACATCAAAACTGACACATTTTCATTGTATATACAAGAAAGGTACATCAAAACATACACATTTTCGTTGTATATACAACAAATGTACATCAAAACTGACACATTTTCATTGTATATACAAGAAAGGTACATCAAAACATACACATTTTCATTGTATATACAAGAAATGTACATTAAAACAAACCTTTTCATTGTATATACAAGAAATGTACATCAAAACTACTCTTTTTCGTTGTACACTAAAGAAATGTACATCAAAACATACAGATTTTCATTGTACAGACAAGAAATGCACATCAAAACTTACACATTTTCATTGTATATACAAGAAATGTACATCAAAACCTACACATTTTCATTGTGCACTCAAGAAATGTACATCAAAACTTACACATTTTCATTGTACACTCAAGAAATGTACTTCAAAACATACACATCTTCATTGTATATACAAGAATGTACATCAAAACTTACACATTTTCATTGTACATACAAGAAATGTACATCAAAGCATACACATTTTCATTGTATATACAAGAAATATACATAAAAACATACACATTTTCATTGTATATCCAAGAAATGTACATCAAAACTTACACATTTTCATTGTATATACAAGAAATGTACATCAAAACTTACACATTTTCATTGTACACTCAAGAAATGTACAGCAAAACATAAACCTTTTCATTGTGTATACAAGAAATGTACATCAAAACTACACATTTTCGTTGCACACTAAAGAAATGTACATCAAAACATACACATTTTCATTGTACAGACAAGAAATGTAAATCAAAACTTACACATTTTCATTGTATATACAAGAAATGTAAATCAAAACTTACACATTTTCATTGTATATTCAAGAGATGTACATCAAAACTACACATTTTCATTGTATATACTAGAAATGTACAGCAAAACTTACACATGTTCATTGTATATACAAGAAATGTAGATCAAAACATACACACTTTCATTGTACACTCAAGAAATGTACATCAAAACATACACATTTTAATTGTATATACAAGGAATGTACATCAAAACATACACATTTTCATTGTATATACTGGAAATGTACATCAAAACTTACACATTTTCATTGTATATACAAGAAATGTAAATCAAAGCTTACACATTTTCATTGTATATACAAGAAATGTACATCAAAACGTACACATTTTCATTGTATATACAAGAAATGTACATCAAAACATACACATTTTCATTGTATATACAAGAAATGTACATCAAAGCTGCACATTTTCATCGTAAATACTAGAAATGTACATCAAAACTTACACATGTTCATTGTATATACAAGAAATGTACATCAAAACTACACATATTCGTTGTACACTAAAGAAATGTACATCAAAACATACACATTTTCATTGTACAGACAAGAAATGTATATCAAAACTTACACATTTTCATTGTATATACAAGAAATGTACATCAAAACTTACACATTTTCATTGTGCACTCAAGTTTTGTACATTAAAACTTACACATTTTCATTGTATATACAAGAAATGTACATCAAAACTTACACATTTTCATTGTGCACTCAAGAAATGTACATCAAAACTTACACATTTTCATTGTATATACAAGAAATGTACCTCAAAACTTACACATCTTCATTGTATATACAAGAAGTGTACATAAAAACTACACATTTTCTTTGTATATACAACAAATGTACTTCAAAACATACACATCTTCATTGTATATACAAGAATGTACATCAAAACTTACACATTTTCATTGTACATACAAGAAATGTAGATCAAAGCATACACATTTTCATTGTATATACAAGAAATGTACATCAAAACTTACACATTTTCATTGTACACTCAAGAAAATTGCTTCAAAACATACACATTTTCATTTTATAAACAAGAATGTACATCAAAACTTACACATTTTCATTGTACATACAAGAAATGTACATCAAAACATACACATTTTCATTGTATATACAAGAAATGTACATCAAAACATACACATTTTCATTGTATATACAAGAAATGTACAACAAAACTTACACATTTTCATTGTATATACAAGAAATGTACATCAAAGCATACACATTTTCATTGTATATACAAGAAATGTACATCAATACTCACACATTTTCATTGTATATACAAGAAATGCACATCAAAACTTACACATTTTCATTGTATATACAAGAAATGTACATCTAAACATACACATTTTCATTGTACATTCAAGAAATGTACATAGAAACTTACACATTTTCATTGTATATACAACAAATGTACTTCAAAACATACACATTTTCATTGTATATACAAGGAATGTACATCAAAACATACACATTTTCATTGTATATACAAGAAATGTACATCAATACTCACACATTTTCATTGTATATACAAGAAATGCACATCAAAACTTACACATTTTCATTGTAAATACAAGAAATGTGCATCAAAACTTACACATTTTCATTGTATATACAAGAAATGTACATCAAAACAAACCTTTTCATTGTATATACAAGAAATGTACAGCAAAACAAACCTTTTCATTGTGTATACAAGAAATGTACATCAAAACTTACACATTTTCATTGTATATACAAGAAATGTACATCAAAACAGACCTTTTCATTGTATATATAAGAAATGTACATCAAAACAAACCTTTTCATTGAATATACAAGAAATGTACATCAAAACTTACACATTTTCATTGTATATACTAGAAACGTACATCAAAACTTACACATTTTCATTGTATATACAAGAAATATACATCAAAATCCTACACTTTTCATTGTATATACAAGAAATGTACATCAAAACAAACCTTTTCATTGAATATACAAGAAATGTACATCAAAACTTACACATTTTCATTGTATATACTAGAAACGTACATCAAAACTTACACATTTTCATTGTATATACAAGAAATGTACATCAAAATCCTACACTTTTCATTGTATATACAAGAAATGTACATCAAAACTGACACATTTTCATTGTATATACAAGAAAGGTACATCAAAACATACACATTTTCATTGTATATACAACAAATGTACATCAAAACTGACACATTTTCATTGTATATACAAGAAAGGTACATCAAAACATACACATTTTCATTGTATATACAAGAAATGTACATTAAAACAAACCTTTTCATTGTATATACAAGAAATGTACATCAAAACTACTCTTTTTCGTTGTACACTAAAGAAATGTACATCAAAACATACAGATTTTCATTGTACAGACAAGAAATGCACATCAAAACTTACACATTTTCATTGTATATACAAGAAATGTACATCAAAACCTACACATTTTCATTGTGCACTCAAGAAATGTACATCAAAACTTACACATTTTCATTGTACACTCAAGAAATGTACTTCAAAACATACACATCTTCATTGTATATACAAGAATGTACATCAAAACTTACACATTTTCATTGTACATACAAGAAATGTACATCAAAGCATACACATTTTCATTGTATATACAAGAAATATACATAAAAACATACACATTTTCATTGTATATCCAAGAAATGTACATCAAAACTTACACATTTTCATTGTATATACAAGAAATGTACATCAAAACTTACACATTTTCATTGTACACTCAAGAAATGTACAGCAAAACATAAACCTTTTCATTGTGTATACAAGAAATGTACATCAAAACTACACATTTTCGTTGCACACTAAAGAAATGTACATCAAAACATACACATTTTCATTGTACAGACAAGAAATGTAAATCAAAACTTACACATTTTCATTGTATATACAAGAAATGTAAATCAAAACTTACACATTTTCATTGTATATTCAAGAGATGTACATCAAAACTACACATTTTCATTGTATATACTAGAAATGTACAGCAAAACTTACACATGTTCATTGTATATACAAGAAATGTAGATCAAAACATACACACTTTCATTGTACACTCAAGAAATGTACATCAAAACATACACATTTTAATTGTATATACAAGGAATGTACATCAAAACATACACATTTTCATTGTATATACTGGAAATGTACATCAAAACTTACACATTTTCATTGTATATACAAGAAATGTAAATCAAAGCTTACACATTTTCATTGTATATACAAGAAATGTACATCAAAACGTACACATTTTCATTGTATATACAAGAAATGTACATCAAAACATACACATTTTCATTGTATATACAAGAAATGTACATCAAAGCTGCACATTTTCATCGTAAATACTAGAAATGTACATCAAAACTTACACATGTTCATTGTATATACAAGAAATGTACATCAAAACTACACATTTTCGTTGTACACTAAAGAAATGTACATCAAAACATACACATTTTCATTGTACAGACAAGAAATGTATATCAAAACTTACACATTTTCATTGTATATACAAGAAATGTACATCAAAACTTACACATTTTCATTGTGCACTCAAGTTTTGTACATTAAAACTTACACATTTTCATTGTATATACAAGAAATGTACATCAAAACTTACACATTTTCATTGTGCACTCAAGAAATGTACATCAAAACTTACACATTTTCATTGTAAATACAGGAAATGTACCTCAAAACTTACACATTTTCATTGTATATACAAGAAGTGTACATAAAAACTACACATTTTCTTTGTATATACAACAAATGTACTTCAAAACATACACATCTTCATTGTATATACAAGAATGTACATCAAAACTTACACATTTTCATTGTACATACAAGAAATGTACATCAAAGCATACACATTTTCATTGTATATACAAGAAATGTACATCAAAACTTACACATTTTCATTGTACACTCAAGAAAATTGCTTCAAAACATACACATTTTCATTTTATAAACAAGAATGTACATCAAAACTTACACATTTTCATTGTACATACAAGAAATGTACATCAAAACATACACATTTTCATTGTATATACAAGAAATGTACATCAAAACATACACATTTTCATTGTATATACAAGAAATGTACAACAAAACTTACACATTTTCATTGTATATACAAGAAATGTACATCAAAGCATACACATTTTCATTGTATATACAAGAAATGTACATCAATACTCACACATTTTCATTGTATATACAAGAAATGCACATCAAAACTTACACATTTTCATTGTATATACAAGAAATGTACATCTAAACATACACATTTTCATTGTACATTCAAGAAATGTACATAGAAACTTACACATTTTCATTGTATATACAACAAATGTACTTCAAAACATACACATTTTCATTGTATATACAAGGAATGTACATCAAAACATACACATTTTCATTGTATATACAAGAAATGTACATCAATACTCACACATTTTCATTGTATATACAAGAAATGCACATCAAAACTTACACATTTTCATTGTAAATACAAGAAATGTGCATCAAAACTTACACATTTTCATTGCATATACAAGAAATGTACATCAAAACAAACCTTTTCATTGTATATACAAGAAATGTACAGCAAAACAAACCTTTTCATTGTGTATACAAGAAATGTACATCAAAACTTACACATTTTCATTGTATATACAAGAAATGTACATCAAAACAGACCTTTTCATTGTATATACAAGAAATGTACATCAAAACAAACCTTTTCATTGAATATACAAGAAATGTACATCAAAACTTACACATTTTCATTGTATATACTAGAAACGTACATCAAAACTTACACATTTTCATTGTATATACAAGAAATGTACATCAAAATCCTACACTTTTCATTGTATATACAAGAAATGTACATCAAAACAAACCTTTTCATTGACTATACAAGAAATGTACATCAAAACTTACACATTTTCATTGTATATACTAGAAACGTACATCAAAACTTACACATTTTCATTGTATATACAAGAAATGTACATCAAAATCCTACACTTTTCATTGTATATACAAGAAATGTACTTCAAAACATACACATTTTCATTGTATATACAACAAATGTACATCAAAACTGACACATTTTCATTGTATATACAAGAAAGGTACATCAAAACATACACATTTTCATTGTATATACAAGAAATGTACATTAAAACAAACCTTTCATTGTATATACAAGAAATGTACATCAAAACTACTCTTTTTCGTTGTACACTAAAGACATGTACATCAAAACATACAGATTTTCATTGTACAGACAAGAAATGCACATCAAAACTTACACATTTTCATTGTATATACCAGAAATGTACATCAAAACCTACACATTTTCATTGTGCACTCAAGAAATGTACATCAAAACTTACACATTTTCATTGTACACTCAAGAAATGTACTTCAAAACACACACATCTTCATTTTATAAACAATAATGTACATCAAAACTTACACATTTTCATTGTACATACAAGAAATGTACATCAAAACATACACATTTTCATTGTATATACAAGAAATGTACATCAAAACATACACATTTTCATTGTATATACAAGAAATGTAGAACAAAGCTTACACATTTTCATTGTATATACAAGAAATGTACATCAAAACATACACATTTTCATTGTATATACAAGAAATGTACATCAAAACATACACATTTTCATTGTATATACAAGAAATGTACATCAAAACATACACATTTTCATTGTACATACAAGAAATGTACATCAAAACATACACATTTTCATTGTATATACAAGAAATGTACATCAAAACATACACATTTTCATTGTATATACAAGGAATGTACATCAAAACTTACACATTTTCATTGTATATACAAGAAATGTACATCAAAACATACACATTTTCATTGTATATACAAGAAATATACATAAAAACATACACATTTTCATTGTATATCCAAGAAATGTACAGCAAAACATAATCCTTTTCATTGTATATACAAGAAATGTACATCAAAACTACACATTTTCGTTGCACACTAAAGAAATGTACATCAAAACATACATATTTTCATTGTACAGACAAGAAATGTAAATCAAAACTTACACATTTTCATTGTATATACAAGAAATGTACATCAAAACTTACACATTTTCATTGTACACTCAAGAAATGTACAGCAAAACATAAACCTTTTCATTGTATATACAAGAAATGTACATCAAAACTACACATTTTCGTTGCACACTAAAGAAATGTACATCAAAACATACACATTTTCATTGTACAGACAAGAAATGTAAATCAAAACTTACACATTTTCATTGTATATACAAGAAATGTAAATCAAAACTTACACATTTTCATTGTATATTCAAGAGATGTCCATCAAAACTACACATTTTCATTGTATATACTAGAAATGTACAGCAAAACTTACACATGTTCATTGTATATACAAGAAATGTAGATCAAAACATACACACTTTCATTGTACACTCAAGAAATGTACATCAAAACATACACATTTTAATTGTATATACAAGGAATGTACATCAAAACATACACATTTTCATTGTATATACTGGAAATGTACATCAAAACTTACACATTTTCATTGTATATACAAGAAATGTAAATCAAAGCTTACACATTTTCATTGTATATACAAGAAATGTACATCAAAACGTACACATTTTCATTGTATATACAAGAAATGTACATCAAAACATACACATTTTCATTGTATATACAAGAAATGTACATCAAAGCTGCACATTTTCATCGTAAATACTAGAAATGTACATCAAAACTTACACATGTTCATTGTATATACAAGAAATGTACATCAAAACTACACATTTTTGTTGTACACTAAAGAAATGTACATCAAAACATACACATTTTCATTGTACAGACAAGAAATGTATATCAAAACTTACACATTTTCATTGTATATACAAGAAATGTACATCAAAACTTACACATTTTCATTGTGCACTCAAGTTTTGTACATTAAAACTTACACATTTTCATTGTATATACAAGAAATGTACATCAAAACTTACACATTTTCATTGTGCACTCAAGAAATGTACATCAAAACTTACACATTTTCATTGTATATACAAGAAATGTACCTCAAAACTTACACATTTTCATTGTATATACAAGAAGTGTACATAAAAACTACACATTTTCTTTGTATATACAACAAATGTACTTCAAAACATACACATCTTCATTGTATATACAAGAATGTACATCAAAACTTACACATTTTCATTGTACATACAAGAAATGTACATCAAAGCATACACATTTTCATTGTATATACAAGAAATATACATAAAAACATACACATTTTCATTGTATATCCAAGAAATGTACAGCAAAACATAATCCTTTTCATTGTATATACAAGAAATGTACATCAAAACTACACATTTTCGTTGCACACTAAAGAAATGTACATCAAAACATACACATTTTCATTGTACAGACAAGAAATGTAAATCAAAACTTACACATTTTCATTGTATATACAAGAAATGTAAATCAAAACTTACACATTTTCATTGTATATTCAAGAGATGTACATCAAAACTACACATTTTCATTGTATATACTAGAAATGTACAGCAAAACTTACACATGTTCATTGTATATACAAGAAATGTAGATCAAAACATACATACTTTCATTGTACACTCAAGAAATGTACATCAAAACATACACATTTTAATTGTATATACAAGGAATGTACATCAAAACATACACATTTTCATTGTATATACTGGAAATGTACATCAAAACTTACACATTTTCATTGTATATACAAGAAATGTAAATCAAAGCTTACACATTTTCATTGTATATACAAGAAATGTACATCAAAACGTACACATTTTCATTGTATATACAAGAAATGTACCTCAAAACATACACATTTTCATTGTATATACAAGAAATGTACATCAAAGCTGCACATTTTCATCGTAAATACTAGAAATGTACATCAAAACTTACACATGTTCATTGTATATACAAGAAATGTACATCAAAACTACACATATTCGTTGTACACTAAAGAAATGTACATCAAAACATACACATTTTCATTGTACAGACAAGAAATGTATATCAAAACTTACACATTTTCATTGTATATACAAGAAATGTACATCAAAACTTACACATTTTCATTGTGCACTCAAGTTTTGTACATTAAAACTTACACATTTTCATTGTATATACAAGAAATGTACATCAAAACTTACACATTTTCATTGTGCACTCAAGAAATGTACATCAAAACTTACACATTTTCATTGTATATACAAGAAATGTACCTCAAAACTTACACATCTTCATTGTATATACAAGAAGTGTACATAAAAACTACACATTTTCTTTGTATATACAACAAATGTACTTCAAAACATACGCATCTTCATTGTATATACAAGAATGTACATCAAAACTTACACATTTTCATTGTACATACAAGAAATGTAGATCAAAGCATACACATTTTCATTGTATATACAAGAAATGTACATCAAAACTTACACATCTTCATTGTACACTCAAGAAAATTGCTTCAAAACATACACATTTTCATTTTATAAACAAGAATGTACATCAAAACTTACACATTTTCATTGTACATACAAGAAATGTACATCAAAACATACACATTTTCATTGTATATACAAGAAATGTACATCAAAACATACACATTTTCATTGTATATACAAGAAATGTACAACAAAACTTACACATTTTCATTGTATATACAAGAAATGTACATCAAAGCATACACATTTTCATTGTATATACAAGAAATGTACATCAATACTCACACATTTTCATTGTATATACAAGAAATGCACATCAAAACTTACACATTTTCATTGTATATACAAGAAATGTACATCTAAACATACACATTTTCATTGTACATTCAAGAAATGTACATAGAAACTTACACATTTTCATTGTATATACAACAAATGTACTTCAAAACATACACATTTTCATTGTATATACAAGGAATGTACATCAAAACATACACATTTTCATTGTATATACAAGAAATGTACATCAATACTCACACATTTTCATTGTATATACAAGAAATGCACATCAAAACTTACACATTTTCATTGTAAATACAAGAAATGTGCATCAAAACTTACACATTTTCATTGTATATACAAGAAATGTACATCAAAACAAACCTTTTCATTGTATATACAAGAAATGTACAGCAAAACAAACTTTTCATTGTGTATACAAGAAATGTACATCAAAACTTACACATTTTCATTGTATATACAAGAAATGTACATCAAAACAGACCTTTTCATTGTATATACAAGAAATGTACATCAAAACAAACCTTTTCATTGAATATACAAGAAATGTACATCAAAACTTACACATTTTCATTGTATATACTAGAAACGTACATCAAAACTTACACATTTTCATTGTATATACAAGAAATATACATCAAAATCCTACACTTTTCATTGTATATACAAGAAATGTACATCAAAACAAACCTTTTCATTGAATATACAAGAAATGTACATCAAAACTTACACATTTTCATTGTATATACTAGAAACGTACATCAAAACTTACACATTTTCATTGTATATACAAGAAATGTACATCAAAATCCTACACTTTTCATTGTATATACAAGAAATGTACATCAAAACTGACACATTTTCATTGTATATACAAGAAAGGTACATCAAAACATACACATTTTCGTTGTATATACAACAAATGTACATCAAAACTGACACATTTTCATTGTATATACAAGAAAGGTACATCAAAACATACACATTTTCATTGTATATACAAGAAATGTACATTAAAACAAACCTTTTCATTGTATATACAAGAAATGTACATCAAAACTACTCTTTTTCGTTGTACACTAAAGAAATGTACATCAAAACATACAGATTTTCATTGTACAGACAAGAAATGCACATCAAAACTTACACATTTTCATTGTATATACAAGAAATGTACATCAAAACCTACACATTTTCATTGTGCACTCAAGAAATGTACATCAAAACTTACACATTTTCATTGTACACTCAAGAAATGTACTTCAAAACATACACATCTTCATTGTATATACAAGAATGTACATCAAAACTTACACATTTTCATTGTACATACAAGAAATGTACATCAAAGCATACACATTTTCATTGTATATACAAGAAATATACATAAAAACATACACATTTTCATTGTATATCCAAGAAATGTACATCAAAACTTACACATTTTCATTGTATATACAAGAAATGTACATCAAAACTTACACATTTTCATTGTACACTCAAGAAATGTACAGCAAAACATAAACCTTTTCATTGTGTATACAAGAAATGTACATCAAAACTACACATTTTCGTTGCACACTAAAGAAATGTACATCAAAACATACACATTTTCATTGTACAGACAAGAAATGTAAATCAAAACTTACACATTTTCATTGTATATACAAGAAATGTAAATCAAAACTTACACATTTTCATTGTATATTCAAGAGATGTACATCAAAACTACACATTTTCATTGTATATACTAGAAATGTACAGCAAAACTTACACATGTTCATTGTATATACAAGAAATGTAGATCAAAACATACACACTTTCATTGTACACTCAAGAAATGTACATCAAAACATACACATTTTAATTGTATATACAAGGAATGTACATCAAAACATACACATTTTCATTGTATATACTGGAAATGTACATCAAAACTTACACATTTTCATTGTATATACAAGAAATGTAAATCAAAGCTTACACATTTTCATTGTATATACAAGAAATGTACATCAAAACGTACACATTTTCATTGTATATACAAGAAATGTACATCAAAACATACACATTTTCATTGTATATACAAGAAATGTACATCAAAGCTGCACATTTTCATCGTAAATACTAGAAATGTACATCAAAACTTACACATGTTCATTGTATATACAAGAAATGTACATCAAAACTACACATATTCGTTGTACACTAAAGAAATGTACATCAAAACATACACATTTTCATTGTACAGACAAGAAATGTATATCAAAACTTACACATTTTCATTGTATATACAAGAAATGTACATCAAAACTTACACATTTTCATTGTGCACTCAAGTTTTGTACATTAAAACTTACACATTTTCATTGTATATACAAGAAATGTACATCAAAACTTACACATTTTCATTGTGCACTCAAGAAATGTACATCAAAACTTACACATTTTCATTGTATATACAAGAAATGTACCTCAAAACTTACACATCTTCATTGTATATACAAGAAGTGTACATAAAAACTACACATTTTCTTTGTATATACAACAAATGTACTTCAAAACATACACATCTTCATTGTATATACAAGAATGTACATCAAAACTTACACATTTTCATTGTACATACAAGAAATGTAGATCAAAGCATACACATTTTCATTGTATATACAAGAAATGTACATCAAAACTTACACATTTTCATTGTACACTCAAGAAAATTGCTTCAAAACATACACATTTTCATTTTATAAACAAGAATGTACATCAAAACTTACACATTTTCATTGTACATACAAGAAATGTACATCAAAACATACACATTTTCATTGTATATACAAGAAATGTACATCAAAACATACACATTTTCATTGTATATACAAGAAATGTACAACAAAACTTACACATTTTCATTGTATATACAAGAAATGTACATCAAAGCATACACATTTTCATTGTATATACAAGAAATGTACATCAATACTCACACATTTTCATTGTATATACAAGAAATGCACATCAAAACTTACACATTTTCATTGTATATACAAGAAATGTACATCTAAACATACACATTTTCATTGTACATTCAAGAAATGTACATAGAAACTTACACATTTTCATTGTATATACAACAAATGTACTTCAAAACATACACATTTTCATTGTATATACAAGGAATGTACATCAAAACATACACATTTTCATTGTATATACAAGAAATGTACATCAATACTCACACATTTTCATTGTATATACAAGAAATGCACATCAAAACTTACACATTTTCATTGTAAATACAAGAAATGTGCATCAAAACTTACACATTTTCATTGTATATACAAGAAATGTACATCAAAACAAACCTTTTCATTGTATATACAAGAAATGTACAGCAAAACAAACCTTTTCATTGTGTATACAAGAAATGTACATCAAAACTTACACATTTTCATTGTATATACAAGAAATGTACATCAAAACAGACCTTTTCATTGTATATATAAGAAATGTACATCAAAACAAACCTTTTCATTGAATATACAAGAAATGTACATCAAAACTTACACATTTTCATTGTATATACTAGAAACGTACATCAAAACTTACACATTTTCATTGTATATACAAGAAATATACATCAAAATCCTACACTTTTCATTGTATATACAAGAAATGTACATCAAAACAAACCTTTTCATTGAATATACAAGAAATGTACATCAAAACTTACACATTTTCATTGTATATACTAGAAACGTACATCAAAACTTACACATTTTCATTGTATATACAAGAAATGTACATCAAAATCCTACACTTTTCATTGTATATACAAGAAATGTACATCAAAACTGACACATTTTCATTGTATATACAAGAAAGGTACATCAAAACATACACATTTTCATTGTATATACAACAAATGTACATCAAAACTGACACATTTTCATTGTATATACAAGAAAGGTACATCAAAACATACACATTTTCATTGTATATACAAGAAATGTACATTAAAACAAACCTTTTCATTGTATATACAAGAAATGTACATCAAAACTACTCTTTTTCGTTGTACACTAAAGAAATGTACATCAAAACATACAGATTTTCATTGTACAGACAAGAAATGCACATCAAAACTTACACATTTTCATTGTATATACAAGAAATGTACATCAAAACCTACACATTTTCATTGTGCACTCAAGAAATGTACATCAAAACTTACACATTTTCATTGTACACTCAAGAAATGTACTTCAAAACATACACATCTTCATTGTATATACAAGAATGTACATCAAAACTTACACATTTTCATTGTACATACAAGAAATGTACATCAAAGCATACACATTTTCATTGTATATACAAGAAATATACATAAAAACATACACATTTTCATTGTATATCCAAGAAATGTACATCAAAACTTACACATTTTCATTGTATATACAAGAAATGTACATCAAAACTTACACATTTTCATTGTACACTCAAGAAATGTACAGCAAAACATAAACCTTTTCATTGTGTATACAAGAAATGTACATCAAAACTACACATTTTCGTTGCACACTAAAGAAATGTACATCAAAACATACACATTTTCATTGTACAGACAAGAAATGTAAATCAAAACTTACACATTTTCATTGTATATACAAGAAATGTAAATCAAAACTTACACATTTTCATTGTATATTCAAGAGATGTACATCAAAACTACACATTTTCATTGTATATACTAGAAATGTACAGCAAAACTTACACATGTTCATTGTATATACAAGAAATGTAGATCAAAACATACACACTTTCATTGTACACTCAAGAAATGTACATCAAAACATACACATTTTAATTGTATATACAAGGAATGTACATCAAAACATACACATTTTCATTGTATATACTGGAAATGTACATCAAAACTTACACATTTTCATTGTATATACAAGAAATGTAAATCAAAGCTTACACATTTTCATTGTATATACAAGAAATGTACATCAAAACGTACACATTTTCATTGTATATACAAGAAATGTACATCAAAACATACACATTTTCATTGTATATACAAGAAATGTACATCAAAGCTGCACATTTTCATCGTAAATACTAGAAATGTACATCAAAACTTACACATGTTCATTGTATATACAAGAAATGTACATCAAAACTACACATATTCGTTGTACACTAAAGAAATGTACATCAAAACATACACATTTTCATTGTACAGACAAGAAATGTATATCAAAACTTACACATTTTCATTGTATATACAAGAAATGTACATCAAAACTTACACATTTTCATTGTGCACTCAAGTTTTGTACATTAAAACTTACACATTTTCATTGTATATACAAGAAATGTACATCAAAACTTACACATTATCATTGTGCACTCAAGAAATGTACATCAAAACTTACACATTTTCATTGTATATACAAGAAATGTACCTCAAAACTTACACATCTTCATTGTATATACAAGAAGTGTACATAAAAACTACACATTTTCTTTGTATATACAACAAATGTACTTCAAAACATACACATCTTCATTGTATATACAAGAATGTACATCAAAACTTACACATTTTCATTGTACATACAAGAAATGTAGATCAAAGCATACACATTTTCATTGTATATACAAGAAATGTACATCAAAACTTACACATTTTCATTGTACACTCAAGAAAATTGCTTCAAAACATACACATTTTCATTTTATAAACAAGAATGTACATCAAAACTTACACATTTTCATTGTACATACAAGAAATGTACATCAAAACATACACATTTTCATTGTATATACAAGAAATGTACATCAAAACATACACATTTTCATTGTATATACAAGAAATGTACAACAAAACTTACACATTTTCATTGTATATACAAGAAATGTACATCAAAGCATACACATTTTCATTGTATATACAAGAAATGTACATCAATACTCACACATTTTCATTGTATATACAAGAAATGCACATCAAAACTTACACATTTTCATTGTATATACAAGAAATGTACATCTAAACATACACATTTTCATTGTACATTCAAGAAATGTACATAGAAACTTACACATTTTCATTGTATATACAACAAATGTACTTCAAAACATACACATTTTCATTGTATATACAAGGAATGTACATCAAAACATACACATTTTCATTGTATATACAAGAAATGTACATCAATACTCACACATTTTCATTGTATATACAAGAAATGCACATCAAAACTTACACATTTTCATTGTAAATACAAGAAATGTGCATCAAAACTTACACATTTTCATTGTATATACAAGAAATGTACATCAAAACAAACCTTTTCATTGTATATACAAGAAATGTACAGCAAAACAAACCTTTTCATTGTGTATACAAGAAATGTACATCAAAACTTACACATTTTCATTGTATATACAAGAAATGTACATCAAAACAGACCTTTTCATTGTATATACAAGAAATGTACATCAAAACAAACCTTTTCATTGAATATACAAGAAATGTACATCAAAACTTACACATTTTCATTGTATATACTAGAAACGTACATCAAAACTTACACATTTTCATTGTATATACAAGAAATATACATCAAAATCCTACACTTTTCATTGTATATACAAGAAATGTACATCAAAACAAACCTTTTCATTGAATATACAAGAAATGTACATCAAAACTTACACATTTTCATTGTATATACTAGAAACGTACATCAAAACTTACACATTTTCATTGTATATACAAGAAATGTACATCAAAATCCTACACTTTTCATTGTATATACAAGAAATGTACATCAAAACTGACACATTTTCATTGTATATACAAGAAAGGTACATCAAAACATACACATTTTCATTGTATATACAACAAATGTACATCAAAACTGACACATTTTCATTGTATATACAAGAAAGGTACATCAAAACATACACATTTTCATTGTATATACAAGAAATGTACATTAAAACAAACCTTTTCATTGTATATACAAGAAATGTACATCAAAACTACTCTTTTTCGTTGTACACTAAAGAAATGTACATCAAAACATACAGATTTTCATTGTACAGACAAGAAATGCACATCAAAACTTACACATTTTCATTGTATATACAAGAAATGTACATCAAAACCTACACATTTTCATTGTGCACTCAAGAAATGTACATCAAAACTTACACATTTTCATTGTACACTCAAGAAATGTACTTCAAAACATACACATCTTCATTGTATATACAAGAATGTACATCAAAACTTACACATTTTCATTGTACATACAAGAAATGTACATCAAAGCATACACATTTTCATTGTATATACAAGAAATATACATAAAAACATACACATTTTCATTGTATATCCAAGAAATGTACATCAAAACTTACACATTTTCATTGTATATACAAGAAATGTACATCAAAACTTACACATTTTCATTGTACACTCAAGAAATGTACAGCAAAACATAAACCTTTTCATTGTGTATACAAGAAATGTACATCAAAACTACACATTTTCGTTGCACACTAAAGAAATGTACATCAAAACATACACATTTTCATTGTACAGACAAGAAATGTAAATCAAAACTTACACATTTTCATTGTATATACAAGAAATGTAAATCAAAACTTACACATTTTCATTGTATATTCAAGAGATGTACATCAAAACTACACACTTTCATTGTATATACTAGAAATGTACAGCAAAACTTACACATGTTCATTGTATATACAAGAAATGTAGATCAAAACATACACACTTTCATTGTACACTCAAGAAATGTACATCAAAACATACACATTTTAATTGTATATACAAGGAATGTACATCAAAACATACACATGTTCATTGTATATACTGGAAATGTACATCAAAACTTACACATTTTCATTGTATATACAAGAAATGTAAATCAAAGCTTACACATTTTCATTGTATATACAAGAAATGTACATCAAAACGTACACATTTTCATTGTATATACAAGAAATGTACATCAAAACATACACATTTTCATTGTATATACAAGAAATGTACAACAAAGCTGCACATTTTCATCGTAAATACTAGAAATGTACATCAAAACTTACACATGTTCATTGTATATACAAGAAATGTACATCAAAACTACACATTTTCGTTGTACACTAAAGAAATGTACATCAAAACATACACATTTTCATTGTACAGACAAGAAATGTATATCAAAACTTACACATTTTCATTGTATATACAAGAAATGTACATCAAAACTTACACATTTTCATTGTGCACTCAAGTTTTGTACATTAAAACTTACACATTTTCATTCTATATACAAGAAATGTACATCAAAACTTACACATTCTCATTGTGCACTCAAGAAATGTACATCAAAACTTACACATTTTCATTGTAAATACAGGAAATGTACCTCAAAACTTACACATTTTCATTGTATATACAAGAAGTGTACATAAAAACTACACATTTTCTTTGTATATACAACAAATGTACTTCAAAACATACACATCTTCATTGTATATACAAGAATGTACATCAAAACTTACACATTTTCATTGTACATACAAGAAATGTACATCAAAGCATACACATTTTCATTGTATATACAAGAAATGTACATCAAAACTTACACATTTTCATTGTACACTCAAGAAAATTGCTTCAAAACATACACATTTTCATTTTATAAACAAGAATGTACATCAAAACTTACACATTTTCATTGTACATACAAGAAATGTACATCAAAACATACACATTTTCATTGTATATACAAGAAATGTACATCAAAACATACACATTTTCATTGTATATACAAGAAATGTACAACAAAACTTACACATTTTCATTGTATATACAAGAAATGTACATCAAAGCATACACATTTTCATTGTATATACAAGAAATGTACATCAATACTCACACATTTTCATTGTATATACAAGAAATGCACATCAAAACTTACACATTTTCATTGTATATACAAGAAATGTACATCTAAACATACACATTTTCATTGTACATTCAAGAAATGTACATAGAAACTTACACATTTTCATTGTATATACAACAAATGTACTTCAAAACATACACATTTTCATTGTATATACAAGGAATGTACATCAAAACATACACATTTTCATTGTATATACAAGAAATGTACATCAATACTCACACATTTTCATTGTATATACAAGAAATGCACATCAAAACTTACACATTTTCATTGTAAATACAAGAAATGTGCATCAAAACTTACACATTTTCATTGCATATACAAGAAATGTACATCAAAACAAACCTTTTCATTGTATATACAAGAAATGTACAGCAAAACAAACCTTTTCATTGTGTATACAAGAAATGTACATCAAAACTTACACATTTTCATTGTATATACAAGAAATGTACATCAAAACAGACCTTTTCATTGTATATACAAGAAATGTACATCAAAACAAACCTTTTCATTGAATATACAAGAAATGTACATCAAAACTTACACATTTTCATTGTATATACTAGAAACGTACATCAAAACTTACACATTTTCATTGTATATACAAGAAATGTACATCAAAATCCTACACTTTTCATTGTATATACAAGAAATGTACATCAAAACAAACCTTTTCATTGACTATACAAGAAATGTACATCAAAACTTACACATTTTCATTGTATATACTAGAAACGTACATCAAAACTTACACATTTTCATTGTATATACAAGAAATGTACATCAAAATCCTACACTTTTCATTGTATATACAAGAAATGTACTTCAAAACATACACATTTTCATTGTATATACAACAAATGTACATCAAAACTGACACATTTTCATTGTATATACAAGAAAGGTACATCAAAACATACACATTTTCATTGTATATACAAGAAATGTACATTAAAACAAACCTTTTCATTGTATATACAAGAAATGTACATCAAAACTACTCTTTTTCGTTGTACACTAAAGATATGTACATCAAAACATACAGATTTTCATTGTACAGACAAGAAATGCACATCAAAACTTACACATTTTCATTGTATATACAAGAAATGTACATCAAAACCTACACATTTTCATTGTGCACTCAAGAAATGTACATCAAAACTTACACATTTTCATTGTACACTCAAGAAATGTACTTCAAAACACACACATCTTCATTTTATAAACAATAATGTACATCAAAACTTACACATTTTCATTGTACATACAAGAAATGTACATCAAAACATACACATTTTCATTGTATATACAAGAAATGTACATCAAAACATACACATTTTCATTGTATATACAAGAAATGTAGAACAAAGCTTACACATTTTCATTGTATATACAAGAAATGTACATCAAAACATACACATTTTCATTGTATATACAAGAAATGTACATCAAAACATACACATTTTCATTGTATATACAAGAAATGTACATCAAAACATACACATTTTCATTGTACATACAAGAAATGTACATCAAAACATACACATTTTCATTGTATATACAAGAAATGTACATCAAAACATACACATTTTCATTGTATATACAAGGAATGTACATCAAAACTTACACATTTTCATTGTATATACAAGAAATGTACATCAAAACATACACATTTTCATTGTATATACAAGAAATATACATAAAAACATACACATTTTCATTGTATATCCAAGAAATGTACAGCAAAACATAATCCTTTTCATTGTATATACAAGAAATGTACATCAAAACTACACATTTTCGTTGCACACTAAAGAAATGTACATCAAAACATACACATTTTCATTGTACAGACAAGAAATGTAAATCAAAACTTACACATTTTCATTGTATATACAAGAAATGTACATCAAAACTTACACATTTTCATTGTACACTCAAGAAATGTACAGCAAAACATAAACCTTTTCATTGTATATACAAGAAATGTACATCAAAACTACACATTTTCGTTGCACACTAAAGAAATGTACATCAAAACATACACATTTTCATTGTACAGACAAGAAATGTAAATCAAAACTTACACATTTTCATTGTATATACAAGAAATGTAAATCAAAACTTACACATTTTCATTGTATATTCAAGAGATGTACATCAAAACTACACATTTTCATTGTATATACTAGAAATGTACAGCAAAACTTACACATGTTCATTGTATATACAAGAAATGTAGATCAAAACATACACACTTTCATTGTACACTCAAGAAATGTACATCAAAACATACACATTTTAATTGTATATACAAGGAATGTACATCAAAACATACACATTTTCATTGTATATACTGGAAATGTACATCAAAACTTACACATTTTCATTGTATATACAAGAAATGTAAATCAAAGCTTACACATTTTCATTGTATATACAAGAAATGTACATCAAAACGTACACATTTTCATTGTATTTTCAAGAAATGTACATCAAAACATACACATTTTCATTGTATATACAAGAAATGTACATCAAAGCTGCACATTTTCATCGTAAATACTAGAAATGTACATCAAAACTTACACATGTTCATTGTATATACAAGAAATGTACATCAAAACTACACATTTTTGTTGTACACTAAAGAAATGTACATCAAAACATACACATTTTCATTGTACAGACAAGAAATGTATATCAAAACTTACACATTTTCATTGTATATACAAGAAATGTACATCAAAACTTACACATTTTCATTGTGCACTCAAGTTTTGTACATTAAAACTTACACATTTTCATTGTATATACAAGAAATGTACATCAAAACTTACACATTTTCATTGTGCACTCAAGAAATGTACATCAAAACTTACACATTTTCATTGTATATACAAGAAATGTACCTCAAAACTTACATATTTTCATTGTATATACAAGAAGTGTACATAAAAACTACACATTTTCTTTGTATATACAACAAATGTACTTCAAAACATACACATCTTCATTGTATATACAAGAATGTACATCAAAACTTACACATTTTCATTGTACATACAAGAAATGTACATCAAAGCATACACATTTTCATTGTATATACAAGAAATATACATAAAAACATACACATTTTCATTGTATATCCAAGAAATGTACAGCAAAACATAATCCTTTTCATTGTATATACAAGAAATGTACATCAAAACTACACATTTTCGTTGCACACTAAAGAAATGTACATCAAAACATACACATTTTCATTGTACAGACAAGAAATGTAAATCAAAACTTACACATTTTCATTGTATATACAAGAAATGTAAATCAAAACTTACACATTTTCATTGTATATTCAAGAGATGTACATCAAAACTACACATTTTCATTGTATATACTAGAAATGTACAGCAAAACTTACACATGTTCATTGTATATACAAGAAATGTAGATCAAAACATACACACTTTCATTGTACACTCAAGAAATGTACATCAAAACATACACATTTTAATTGTATATACAAGGAATGTACATCAAAACATACACATTTTCATTGTATATACTGGAAATGTACATCAAAACTTACACATTTTCATTGTATATACAAGAAATGTAAATCAAAGCTTACACATTTTCATTGTATATACAAGAAATGTACATCAAAACGTACACATTTTCATTGTATATACAAGAAATGTACATCAAAACATACACATTTTCATTGTATATACAAGAAATGTACATCAAAGCTGCACATTTTCATCGTAAATACTAGAAATGTACATCAAAACTTACACATGTTCATTGTATATACAAGAAATGTACATCAAAACTACACATATTCGTTGTACACTAAAGAAATGTACATCAAAACATACACATTTTCATTGTACAGACAAGAAATGTATATCAAAACTTACACATTTTCATTGTATATACAAGAAATGTACATCAAAACTTACACATTTTCATTGTGCACTCAAGTTTTGTACATTAAAACTTACACATTTTCATTGTATATACAAGAAATGTACATCAAAACTTACACATTTTCATTGTGCACTCAAGAAATGTACATCAAAACTTACACATTTTCATTGTATATACAAGAAATGTACCTCAAAACTTACACATCTTCATTGTATATACAAGAAGTGTACATAAAAACTACACATTTTCTTTGTATATACAACAAATGTACTTCAAAACATACACATCTTCATTGTATATACAAGAATGTACATCAAAACTTACACATTTTCATTGTACATACAAGAAATGTAGATCAAATCATACACATTTTCATTGTATATACAAGAAATGTACATCAAAACTTACACATTTTCATTGTACACTCAAGAAAATTGCTTCAAAACATACACATTTTCATTTTATAAACAAGAATGTACATCAAAACTTACACATTTTCATTGTACATACAAGAAATGTACATCAAAACATACACATTTTCATTGTATATACAAGAAATGTACATCAAAACATACACATTTTCATTGTATATACAAGAAATGTACAACAAAACTTACACATTTTCATTGTATATACAAGAAATGTACATCAAAGCATACACATTTTCATTGTATATACAAGAAATGTACATCAATACTCACACATTTTCATTGTATATACAAGAAATGGACATCAAAACTTACACATTTTCATTGTATATACAAGAAATGTACATCTAAACATACACATTTTCATTGTACATTCAAGAAATGTACATAGAAACTTACACATTTTCATTGTATATACAACAAATGTACTTCAAAACATACACATTTTCATTGTATATACAAGGAATGTACATCAAAACATACACATTTTCATTGTATATACAAGAAATGTACATCAATACTCACACATTTTCATTGTATATACAAGAAATGCACATCAAAACTTACACATTTTCATTGTAAATACAAGAAATGTGCATCAAAACTTACACATTTTCATTGTATATACAAGAAATGTACATCAAAACAAACCTTTTCATTGTATATACAAGAAATGTACAGCAAAACAAACCTTTTCATTGTGTATACAAGAAATGTACATCAAAACTTACACATTTTCATTGTATATACAAGAAATGTACATCAAAACAGACCTTTTCATTGTATATACAAGAAATGTACATCAAAACAAACCTTTTCATTGAATATACAAGAAATGTACATCAAAACTTACACATTTTCATTGTATATACTAGAAACGTACATCAAAACTTACACATTTTCATTGTATATACAAGAAATATACATCAAAATCCTACACTTTTCATTGTATATACAAGAAATGTACATCAAAACAAACCTTTTCATTGAATATACAAGAAATGTACATCAAAACTTACACATTTTCATTGTATATACTAGAAACGTACATCAAAACTTACACATTTTCATGGTATATACAAGAAATGTACATCAAAATCCTACACTTTTCATTGTATATACAAGAAATGTACATCAAAACTGACACATTTTCATTGTATATACAAGAAAGGTACATCAAAACATACACATTTTCATTGTATATACAACAAATGTACATCAAAACTGACACATTTTCATTGTATATACAAGAAAGGTACATCAAAACATACACATTTTCATTGTATATACAAGAAATGTACATTAAAACAAACCTTTTCATTGTATATACAAGAAATGTACATCAAAACTACTCTTTTTCGTTGTACACTAAAGAAATGTACATCAAAACATACAGATTTTCATTGTACAGACAAGAAATGCACATCAAAACTTACACATTTTCATTGTATATACAAGAAATGTACATCAAAACCTACACATTTTCATTGTGCACTCAAGAAATGTACATCAAAACTTACACATTTTCATTGTACACTCAAGAAATGTACATCAAAACACACACATCTTCATTTTATAAACAATAATGTACATCAAAACTTACACATTTTGATTGTACATACAAGAAATGTACATCAAAACATACACATTTTCATGGTATATACAAGAAATGTACATCAAAACATACACATTTTCATTGTATATACAAGAAATGTAGAACAAAGCTTACACATTTTCATTGTATATACAAGAAATGTACATCAAAACATACACATTTTCATTGTATATACAAGAAATGTACATCAAAACATACACATTTTCATTGTATATACAAGAAATGTACATCAAAACATACACATTTTCATTGTACATACAAGAAATGTACATCAAAACATACACATTTTCATTGTATATACAAGAAATGTACATCAAAACATACACATTTTTATTGTATATACAAGGAATGTACATCAAAACTTACACATTTTCATTGTATATACAAGAAATGTACATCAAAACATACACATTTTCATTGTATATACAAGAAATATACATAAAAACATACACATTTTCATTGTATATCCAAGAAATGTACAGCAAAACATAATCCTTTTCATTGTATATACAAGAAATGTACATCAAAACTACACATTTTCGTTGCACACTAAAGAAATGTACATCAAAACATACACATTTTCATTGTACAGACAAGAATTGTAAATCAAAACTTACACATTTTCATTGTATATACAAGAAATGTACATCAAAACTTACACATTTTCATTGTACACTCAAGAAATGTACAGCAAAACATAAACCTTTTCATTGTATATACAAGAAATGTACATCAAAACTACACATTTTCGTTGCACACTAAAGAAATGTACATCAAAACATAGACATTTTCATTGTACAGACAAGAAATGTAAATCAAATCTTACACATTTTCATTGTATATACAAGAAATGTAAATCAAAACTTACACATTTTCATTGTATATTCAAGAGATGTACATCAAAACTACACATTTTCATTGTATATACTAGAAATGTACAGCAAAACTTACACATGTTCATTGTATATACAAGAAATGTAGATCAAAACATACACACTTTCATTGTACACTCAAGAAATGTACATCAAAACATACACATTTTAATTGTATATACAAGGAATGTACATCAAAACATACACATTTTCATTGTATATACTGGAAATGTACATCAAAACTTACACATTTTCATTGTATACACAAGAAATGTAAATCAAAGCTTACACATTTTCATTGTATATACAAGAAATGTACATCAAAACGTACACATTTTCATTGTATATACAAGAAATGTACATCAAAACATACACATTTTCATTGTATATACAAGAAATGTACATCAAAGCTGCAAATTTTCATCGTAAATACTAGAAATGTACATCAAAACTTACACATGTTCATTGTATATACAAGAAATGTACATCAAAACTACACATTTTCGTTGTACACTAAAGAAATGTACATCAAAACATACACATTTTCATTGTACAGACAAGAAATGTATATCAAAACTTACACATTTTCATTGTATATACAAGAAATGTACATCAAAACTTACACATTTTCATTGTGCACTCAAGTTTTGTACATTAAAACTTACACATTTTCATTGTATATACAAGAAATGTACATCAAAACTTACACATTTTCATTGTGCACTCAAGAAATGTACATCAAAACTTACACATTTTCATTGTATATACAAGAAATGTACCTCAAAACTTACACATTTTCATTGTATATACAAGAAGTGTACATAAAAACTACACATTTTCTTTGTATATACAACAAATGTACTTCAAAACATACACATCTTCATTGTATATACAAGAATGTACATCAAAACTTACACATTTTCATTGTACATACAAGAAATGTAGATCAAAGCATACACATTTTCATTGTATATACAAGAAATGTACATCAAAACTTACACATTTTCATTGTACACTCAAGAAAATTGCTTCAAAACATACACATTTTCATTTTATAAACAAGAATGTACATCAAAACTTACACATTTTCATTGTACATACAAGAAATGTACATCAAAACATACACATTTTCATTGTATATACAAGAAATGTACATCAAAACATACACATTTTCATTGTATATACAAGAAATGTACAACAAAACTTACACATTTTCATTGTATATACAAGAAATGTACATCAAAGCATACACATTTTCATTGTATATACAAGAAATGTACATCAATACTCACACATTTTCATTGTATATACAAGAAATGCACATCAAAACTGACACATTTTCATTGTATATACAAGAAATGTACATCTAAACATACACATTTTCATTGTACATTCAAGAAATGTACATAGAAACTTACACATTTTCATTGTATATACAACAAATGTACTTCAAAACATACACATTTTCATTGTATATACAAGGAATGTACATCAAAACATACACATTTTCATTGTATATACAAGAAATGTACATCAATACTCACACATTTTCATTGTATATACAAGAAATGCACATCAAAACTTACACATTTTCATTGTAAATACAAGAAATGTGCATCAAAACTTACACATTTTCATTGTATATACAAGAAATGTACATCAAAACAAACCTTTTCATTGTATATACAAGAAATGTACAGCAAAACAAACCTTTTCATTGTGTATACAAGAAATGTACATCAAAACTTACACATTTTCATTGTATATACAAGAAATGTACATCAAAACAGACCTTTTCATTGTATATACAAGAAATGTACATCAAAACAAACCTTTTCATTGAATATACAAGAAATGTACATCAAAACTTACACATTTTCATTGTATATACTAGAAACGTACATCAAAACTTACACATTTTCATTGTATATACAAGAAATGTACATCAAAATCCTACACTTTTCATTGTATATACAAGAAATGTACATCAAAACTTACACATTTTCATTGTACATACAAGAAATGTACATCAAAACTTACACATGTTCATTGTATATTCAAGAAATGTACATCAAAACTACACATTTTCATTATATATACTAGAAACGTACATCAAAACTTACACATTTTCATTGTATATACAAGAAATGTACATCAAAACATACACATTTTCACTGTATATACAAGAAATGTACATCTAAACATACACATTTTCATTGTATATACAAGAAATGTACATCAATACTCACACATTTTCATTGTATATACAAGAAATGCACATCAAAACTTACACATTTTCATTGTATATACAAGAAATGTACATCTAAACATACACATTTTCATTGTACACTCAAGAAATGTACATAGAAACTTACACATTTTCATTGTATATACAAGAAATGTACCTCAATACTCACACATTTTCATTGTATATACAAGAAATGCACATCAAAACTTACACATTTTCATTGTAAATACAAGAAATGTACATCAATACTCACACATTTTCATTGTATATACAAGAAATGTACATCAAAACTTACACATTTTCATTGTAAATACAAGAAATGTACATCAAAACTTACACATTTTCATTGTATATACAAGAAATGTACATCAAATCTTACACATTTTCATTGTATATACAAGGAATGTACATCAAAACATACACATTTTCATTGTATATACAAGAAATGTACATCAATACATACACATTTTCATTGTATATACAAGAATGGAAAACAAAACTTACACATTTTCATTGTACATACAAGAAATGTACTTCAAAACATACAGATTTTCATTGTATATACAATAAATGTACATCAAAACTTACACATTTTCATTGTATATACAAGAAATGTACATAAAATCTTACACATTTTCATTGTATATACAAGGAATGTACATCAAAACATACACATTTTCATTGTATATACAAGAAATGTACTACAATACTCACACATTTTCATTGTATATACAAGAAATGCACATCAAAACTTACACATTTTCATTGTATATACAAGAAATGTACATCTAAACATACACATTTTCATTGTACATTCAAGAAATGTACATAGAAACTTACACATTTTCATTGTATATACAAGAAATGTACATCAAAACTTACACACTTTCATTGTCTATACAAGAAATGTACATCAAAACTTACACATTTTCATTGTATATACAAGAAATGCACATCAAATCTTACACATTTTCATTGTATATACCAGAATTGTACATGAAAACGTACAAATTTTCGTTGTACATTCAAGAAATGTACATCAAAACTTACACATTTTCATTATATATACAAGAAATGTACATCAAAACTTACACATTTTCATTGTACATACAAGAAGTGTACATCAAAACTACACATTTTCTTTGTATATACAACAAATGTACTTCAAAACATACACATTGTCATTGTATATACAAGAATGTACATCAAAACTTACACATTTTCGTTGTACATACAAGAAATGTACTTCAAAACATACACATTATCATTGTATATACAACAAATGTACATCAAAACTTACACATTTTCATTGTATATACAAGAAATGTACATCAAAACATACACATTTTCATTGTATATACAAGAAATGTACATCAAAACAAACCTTTTCATTGTATATACAAGAAATGTACATCAAAACTACACTTTTTCGTTGTACACTAAAGAAATGTACATCAAAACATACAGATTTTCATTGTACAGACAAGAAATGCACATCAAAACTTACACATTTTCATTGTATATACAAGAAATGTACATCAAAACCTACACATTTTCATTGTGCACTCAAGAAATGTACATCAAAACTTACACATTTTCATTGTACACTCAAGAAATGTACTTCAAAACACACACATCTTCATTTTATAAACAATAATGTACATCAAAACTTACACATTTTCATTGTACATACAAGAAATGTACATCAAAACATACACATTTTCATTGTATATACAAGAAATGTACATCAAAACATACACATTTTCATTGTATATACAAGAAATGTACAACAAAACTTACACATTTTCATTGTATATACAAGAAATGTACATCAAAACATACACCTTTTCATTGTATACACAAGAAATGTACATCAAAACATACACATTTTCATTTTATATACAAGAAATGTACATCAAAACATACACATTTTCATTGTACATACAAGAAATGTACATCAAAACATACACATTTTCATTGTGTATACAAGAAATGTACATCAAAACATACACATTTTCATTGTATATACAAGGAATGTACATCAAAACTTACACATTTTCATTGTATATACAAGAAATATACATAAAAACATACACATTTTCATTGTATATCCAAGAAATGTACAGCAAAACATAATCCTTTTCATTGTATATACAAGAAATGTACATCAAAACTACACATTTTCGTTGCACACTAAAGAAATGTACATCAAAACATACACATTTTCATTGTACAGACAAGAAATGTAAATCAAAACTTACACATTTTCATTGTATATACAAGAAATGTACATCAAAACTTACACATTTTCATTGTACACTCAAGAAATGTACAGCAAAACATAAACCTTTTCATTGTATATACAAGAAATGTACATCAAAACTACACATTTTCGTTGCACACTAAAGAAATGTACATCAAAACATACACATTTTCATTGTACAGACAAGAAATGTAAATCAAAACTTACACATTTTCATTGTATATACAAGAAATGTAAATCAAAACTTACACATTTTCATTGTATATTCAAGAGATGTACATCAAAACCACACATTTTCATTGTATATACTGGAAATGTACATCAAAACTTACACATTTTCATTGTATATACAAGAAATGTAAATCAAAGCTTACACATTTTCATTGTATATACAAGAAATGTACATCAAAACATACACATTTTCATTGTATATACAAGAAATGTACATCAAAACATACACACTTTCATTGTACACTCAAGAAATGTACATCAAAACATACACATTCTCATTGTATATACAAGAAATGTACCTCAAAACTTACACATTTTCATTGTATATACAAGAAATGTAAATCAAAGCTTACACATTTTCATTGTATATACAAGAAATGTACATCAAAACGTACACATTTTCATTGTATATACAAGAAATGTACATCAAAACATACACATTTTCATTGTATATACAAGAAATGTACATCAAAGCTGCACATTTTCATCGTAAATACTAGAAATGTACATCAAAACTTACACATGTTCATTGTATATACAAGAAATGTACATCAAAACTACACATATTCGTTGTACACTAAAGAAATGTACATCAAAACATACACATTTTCATTGTACAGACAAGAAATGTATATCAAAACTTACACATTTTCATTGTATAAACAAGAAATGTACATCAAAACTTTCACATTTTCATTGTGCACTCAAGTTTTGTACATTAAAACTTACACATTTTCATTGTATATACAAGAAATGTACATCAAAACTTACACATTTTCATTGTGCACTCAGGAAATGTACATCAAAACTTACACATTTTCATTGTATATACAAGAAATGTACCTCAAAACTTACACATTTTCATTGTATATACAAGAAGTGTACATAAAAACTACACATTTTCTTTGTATATACAACAAATGTACTTCAAAACATACACATCTTCATTGTATATACAAGAATGTACATCAAAACTTACACATTTTCATTGTACATACAAGAAATGTAGATCAAAGCATACACATTTTCATTGTATATACAAGAAATGTACATCAAAACTTACACATTTTCATTGTACACTCAAGAAAATTGCTTCAAAACATACACATTTTCATTTTATAAACTGAATGTACATCAAAACTTACACATTTTCATTGTACATACAAGAAATGTACATCAAAACATACACATTTTCATTGTATATACAAGAAATGTACATCAAAACATACACATTTTCATTGTATATACAAGAAATGTACAACAAAACTTACACATTTTCATTGTATATACAAGAAATGTACATCAAAGCATACACATTTTCATTGTGTATACAAGAAATGTACATCAATACTCACACATTTTCATTGTATATACAAGAAATGCACATCAAAACTTACACATTTTCATTGTATATACAAGAAATGTACATCTAAACATACACATTTTCATTGTACATTCAAGAAATGTACATAGAAACTTACACATTTTCATTGTATATACAACAAATGTACTTCAAAACATACACATTTTCATTGTATATACAAGGAATGTACATCAAAACATACACATTTTCATTGTATATACAAGAAATGTACATCAATACTCACACATTTTCATTGTATATACAAGAAACGCACATCAAAACTTACACATTTTCATTGTAAATACAAGAAATGTGCATCAAAACTTACACATTTTGATTGTATATACAAGAAATGTACATCAAAACTGACACATTTTCATTGTATATACAAGAAAGGTACATCAAAACATACACATTTTCATTGTATATACAAGAAATGTACATTAAAACAAACCTTTTCATTGTATATACAAGAAATGTACATCAAAACTACTCTTTTTCGTTGTACACTAAAGAAATGTACATCAAAACATACAGATTTTCATTGTACAGACAAGAAATGCACATCAAAACTTACACATTTTCATTGTATATACAAGAAATGTACATCAAAATCCTACACTTTTCATTGTATATACAAGAAATGTACATCAAAACTGACACATTTTCATTGTATATACAAGAAAGGTACATCAAAACATACACATTTTCATTGTATATACAACAAATGTACATCAAAACTGACACATTTTCATTGTATATACAAGAAAGGTACATCAAAACATACACATTTTCATTGTATATACAAGAAATGTACATTAAAACAAACCTTTTCATTGTATATACAAGAAATGTACATCAAAACTACTCTTTTTCGTTGTACACTAAAGAAATGTACATCAAAACATACAGATTTTCATTGTACAGACAAGAAATGCACATCAAAACTTACACATTTTCATTGTATATACAAGAAATGTACATCAAAACCTACACATTTTCATTGTGCACTCAAGAAATGTACATCAAAACTTACACATTTTCATTGTACACTCAAGAAATGTACTTCAAAACACACACATCTTCATTTTATAAACAATAATGTACAGCAAAACTTACACATTTTCATTGTACATACAAGAAATGTACATCAAAACATACACATTTTCATTGTATATACAAGAAATGTACATCAAAACATACACATTTTCATTGTATATACAAGAAATGTAGAACAAAGCTTACACATTTTCATTGTATATACAAGAAATGTACATCAAAACATACACATTTTCATTGTATATACAAGAAATGTACATCAAAACATACACATTTTCATTGTATATACAAGAAATGTACATCAAAACATACACATTTTCATTGTACATACAAGAAATGTACATCAAAACATACACATTTTCATTGTATATACAAGAAATGTACATCAAAACATACACATTTTCATTGTATATACAAGGAATGTACATCAAAACTTACACATTTTCATTGTATATACAAGAAATGTACATCAAAACATACACATTTTCATTGTATATACAAGAAATATACATAAAAACATACACATTTTCATTGTATATCCAAGAAATGTACAGCAAAACATAATCCTTTTCATTGTATATACAAGAAATGTACATCAAAACTACACATTTTCGTTGCACACTAAAGAAATGTACATCAAAACATACACATTTTCATTGTACAGACAAGAATTGTAAATCAAAACTTACACATTTTCATTGTATATACAAGAAATGTACATCAAAACTTACACATTTTCATTGTACATACAAGAAATGTACATCAAAACTTACACATGTTCATTGTATATTCAAGAAATGTACATCAAAACTACACATTTTCATTATATATACTAGAAACGTACATCAAAACTTACACATTTTCATTGTATATACAAGAAATGTACATCAAAACATACACATTTTCACTGTATATACATGAAATGTACATCTAAACATACACATTTTCATTGTATATACAAGAAATGTACATCAATACTCACACATTTTCATTGTATATACAAGAAATGCACATCAAAACTTACACATTTTCATTGTATATACAAGAAATGTACATCTAAACATACACATTTTCATTGTACACTCAAGAAATGTACATAGAAACTTACACATTTTCATTGTATATACAAGAAATGTACCTCAATACTCACACATTTTCATTGTATATACAAGAAATGCACATCAAAACTTACACATTTTCATTGTAAATACAAGAAATGTACATCAATACCCACACATTTTCATTGTATATACAAGAAATGTACATCAAATCTTACACATTTTCATTGTATATACAAGGAATGTACATCAAAACATACACATTTTCATTGTATATACAAGAAATGTACATCAATACATACACATTTTCATTGTATATACAAGAATGGAAAACAAAACTTACACATTTTCATTGTACATACAAGAAATGTACTTCAAAACATACAGATTTTCATTGTATATACAATAAATGTACATCAAAACTTACACATTTTCATTGTATATACAAGAAATGTACATCAAATCTTACACATTTTCATTGTATATACAAGGAATGTACATCAAAACATACACATTTTCATTGTATATACAAGAAATGTACTACAATACTCACACATTTTCATTGTATATACAAGAAATGCACATCAAAACTTACACATTTTCATTGTATATACAAGAAATGTACATCTAAACATACACATTTTCATTGTACATTCAAGAAATGTACATAGAAACTTACACATTTTCATTGTATATACAAGAAATGTACATCAAAACTTACACACTTTCATTGTCTATACAAGAAATGTACATCAAAACTTACACATTTTCATTGTATATACAAGAAATGCACATCAAATCTTACACATTTTCATTGTATATACCAGAATTGTACATGAAAACGAACAAATTTTCGTTGTACATTCAAGAAATGTACATCAAAACTTACACATTTTCATTATATATACAAGAAATGTACATCAAAACTTACACATTTTCATTGTACATACAAGAAGTGTACATCAAAACTACACATTTTCTTTGTATATACAACAAATGTACTTCAAAACATACACATTGTCATTGTATATACAAGAATGTACATCAAAACTTACACATTTTCGTTGTACATACAAGAAATGTACTTCAAAACATACACATTATCATTGTATATACAACAAATGTACATCAAAACTTACACATTTTCATTGTATATACAAGAAATGTACATCAAAACATACACATTTTCATTGTATATACAAGAAATGTACATCAAAACAAACCTTTTCATTGTATATACAAGAAATGTACATCAAAACTACACTTTTTCGTTGTACACTAAAGAAATGTACATCAAAACATACAGATTTTCATTGTACAGACAAGAAATGCACATCAAAACTTACACATTTTCATTGTATATACAAGAAATGTACATCAAAACCTACACATTTTCATTGTGCACTCAAGAAATGTACATCAAAATTTACACATTTTCATTGTACACTCAAGAAATGTACTTCAAAACACACACATCTTCATTTTATAAACAATAATGTACATCAAAACTTACACATTTTCATTGTACATACAAGAAATGTACATCAAAACATACACATTTTCATTGTATATACAAGAAATGTACATCAAAACATACACATTTTCATTGTATATACAAGAAATGTACAACAAAACTTACACATTTTCATTGTATATACAAGAAATGTACATCAAAACATACACATTTTCATTGTATACACAAGAAATGTACATCAAAACATACACATTTTCATTGTATATACAAGAAATGTACATCAAAACATACACACTTTCATTGTACATACACATTTTCATTGTACATACAAGAAATGTACATCAAAACATACACATTTTCATTGTGTATACAAGAAATGTACATCAAAACATACACATTTTCATTGTATATACAAGGAATGTACATCAAAACTTACACATTTTCATTGTATATACAAGAAATATACATAAAAACATACACATTTTCATTGTATATCCAAGAAATGTACAGCAAAACATAATCCTTTTCATTGTATATACAAGAAATGTACATCAAAACTACACATTTTCGTTGCACACTAAAGAAATGTACATCAAAACATACACATTTTCATTGTACAGACAAGAAATGTAAATCAAAACTTACACATTTTCATTGTATATACAAGAAATGTAAATCAAAACTTACACATTTTCATTGTATATTCAAGAGATGTACATCAAAACCACACATTTTCATTGTATATACTGGAAATGTACATCAAAACTTACACATTTTCATTGTATATACAAGAAATGTAAATCAAAGCTTACACATTTTCATTGTATATACAAGAAATGTACATCAAAACATACACATTTTCATTGTATATACAAGAAATGTACATCAAAACATACACACTTTCATTGTACACTCAAGAAATGTACATCAAAACATACACATTCTCATTGTATATACAAGAAATGTACCTCAAAACTTACACATTTTCATTGTATATACAAGAAATGTAAATCAAAGCTTACACATTTTCATTGTATATACAAGAAATGTACATCAAAACGTACACATTTTCATTGTATATACAAGAAATGTACATCAAAACATACACATTTTCATTGTATATACAAGAAATGTACATCAAAGCTGCACATTTTCATCGTAAATACTAGAAATGTACATCAAAACTTACACATGTTCATTGTATATACAAGAAATGTACATCAAAACTACACATATTCGTTGTACACTAAAGAAATGTACATCAAAACATACACATTTTCATTGTACAGACAAGAAATGTATATCAAAACTTACACATTTTCATTGTATATACAAGAAATGTACATCAAAACTTACACATTTTCATTGTGCACTCAAGTTTTGTACATTAAAACTTACACATTTTCATTGTATATACAAGAAATGTACATCAAAACTTACACATTTTCATTGTGCACTCAAGAAATGTACATCAAAACTTACACATTTTCATTGTATATACAAGAAATGTACCTCAAAACATACACATTTTCATTGTATATACAAGAAGTGTACATAAAAACTACACATTTTCTTTGTATATACAACAAATGTACTTCAAAACATACACATCTTCATTGTATATACAAGAATGTACATCAAAACTTACACATTTTCATTGTACATACAAGAAATGTAGATCAAAGCATACACATTTTCATTGTATATACAAGAAATGTACATCAAAACTTACACATTTTCATTGTACACTCAAGAAAATTGCTTCAAAACATACACATTTTCATTTTATAAACAAGAATGTACATCAAAACTTACACATTTTCATTGTACATACAAGAAATGTACATCAAAACATACACATTTTCATTGTATATACAAGAAATGTACATCAAAACATACACATTTTCATTGTATATACAAGAAATGTACAACAAAACTTACACATTTTCATTGTATATACAAGAAATGTACATCAAAGCATACACATTTTCATTGTATATAAAAGAAATGTACATCAATACTCACACATTTTCATTGTATATACAAGAAATGCAAATCAAAACTTACACATTTTCATTGTATATACAAGAAATGTACATCTAAACATACACATTTTCATTGTACATTCAAGAAATGTACATAGAAACTTACACATTTTCATTGTATATACAACAAATGTACTTCAAAACATACACATTTTCATTGTATATACAAGGAATGTACATCAAAACATACACATTTTCATTGTATATACAAGAAATGTACATCAATACTCACACATTTTCATTGTATATACAAGAAATGCACATCAAAACTTACACATTTTCATTGTAAATACAAGAAATGTGCATCAAAACTTACACATTTTCATTGTATATACAAGAAATGTACATCAAAACAAACCTTTTCATTGTATATACAAGAAATGTACAGCAAAACAAACCTTTTCATTGTGTATACAAGAAATGTACATCAAAACTTACACATTTTCATTGTATATACAAGAAATGTACATCAAAACAGACCTTTTCATTGTATATACAAGAAATGTACATCAAAACAAACCTTTTCATTGAATATACAAGAAATGTACATCAAAACTTACACATTTTCATTGTATATACTAGAAACGTACATCAAAACTTACACATTTTCATTGTATATACAAGAAATGTACATCAAAATCCTACACTTTTCATTGTATATACAAGAAATGTACATCAAACCAAACCTTTTCATTGAATATACAAGAAATGTACATCAAAACTTACACATTTTCATTGTATATACTAGAAACGTACATCAAAACTTACACATTTTCATTGTATATACAAGAAATGTACATCAAAATCCTACACTTTTCATTGTATATACAAGAAATGTACATCAAAACATACACATTTTCATTGTATATACAAGGAATGTACATCAAAACTTACACATTTTCATTGTATATACAAGAAAGGTACATCAAAACATACACATTTTCATTGTATATACAAGAAATGTACATTAAAACAAACCTTTTCATTGTATATACAAGAAATGTACATCAAAACTACTCTTTTTCGTTGTACACTAAAGAAATGTACATCAAAACATACAGATTTTCATTGTACAGACAAGAAATGCACATCAAAACTTACACATTTTCATTGTATATACAAGAAATGTACATAAAAACCTACACATTTTCATTGTGCACTCAAGAAATGTACATCAAAACTTACACATTTTCATTGTACACTCAAGAAATGTACTTCAAAACACACACATCTTCATTTTATAAACAATAATGTACATCAAAACTTACACATTTTCATTGTACATACAAGAAATGTACATCAAAACATACACATTTTCATTGTATATACAAGAAATGTACATCAAAACATACACATTTTCATTGTATATACAAGAAATGTAGAACAAAGCTTACACATTTTCATTGTATATACAAGAAATGTACATCAAAACATACACATTTTCATTGTATATACAAGAAATGTACATCAAAACATACACATTTTCATTGTATATACAAGAAATGTACATCAAAACATACACATTTTCATTGTACATACAAGAAATGTACATCAAAACATACACATTTTCATTGTATATACAAGAAATGTACATCAAAACATACACATTTTCATTGTATATACAAGGAATGTACATCAAAACTTACACATTTTCATTGTATATACAAGAAATGTACATCAAAACATACACATTTTCATTGTATATACAAGAAATATACATAAAAACATACACATTTTCATTGTATATCCAAGAAATGTACAGCAAAACATAATCCTTTTCATTGTATATACAAGAAATGTACATCAAAACTACACATTTTCGTTGCACACTAAAGAAATGTACATCAAAACATACACATTTTCATTGTACAGACAAGAATTGTAAATCAAAACTTACACATTTTCATTGTATATACAAGAAATGTACATCAAAACTACACATTTTCGTTGCACACTAAAGAAATGTACATCAAAACATACACATTTTCATTGTACAGACAAGAAATGTAAATCAAAACTTACACATTTTCATTGTATATACAAGAAATGTAAATCAAAACTTACACATTTTCATTGTATATTCAAGACATGTACATCAAAACTACACATTTTCATTGTATATACTAGAAATGTACAGCAAAACATACACATGTTCATTGTATATACAAGAAATGTAGATCAAAACATACACACTTTCATTGTACACTCAAGAAATGTACATCAAAACATACACATTTTAATTGTATATACAAGGAATGTACATCAAAACATACACATTTTCATTGTATATACTGGAAATGTACATCAAAACTTACACATTTTCATTGTATATACAAGAAATGTAAATCAAAGCTTACACATTTTCATTGTATATACAAGAAATGTACATCAAAACGTACACATTTTCATTGTATATACAAGAAATGTACATCAAAACATACACATTTTCATTGTGTATACAAGAAATGTACATCAAAGCTGCACATTTTCATCGTAAATACTAGAAATGTACATCAAAACTTACACATGTTCATTGTATATACAAGAAATGTACATCAAAACTACACATTTTCGTTGTACACTAAAGAAATGTACATCAAAACATACACATTTTCATTGTACAGACAAGAAATGTATATCAAAACTTACACATTTTCATTGTATATACAAGAAATGTACATCAAAACTTACACATTTTCAGTGTGCACTCAAGTTTTGTACATTAAAACTTACACATTTTCATTGTATATACAAGAAATGTACATCAAAACTTACACATTTTCATTGTGCACTCAAGAAATGTACATCAAAACTTACACATTTTCATTGTATATACAAGAAATGTACCTCAAAACTTACACATTTTCATTGTATATACAAGAAGTGTACATAAAAACTACACATTTTCTTTGTATATACAACAAATGTACTTCAAAACATACACATCTTCATTGTATATACAAGAATGTACATCAAAACTTACACATTTTCATTGTACATACAAGAAATGTAGATCAAAGCATACACATTTTCATTGTATATACAAGAAATGTACATCAAAACTTACACATTTTCATTGTACACTCAAGAAAATTGCTTCAAAACATACACATTTTCATTTTATAAACAAGAATGTACATCAAAACTTACACATTTGCATTGTACATACAAGAAATGTACATCAAAACATACACATTTTCATTGTATATACAAGAAATGTACATCAAAACATACACATTTTCATTGTATATACAAGAAATGTACAACAAAACTTACACATTTTCATTGTATATACAAGAAATGTACATCAAAGCATACACATTTTCATTGTATATACAAGAAATGTACATCAATACTCACACATTTTCATTGTATATACAAGAAATGCACATCAAAACTTACACATTTTCATTGTATATACAAGAAATGTACATCTAAACATACACATTTTCATTGTACATTCAAGAAATGTACATAGAAACTTACACATTTTCATTGTATATACAACAAATGTACTTCAAAACATACACATTTTCATTGTATATACAAGGAATGTACATCAAAACATACACATTTTCATTGTATATACAAGAAATGTACATCAATACTCACACATTTTCATTGTATATACAAGAAATGCACATCAAAACTTACCCATTTTCATTGTAAATACAAGAAATGTGCATCAAAACTTACACATTTTCATTGTATATACAAGAAATGTACATCAAAACAAACCTTTTCATTGTATATACAAGAAATGTACAGCAAAACAAGCCTTTTCATTGTGTATACAAGAAATGTACATCAAAACTTACACATTTTCATTGTATATACAAGAAATGTACATCAAAACAGACCTTTTCATTGTATATACAAGAAATGTACATCAAAACAAACCTTTTCATTGAATATACAAGAAATGTACATCAAAACTTACACATTTTCATTGTATATACTAGAAACGTACATCAAAACTTACACATTTTCATTGTATATACAAGAAATGTACATCAAAATCCTACACTTTTCATTGTATATACAAGAAATGTACATCAAAACTTACACATTTTCATTGTACATACAAGAAATGTACATCAAAACTTACACATGTTCATTGTATATTCAAGAAATGTACATCAAAACTTACACATTTTCATTGTATATACAAGAAATGTACATCAAATCTTACACATTTTCATTGTACACTCAAGAAATGTACATAGAAACTTACACATTTTCATTGTATATACAAGAAATGTACCTCAATACTCACACATTTTCATTGTATATACAAGAAATGCACATCAAAACTTACACATTTTCATTGTAAATACAAGAAATGTACATCAATACTCACACATTTTCATTGTATATACAAGAAATGCACATCAAAACTTACACATTTTCATTGTAAATACAAGAAATGTACATCAAAACTTACATATTTTCATTGTATATACAAGAAATGTACATCAAAACTTACACATTTTCATTGTAAATACAAGAAATGTACATCAAAACTTACACATTTTCATTGTATATACAAGAAATGTACATCAAATCTTACACATTTTCATTGTATATACAAGGAATGTACATCAAAACATACACATTTTCATTGTATATACAAGAAATGTACATCAATACATACACATTTTCATTGTATATACAAGAATGGAAAACAAAACTTACACATTTTCATTGTACATACAAGAAATGTACTGCAAAACATACAGATTTTCATTGTATATACAATAAATGTACATCAAAACTTACACATTTTCATTGTATATACAAGAAATGTACATCAAATCTTACACATTTTCATTGTATATACAAGGAATGTACATCAAAACATACACATTTTCATTGTACATACAAGAAATGTACTACAATACTCACACATTTTCATTGTATATACAAGAAATGTACATCTAAACATACACATTTTCATTGTACATTCAAGAAATGTACATAGAAACTTACACATTTTCATTGTATATACAAGAAATGTACATCAAAACTTACACACTTTCATTGTCTATACAAGAAATGTACATCAAAACTTACACATTTTCATTGTATATACAAGAAATGCACATCAAATCTTACACATTTTCATTGTATATACCAGAATTGTACATGAAAACGTACAAATTTTCGTTGTACATTCAAGAAATGTACATCAAAACTTACACATTTTCATTATATATACAAGAAATGTACATCAAAACTTACACATTTTCATTGTACCTACAAGAAGTGTACATCAAAACTACACATTTTCTTTGTATATACAACAAATGTACTTCAAAACATACACATTGTCATTGTATATACAAGAATGTACATCAAAACTTACACATTTTCGTTGTACATACAAGAAATGTACTTCAAAACATACACATTATCATTGTATATACAACAAATGTACATCAAAACTTACACATTTTCATTGTATATACAAGAAATGTACATCAAAACATACACATTTTCATTGTATATACAAGAAATGTACATCAAAACAAACCTTTTCATTGTATATACAAGAAATGTACATCAAAACTACACTTTTTCGTTGTACACTAAAGAAATGTACATCAAAACATACAGATTTTCATTGTACAGACAAGAAATGCACATCAAAACTTACACATTTTCATTGTATATACAAGAAATGTACATCAAAACCTACACATTTTCATTGTGCACTCAAGAAATGTACATCAATACTTACACATTTTCATTGTACACTCAAGAAATGTACTTCAAAACACACACATCTTCATTTTATAAACAATAATGTACATCAAAACTTACACATTTTCATTGTACATACAAGAAATGTACATCAAAACATACACATTTTCATTGTATATACAAGAAATGTACATCAAAACATACACATTTTCATTGTATATACAAGAAATGTACAACAAAACTTACACATTTTCATTGTATATACAAGAAATGTACATCAAAACATACACATTTTCATTGTATACACAAGAAATGTACATCAAAACATACACATTTTCATTGTATATACAAGAAATGTACATCAAAACATACACATTTTCATTGTACATACAAGAAATGTACATCAAAACATACACATTTTCATTGTGTATACAAGAAATGTACATCAAAACATACAAATTTTCATTGTATATACAAGGAATGTACATCAAAACTTACACATTTTCATTGTATATACAAGAAATATACATAAAAACATACATATTTTCATTGTATATCCAAGAAATGTACAGCAAAACATAATCCTTTTCATTGTATATACAAGAAATGTACATCAAAACTACACATTTTCGTTGCACACTAAAGAAATGTACATCAAAACATACACATTTTCATTGTACAGACAAGAAATGTAAATCAAAACTTACACATTTTCATTGTATATACAAGAAATGTACATCAAAACTTACACATTTTCATTGTACACTCAAGAAATGTACAGCAAAACATAAACCTCTTCATTGTATATACAAGAAATGTACATCAAAACTACACATTTTCGTTGCACACTAAAGAAATGTACATCAAAACATACACATTTTCATTGTACAGACAAGAAATGTAAATCAAAACTTACACATTTTCATTGTATATACAAGAAATGTAAATCAAAACTTACACATTTTCATTGTATATTCAAGAGATGTACATCAAAACCACACATTTTCATTGTATATACTGGAAATGTACATCAAAACTTACACATTTTCATTGTATATACAAGAAATGTAAATCAAAGCTTACACATTTTCATTGTATATACAAGAAATGTACATCAAAACATACACATTTTCATTGTATATACAAGAAATGTACATCAAAACATACACACTTTCATTGTACACTCAAGAAATGTACATCAAAACATACACATTCTCATTGTATATACAAGAAATGTACCTCAAAACTTACACATTTTCATTGTATATACAAGAAATGTACATCAAAACATACACACTTTCATTGTACACTCAAGAAATGTACATCAAAACATACACATTCTCATTGTATATAAAAGAAATGTACCTCAAAACTTACACATTTTCATTGTATATACAAGAAATGTACATCAAAGCTGCACATTTTCATCGTAAATACTAGAAATGTACATCAAAACTTACACATGTTCATTGTATATACAAGAAATGTACATCAAAACTACACATTTTCGTTGTAAACTAAAGAAATGTACATCAAAACATACACATTTTCATTGTACAGACAAGAAATGTATATCAAAACTTACACATTTTCATTGTATATACAAGAAATGTACATCAAAACTTACACATTTTCATTGTGCACTCAAGAAATGTACATCAAAACTTACACATTTTCATTGTATATACAAGAAATGTACATCAAAACTTACACATTTTCATTGTGCACTCAAGAAATGTACATCAAAACTTACACATTTTCATTGTATATACAAGAAATGTACCGCAAAACTTACACATTTTCATTGTACATACAAGAAGTGTACATCAAAGCTACACATTTTCTTTGTATATGCAACAAATGTACTTCAAAACATACACATCTTCATTGTATATACAAGAATGTACATCAAAACTTACACATTTTCATTGAACATACAAGAAATGTACATCAAAGCATACACATTTTCATTGTATATACAAGAAATGTACATCAAATCTTACACATTTTCATTGTACACTCAAGAAATGTGCTTCAAAACATACACATTTTCATTTTATAAACAAGAATGTACATCAAAACTTACACATTTTCATTGTACATACAAGAAATGTACATCAAAACATACACATTTTCATTGTATATACAAGAAATGTACATCAAAACATACACATTTTCATTGTATATACAAGAAATGTACAACAAAACTTACACATTTTCATTGTATAGACAAGAAATGTACATCAAAACATACACATTTTCATTGTAAATACAAGAAATGTACATCAAAACGTACACATTTTCATTGTACATACAAGAAATGTACATCAAATCTTACACATTTTCATTGTATATACAAGGAATGTACATCAAAACATACACATTTTCATTGTATATACAAGAAATGTACATGAATACTCACACATTTTCATTGTATATACAAGAAATGCACATCAAAACTAACACATTTTCATTGTATATACAAGAAATGCACATCTAAACATACACATTTTCATTGTATATACAAGGAATGTACATCAATACTCACACATTTTCATTGTATATACAAGAAATGTACTTCAAAACATACACATTTTCATTGTATATACAAGGAATGTACATCAAAACATACACATTTTCATTGTATATACAACAAATGTACTTCAAAACATACACATTTTCATTGTATATACAAGGAATGTACATCAAAACATACACATTTTCATTGTATATACAAGAAATGTACTTCAATACTCACACATTTTCATTGTATATACAAGAAATGCACATCAAAACTTACACATTTTCATTGTAAATACAACAAATGTACTTCAAAACATACACATTTTCATTGTATATACAAGGAATGTACATCAAAACATACACATTTTCATTGTATATACAAGAAATGTACATCAATACTCACACATTTTCATTGTATATACAAGAAATGCATATAAAAACAGACACATTTTCATTGTATATACAAGAAATGTACATCAATACATACACATTTTCATTGTATATACAAGAATGGAAAACAAAACTTACACATTTTCATTGTACATACAAGAAATGTACTTCAAAACATGCACATTTTCATTGTATATACAATAAATGTACATCAAAACTTACACATTTTCATTGTATATACAAGAAATGTACATCAAATCTTACACATTTTCATTGTATATACAAGGAATGTACATCAAAACATACACATTTTCATTGTATATACAAGAAATGTACTACAATACTCACACATTTTCATTGTATATACAAGAAATGCACATCAAAACTTACACATTTTCATTGTATATACAAGAAATGTACATCTAAACATACACATTTTCATTGTACATTCAAGAAATGTACATAGAAACTTACACATTTTCATTGTATATACAAGAAATGTACATCAAAACTTACACACTTTCATTGTCTATACAAGAAATGTACATCAAAACTTACACATTTTCATTGTATATACAAGAAATGTACATCAAATCTTACACATTTTCATTGTATATACCAGAATTGTACATGAAAACGTACAAATTTTCGTTGTACATTCAAGAAATGTACATCAAAACTTACACATTTTCATTGTATATACAAGAAATGTACATCAAAACTTACACATTTACATTGTACATACAAGAAGTGTACATCAAAACTACACATTTTCTTTGTATATACAACAAATGTACTTCAAAACATACACATTTTCATTGTATATACAAGAATGTACATCAAAACTTACACATTTTCATTGTACATACAAGAAATGTACTTCAAAACATACACATTTTCATTGTATATACAACAAATGTACATCAAAACTTACACATTTTCATTGTATATACAAGAAATGTACATCAAAACATACACATTTTCATTGTATATACAAGAAATGTACATCAAAACAAACCTTTTCATTGTATATACAAGAAATGTACATCAAAACTACACTTTTTCGTTGTACACTAAAGAAATGTACATCAAAACATACAGATTTTCATTGTACAGACAAGAAATGCACATCAAAACTTATACATTTTCATTGTATATACAAGAAATGTACATCAAAACCTACACATTTTCATTGTGCACTCAAGTAAGTACATCAAAACTTACACATTTTCATTGTATACTCAAGAAATGTACTTCAAAACACACACATCTTCATTTTATAAACAATATTGTACATCAAAACTTACACATTTTCATTGTACATACAAGAAATGTACATCAAAACATACACATTTTCATTGTATATACAAGAAATTTACATCAAAACATACACATTTTCATTGTGTATACAAGAAATGTACAACAAAACTTACACATTTTCATTGTATATACAAGAAATGTACCTCAAAACATACACATTTTCATTGTATATACAAGAAATGTACATCAAAACATACACATTTTCATTGTATATACAAGAAATGTACATCAAAACATACACATTTTCATTGTACATACAAGAAATCTACATCAAAACATACACATTTTCATTGTATATACAAGAAATGTACATCAAAACATACACATTTTCATTGTATATACAAGGAATGTACATCAAAACTTACACATTTTCATTGTATATACAAGAAATATACATAAAAACATACACATTTTCATTGTATATCCAAGAAATGTACAGCAAAACATAATCCTTTAAATTGTATATACAAGAAATGTACATCAAAACTACACATTTTCGTTGCACACTAAATAAATGTACATCAAAACATACACATTTTCATTGTACAGATAAGAAATGTAAATCAAAACTTACACATTTTCATTGTATATACAAGAAATGTACATCAAAACTTACACATTTTCATTGTACACTCAAGAAATGTACAGCAAAACATAAACCTTTTCATTGTATATACAAGAAATGTACATCAAAACTACACATTTTCGTTGCACACTAAAGAAATGTACATCAAAACATACACATTTTCATTGTACAGACAAGAAATGTAAATCAAAACTTACACATTTTCATTGTATATACAAGAAATGTAAATCAAAACTTACACATCTTCATTGTATATTCAAGAGATGTACATCAAAACTACACATTTTCATTGTATATACTAGAAATGTACAGCAAAACTTACACATGTTCGTTGTATATACAAGAAATGTAGATCAAGACATACACACTTTCATTGTACACTCAAGAAATGTACATCAAAACATACACATTTTAATTGTATATACAAGGAATTTACATCAAAACATACACATTTTCATTCTATATACTGGAAATGTACATCAAAACTTACACATTTTCATTGTATATACAAGAAATGTAAATCAAAGCTTACACATTTTCATTGTATATACAAGAAACGTACATCAAAACATACACATTTTCATTGTATATACAAGAAATGTACATCAAAACATACACACTTTCATTGTACACTCAAGAAATGTACATCAAAACATACACATTCTCATTGTATATACAAGAAATGTACCTCAAAACTTACACATTTTCATTGTATATACAAGAAATGTACATCAAAACATACACACCTTCATTGTACACTCAAGAAATGTACATCAAAACATACACATTCTCATTGTATATAAAAGAAATGTACCTCAAAACTTACACATTTTCATTGTATATACAAGAAATGTACATCAAAGCTGCACATTTTCATCGTAAATACTAGAAATGTACATCAAAACTTACACATGTTCATTGTACATACAAGAAATGTACATCAAAACTACACATTTTCGTTGTACACTAAAGAATATACATCAAAGCATACACATTTTCATTGTACAGACAAGAAATGTATATCAAAACTTACACATTTTCATTGAATATACAAGAAATGTACATCAAAACTTACACATTTTCATTGTGCACTCAAGAAATGTACATCAAAACTTACACATTTTCATTGTATATACAAGAAATGTACATCAAAACTTACACATTTTCATTGTGCACTCAAGAAATGTACATCAAAACTTACACATCTTCATTGTATATACAAGAAATGTACCTCAAAACTTACACATTTTCATTGTACATACAAGAAGTGTACATCAAAACTACACATTTTCTTTGTATATAAGACAAATGTACTTCAAAACATACACATCTTCATTGTATATACAAGAATGTACATCAAAACTTACACATTTTCATTGTACATACAAGAAATGTACATGAAAGCATACACATTTTCATTGTATATACAAGAAATGTACATCAAAACTTACACATTTTCATTGTACACTCAAGAAATGTGCTTCAAAACATACACATTTTCATTGTATATACAAGGAATGTACATCAAAACATACACATTTTCATTGTATATACAAGAAATGTACTTCAATACTCACACATTTTCATTGTATATACAAGAAATGCACATCAAAACTTACACATTTTCATTGTAAATACAACAAATGTACTTCAAAACATACACATTTTCATTGTATATACAAGGAATGTACATCAAAACATACACATTTTCATTGTATATACAAGAAATGTACATCAATACTCACACATTTTCATTGTATATACAAGAAATGCACATCAAAACAGACACATTTTCATTGTATATACAAGGAATGTACATCAAAACATACACATTTTCATTGTATATACAAGAAATGTACATCAATACTCACACATTTTCATTGTATATACAAGAAATGCACATCAAAACTTACACATTTTCATTGTATATACAAGAAATGTACATCTAAACATACACATTTTCATTGTATATACAAGGAATGTACATCAATGCTCACACATTTTCATTGTATATACAAGAAATGTACTTCAAAACATACACATTTTCATTGTATATACAAGGAATGTACATCAAAACATACACATTTTCATTGTATATACAACAAATGTACTTCAAAACATACATATTTTGTTTGTATATACAAGGAATGTACATCAAAACATACACATTTTCATTGTATATACAAGATGTGTACATCAATACTCACACATTTTCATTGTATATAAGAGAAATGCACATCAAAACTTACACATTTTCATTGTAAATACAAGAAATGTACTTCAAAACATACACATTTTCATTGTATATACAAGGAATGTACATCAAAACATACACATTTTCATTGTATATACAAGAAATGTACATCAATACTCACACATTTTCATTGTATATACAAGAAATGCACATCAAAACTTACACATTTTCATTGTAAATACAAGAAATGTACATCAAAACTTACACATTTTCATTGTATATACAAGAAATGTACCTCAAAACAAACCTTTTCATTGTATATACAAGAAATGTACAGCAAAACAAACCTTTTCATTGTATATACAAGAAATGTAAATCAAAACAAACCTTTTCATTGTATATACAAGAAATGTACATCAAAACAAACCTTTTCATTGAATATATAAGAAATGTACATCAAAACTTACACATTTTCATTGTATATACTAGAAACGTACATCAAAGCTTACACATTTTCATTGTATATACAAGAAATGTACATCAAAATCCTACACTTTTCATTGTATATACAAGAAATGTACATCAAAACTTACACATTTTCATTGTACATACAAGAAATGTACATCAAAACTTACACATGTTCATTGTATATTCAAGAAATGTACATCAAAACTACACATTGTCATTATATATACTAGAAACGTACATCAAAACTTACAGATTTTCATTGTATATACAAGAAATGTACATCAAAACATACACATTTTCATTGTATATACAAGAAATGTACATCTAAACATACACATTTTCATTGTATATACAAGAAATGTACATCAATACTCACACATTTTCATTGTATATACAAGAAATGCACATCAAAACTTACACATTTTCATTGTATATACAAGAAGTGTACATCAAAACATACACATTTTCATTGTATATACAAGAAATGTACGTCAAAACAAACCTTTTCATTGTATATACAAGAAATGTACATCAAAACTACACTTTTTCGTTGTACACTAAAGAAATGTACATCAAAACATACAGATTTTCATTGTACAGACAAGAAATGCACATCAAAACATACACATTTTCATTGTACACTCAAGAAATGTACATAGAAACTTACACACTTTCATTGTATATACAAGAAATGTACATCAATACTCACACATTTTCATTGTATATACAAGAAACGTACATCAAAACTTACACATTTTCATTGTACACTCAAGAAATGTACATAGAAACTTACACATTTTCATTGTATATACAAGAAATGCACATCAAAACTTACACATTTTCATTGTAAATACAAGAAATGTACATCAATACTCACACATTTTCATTGTATATACAAGAAATGCACATCAAAACTTACACATTTTCATTGTAAATACAAGAAATGTACATCAAAACTTACATATTTTCATTGTATATACAAGAAATGTACATCAAAACTTACACATTTTCATTGTAAATACAAGAAATGTACATCAAAACTTACACATTTTCATTGTATATACAAGAAATGTACATCAAATCTTACACATTTTCATTGTATATACAAGGAACGTACATCAAAACATACACATTTTCATTGTATATACAAGAAATGTACATCAATACATACACATTTTCATTGTATATACAATTATGGAAAACAAAACTTACACATTTTCATTGTACATACAAGAAATGTACTTCAAAACATACACATTTTCATTGTATATACAATAAATGTACATCAAAACTTACACATTTTCATTGTATATACAAGAAATGTACATCAAAACTACACTTTTTCGTTGTACACTAAAGAACTGTACATCAAAACATATAGATTTTCATTGTACAGACAAGAAATGTACATCAAAACTTACACATTTTCATTGTACATACAAGTTGTTGTTGTTGTTGTAGTGTTTAACGCCCGCTTTTACTACTACGGCACCGCAGGCGGTGACACTGATGATACATGAAGATGGAGCACCGGTGGAATGAGATGGCGGGGGAAACCGGAGTACCCGGAGAAAACCCGCCCTGACGCCGCTTCGTCCACCACGAATACCACATACGGGTCCCTGGGATCGAACCCGGGCCGCCTAGGTGGTAGGCGTGCGCGCTAACCGCTCGGCCACGGCGCCGCCATTGTACATACAAGAAATGTACTTCAAAACATACACATTTTCATTGTATATACAATAGATGTACATCAAAACTTACACATTTTCATTGTATATACAAGAAATGTACATCAAAACATACACATTTTCATTGTATATACAAGAAATGTACATCAAATCTTACACATTTTCATTGTATATACAAGGAATGTACATCAAAACATACACATTTTCATCGTATATACAAGAAATGTACATCAATACTCACACATTTTCATTGTATATACAAGAAATGCACATCAAAACTTACACATTTTCATTGTAAATACAAGAAATGTACATCAAAACTTACACATTTTCATTGTATATACAAGAAATGTACATCAAATCTTACTCATTTTCATTGTATATACAAGGAATGTACATCAAAACATACACATTTTCATTGTATATACAAGAAATGTACATCAATGCTCACACATTTTCATTGTATATACAAGAAATGCACATCAAAACTTACACATTTTCATTGTAAATACAAGAAATGTACATAAAAACTTACACATTTTCATTGTATATACAAGAAATGTACATCAAATCTTACACATTTTCATTGTATATACAAGGAATGTACATCAAAACATACACATTTTCATTGTATATACAAGAAATGTACTACAATACTCACACATTTTCATTGTATATACAAGAAATGCACATCAAAACTTACACATTTTTATTGTATATACAAGAAATGTACATCTAAACATACACATTTTCATTGTACATTCAAGAAATGTACATAGAAACTTACACATTTTCATTGTATATACAAGAAATGTACATCAAAACTTACACACTTTCATTGTCTATACAAGAAGTGTACATCAAAACTTACACATTTTCATTGTATATACAAGAAATGTACATCAAATCTTACACATTTTCATTGTATATACCAGAATTGTACATGAAAACGTACAAATTTTCGTTGTACATTCAAGAAATGTACATCAAAACTTACACATTTTCATTGTATATTCAAGAAATGTACATCAAAACTTACACATTTTCATTGTATATACAAGAAATGTACTTCAAAACATACACATTTTCATTGTATATGCAATAGATGTACATCAAAACTTACACATTTTCATTGTATATACAAGAAATGTACATCAAAACATACACATTTTCATTGTATATACAAGAAATGTACATCAAATCTTACACATTTTCATTGTATATACAAGGAATGTACATCAAAACATACACATTTTCATCGTATATACAAGAAATGTACATCATTACTCACACATTTTCATTGTATATACAAGAAATGCACATCAAAACTTACACATTTTCATTGTAAATAAAAGAAATGTACATCAAAACTTACACATTTTCATTGTATATACAAGAAATGTACATCAACTCTTACTCATTTTCATTGTATATACAAGGAATGTACATCAAAACATACACATTTTCATTGTATATACAAGAAATGTACATCAATGCTCACACATTTTCATTGTATATACAAGAAATGCACATCAAAACTTACACATTTTCATTGTAAATACAAGAAATGTACATAAAAACTTACACATTTTCATTGTATATACAAGAAATGTACATGAAATCTTACACATTTTCATTGTATATACAAGGAATGTACATCAAAACATACACATTTTCATTGTATATACAAGAAATGTACTACAATACTCACACATTTTCATTGTATATACAAGAAATGCACATCAAAACTTACACATTTTTATTGTATATACAAGAAATGTACATCTAAACATACACATTTTCATTGTACATTCAAGAAATGTACATCAAAACTTACACATTTTCATTGTACATACAAGAAGTGTACATCAAAACTACACATTTTCTTTGTATATACAACAAATGTACTTCAAAAGATACACATTTTCATTGTATATACAAGAAGGTACATCAAAACTTACACATTTTCGTTGTACATACAACAAATGTAATTCAAAACATACACATTTTCATTGTATATACAACAAATGTACATCAAAACTTACACATTTTCATTGTATATACAAGAAATGTACATCAAAACATACACATTTTCATTGTATATACAAGAAATGTACATCAAAACAAACCTTTTCATTGTATATACAAGAAATGTACATCAAAACTACACTTTTTCGTTGTGCACTCAAGAAATGTACATCAAAACTTACACATTTTCATTGTACACTCAAGAAATGTACTTCAAAACACACACATCTTCATTTTATAAACAAGAATGTACATCAAAACTTACACATTTTCATTGTACATACAAGAAATGTACATCAAAACATACACATTTTCATTGTATATACAAGAAATGTACATCAAAACATACACATTTTCATTGTATATACAAGAAATGTACAACAAAACTTACACATTTTCATTGTATATACAAGAAATGTACATCAAAACATACACATTTTCATTGTATATACAAGAAATGCACATCAAAACTTACACATTTTTATTGTATATACAAGAAATGTACATCTAAACATACACATTTTCATTGTACATTCAAGAAATGTACATAGAAACTTACACATTTTCATTGTATATACAAGAAATGTACATCAAAACTTACACACTTTCATTGTCTATACAAGAAGTGTACATCAAAACTTACACATTTTCATTGTATATACAAGAAATGTACATCAAATCTTACACATTTTCATTGTATATACCAGAATTGTACATGAAAACGTACAAATTTTCGTTGTACATTCAAGAAATGTACATCAAAACTTACACATTTTCATTGTATATACAAGAAATGTACATCAAAACTTACACATTTTCATTGTACATACAAGAAGTGTACATCAAAACTACACATTTTCTTTGTATATACAACAAATGTACTTCAAAAGATACACATTTTCATTGTATATACAAGAAGGTACATCAAAACTTACACATTTTGATTGTACATACAACAAATGTACTTCAAAACATACACATTTTCATTGTATATACAACAAATGTACATCAAAACTTACACATTTTCATTGTATATACAAGAAATGTACATCAAAACATACACATTTTCATTGTATATACAAGAAATGTACATCAAAACAAACCTTTTCATTGTATATACAAGAAATGTACATCAAAACTACACTTTTTCGTTGTGCACTCAAGAAATGTACATCAAAACTTACACATTTTCATTGTACACTCAAGAAATGTACTTCAAAACACACACATCTTCATTTTATAAACAAGAATGTACATCAAAACTTACACATTTTCATTGTACATACAAGAAATGTACATCAAAACATACACATTTTCATTGTATATACAAGAAATGTACATCAAAACATACACATTTTCATTGTATATACAAGAAATGTACAACAAAACTTACACATTTTCATTGTATATACAAGAAATGTACATCAAAACATACACATTTTCATTGTATATACAAGAAATGTACATCAAAACATACACATTTTCATTGTATATACAAGAAATGCACATCAAAACTTACACATTTTTATTGTATATACAAGAAATGTACATCTAAACATACACATTTTCATTGTACATTCAAGAAATGTACATAGAAACTTACACATTTTCATTGTATATACAAGAAATGTACATCAAAACTTACACACTTTCATTGTCTATACAAGAAGTGTACATCAAAACTTACACATTTTCATTGTATATACAAGAAATGTACATCAAATCTTACACATTTTCATTGTATATACCAGAATTGTACATGAAAACGTACAAATTTTCGTTGTACATTCAAGAAATGTACATCAAAACTTACACATTTTCATTGTATATACAAGAAATGTACATCAAAACTTACACATTTTCATTGTACATACAAGAAGTGTACATCAAAACTACACATTTTCTTTGTATATACAACAAATGTACTTCAAAAGATACACATTTTCATTGTATATACAAGAAGGTACATCAAAACTTACACATTTTCATTGTACATACAACAAATGTACTTCAAAACATACACATTTTCATTGTATATACAACAAATGTACATCAAAACTTACACATTTTCGTTGTATATACAAGAAATGTACATCAAAACATACACATTTTCATTGTATATACAAGAAATGTACATCAAAACAAACCTTTTCATTGTATATACAAGAAATGTACATCAAAACTACACTTTTTCGTTGTGCACTCAAGAAATGTACATCAAAACTTACACATTTTCATTGTACACTCAAGAAATGTACTTCAAAACACACACATCTTCATTTTATAAACATGAATGTACATCAAAACTTACACATTTTCATTGTACATACAAGAAATGTACATCAAAACATACACATTTTCATTGTATATACAAGAAATGTACATCAAAACATACACATTTTCATTGTACATACAAGAAATGTACAACAAAACTTACACATTTTCATTGTGTATACAAGAAATGTACATCAAAACATACACATTTTCATTGTATATACAAGAAATGTACATCAAAACATACACATTTTCATTGTATATACAAGAAATGTACATCAAAACATACACATTTTCATTGTACATACAAGAAATGTACATCAAAACATACACATTTTCATTGTATATACAAGAAATGTACATCAAAACATACACATTTTCATTGTATATACAAGGAATGTACATCAAAACTTACACATTTTCATTGTATATACAAGAAATGTACATCAAAACATACACATTTTCATTGTATATACAAGAAATATACATAAAAACATACACATTTTCATTGTATATCCAAGAAATGTACAGCAAAACATAATCCTTTTCATTGTATATACAAGAAATGTACATCAAAACTACACATTTTCGTTGCACACTAAAGAAATGTACATCAAAACATACACATTTTCATTGTACAGACAAGAAATGTACATCACAACAAACCTTTTCATTGTATATACAAGAAATGTACATCAAAACTACACTTTTTCGTTGTGCACTCAAGAAATGTACATCAAAACTTACACATTTTCATTGTACACTCAAGAAATGTACTTCAAAACACACACATCTTCATTTTATAAACAAGAATGTACATCAAAACTTACACATTTTCATTGTACATACAAGAAATGTACATCAAAACATACACATTTTCATTGTATATACAAGAAATGTACATCAAAACATACACATTTTCATTGTATATACAAGAAACGTACAACAAAACTTACACATTTTCATTGTATATACAAGAAATGTACTTCAAAACATACACATTTTCATTGTATATGCAATAGATGTACATCAAAACTTACACATTTTCATTGTATATACAAGAAATGTACATCAAAACATACACATTTTCATTGTATATACAAGAAATGTACATCAAATCTTACACATTTTCATTGTATATACAAGGAATGTACATCAAAACATACACATTTTCATCGTATATACAAGAAATGTACATCAATACTCACACATTTTCATTGTATATACAAGAAATGCACATCAAAACTTACACATTTTCATTGTAAATACAAGAAATGTACATCAAAACTTACACATTTTCATTGTATATACAAGAAATGTACATCAACTCTTACTCATTTTCATTGTATATACAAGGAATGTACATCAAAACATACACATTTTCATTGTATATACAAGAAATGTACATCAATGCTCACACATTTTCATTGTATATACAAGAAATGCACATCAAAACTTACACATTTTCATTGTAAATACAAGAAATGTACATAAAAACTTACACATTTTCATTGTATATACAAGAAATGTACATGAAATCTTACACATTTTCATTGTATATACAAGGAATGTACATCAAAACATACACATTTTCATTGTATATACAAGAAATGTACTACAATACTCACACATTTTCATTGTATATACAAGAAATGCACATCAAAACTTACACATTTTTATTGTATATACAAGAAATGTACATCTAAACATACACATTTTCATTGTACATTCAAGAAATGTACATCAAAACTTACACATTTTCATTGTACATACAAGAAGTGTACATCAAAACTACACATTTTCTTTGTATATACAACAAATGTACTTCAAAAGATACACATTTTCATTGTATATACAAGAAGGTACATCAAAACTTACACATTTTCATTGTACATACAACAAATGTACTTCAAAACATACACATTTTCATTGTATATACAACAAATGTACATCAAAACTTACACATTTTCATTGTATATACAAGAAATGTACATCAAAACATACACATTTTCATTGTATATACAAGAAATGTACATCAAAACAAACCTTTTCATTGTATATACAAGAAATGTACATCAAAACTACACTTTTTCGTTGTGCACTCAAGAAATGTACATCAAAACTTACACATTTTCATTGTACACTCAAGAAATGTACTTCAAAACACACACATCTTCATTTTATAAACAAGAATGTACATCAAAACTTACACATTTTCATTGTACATACAAGAAATGTACATCAAAACATACACATTTTCATTGTATATACAAGAAATGTACATCAAAACATACACATTTTCATTGTATATACAAGAAATGTACAACAAAACTTACACATTTTCATTGTATATACAAGAAATGTACATCAAAACATACACATTTTCATTGTATATACAAGAAATGCACATCAAAACTTACACATTTTTATTGTATATACAAGAAATGTACATCTAAACATACACATTTTCATTGTACATTCAAGAAATGTACATAGAAACTTACACATTTTCATTGTATATACAAGAAATGTACATCAAAACTTACACACTTTCATTGTCTATACAAGAAGTGTACATCAAAACTTACACATTTTCATTGTATATACAAGAAATGTACATCAAATCTTACACATTTTCATTGTATATACCAGAATTGTACATGAAAACGTACAAATTTTCGTTGTACATTCAAGAAATGTACATCAAAACTTACACATTTTCATTGTATATACAAGAAATGTACATCAAAACTTACACATTTTCATTGTACATACAAGAAGTGTACATCAAAACTACACATTTTCTTTGTATATACAACAAATGTACTTCAAAAGATACACATTTTCATTGTATATACAAGAAGGTACATTAAAACTTACACATTTTGATTGTACATACAACAAATGTACTTCAAAACATACACATTTTCATTGTATATACAACAAATGTACATCAAAACTTACACATTTTCATTGTATATACAAGAAATGTACATCAAAACATACACATTTTCATTGTATATACAAGAAATGTACATCAAAACAAACCTTTTCATTGTATATACAAGAAATGTACATCAAAACTACACTTTTTCGTTGTGCACTCAAGAAATGTACATCAAAACTTACACATTTTCATTGTACACTCAAGAAATGTACTTCAAAACACACACATCTTCATTTTATAAACAAGAATGTACATCAAAACTTACACATTTTCATTGTACATACAAGAAATGTACATCAAAACATACACATTTTCATTGTATATACAAGAAATGTACATCAAAACATACACATTTTCATTGTATATACAAGAAATGTACAACAAAACTTACACATTTTCATTGTATATACAAGAAATGTACATCAAAACATACACATTTTCATTGTATATACAAGAAATGTACATCAAAACATACACATTTTCATTGTATATACAAGAAATGCACATCAAAACTTACACATTTTTATTGTATATACAAGAAATGTACATCTAAACATACACATTTTCATTGTACATTCAAGAAATGTACATAGAAACTTACACATTTTCATTGTATATACAAGAAATGTACATCAAAACTTACACACTTTCATTGTCTATACAAGAAGTGTACATCAAAACTTACACATTTTCATTGTATATACAAGAAATGTACATCAAATCTTACACATTTTCATTGTATATACCAGAATTGTACATGAAAACGTACAAATTTTCGTTGTACATTCAAGAAATGTACATCAAAACTTACACATTTTCATTGTATATACAAGAAATGTACATCAAAACTTACACATTTTCATTGTACATACAAGAAGTGTACATCAAAACTACACATTTTCTTTGTATATACAACAAATGTACTTCAAAAGATACACATTTTCATTGTATATACAAGAAGGTACATCAAAACCTACACATTTTCATTGTACATACAACAAATGTACTTCAAAACATACACATTTTCATTGTATATACAACAAATGTACATCAAAACTTACACATTTTCGTTGTATATACAAGAAATGTACATCAAAACATACACATTTTCATTGTATATACAAGAAATGTACATCAAAACAAACCTTTTCATTGTATATACAAGAAATGTACATCAAAACTACACTTTTTCGTTGTGCACTCAAGAAATGTACATCAAAACTTACACATTTTCATTGTACACTCAAGAAATGTACTTCAAAACACACACATCTTCATTTTATAAACATGAATGTACATCAAAACTTACACATTTTCATTGTACATACAAGAAATGTACATCAAAACATACACATTTTCATTGTATATACAAGAAATGTACATCAAAACATACACATTTTCATTGTACATACAAGAAATGTACAACAAAACTTACACATTTTCATTGTGTATACAAGAAATGTACATCAAAACATACACATTTTCATTGTATATACAAGAAATGTACATCAAAACATACACATTTTCATTGTATATACAAGAAATGTACATCAAAACATACACATTTTCATTGTACAGACAAGAAATGTACATCACAACATACACATTTTCATTGTATATACAAGAAATGTACATCAAAACATACACATTTTCATTGTATATACAAGGAATGTACATCAAAACTTACACATTTTCATTGTATATACAAGAAATGTACATCAAAACATACACATTTTCATTGTATATACAAGAAATATACATAAAAACATACACATTTTCATTGTATATCCAAGAAATGTACAGCAAAACATAATCCTTTTCATTGTATATACAAGAAATGTACATCAAAACTACACATTTTCGTTGCACACTAAAGAAATGTACATCAAAACATACACATTTTCATTGTACAGACAAGAAATGTAAATCAAAACTTACACATTTTCATTGTATATACAAGAAAGGTACACCAAAACTTACACATTTTCATTGTACATTCAAGAAATGTACAGCAAAACATAAACCTTTTCATTGTATATACAAGAAATGTTTATCAAAACTACACATTTTCGTTGCACACTAAAGAAATGTACATCAAAACTTACACATTTTCATTGTACAGACAAGAAATGTAAATCAAAACTTACACATTTTCATTGTATATACAAGAAATGTAAATCAAAACTTACACATTTTCATTGTATATTCAAGAGATGTACATCAAAACTACACATTTTCATTGTATATACTAGAAATGTACAGCAAAACTTACACATGTTCATTGAAAATACAAGAAATGTAGATCAAAACATACACACTTTCATTGTACACTCAAGAAATGTACATCGAAACATACACATTTTAATTGTATATAGAAGGAATGTACATCAAAACATACACATTTTCATTGTATATACTGGAAATGTACATCAAAACTTACACATTCTCATTGTATATACAAGAAATGTAAATCAAAGCTTACACATTTTCATTGTATATACAAGAAATGTACATCAAAACATACACATTTTCATTGTATATACAAGAAATGTACATCAAAACATACACACTTTCATTGTACACTCAAGAAATGTACATCAAAACATACACATTCTCATTGTATATACAAGAAATGTACCTCAAAACTTACACATTTTCATTGTATATACAAGAAATGTACATCAAAACATACACACTTTCATTGTACACTCAAGAAATGTACATCAAAACATACACATTCTTATTGTATATAAAAGAAATGTACCTCAATAGTTACACATTTTCATTTTATATACAAGAAATGTACATCAAAGCTGCACATTTTCATCGTAAATACTAGAAATGTACATCAAAACTTGCACATGTTCATTGTATATACAAGAAATGTACATCAAAACTACACATTTTCGTCGTACACTAAAGAAATGTACATCAAAACATACACATTTTCATTGTACAGACAAGAAATGTATATCAAAACTTACACATTTTCATTGTATATACAAGAAATGTACATCAAAACTTACACATTTTCATTGTGCACTCAAGAAATGTACATCAAAACTTACACATTTTCATTGTATATACAAGAAATGTACCTCAAAACTTACACATTTTCATTGTACATACAAGAAGTGTACATCAAAACTACACATTTTCTTTGTATATACAACAAATGTACTTCAAAACATACACATCTTCATTGTATATACAAGAATGTACATCAAAACTTACACATTTTCATTGTACATACAAGAAATGTACATCAAAGCATACACATTTTCATTGTATATACAAGAAAGGTACATCAAAACTTACACATTTTCATTGTACACTCAAGAAATGTGCTTCAAAACATACACATTTTCATTTTATAAACAAGAATGTACATCAATACTTACACATTTTCATTGTACATACAAGAAATGTACATCAAAACATACACATTTTCATTGTATATACAAGAAATGTACATCAAAACATACACATTTTCATTGTATATACAAGAAATGTACAACAGAACTTACACATTTTCATTGTATATACAAGAAATGTACATCAAAACATACACATTTTCATTGTAAATACAAGAAATGTACATCAAAACATACACATTTTCATTGTATATACAAGAAATTTACATCAAAACATACACATTTTCATTGTATATACAAGAAATATACATAAAAACATACACATTTTCATTGTATATCCAAGAAATGTACAGCAAAACATAATCCTTTTCATTGTATATACAAGAAATGTACATCAAAACTACACATTTTCGTTGCACACTAAAGAAATGTACATCAAAACATACACATTTTCATTGTACAGACAAGAAATGTAAATCAAAACTTACACATTTTCATTGTATATACAAGAAAGGTACATCAAAACTTACACATTTTCATTGTACACTCAAGAAATGTACAGCAAAACATAAAGCTTTTCATTGTATATACAAGAAATGTTTATCAAAACTACACATTTTCGTTGCACACTAAAGAAATGTACATCAAAACATACACATTTTCATTGTACAGACAAGAAATGTAAATCAAAACTTACACATTTTCATTGTATATACAAGAAATGTAAATCAAAACTTACACATTTTCATTGTATATTCAAGAGATGTACATGAAAACTACACATTTTCATTGTATATACTAGAAATGTACAGCAAAACTTACACATGTTCATTGTAAATACAAGAAATGTAGATCAAAACATACACACTTTCATTGTACACTCAAGAAATGTACATCGAAACATACACATTTTAATTGTATATAGAAGGAATGTACATCAAAACATACACATTTTCATTGTATATACTGGAAATGTACATCAAAACTTACACATTTTCATTGTATATACAAGAAATGTAAATCAAAGCTTACACATTTTCATTGTATATACAAGAAATGTACATCAAAACATACACATTTTCATTGTATATACAAGAAATGTACATCAAAACATACACACTTTCATTGTACACTCAAGAAATGTACATCAAAACATACACATTCTCATTGTATATACAAGAAATGTACCTCAAAACTTACACATTTTCATTGTATATACAAGAAATGTACATCAAAACATACACACTTTCATTGTACACTCAAGAAATGTACATCAAAACATACACATTCTCATTGTATATAAAAGAAATGTACCTCAATAGTTACACATTTTCATTTTATATACAAGAAATGTACATCAAAGCTGCACATTTTCATCGTAAATACTAGAAATGTACATCAAAACTTGCACATGTTCATTGTATATACAAGAAATGTACATCAAAACTACACATTTTCGTTGTACACTAAAGAAATGTACATCAAAACATACACATTTTCATTGTACAGACAAGAAATGTATATCAAAACTTACACATTTTCATTGTATATACAAGAAATGTACATCAAAACTTACACATTTTCATTGTGCACTCAAGAAATGTACATCAAAACTTACACATTTTCATTGTATATACAAGAAATGTACCTCAAAACTTACACATTTTCATTGTACATACAAGAAGTGTACATCAAAACTACACATTTTCTTTGTATATACAACAAATGTACTTCAAAACATACACATCTTCATTGTATATACAAGAATGTACATCAAAAGTTACACATTTTCATTGTACATACAAGAAATGTACATCAAAGCATACACATTTTCATTGTATATACAAGAAATGTACATCAAAACTTACACATTTTCATTATACACTCAAGAAATGTGCTTCAAAACATACACATTTTCATTTTATAAACAAGAATGTACATCAAAACTTACACATTTTCATTGTACATACAAGAAATGTACATCAAAACATACACATTTTCATTGTATATACAAGAAATGTACATCAAAACATACACATTTTCATTGTATATACAAGAAATGTACAACAAAACTTACACATTTTCATTGTATATACAAGAAATGTACATCAAAACATACACATTTTCATTGTAAATACAAGAAATGTACATCAAAACATACACATTTTCATTGTACATACAAGAAATGTACATCAAATCTTACACATTTTCATTGTACATACAAGTTGTTGTTGTTGTTGTAGTGTTTAACGCCCGCTTTTACTACTACGGCACCGCAGGCGGTGACACTGATGATACATGAAGATGGAGCACCGGTGGAATGAGATGGCGGGGGAAACCGGAGTACCCGGAGAAAACCCGCCCTGACGCCGCTTCGTCCACCACGAATACCACATGCGGGTCCCTGGAATCGAACCCGGGCCGCCTAGGTGGTAGGCGAGCGCGCTAACCGCTCAGCCACGGCGCTGCCATTGTACATACAAGAAATGTACTTCAAAACATACACATTTTCATTGTATATGCAATAGATGTACATCAAAACTTACACATTTTCATTGTATATACAAGAAATGTACATCAAAACATACACATTTTCATTGTATATACAAGAAATGTACATCAAATCTTACACATTTTCATTGTATATACAAGGAATGTACATCAAAACATACACATTTTCATCGTATATACAAGAAATGTACATCAATACTCACACATTTTCATTGTATATACAAGAAATGCACATCATAACTTACACATTTTCATTGTAAATACAAGAAATGTACATCAAAACTTACACATTTTCATTGTATATACAAGAAATGTACATCAAATCTTACTCATTTTCATTGTATATACAAGGAATGTACATCAAACCATACACATTTTCATTGTATATACAAGAAATGTACATCAATGCTCACACATTTTCATTGTATATACAAGAAATGCACATCAAAACTTACACATTTTCATTGTAAATACAAGAAATGTACATAAAAACTTACACATTTTCATTGTATATACAAGAAATGTACATCAAATCTTACACATTTTCATTGTATATACAAGGAATGTACATCAAAACATACACATTTTCATTGTATATACAAGAAATGTAGTACAATACTCACACATTTTCATTGTATATACAACAAATGCACATCAAAACTTACACATTTTTATTGTATATACAAGAAATGTACATCTAAACATACACATTTTCATTGTACATTCAAGAAATGTACATAGAAGCTTACACATTTTCATTGTATATACAAGAAATGTACATCAAAACTTACACACTTTCATTGTCTATACAAGAAGTGTACATCAAAACTTACACATTTTCATTGTATATACAAGAAATGTACATCAAATCTTACACATTTTCATTGTATATACCAGAATTGTACATGAAAACGTACAAATTTTCGTTGTACATTCAAGAAATGTACATCAAAACTTACACATTTTCATTGTATATACAAGAAATGTACATCAAAACTTACACATTTTCATTGTACATACAAGAAGTGTACATCAAAACTACACATTTTCTTTGTATATACAACAAATGTACTTCAAAAGATACACATTTTCATTGTATATACAAGAAGGTACATCAAAACTTACACATTTTCATTGTACATACAACAAATGTACTTCAAAACATACACATTTTCATTGTATATACAACAAATGTACATCAAAACTTACACATTTTCATTGTATATACAAGAAATGTACATCAAAACATACACATTTTCATTGTATATAAAGGAAATGTACATCAAAACAAACCTTTTCATTGTATATACAAGAAATGTACATCAAAACTACACTATTTCGTTGTGCACTCAAGAAATGTACATCAGAACTTACACATTTTCACTGTACACTCAAGAAATGTACTTCAAAACACACACATCTTCATTTTATAAACAAGAATGTACATCAAAACTTACACATTTTCATTGTACATACAAGAAATGTACATCAAAACATACACATTTTCATTGTATATACAAGAAATGTACATCAAAACATACACATTTTCATTGTATATACAAGAAATGTACATCAAAACATACACATTTTCATTGTACATACAAGAAATGTACATCAAAACATACACATTTTCATTGTATATACAAGAAATGTACATCAAAACATACACATTTTCATTGTATATACAAGGAATGTACATCAAAACTTACACATTTTCATTGTATATACAAGAAATGTACATCAAAACATACACATTTTCATTGTATATACAAGAAATATACATAAAACCATACACATTTTCATTGTATATGCAAGAAATGTACAGCAAAACATAATCCTTTTCATTGTATATACAAGAAATGTACATCAAAACTACACATTTTCGTTGCACACCAAAGAAATGTACATCAAAATATACACATTTTCATTGTACAGACAAGAAATGTAAATCAAAACTTACACATTTTCATTGTATATACAAGAAAGGTACATGAAAACTTACACATTTTCATTGTACACTCAAGAAATGTACAGCAAAACATAAACCTTTTCATTCTATATACAAGAAATGTACATCAAAACTACACATTTTCGCTGCACACTAAAGAAATGTACATCAAAACATACACATTTTCATTGTACAGACAAGAAATGTAAATCAAAACTTACACATTTTCATTGTATATACAAGAAATGTAAATCAAAACTTACACATTTTCATTGTATATTCAAGAGATGTACATCAAAACTACACATTTTCATTGTATATACTAGAAATGTACAGCAAAACTTACACATGTTCATTGTATATACAAGAAATGTAGATCAAAACATACACACTTTCATTGTACACTCAAGAAATGTACATCGAAACATACACATTTTAATTGTATATAGAAGGAATGTACATCAAAACATACACATTTTCATTGTATATACTGGAAATGTACATCAAAACTTACACATTTTCATTGTGTATACAAGAAATGTACATCAAAACATACACATTTTCATTGTAAATACAAGAAATGTACATCAAAACATACACATTTTCATTGTACATACAAGAAATGTACATCAAATCTTACACATTTTCATTGTATATACAAGGAATGTACATCAAAACATACACATTTTCATTGTATATACAAGAAATGTACATCAATACTCACACATTTTCATTGTATATACAAGAAATGCACATCAAAACTTACACATTTTCATTGTATATACAAGAAATGTACATCTAAACATACACATTTTCATTGTACATTCAAGAAATGTACATAGAAACTTACACATTTTCATTGTATATACAACAAATGTACTTCAAAACATACACATTTTCATTGTATATACAAGGAATGTACATCAAAACATACACATTTTCATTGTACATTCAAGAAATGTACATAGAAACTTACACATTTTCATTGTATATACAACAAATGTACTTCAAAACATACACATTTTCATTGTATATACAAGAAATGTACATCTAAACATACACATTTTCATTGTACATTCAAGAGATGTACATAGAAACTTACACATTTTCATTGTATATACAACAAATGTACTTCAAAAGTTACACATTTTCATTGTATGTACAAGAAATGTACATCAATACTCACACATTTTCATTGTATATACAAGAAATGCACATCAAAACTTACACATTTTCATTGTAAATACAAGAAATGTACATCAAAACTTACACATTTTCATTGTATATACAAGAAATGTACATCAAAACAAAACTTTTCATTGTATATACAAGAAATGTACAGCAAAACAAACCTTTTCATTGTGTATACAAGAAATGTACATCAAAACTTACACATTTTCATTGTATATACAAGAAATGTACATCAAAACAAACCTTTTCATTGTATATACAAGAAATGTACATCAAAACAAACCTTTTCATTGAATATACAAGAAATGTACATCTTAACTTACACATTTTCATTGTATATACTAGAAACGTACATCAAAACTTACACATTTTCATTGTATATACAAGAAATGTACATCAAAATCCTACACTTTTCATTGTATATACAAGAAATGTACATCAAAACTTACACATTTTCATTGTACATACAAGAAATGTACATCAAAACTTACACATGTTCATTGTATATTCAAGAAATGTACATCAAAACTACACATTTACATTATATATACTAGAAACGTACATCAAAACTTACACATTTTCATTGTATATACAAGAAATGTACATCAAAACATACACATTTTCATTGTATATACAAGAAATGTACATCTAAACATACACATTTTCATTGTATATACAAGAAATGTACATCAATACTCACACATTTTCATTGTATATACAAGAAATGCACAAGAAAACTTACACATTTTCATTGTATATACAAGAAATGTACATCTAAACATACACATTTTCATTGTACACTCAAGAAATGTACATAGAAACTTACACATTTTCATTGTATATACAAGAAATGTACATCAATACTCACACATTTTCATTGTATATACAAGAAATGCACATCAAAACTTACACATTTTCATTGTAAATACAAGAAATGTACATCAAAACTTACATATTTTCATTGTATATACAAGAAATGTACATCAAAACTTACACATTTTCATTGTAAATACAAGAAATGTACATCAAAACTTACACATTTTCATTGTAAATACAAGAAATGTACATCAAAACTTACACATTTTCATCGTATATACAAGAAATGCACATCAAAACTTACACATTTTCATTGTAAATACAAGAAATGTACATCAAAACTTACATATTTTCATTGTATATACAAGAAATGCACATCAAAACTTGCACATTTTCATTGTATATACAAGAAATGTACATCTAAACATACACATTTTCATTGTACACTCAAGAAATGTACATAGAAACTTACACATTTTCATTGTAAATACAAGAAATGTACATCAATACTCACACATTTTCATTGTATATACAAGAAATGCACATCAAAACTTACACATTTTCATTGTAAATACAAGAAATGTACATCAAAACTTACATATTTTCATTGTATATACAAGAAATGTACATCAAAACTTACACATTTTCATTGTAAATACAAGAAATGTACATCAAAACTTACACATTTTCATTGTATATACAAGAAATGTACATCAAATCTTACACATTTTCATTGTATATACAAGGAATGTACATCAAAACATACACATTTTCATTGTATATACAAGAAATGTACATCAATACATAAACATTTTCATTGTATATACAAGAATGGAAAACAAAACTTACACATTATCATTGTACATACAAGAAATGTACTTCAAAACATACACATTTTCATTGTATATACAATAAATGTACATCAAAACTACACTTTTTCGTTGTACACTAAAGAAATGTACATCAAAACATATAGATTTTCATTGTACAGACAAGAAATGTACATCAAAACTTACACATTTTCATTGTACATACAAGAAATGTACTTCAAAGCATACACATTTTCATTGTATATACAATAAATATACATCAAAACATACACATTTTCATTGTATATACAAGAAATGTACATCAAAACATACACACTTTCATTGTACACTCAAGAAATGTACATCAAAACATACACATTTTCATTTTATATACAAGAAATGTACATCAAAACTTACACATTTTCATTGTACATACAAGAAATGTACATCAAAACTTACACATGTTCATTGTATATTCAAGAAATGTACATCAAAACATACACATTTTCATTGTATATACAAGAAATGTACATCTAAGCATACACATTTTCATTGTATATACAAGAAATGTACATCAATACTCACACATTTTCATTGTATATACAAGAAATGCACATCAAAACTTACACATTTTCATTGTATATACAAGAAATGTACATCTAAACATACACATTTTCATTGTACACTAAAGAAATGTACATAGAAACTTACACATTTTCATTGTAAATACAAGAAATGTACATCAAAACATACACATTTTCATTGTATATACAAGAAATGTACATCAAAACTTGCACATTTTCGTTGTATATACAAGAAATGTACATCAAAACATACACATTTTCATTGTATATACAAGAAATGTACATCAAAACATACACATTTTCATTGTATATACAAGAAATGTACATCAAAACATACACATTTTCATTGTATATACAAGAAATGTACATCTAAACATACACATTTTCATTGTATATACAAGAAATGTACATCAATACTCACACATTTTCATTGTATATACAAGAAATGCACATCAAAACTTACACATTTTCATTGTATATACAAGAAATGTACATCTAAACATACACATTTTCATGGTACACTAAAGAAATGTACATAGAAACTTACACATTTTCATTGTAAATACAAGAAATGTACATCAAAACATACACATTTTCATTGTATATACAAGAAATGTACATCAAAACTTGCACATTTTCGTTGTATATACAAGAAATGTACATCAAAACATACACATTTTCATTGTATATACAAGAAATGTACATCAAAACATACACATTTTCATTGTATATACAAGAAATGTACATCAAAACATACACACTTTCATTGTACACTCAAGAAATGTACATCAAAACATACACATTTTCATTGTATATACAAGAAATGTACATCAAAACATACACATTTTCATTGTATACACAAGAAATGTACATCAAAACATACACATTTTCATTGTACAGACAAGAAATGTAAATCAAAACTTACACATTTTCATTGTATATACAAGAAATGTACATCAAAACTTACACATCTTCATTGTGCACTCAAGAAATGTACATCAAAACTTATACATTTTCATTGTACACTCAAGAAATGTACATCAAAACATACAAATTTTGGTTGTATACAGAAGAAATGTACATCAAAACCTACACATTTTCATTGTACATACAAGAAATGTAAATCAAAACTTACACATTTTCATTGTATATACAAGAAATGTACATCAAAACTTACACATCTTCATTGTGCACTCAGGAAATGTACATCAAAACTTACACATTTTCATTGTACACTCAAGAAATGTACATCAAAACATACACATTTTCATTGTATACACAAGAAATGTACATCAAAACATACACACTTTCATTGTACAGACAAGAAATGTAAATCAAAACTTACACATTTTCATTGTATATACAAGAACTGTACATCAAAACTTGCACATTTTCGTTGTATATACAAGAAATGTACATCAAAACATACACATTTTCATTGTATATACAAGAAATGTAAATCAAAACTTACACATTTTCATTGTATATACAAGAAATGTACATCAAAACATACACATCTTCATTGTACAGACAAGAAATGTAAATCAAAACTTACACATTTTCATTGTATATACAAGAAATGTACATCAAAACTTACACATCTTCATTGTGCACTCAAGAAATATACATCAAAACTTACACATTTTCATTGTACACTCAAGAAATGTACATCAAAACATACACATTTTCATTGTATACACAAGAAATGTACATCAAAACACACATTTTCATTGTACAGACAAGAAATGTAAATCAAAACTTACACATGTTCATTGTATATTCAAGAGATGTACATCAAAACTACACATTTTCATTGTATATACTAGAAATGTACATCAAAACGTACACATTTTCATTGTACATACAAGAAATGTACATCAAAACTTGCACATTTTCGTTGTATATACAAGAAATGTACATCAAAACATACACATTTTCATTGTATATACAAGAAATGTACATCAAAACATACACATTTTCATTGTATATACAAGAAATGTACATCAAAACATACACACTTTCATTGTACACTCAAGAAATGTACATCAAAACATACACACTTTCATTGTACAGACAAGAAATGTAAATCAAAACTTACACATTTTCATTGTATATACAAGAACTGTACATCAAAACTTGCACATTTTCGTTGTATATACAAGAAATGTACATCAAAACATACACATTTTCATTGTATATACAAGAAATGTAAATCAAAACTTACACATTTTCATTGTATATACAAGAAATGTACATCAAAACTTACACATCCTCATTGTGCACTCAAGAAATGTACATCAAAACTTACACATTTTCATTGTACACTCAAGAAATGTACATCAAAACATACACATTTTCATTGTGCACTCAAGAAATGTACAACAAAACTTACACATTTTCGTTGTACATTCAAGAAATGTACATCACAACTTACAAATTTTCATTGTATATGCAAGAAATGTACATCAAAACTTACACATTTTCATTGTACATACAAGAAATGTACATCAAAACTTACACATGTTCATTGTATATTCAAGAGATGTACATCAAAATTACACATTTTCATTGTATATACTAGAAATGTACATCAAAACGTACACATTTTCATTGTACATACAAGAAATGTACATCAAAACTTGCACATTTTCGTTGTATATACAAGAAATGTACATCAAAACATACACATTTTCATTGTATATACAAGAAATGTACATCAAAACATACACATTTTCATTGTATATACAAGAAATGTACATCAAAACATACACACTTTCATTGTACACTCAAGAAATGTACATCAAAACATACACATTTTCATTTTATATACAAGAAATGTACATCAAAACATACACATTTTCATTGTACAGACAAGAAATGTAGATCAAAACTTACACATTTTCATTGTATATACAAGAAATGTACATCAAAACTTACACATCTTCATTGTGCACTCAACAAATGTACATCAAAACTTACACATTTTCATTGTACACTCAAGAAATGTATATCAAAACATACACATTTTCATTGTATACACAAGAAATGTACATCAAAACTTACACATTTTCATTGTACATACAAGAAATGTAAATCAAAACTTACACATTTTCATTGTATATACAAGAAATGTACATCAAAACTTACACATCTTCATTGTGCACTCAAGAAATGTACATCAAAACTTACACATTTTCATTGTACACTCAAGAAATGTACATCAAAACATACACATTTTCATTGTATACACAAGAAATGTACATCAAAACATACACATTTTCATTGTACAGACAAGAAATGTAAATCAAAACTTACACATTTTCATTGTATATACAAGAAATGTACATCAAAACTTACACATTTTCATTGTAAATACAAGAAATGTACATCAAAACTTACACATTTTCATTGTATATACAAGAAATGTACATCAAATCTTACACATTTTCATTGTATATACAAGGAATGTACATCAAAACATACACATTTTCATTGTATATACAACAAATGTACATCAATACATACACATTTTCATTGTATATACAAGAATGGAAAACAAAACTTACACATTTTCATTGTACATACAAGAAATGTACTTCAAAACATACACATTTTCATTGTATATACAATAAATGTACATCAAAACTACACTTTTTCGTTGTACACTAAAGAAATGTACATCAAAACATATAGATTTTCATTGTACAGACAAGAAATGTACATCAAAACTTACACATTTTCATTGTACATACAAGAAATGTACTTCAAAGCATACACATTTTCATTGTATATACAATAAATATACATCAAAACATACACATTTTCATTGTATATACAAGAAATGTACATCAAAACATACACACTTTCATTGTACACTCAAGAAATGTACATCAAAACATACACATTTTCATTTTATATACAAGAAATGTACATCAAAACTTACACATTTTCATTGTACATACAAGAAATGTACATCAAAACTTACACATGTTCATTGTATATTCAAGAAATGTACATCTAAACATACACATTTTCATTGTACACTAAAGAAATGTACATAGAAACTTACACATTTTCATTGTAAATACAAGAAATGTACATCAAAACATACACATTTTCATTGTATATACAAGAAATGTACATCTAAGCATACACATTTTCATTGTATATACAAGAAATGTACATCAATACTCACACATTTTCATTGTATATACAAGAAATGCACATCAAAACTTACACATTTTCATTGTATATACAAGAAATGTACATCTAAACATACACATTTTCATTGTACACTAAAGAAATGTACATAGAAACTTACACATTTTCATTGTAAATACAAGAAATGTACATCAAAACATACACATTTTCATTGTATATACAAGAAATGTACATCAAAACTTGCACATTTTCGTTGTATATACAAGAAATGTACATCAAAACATACACATTTTCATTGTATATACAAGAAATGTACATCAAAACATACACATTTTCATTGTATATACAAGAAATGTACATCAAAACATACACATTTTCATTGTATATACAAGAAATGTACATCTAAACATACACATTTTCATTGTATATACAAGAAATGTACATCAATACTCACACATTTTCATTGTATATACAAGAAATGCACATCAAAACTTACACATTTTCATTGTATATACAAGAAATGTACATCTAAACATACACATTTTCATGGTACACTAAAGAAATGTACATAGAAACTTACACATTTTCATTGTAAATACAAGAAATGTACATCAAAACATACACATTTTCATTGTATATACAAGAAATGTACATCAAAACTTGCACATTTTCGTTGTATATACAAGAAATGTACATCAAAACATACACATTTTCATTGTATATACAAGAAATGTACATCAAAACATACACATTTTCATTGTATATACAAGAAATGTACATCAAAACATACACACTTTCATTGTACACTCAAGAAATGTACATCAAAACATACACATTTTCATTGTATATACAAGAAATGTACATCAAAACATACACATTTTCATTGTATACACAAGAAATGTACATCAAAACATACACATTTTCATTGTACAGACAAGAAATGTAAATCAAAACTTACACATTTTCATTGTATATACAAGAAATGTACATCAAAACTTACACATCTTCATTGTGCACTCAAGAAATGTACATCAAAACTTATACATTTTCACTGTACACTCAAGAAATGTACATCAAAACATACAAATTTTGGTTGTATACAGAAGAAATGTACATCAAAACCTACACATTTTCATTGTACATACAAGAAATGTAAATCAAAACTTACACATTTTCATTGTATATACAAGAAATGTACATCAAAACTTACACATCTTCATTGTGCACTCAGGAAATGTACATCAAAACTTACACATTTTCATTGTACACTCAAGAAATGTACATCAAAACATACACATTTTCATTGTATACACAAGAAATGTACATCAAAACATACACACTTTCATTGTACAGACAAGAAATGTAAATCAAAACTTACACATTTTCATTGTATATACAAGAACTGTACATCAAAACTTGCACATTTTCGTTGTATATACAAGAAATGTACATCAAAACATACACATTTTCATTGTATATACAAGAAATGTAAATCAAAACTTACACATTTTCATTGTATATACAAGAAATGTACATCAAAACATACACATCTTCATTGTACAGACAAGAAATGTAAATCAAAACTTACACATTTTCATTGTATATACAAGAAATGTACATCAAAACTTACACATCTTCATTGTGCACTCAAGAAATATACATCAAAACTTACACATTTTCATTGTACACTCAAGAAATGTACATCAAAACATACACATTTTCATTGTATACACAAGAAATGTACATCAAAACACACATTTTCATTGTACAGACAAGAAATGTAAATCAAAACTTACACATGTTCATTGTATATTCAAGAGATGTACATCAAAACTACACATTTTCATTGTATATACTAGAAATGTACATCAAAACGTACACATTTTCATTGTACATACAAGAAATGTACATCAAAACTTGCACATTTTCGTTGTATATACAAGAAATGTACATCAAAACATACACATTTTCATTGTATATACAAGAAATGTACATCAAAACATACACATTTTCATTGTATATACAAGAAATGTACATCAAAACATACACACTTTCATTGTACACTCAAGAAATGTACATCAAAACATACACACTTTCATTGTACAGACAAGAAATGTAAATCAAAACTTACACATTTTCATTGTATATACAAGAACTGTACATCAAAACTTGCACATTTTCGTTGTATATACAAGAAATGTACATCAAAACATACACATTTTCATTGTATATACAAGAAATGTAAATCAAAACTTACACATTTTCATTGTATATACAAGAAATGTACATCAAAACTTACACATCCTCATTGTGCACTCAAGAAATGTACATCAAAACTTACACATTTTCATTGTACACTCAAGAAATGTACATCAAAACATACACATTTTCATTGTGCACTCAAGAAATGTACATCAAAACTTACACATTTTCGTTGTACATTCAAGAAATGTACATCACAACTTACAAATTTTCATTGTATATGCAAGAAATGTACATCAAAACTTACACATTTTCATTGTACATACAAGAAATGTACATCAAAACTTACACATGTTCATTGTATATTCAAGAGATGTACATCAAAATTACACATTTTCATTGTATATACTAGAAATGTACATCAAAACGTACACATTTTCATTGTACATACAAGAAATGTACATCAAAACTTGCACATTTTCGTTGTATATACAAGAAATGTACATCAAAACATACACATTTTCATTGTATATACAAGAAATGTACATCAAAACATACACATTTTCATTGTATATACAAGAAATGTACATCAAAACATACACACTTTCATTGTACACTCAAGAAATGTACATCAAAACATACACATTTTCATTTTATATACAAGAAATGTACATCAAAACATACACATTTTCATTGTACAGACAAGAAATGTAGATCAAAACTTACACATTTTCATTGTATATACAAGAAATGTACATCAAAACTTACACATCTTCATTGTGCACTCAACAAATGTACATCAAAACTTACACATTTTCATTGTACACTCAAGAAATGTATATCAAAACATACACATTTTCATTGTATACACAAGAAATGTACATCAAAACTTACACATTTTCATTGTACATACAAGAAATGTAAATCAAAACTTACACATTTTCATTGTATATACAAGAAATGTACATCAAAACTTACACATCTTCATTGTGCACTCAAGAAATGTACATCAAAACTTACACATTTTCATTGTACACTCAAGAAATGTACATCAAAACATACACATTTTCATTGTATACACAAGAAATGTACATCAAAACATACACATTTTCATTGTACAGACAAGAAATGTAAATCAAAACTTACACATTTTCATTGTATATACAAGAAATGTACATCAAAACTTACACATTTTCATTGTAAATACAAGAAATGTACATCAAAACTTACACATTTTCATTGTATATACAAGAAATGTACATCAAATCTTACACATTTTCATTGTATATACAAGGAATGTACATCAAAACATACACATTTTCATTGTATATACAACAAATGTACATCAATACATACACATTTTCATTGTATATACAAGAATGGAAAACAAAACTTACACATTTTCATTGTACATACAAGAAATGTACTTCAAAACATACACATTTTCATTGTATATACAATAAATGTACATCAAAACTTACACATTTTCATTGTATATACAAGACATGTACATCAAAACTACACTTTTTCGTTGTACACTAAAGAAATGTACATCAAAACATATAGATTTTCACTGTATATACAATAAATGTACATCAAAACTTACACATTTTCATTGTATATACAAGAAATGTACATCAAAACATACACATTTTCATTGTATATACAAGAAATGTACATCAAAACTTGCACATTTTCGTTGTATATACAAGAAATGTACATCAAAACATACACATTTTCATTGTATATACAAGAAATGTACATCAAAACATACACATTTTCATTGTATATACAAGAAATGTACATCAAAACATACACACTTTCATTGTACACTCAAGAAATGTACATCAAAACATACACATTTTCATTGTATATACAAGAAATGTACATCAAAACATACACATTTTCATTGTATACACAAGAAATGTACATCAAAACATACACATTTTCATTGTACAGACAAGAAATGTAAATCAAAACTTACACATTTTCATTGTATATACAAGAAATGTACATCAAAACATACACATCTTCATTGTGCACTCAAGAAATGTACATCAAAACTTACACATTTTCATTGTACACTCAAGAAATGTACATCAAAACATACACATTTTCATTGTATACACAAGAAATGTACATCAAAACTTACACATTTTCATTGTACATACAAGAAATGTAAGTCAAAAGTTACACATTTTCATTGTATATACAAGAAATGTACATCAAAACTTACACATCTTCATTGTGCACTCAGGTAATGTACATCAAAACTTACACATTTTCATTGTACACTCAAGAAATGTACATCAAAACATACACATTTTCATTGTATACACAAGAAATGTACATCAAAACATACACATTTTCATTGTACAGACAAGAAATGTAGATCAAAATATACACACTTTCATTGTATATACAAGAAATGTACATCAAAACTTGCACATTTTCGTTGTATATACAAGAAATGTACATCAAAACATACACATTTTCATTGTATATACAAGAAATGTACATCAAAACATACACATTTTAATTGTATATACAACAAATGTACATCAAAACATACACACTTTCATTGTACGCTCAAGAAATGTACATCAAAACATACACATTTTCATTGTATATACAAGAAATGTACATCAAAACATACACATTTTCATTGTATATACAAGAAATGTACATCAAAACATACACACTTTCATTGTACACTCAAGAAATGTACATCAAAACATACACATTTTCATTGTATATACAGGAAATGTACATCAAAACTTGCACATTTTCGTTGTATATACAAGAAATGTACATCAAAACATACACATTTTCATTGTATATACAAGAAATGTACATCAAAAACATACACACTTTCATTGTACACTAAAGAAATGTACATCAAAACATACACATTTTCATTGTATATGCAAGAAATGTACATCAAAACTTACACATTTTCATTGTATATACAAGAAATGTACTTCAAAACTTACACATTTTCAATTTATATACAAGAAATGTACATCAAAACATACACATTTTCATTGTATATACAAGAAATGTACATCAAAACATACACATTTTCATTGTATACACAAGAAATGTACATCAAAACATACACATTTTCATTGTACAGACAAGAAATGTAAATCAAAACTTACACATTTTCATTGTATATACAAGAAATGTACATCAAAACTTACACATCTTCATTGTGCACTCAAGAAATGTACATCAAAACTTACACATTTTCATTGTACACTCAAGAAATGTACATCAAAACATACACATTTTCATTGTATACACAAGAAATGTACATCAAAACTTACACATTTTCATTGTACATACAAGAAATGTAAATCAAAACTTACACATTTTCATTGTATATACAAGAAATGTACATCAAAACTTACACATCTTCATTGTGCACTCAGGTAATGTACATCAAAACTTACACATTTTCATTGTACACTCAAGAAATGTACATCAAAACATACACATTTTCATTGTATACACAAGAAATGTACATCAAAACGTACACATTTTCATTGTACAGACAAGAAATGTAAATCAAAACTTACACATTTTCATTGTATATACAGGAAATGTACATCAAAACTTGCACATTTTCGTTGTATATACAAGAAATGTACATCAAAACATACACATTTTCATTGTATATACAAGAAATGTACATCAAAACATACACATTTTCATTGTATATACAAGAAATGTACATCAAAACATACACACTTTCATTGTACACTCAAGAAATGTACATCAAAACATACACATTTTCATTGTATATACAAGAAATGTACATCAAAACATACACATGTTCATTGTATATACAAGAAATGTACATCAAAACATACACACTTTCATTGTACACTCAAGAAATGTACATCAAAACATACACATTTTCATTGTATATACAGGAAATGTACATCAAAACTTGCACATTATCGTTGTATATACAAGAAATTTACATCAAAACATACACATTTTCATTGTATATACAAGAAATGTACATCAAAAACATACACACTTTCATTGTACACTCAAGAAATGTACATCAAAACATACACATTTTCATTGTATATACAAGAAATGTACATCAAAACTTACACATTTTCATTGTATATACAAGAAATGTACTTCAAAACTTACACATTTTCAATTTATATACAAGAAATGTACATCAAAACATACACATTTTCATTGTATATACAAGAAATGTACATCAAAACATACACATTTTCATTGTATATACAAGAAATGTACATCAAAACATACACACTTTCATTGTACACTCAAGAAATGTACATCAAAACATACACATTTTCATTGTATATACAAGAAATGTACATCAAAACATACACATTTTCATTGTATATACAAGAAATGTACGTCAAAACATACACACTTTCATTGTACACTCAAGAAATGTACATCAAAACATACACATTTTCATTGTATATACAGGAAATGTACATCAAAACTTGCACATTATCGTTGTATATACAAGAAATGTACATCAAAACATACACATTTTCATTGTATATACAAGAAATGTACATCAAAAACATGCACACTTTCATTGTACACTCAAGAAATGTACATCAAAACATACACATTTTCATTGTATATACAAGAAATGTACATCAAAAACATACACACTTTCATTGTACACTCAAGAAAATTACATCAAAAGATACACATTTTCATTGTATATACAAGAAATGTACATCAAAACTTACACATTTTCATTGTTATACAAGAAATGTACATCAAAACATACACATTTTCATTGTATATACAAGAAATGTACAGCAGAACAAACGTTTTCATTGTATATACAAGAAATGTACATCGACACATACAGATTTTCATTGTACAGACAAGAAATGTACATCAAAACTTACAAATTTTCATTGTATATACAAGAAATGTACATCAAAACATACACATTTTCATTGTATATACAAGAAATGTACATCAAAACATACACATTTTCATTGTATACACAAGAAATGTACATCAAAACTACACATTTTCATTGTACAGACAAGAAATGTAAATCAAAACTTACACATTTTCATTGTATATACAAGAAATGTACATCAAAACTTACACATCTTCATTGTGCACTCAAGAAATGTACATCAAAACTTACACACTTTCATTGTACACTCAAGAAATGTACATCAAAACATACACATTTTCGTTGTATACACAAGAAATGTACATCAAAACTTACACATTTTCATTGTACATACAAGAAATGTAAATCAAAACTTACACATTTTCATTGTATATACAAGAAATGTACATCAAAACTTACACATCTTCATTGTGCACTCAGGAAATGTACATCAAAACTTACACATTTTCTTTGAACACTCAAGAAATGTACATCAAAACATACACATTTTCATTGTATACACAAGAAATGTACATCAAAACATACACATTTTCAATGTACAGACAAGAAATGTAAATCAAAACTTACACATTTTCATTGTATATACAACAAATGTACATCAAAACTTGCACATTTTCGTTGTATATACAAGAAATGTACATAGAAACATACACATTTTCATTGTATATACAAGAAATGTACATCAAAACTTACACATTTTCATTGTATATACAAGAAATGTACATCAAAACATACACACTTTCATTGTACACTCAAGAAATGTACATCAAAACATGCACATTTTCATTGTATATACAAGAAGTGTACATCAAAACTTACACATCTTCACTGTGCACTCAAGAAATGTACATCAAAACTTACACATTTTCATTGTACACTCAAGAAATGTACATCAAAACATACACATTTTCATTGTATACACAAGAAATGTACATCAAAACAAACACATCTTCATTGTACAGACAAGAAATGTAAATCAAAACTTACACATTTTCATTGTATATACAAGAAATGTACATCAAAACTTACACATCTTCATTGTGCACTCAAGAAATATACATCAAAACTTACACATTTTCATTGTACACTAAGGAAATGTACATCAAAACATACACATTTTCATTGTATACACAAGAAATGTACATCAAAACATACACATTTTCATTGTATATACAAGAAATGTACATCAAAACATACACACTTTCATTGTACACTCAAGAAATGTACATCAAAACATACACTTTTTCATTTTATATACAAGAAATGTACATCAAAACATACACATTTTCGTTGTATACACAAGAAATGTACATCAAAACATACACATTTTCATTGTACAGACAAGAAATGTAAATCAAAACTTACACATTTCATTGTATATACAAGAAATGTACATCAAAACTTACACATCTTCATTGTGCACTCAAGAAATGTACATCAAAACTTACACATTTTCATTGTACACTCAAGAAATGTACATCAAAACATACACATTTTCATTGTATACACAAGAAATGTACATCAAAACTTACACATTTTCATTGTACATACAAGAAATGTAAATCAAAACTTACACATTTTCATTGTATATACAAGAAATGTACATCAAAACTTACACATCTTCATTGTGCACTCAAGAAATGTACATCAAAACTTACACATTTTCATTGTACACTCAAGAAATTTACATCAAAACATACACATTTTCATTGTATACACAAGAAATGTACATCAAAACATACACATTTTCATTGTACAGACAAGAAATGTAAATCAAAACTTACACATTTTCATTGTATATACAAGAAATGTACATCAAAACTTACACATTTTCATTGTAAATACAAGAAATGTACATCAAAACTTACACATTTTCATTGTATATACAGGAAATGTACATCAATACATACACATTTTCGTTGTATATACAAGAATGGAAAACAAAACTTACACATTTTCATTGTACATACAAGAAATGTACTTCAAAACATACATATGTTCATTGTATATACAATAAATGTACATCAAAACTTACACATTTTCATTGTATATACAAGAAATGTACATCAAAACTACACTTTTTCGTTGTACACTAAAGAAATGTACATCAAAACATATAGATTTTCATTGTACAGACAAGAAATGTACATCAAAACTTACACATTTTCATTGTATATACAAGAAATGTACATCAAAACTTACACATCTTCATTGTGCACTCAAGAAATATACATCAAAACTTACACATTTTCATTGTACACTAAGGAAATGTACATCAAAACATACACACTTTCATTGTATACACAAGAAATGTACATCAAAACATACACATTTTCATTGTACAGACAAGAAATGTAAATCAAAACATACACATTTTCATTGTATATACAAGAAATGTACATCAAAACTTACACATCTTCATTGTGCACTCAAGAAATGTACATCAAAACTGAATCATTTTCATTGTACACTCAAGAAATGTACATCAAAACTTACACATTTTCGTTGTGCATTCAAGAAATGTACATCACAACTTACAAATTTTCATTGTATATGCAAGAAATGTACATCAAAACTTACACATTTTCATTGTACATACAAGAAATGTACATCAAAACTTACACATGTTCATTGTATATTCAAGAGATGTACACCAAAACTACACATTTTCATTGTATATACTAGAAATGTACATCAAAACTTACACATTTTCATTGTATATACAAGAAATGTACATCAAAACTTGCACATTTTCGTTGTATATACAAAAAATATACATCAAAACATACACATTTTCATTGTATATACAAGAAATGTACATCAAAACATACACATTTTCATTGTATATACAAGAAATGTACATCAAAACATACACACTTTCATTGTACACTCAAGAAATGTACATCAAAACATACACATTTTCATTTTATATACAAGAAGTGTACAACAAAACATACACATTTTCGTTGTATACACAAGAAATGTACATCAAAACATACACATTTTCATTGTACAGACAAGAAATGTAAATCAAAACTTACACATTTCATTGTATATACAAGAAATGTACATCAAAACTTACACATCTTCATTGTGCACTCAAGAAATGTACATCAAAACTTACACATTTTCATTGTACACTCAAGAAATGTACATCAAAACATACACATTTTCATTGTATACACAAGAAATGTACATCAAAACTTACACATTTTCATTTTACATACAAGAAATGTAAATCAAAACTTACACATTTTCATTGTATATACAAGAAATGTACATGAAAACTTACACATCTTCATTGTGCACTCAAGAAATGTACATCAAAACTTACACATTTTCATTGTACACTCAAGAAATTTACATCAAAACATACACATTTTCATTGTATACACAAGAAATGTACATCAAAACATACACATTTTCATTGTACAGACAAGAATTGTAAATCAAAACTTACACATTTTCATTGTATATACAAGAAATGTACATCAAAACTTACACATTTTCATTGTAAATACAAGAAATGTACATCAAAACTTACACATTTTCATTGTATATACAAGAAATGTACATCAAATCTTACACATTTTCATTGTATATACAGGAAATGTACATCAATACATACACATTTTCGTTGTATAAACAAGAATGGAAAACAAAACTTACACATTTTCATTGTACATACAAGAAATGTACTTCAAAACATACACATTTTCATTGTATATACAATAAATGTACATCAAAACTTACACATTTTCATTGTATACACAAGAAATGTACATCAAAACTACACTTTTTCGTTGTACACTAAAGAAATGTACATCAAAACATATAGATTTTCATTGTACAGACAAGAAATGTACATCAAAACTTACACATTTTCATTGTACATACAAGAAATGTACTTCAAAACATACACATTTTCATTGTATATACAATAAATGTACATCAAAACTTACACATTTTCATTGTATATACAAGAAATGTACATCAAAACATACACATTTTCATTGTATATACAAGAAATGTACATCAAAACTTGCACATTTTCGTTGTATATACAAGAAATGTACATCAAAACATACACATTTTCATTGTATATACAAGAAATGTACATCAAAACATACACATTTTCATTGTATATACAAGAAATGTACATCAAAACATACACACTTTCATTGTACACTCAAGAAATGTACATCAAAACATACACATTTTCATTGTATATACAAGAAATGTACATCAAAACATACACATTTTCATTGTATACACAAGAAATGTACATCAAAACATACACATTTTCATTGTACAGACAAGAAATGTAAATCAAAACTTACACATTTTCATTGTATATACAAGAAATGTACATCAAAACTTACACATCTTCATTGTGCACTCAAGAAATGTACATCAAAACTTACACATTTTCATTGTACACTCAAGAAATGTACATCAAAACATACACATTTTCATTGTATACACAAGAAATGTACATCAAAACTAACACATTTTCATTGTACATACAAGAAATGTAAATCAAAACTTACACATTTTCATTGTATATACAAGAAATGTACATCAAATCTTACACATCTTCATTGTGCACTCAGGCAATGTACATCAAAACTTACACATTTTCATTGTACACTCAAGAAATGTACATCAAAACATACACATTTTCATTGTATATACAAGAAATGTACATCAAAACATATACATTTTCATTGTATATACAAGAAATGTACATCAAAACATACACACTTTCATTGTACACTCAAGAAATGTACATCAAAACATACACATTTTCATTGTATATACAGGAAATGTACATCAAAACTTGCACATTATCGTTGTATATACAAGAAATGTACATCAAAACATACACATTTTCATTGTATATACAAGAAATGTACATCAAAAACATACACACTTTCATTGTACACTCAAGAAATGTACATCAAAACATACACATTTTCATTGTACACTCAAGAAATGTACATCAAAACATACACATTTTCATTGTATATACAAGAAATGTACTTCAAAACTTACACATTTTCAATTTATATACAAGAAATGTACATCAAAACATACACATTTTCATTGTATATACAAGAAATGTACATCAAAACGTACACATTTTCATTGTATATACAAGAAATGTACATCAAAACATACACACTTTCATTGTACACTCAAGAAATGTACATCAAAACATACACATTTTCATTGTATATACAAGAAATGTACATCAAAACATACACATTTTCATTGTATATACAAGAAATGTACATCAAAACATACACACTTTCATTGTACACTCAAGAAATGTACATCAAAACATACACATTTTCATTGTATATACAGGAAATGTACATCAAAACTGGCACATTATCGTTGTATATACCAGAAATGTACATCAAAACATACACATTTTCATTGTATATACAAAAAATGTACATCAAAAACATACACACTTTCATTGTACACTCGAGAAATGTACATCAAAACATACACATTTTCATTGTATATACAAGAAATGTACATCAAAAACATACACACTTTCATTGTACACTCAAGAAATGTACATCAAAAGATACACATTTTCATTGTATATACAAGAAATGTACATCAAAACTTACACATTTTCATTGTTATACAAGAAATGTACAGCAAAACAAACCTTTTCATTGTATATACAAGAAATGTACATCGACACATACAGATTTTCATTGTACAGACAAGAAATGTACATCAAAACTTACAAATTTTCATTGTACATACAAGAAATGTACATCAAAACTTACACATTTTCATTGTATATACAAGAAGTGTACATCAAAACTTGCACATTTTCGTTGTATATACAAGAAATGTACATCAAAACATACACATTTTCATTGTATATACAAGAAATGTACAGCAAAACAAACCTTTTCATTGTATATACAAGAAATGTACATCAAAACATACAGATTTTCATTGTACAGACAAGAAATGTACATCAAAACTTGCAAATTTTCATTGTATATACAAGAAATGTACATCAAAACTTACACATTTTCATTGTATATACCAGAAATATACATCAAAACATACACATTTTCATTGTACACTCAAGAAATGTACATCAAAACTTACACATTTTCATTGTACATACAAGAAATGTAAATCAAAACTTACACATTTTCATTGTATATACAAGAAATGTACATCAAAACTTGCACATTTTCGTTGTATATACAAAAAATATACATCAAAACATACAGATTTTCATTGTATATACAAGAAATGTACATCAAAACATACACATTTTCATTGTATATACAAGAAATGTACATCAAAACATACACACTTTCATTGTACACTCAAGAAATGTACATCAAAACATACACATTTTCATTTTATATACAAGAAGTGTACAACAAAACATACACATTTTCGTTGTATACACAAGAAATGTACATCAAAACATACACATTTTCATTGTACAGACAAGAAATGTAAATCAAAACTTACACATTTCATTGTATATACAAGAAATGTACATCAAAACTTACACATCTTCATTGTGCACTCAAGAAATGTACATCAAAACTTACACATTTTCATTGTACACTCAAGAAATGTACATCAAAACATACACATTTTCATTGTATACACAAGAAATGTACATCAAAACTTACACATTTTCATTGTACATACAAGAAATGTAAATCAAAACTTACACATTTTCATTGTATATACAAGAAATGTACATCAAAACTTACACATCTTCATTGTGCACTCAAGAAATGTACATCAAAACTTACACATTTTCATTGTACACTCAAGAAATTTACATCAAAACATACACATTTTCATTGTATACACAAGAAATGTACATCAAAACATACACATTTTCATTGTACATACAAGAAATGTAAATCAAAACTTACACATTTTCATTGTATATACAAGAAATGTACATGAAAACTTACACATCTTCATTGTGCACTCAAGAAATGTACATCAAAACTTACACATTTTCATTGTACACTCAAGAAATTTACATCAAAACATACACATTTTCATTGTATACACAAGAAATGTACATCAAAACATACACATTTTCATTGTACAGACAAGAATTGTAAATCAAAACTTACACATTTTCATTGTATATACAAGAAATGTACATCAAAACTTACACATTTTCATTGTAAATACAAGAAATGTACATCAAAACTTACACATTTTCATTGTATATACAAGAAATGTACATCAAATCTTACACATTTTCATTGTATATACAGGAAATGTACATCAATACATACACATTTTCGTTGTATATACAAGAATGGAAAACAAAACTTACACATTTTCATTGTACATACAAGAAATGTACTTCAAAACATACACATTTTCATTGTATATACAATAAATGTACATCAAAACTTACACATTTTCATTGTATACACAAGAAATGTACATCAAAACTACACTTTTTCGTTGTACACTAAAGAAATGTACATCAAAACATATAGATTTTCATTGTACAGACAAGAAATGTACATCAAAACTTACACATTTTCATTGTACATACAAGAAATGTACTTCAAAACATACACATTTTCATTGTATATACAATAAATGTACATCAAAACTTACACATTTTCATTGTATATACAAGAAATGTACATCAAAACATACACATTTTCATTGTATATACAAGAAATGTACATCAAAACTTGCACATTTTCGTTGTATATACAAGAAATGTACATCAAAACATACACATTTTCATTGTATATACAAGAAATGTACATCAAAACATACACATTTTCATTGTATATACAAGAAATGTACATCAAAACATACACACTTTCATTGTACACTCAAGAAATGTACATCAAAACATACACATTTTCATTGTATATACAAGAAATGTACATCAACACATACACATTTTCATTGTATACACAAGAAATGTACATCAAAACATACACATTTTCATTGTACAGACAAGAAATGTAAATCAAAACTTACACATTTTCATTGTATATACAAGAAATGTACATCAAAACTTACACATCTTCATTGTGCACTCAAGAAATGTACATCAAAACTTACACATTTTCATGGTACACTCAAGAAATGTACATCAAAACATACACATTTTCATTGTATACACAAGAAATGTACATCAAAACATACACATTTTCATTGTACAGACAAGAAATGTAAATCAAAACTTACACATTTTCATTGTATATACAAGAAATGTACATCAAAACTTGCACATTTTCGTTGCATATACAAGAAATGTACATCAAAACATACAGATTTTCATTGTATATACAAGAAATGTACATCAAAACATACACATTTTCATTGTATATACAAGAAATGTACATCAAAACATACACACTTTCATTGTACACTCAAGAAATGTACATCAAAACATACACATTTTCATTGTATATACAAGAAATGTACATCAAAACATATACATTTTCATTGTATATACAAGAAATGTACATCAAAACATACACACTTTCATTGTACACTCAAGAAATGTACATCAAAACATACACATTTTCATTGTATATACAGGAAATGTACATCAAAACTTGCACATTATCGTTGTATATACAAGAAATGTACATCAAAACATACACATTTTCATTGTATATACAAGAAATGTACATCAAAAACATACACACTTTCATTGTACACTCAAGAAATGTACATCAAAACATACACATTTTCATTGTACACTCAAGAAATGTACATCAAAACATACACATTTTCATTGTATATACAAGAAATGTACTTCAAAACTTACACATTTTCAATTTATATACAAGAAATGTACATCAAAACATACACATTTTCATTGTATATACAAGAAATGTACATCAAAACGTACACATTTTCATTGTATATACAAGAAATGTACATCAAAACATACACACTTTCATTGTACACTCAAGAAATGTACATCAAAACATACACATTTTCATTGTATATACAAGAAATGTACATCAAAACATACACATTTTCATTGTATATACAAGAAATGTACATCAAAACATACACACTTTCATTGTACACTCAAGAAATGTACATCAAAACATACACATTTTCATTGTATATACAGGAAATGTACATCAAAACTGGCACATTATCGGTTTATGTACCAGAAATGTACATCAAAACATACACATTTTCATTGTATATACAAAAAATGTACATCAAAAACATACACACTTTCATTGTACACTCGAGAAATGTACATCAAAACATACACATTTTCATTGTATATACAAGAAATGTACATCAAAAACATACACACTTTCATTGTACACTCAAGAAATGTACATCAAAAGATACACATTTTCATTGTATATACAAGAAATGTACATCAAAACTTACACATTTTCATTGTTATACAAGAAATGTACATCAAAACATACACATTTTCATTGTATATACAAGAAATGTACAGCAAAACAAACCTTTTCATTGTATATACAAGAAATGTACATCGACACATACAGATTTTCATTGTACAGACAAGAAATGTACATCAAAACTTGCACATTTTCGTTGTATATACAAGAAATGTACATCAAAACATACACATTTTCATTGTATATACAAGAAATGTACAGCAAAACAAACCTTTTCATTGTATATACAAGAAATGTACATCAAAACATACAGATTTTCATTGTACAGACAAGAAATGTTAATCAAAACTTGCAAATTTTCATTGTATATACAAGAAATGTACATCAAAACTTACACATTTTCATTGTATATACCAGAAATATACATCAAAACATACACATTTTCATTGTACACTCAAGAAATGTACATCAAAACTTACACATTTTCATTGTACATACAAGAAATGTAAATCAAAACTTACACATTTTCATTGTATATACAAGAAATGTACATCAAAACTTACACATCTTCATTGTGCACTCAGGAAATGTACATCAAAACTTACACATTTTCATTGTACACTCAAGAAATGTACATCAAAACATACACATTTTCATTGTATATACAAGAAATGTACAGCAAAACAAACCTTTTCATTGTCTATACAAGAAATGTATATCAAAACTACACTTTTTCGTTGTACACTAAAGAAATGTACATCTATACATACAGATTTTCATTGTACAGACAAGAAATGTACATCAAAACTTACACATTTTCATTGTATATACAAGAAATGTACATCAAAAGTTACACATTTTCATTGTGCACTCAAGAAATGTTCATCAAAACTTACACATTTTCATTGTACACTCAAGAAATGTACTTCAAAACATACACATTTTCATTTTATATACAAGAATGTACATCAAAACTTACACATTTTCATTGTACATACAAGAAATGTACATCAAAACATACACTTTTTCATTGTATATACAAGAAATGTACATCAAAACTTACACATTTTCATTGTGCACTCAAGAAATGTACATCAAAACTTACACATTTTCATTGTACACTCAAGAAATGTACTTCAAAACATACAAATTTTCATTTTATATACAAGAATGTACATCAAAACTTACACATTTTCATTGTACATACAAGAAATGTACATCAAAACATACACATTTTCATTGTATATACAAGAAATGTACATAAAAACGTACACATTTTCATTGTATATCCAAGAAATGTACAGCAAAACATAAACCTTTTCATTGTATATACAAGAAATGTACATCAAAACCACACATTTTCGTTGTACGCTAAAGAAATGTACATCAAAACATACACATTTTCATTGTATACACAAAAAATGTACATCAAAACTTACACATTTTCATTGTACATACAAGAAATGTAAATCAAAACTTACACATTTTCATTGTATATACAAGAAATGTACATGAAAACTTACACATCTTCATTGTGCACTCAAGAAATGTACATCAAAACTTACACATTTTCATTGTACACTCAAGAAATTTACATCAAAACATACACATTTTCATTGTATACACAAGAAATGTACATCAAAACATACACATTTTCATTGTACAGACAAGAATTGTAAATCAAAACTTACACATTTTCATTGTATATACAAGAAATGTACATCAAAACTTCAACATTTTCATTGTAAATACAAGAAATGTACATCAAAACTTACACATTTTCATTGTATATACAAGAAATGTACATCAAATCTTACACATTTTCATTGTATATACAGGAAATGTACATCAATACATACACATTTTCGTTGTATATACAAGAATGGAAAACAAAACTTACACATTTTCATTGTACATACAAGAAATGTACTTCAAAACATACACATTTTCATTGTATATACAATAAATGTACATCAAAACTTACACATTTTCATTGTATACACAAGAAATGTACATCAAAACTACACTTTTTCGTTGTACACTAAAGAAATGTACATCAAAACATATAGATTTTCATTGTACAGACAAGAAATGTACATCAAAACTTACACATTTTCATTGTACATACAAGAAATGTACTTCAAAACATACACATTTTCATTGTATATACAATAAATGTACATCAAAACTTACACATTTTCATTGTATATACAAGAAATGTACATCAAAACATACACATTTTCATTGTATATACAAGAAATGTACATCAAAACTTGCACATTTTCGTTGTATATACAAGAAATGTACATCAAAACATACACATTTTCATTGTATATACAAGAAGTGTACATCAAAACATACACATTTTCATTGTATATACAAGAAATGTACATCAAAACATACACACTTTCATTGTACACTCAAGAAATGTACATCAAAACATACACATTTTCATTGTATATACAAGAAATGTACATCAAAACATACACATTTTCATTGTATACACAAGAAATGTACATCAAAACATACACATTTTCATTGTACAGACAAGAAATGTAAATCAAAACTTACACATTTTCATTGTATATACAAGAAATGTACATCAAAACTTACACATCTTCATTGTGCACTCAAGAAATGTACATCAAAACTTACACATTTTCATTGTACACTCAAGAAATGTACATCAAAACATACACATTTTCATTGTATACACAAGAAATGTACATCAAAACTAACACATTTTCATTGTACATACAAGAAATGTAAATCAAAACTTACACATTTTCATTGTATATACAAGAAATGTACATCAAATCTTACACATCTTCATTGTGCACTCAGGCAATGTACATCAAAACTTACACATTTTCATTGTACACTCAAGAAATGTACATCAAAACATACACATTTTCATTGTATACACAAGAAATGTACATCAAAACATACACATTTTCATTGTACACTCAAGAAATGTACATCAAAACATACACATTTTCATTGTATATACAAGAAATGTACTTCAAAACTTACACATTTTCAATTTATATACAAGAAATGTACATCAAAACATACACATTTTCATTGTATATACAAGAAATGTACATCAAAACGTACACATTTTCATTGTATATACAAGAAATGTACATCAAAACATACACACTTTCATTGTACACTCAAGAAATGTACATCAAAACATACACATTTTCATTGTATATACAAGAAATGTACATCAAAACATACACATTTTCATTGTATATACAAGAAATGTACATCAAAACATACACACTTTCATTGTACACTCAAGAAATGTACATCAAAACATACACATTTTCATTGTATATACAGGAAATGTACATCAAAACTGGCACATTATCGGTTTATGTACCAGAAATGTACATCAAAACATACACATTTTCATTGTATATACAAAAAATGTACATCAAAAACATACACACTTTCATTGTACACTCGAGAAATGTACATCAAAACATACACATTTTCATTGTATATACAAGAAATGTACATCAAAAACATACACACTTTCATTGTACACTCAAGAAATGTACATCAAAAGATACACATTTTCATTGTATATACAAGAAATGTACATCAAAACTTACACATTTTCATTGTTATACAAGAAATGTACATCAAAACATACACATTTTCATTGTATATACAAGAAATGTACAGCAAAACAAACCTTTTCATTGTATATACAAGAAATGTACATCGACACATACAGATTTTCATTGTACAGACAAGAAATGTACATCAAAACTTACAAATTTTCATTGTACATACAAGAAATGTACATCAAAACTTGCACATTTTCGTTGTATATACAAGAAATGTACATCAAAACATACACATTTTCATTGTATATACAAGAAATGTACAGCAAAACAAACCTTTTCATTGTATATACAAGAAATGTACATCAAAACATACAGATTTTCATTGTACAGACAAGAAATGTTAATCAAAACTTGCAAATTTTCATTGTATATACAAGAAATGTACATCAAAACTTACACATTTTCATTGTATATACCAGAAATATACATCAAAACATACACATTTTCATTGTACACTCAAGAAATGTACATCAAAACTTACACATTTTCATTGTACATACAAGAAATGTAAATCAAAACTTACACATTTTCATTGTATATACAAGAAATGTACATCAAAACTTACACATCTTCATTGTGCACTCAGGAAATGTACATCAAAACTTACACATTTTCATTGTACACTCAAGAAATGTACATCAAAACATACACATTTTCATTGTATATACAAGAAATGTACAGCAAAACAAACCTTTTCATTGTCTATACAAGAAATGTATATCAAAACTACACTTTTTCGTTGTACACTAAAGAAATGTACATCTATACATACAGATTTTCATTGTACAGACAAGAAATGTACATCAAAACTTACACATTTTCATTGTATATACAAGAAATGTACATCAAAAGTTACACATTTTCATTGTGCACTCAAGAAATGTTCATCAAAACTTACACATTTTCATTGTACACTCAAGAAATGTACTTCAAAACATACACATTTTCATTTTATATACAAGAATGTACATCAAAACTTACACATTTTCATTGTACATACAAGAAATGTACATCAAAACATACACTTTTTCATTGTATATACAAGAAATGTACATCAAAACTTACACATTTTCATTGTGCACTCAAGAAATGTACATCAAAACTTACACATTTTCATTGTACACTCAAGAAATGTACTTCAAAACATACAAATTTTCATTTTATATACAAGAATGTACATCAAAACTTACACATTTTCATTGTACATACAAGAAATGTACATCAAAACATACACATTTTCATTGTATATACAAGAAATGTACATAAAAACGTACACATTTTCATTGTATATCCAAGAAATGTACAGCAAAACATAAACCTTTTCATTGTATATACAAGAAATGTACATCAAAACCACACATTTTCGTTGTACGCTAAAGAAATGTACATCAAAACATACACATTTTCATTGTATACACAAAAAATGTACATCAAAACTTACACATTTTCATTGTACATACAAGAAATGTAAATCAAAACTTACACATTTTCATTGTATATACAAGAAATGTACATGAAAACTTACACATCTTCATTGTGCACTCAAGAAATGTACATCAAAACTTACACATTTTCATTGTACACTCAAGAAATTTACATCAAAACATACACATTTTCATTGTATACACAAGAAATGTACATCAAAACATACACATTTTCATTGTACAGACAAGAATTGTAAATCAAAACTTACACATTTTCATTGTATATACAAGAAATGTACATCAAAACTTCAACATTTTCATTGTAAATACAAGAAATGTACATCAAAACTTACACATTTTCATTGTATATACAAGAAATGTACATCAAATCTTACACATTTTCATTGTATATACAGGAAATGTACATCAATACATACACATTTTCGTTGTATATACAAGAATGGAAAACAAAACTTACACATTTTCATTGTACATACAAGAAATGTACTTCAAAACATACACATTTTCATTGTATATACAATAAATGTACATCAAAACTTACACATTTTCATTGTATACACAAGAAATGTACATCAAAACTACACTTTTTCGTTGTACACTAAAGAAATGTACATCAAAACATATAGATTTTCATTGTACAGACAAGAAATGTACATCAAAACTTACACATTTTCATTGTACATACAAGAAATGTACTTCAAAACATACACATTTTCATTGTATATACAATAAATGTACATCAAAACTTACACATTTTCATTGTATATACAAGAAATGTACATCAAAACATACACATTTTCATTGTATATACAAGAAATGTACATCAAAACTTGCACATTTTCGTTGTATATACAAGAAATGTACATCAAAACATACACATTTTCATTGTATATACAAGAAGTGTACATCAAAACATACACATTTTCATTGTATATACAAGAAATGTACATCAAAACATACACACTTTCATTGTACACTCAAGAAATGTACATCAAAACATACACATTTTCATTGTATATACAAGAAATGTACATCAAAACATACACATTTTCATTGTATACACAAGAAATGTACATCAAAACATACACATTTTCATTGTACAGACAAGAAATGTAAATCAAAACTTACACATTTTCATTGTATATACAAGAAATGTACATCAAAACTTACACATCTTCATTGTGCACTCAAGAAATGTACATCAAAACTTACACATTTTCATTGTACACTCAAGAAATGTACATCAAAACATACACATTTTCATTGTATACACAAGAAATGTACATCAAAACTAACACATTTTCATTGTACATACAAGAAATGTAAATCAAAACTTACACATTTTCATTGTATATACAAGAAATGTACATCAAATCTTACACATCTTCATTGTGCACTCAGGCAATGTACATCAAAACTTACACATTTTCATTGTACACTCAAGAAATGTACATCAAAACATACACATTTTCATTGTATACACAAGAAATGTACATCAAAACATACACATTTTCATTGTACAGACAAGAAATGTAAATCAAAACTTACACATTTTCATTGTATATACAAGAAATGTACATCAAAACTTGCACATTTTCGTTGCATATACAAGAAATGTACATCAAAACATACAGATTTTCATTGTATATACAAGAAATGTACATCAAAACATACACATTTTCATTGTATATACAAGAAATGTACATCAAAACATACACACTTTCATTGTACACTCAAGAAATGTAAATCAAAACATACACATTTTCATTGTATATACAAGAAATGTACATCAAAACATATACATTTTCATTGTATATACAAGAAATGTACATCAAAACATACACACTTTCATTGTACACTCAAGAAATGTACATCAAAACATACACATTTTCATTGTATATACAGGAAATGTACATCAAAACTTGCACATTATCGTTGTATATACAAGAAATGTACATCAAAACATACACATTTTCATTGTATATACAAGAAATGTACATCAAAAACATACACACTTTCATTGTACACTCAAGAAATGTACATCAAAACATACACATTTTCATTGTACACTCAAGAAATGTACATCAAAACATACACATTTTCATTGTATATACAAGAAATGTACTTCAAAACTTACACATTTTCAATTTATATACAAGAAATGTACATCAAAACATACACATTTTCATTGTATATACAAGAAATGTACATCAAAACGTACACATTTTCATTGTATATACAAGAAATGTACATCAAAACATACACACTTTCATTGTACACTCAAGAAATGTACATCAAAACATACACATTTTCATTGTATATACAAGAAATGTACATCAAAACATACACATTTTCATTGTACAGACAAGAATTGTAAATCAAAACTTACACATTTTCATTGTATATACAAGAAATGTACATCAAAACTTACACATTTTCATTGTAAATACAAGAAATGTACATCAAAACTTACACATTTTCATTGTATATACAAGAAATGTACATCAAATCTTACACATTTTCATTGTATATACAGGAAATGTACATCAATACATACACATTTTCGTTGTATATACAAGAATGGAAAACAAAACTTACACATTTTCATTGTACATACAAGAAATGTACTTCAAAACATACACATTTTCATTGTATATACAATAAATGTACATCAAAACTTACACATTTTCATTGTATACACAAGAAATGTACATCAAAACTACACTTTTTCGTTGTACACTAAAGAAATGTACATCAAAACATATAGATTTTCATTGTACATACAAGAAATGTACTTCAAAACATACACATTTTCATTGTATATACAATAAATGTACATCAAAACTTACACATTTTCATTGTATATACAAGAAATGTACATCAAAACATACACATTTTCATTGTATATACAAGAAATGTACATCAAAACTTGCACATTTTCGTTGTATATACAAGAAATGTACATCAAAACATACACATTTTCATTGTATATACAAGAAATGTACATCAAAACATACACATTTTCATTGTATATACAAGAAATGTACATCAAAACATACACACTTTCATTGTACACTCAAGAAATGTACATCAAAACATACACATTTTCATTGTATATACAAGAAATGTACATCAAAACATACACATTTTCATTGTATACACAAGAAATGTACATCAAAACATACACATTTTCATTGTACAGACAAGAAATGTAAATCAAAACTTACACATTTTCATTGTATATACAAGAAATGTACATCAAAACTTACACATCTTCATTGTGCACTCAAGAAATGTACATCAAAACTTACACATTTTCATTGTACACTCAAGAAATGTACATCAAAACATACACATTTTCATTGTATACACAAGAAATGTACATCAAAACTAACACATTTTCATTGTACATACAAGAAATGTAAATCAAAACTTACACATTTTCATTGTATATACAAGAAATGTACATCAAATCTTACACATCTTCATTGTGCACTCAGGCAATGTACATCAAAACTTACACATTTTCATTGTACACTCAAGAAATGTACATCAAAACATACACATTTTCATTGTATACACAAGAAATGTACATCAAAACATACACATTTTCATTGTACAGACAAGAAATGTAAATCAAAACTTACACATTTTCATTGTATATACAAGAAATGTACATCAAAACTTGCACATTTTCGTTGCATATACAAGAAATGTACATCAAAACATACACATTTTCATTGTATATACAAGAAATGTACATCAAAACATACACATTTTCATTGTATATACAAGAAATGTACATCAAAACATACACACTTTCATTGTACACTCAAGAAATGTACATCAAAACATACACATTTTCATTGTATATACAAGAAATGTACATCAAAACATATACATTTTCATTGTATATACAAGAAATGTACATCAAAACATACACACTTTCATTGTACACTCAAGAAATGTACATCAAAACATACACATTTTCATTGTATATACAGGAAATGTACATCAAAACTTGCACATTATCGTTGTATATACAAGAAATGTACATCAAAACATACATATTTTCATTGTATATACAAGAAATGTACATCAAAAACATACACACTTTCATTGTACACTCAAGAAATGTACATCAAAACATACACATTTTCATTGTACACTCAAGAAATGTACATCAAAACATACACATTTTCATTGTATATACAAGAAATGTACTTCAAAACTTACACATTTTCAATTTATATACAAGAAATGTACATCAAAACATACACATTTTCATTGTATATACAAGAAATGTACATCAAAACGTACACATTTTCATTGTATATACAAGAAATGTACATCAAAACATACACACTTTCATTGTACACTCAAGAAATGTACATCAAAACATACACATTTTCATTGTATATACAAGAAATGTACATCAAAACATACACATTTTCATTGTATATACAAGAAATGTACATCAAAACATACACACTTTCATTGTACACTCAAGAAATGTACATCAAAACATACACATTTTCATTGTATATACAGGAAATGTACATCAAAACTGGCACATTATCGTTGTATATACCAGAAATGTACATCAAAACATACACATTTTCATTGTATATACAAAAAATGTACATCGAAAACATACACACTTTCATTGTACACTCGAGAAATGTACATCAAAACATACACATTTTCATTGTATATACAAGAAATGTACATCAAAAACATACACACTTTCATTGTACACTCAAGAAATGTACATCAAAAGATACACATTTTCATTGTATATACAAGAAATGTACATCAAAACTTACACATTTTCATTGTTATACAAGAAATGTACATCAAAACATACACATTTTCATTGTATATACAAGAAATGTACAGCAAAACAAACCTTTTCATTGTATATACAAGAAATGTACATCGACACATACAGATTTTCATTGTACAGACAAGAAATGTACATCAAAACTTACAAATTTTCATTGTACATACAAGAAATGTACATCAAAACTTACACATTTTCATTGTATATACAAGAAGTGTACATCAAAACTTGCACATTTTCGTTGTATATACAAGAAATGTACATCAAAACATACACATTTTCATTGTATATACAAGAAATGTACAGCAAAACAAACCTTTTCATTGTATATACAAGAAATGTACATCAAAACATACAGATTTTCATTGTACAGACAAGAAATGTACACCAAAACTTGCAAATTTTCATTGTATATACAAGAAATGTACATCAAAACTTACACATTTTCATTGTATATACCAGAAATATACATCAAAACATTCACATTTTCATTGTACACTCAAGAAATGTACATCAAAACTTACACATTTTCATTGTACATACAAGAAATGTAAATCAAAACTTACACATTTTCATTGTATATACAAGAAATGTACATCAAAACTTGCACATTTTCGTTGTATATACAAAAAATATACATCAAAACATACACATTTTCATTGTATATACAAGAAATGTACATCAAAACATACACACTTTCATTGTACACTCAAGAAATGTACATCAAAACATACACATTTTCATTTTATATACAAGAAGTGTACAACAAAACATACACATTTTCGTTGTATACACAAGAAATGTACATCAAAACATACACATTTTCATTGTACAGACAAGAAATGTAAATCAAAACTTACACATTTCATTGTATATACAAGAAATGTACATCAAAACTTACACATCTTCATTGTGCACTCAAGAAATGTACATCAAAACTTACACATTTTCATTGTACACTCAAGAAATGTACATCAAAACATACACATTTTCATTGTATACACAAGAAATGTACATCAAAACTTACACATTTTCATTGTACATACAAGAAATGTAAATCAAAACTTACACATTTTCATTGTATATACAAGAAATGTACATGAAAACTTACACATCTTCATTGTGCACTCAAGAAATGTACATCAAAACTTACACATTTTCATTGTACACTCAAGAAATTTACATCAAAACATACACATTTTCATTGTATACACAAGAAATGTACATCAAAACATACACATTTTCATTGTACAGACAAGAATTGTAAATCAAAACTTACACATTTTCATTGTATATACAAGAAATGTACATCAAAACTTACACATTTTCATTGTAAATACAAGAAATGTACATCAAAACTTACACATTTTCATTGTATATACAAGAAATGTACATCAAATCTTACACATTTTCATTGTATATACAGGAAATGTACATCAATACATACACATTTTCGTTGTATATACAAGAATGGAAAACAAAACTTACACATTTTCATTGTACATACAAGAAATGTACTTCAAAACATACACATTTTAATTGTATATACAATAAATGTACATCAAAACTTACACATTTTCATTGTATACACAAGAAATGTACATCAAAACTACACTTTTTCGATGTACACTAAAGAAATGTACATCAAAACATATAGATTTTCATTGTACAGACAAGAAATGTACATCAAAACTTACACATTTTCATTGTACATACAAGAAATGTACTTCAAAACATACACATTTTCATTGTACACTCAAGAAATGTACTTCAAAACCTACACATTTTCAATTTATATACAAGAAATGTACATCAAAACATACACATTTTCATTGTATATACAAGAAATGTACTTCAAAACTTACACATTTTCAATTTATATACAAGAAATGTACATCAAAACATACACATTTTCATTGTATATACAAGAAATGTACATCAAAACGTACACATTTTCATTGTATATACAAGAAATGTACATCAAAACATACACACTTTCATTGTACACTCAAGAAATGTACATCAAAACATACACATTTTCATTGTATATACAAGAAATGTACATCAAAACATACACATTTTCATTGTATACACAAGAAATGTACATCAAAACATACACATTTTCATTGTTGAGACAAGAAATGTAAATCAAAACTTACACATTTTCATTGTATATACAAGAAATGTACATCAAAACTTACACATCTTCATTGTGCACTCAAGAAATGTACATCAAAACTTACACATTTTCATGGTACACTCAAGAAATGTACATCAAAACATACACATTTTCATTGTATACACAAGAAATGTACATCAAAACTAACACATTTTCATTGTACATACAAGAAATGTAAATCAAAACTTACACATTTTCATTGTATATACAAGAAATGTACATCAAATCTTACACATCTTCATTGTGCACTCAGGCAATGTACATCAAAACTTACACATTTTCATTGTACACTCAAGAAATGTACATCAAAACATACACATTTTCATTGTATACACAAGAAATGTACATCAAAACATACACATTTTCATTGTACAGACAAGAAATGTAAATCAAAACTTACACATTTTCATTGTATATACAAGAAATGTACATCAAAACTTGCACATTTTCGTTGCATATACAAGAAATGTACATCAAAACATACAGATTTTCATTGTATATACAAGAAATGTACATCAAAACATACACATTTTCATTGTATATACAAGAAATGTACATCAAAACATACACACTTTCATTGTACACTCAAGAAATGTACATCAAAACATACACATTTTCATTGTATATACAAGAAATGTACATCAAAACATATACATTTTCATTGTATATACAAGAAATGTACATCAAAACATACACACTTTCATTGTACACTCAAGAAATGTACATCAAAACATACACATTTTCATTGTATATACAGGAAATGTACATCAAAACTTGCACATTATCGTTGTATATACAAGAAATGTACATCAAAACATACACATTTTCATTGTATATACAAGAAATGTACATCAAAAACATACACACTTTCATTGTACACTCAAGAAATGTACATCAAAACATACACATTTTCATTGTACACTCAAGAAATGTACTTCAAAACCTACACATTTTCAATTTATATACAAGAAATGTACATCAAAACATACACATTTTCATTGTATATACAAGAAATGTACTTCAAAACTTACACATTTTCAATTTATATACAAGAAATGTACATCAAAACATACACATTTTCATTGTATATACAAGAAATGTACATCAAAACGTACACATTTTCATTGTATATACAAGAAATGTACATCAAAACATACACACTTTCATTGTACACTCAAGAAATGTACATCAAAACATACACATTTTCATTGTATATACAAGAAATGTACATCAAAACATACACATTTTCATTGTATATACAAGAAATGTACATCAAAACATACACACTTTCATTGTACACTCAAGAAATGTACATCAAAACATACACATTTTCATTGTATATACAGGAAATGTACATCAAAACTGGCACATTATCGGTTTATATACCAGAAATGTACATCAAAACATACACATTTTCATTGTATATACAAAAAATGTACATCAAAAACATACACACTTTCATTGTACACTCGAGAAATGTACATCAAAACATACACATTTTCATTGTATATACAAGAAATGTACATCAAAAACATACACACTTTCATTGTACACTCAAGAAATGTACATCAAAAGATACACATTTTCATTGTATATACAAGAAATGTACATCAAAACTTACACATTTTCATTGTTATACAAGAAATGTACATCAAAACATACACATTTTCATTGTATATACAAGAAATGTACAGCAAAACAAACCTTTTCATTGTATATACAAGAAATGTACATCGACACATACAGATTTTCATTGTACAGACAAGAAATGTACATCAAAACTTACAAATTTTCATTGTACATACAAGAAATGTACATCAAAACTTACACATTTTCATTGTATATACAAGAAGTGTACATCAAAACAAACCTTTTCGTTGTATATACAAGAAATGTACATCAAAGCATACACATTTTCATTGTATATACAAGAAATGTACAGCAAAACAAACCTTTTCATTGTATATACAAGAAATGTACATCAAAACATACAGATTTTCATTGTACAGACAAGAAATGTACATCAAAACTTGCAAATTTTCATTGTATATACAAGAAATGTACATCAAAACTTACACATTTTCATTGTATATACCAGAAATATACATCAAAACATACACATTTTCATTGTACACTCAAGAAATGTACATCAAAACTTACACATTTTCATTGTACATACAAGAAATGTAAATCAAAACTTACACATTTTCATTGTATATACAAGAAATGTACATCAAAACTTACACATCTTCATTGTGCACTCAGGAAATCTACATCAAAACTTACACATTTTCATTGTACACTCAAGAAATGTACATCAAAACATACACATTTTCATTGTATATACAAGAAATGTACAGCAAAACAAACCTTTTCATTGTCTATACAAGAAATGTATATCAAAACTACACTTTTTCGTTGTACACTAAAGAAATGTACATCTATACATACAGATTTTCATTGTACAGACAAGAAATGTACATCAAAACTTACACATTTTCATTGTATATACAAGAAATGTACATCAAAAGTTACACATTTTCATTGTGCACTCAAGAAATGTTCATCAAAACTTACACATTTTCATTGTACACTCAAGAAATGTACTTCAAAACATACACATTTTCATTTTATATACAAGAATGTACATCAAAACTTACACATTTTCATTGTACATACAAGAAATGTACATCAAAACATACACTTTTTCATTGTATATACAAGAAATGTACATCAAAACATACACATTTTCATTGTATATACAAGAAATGTACATCAAAACTTACACATTTTCATTGTGCACTCAAGAAATGTACATCAAAACTTACACATTTTCATTGTACACTCAAGAAATGTACTTCAAAACATACACATTTTCATTTTATATACAAGAATGTACATCAAAACTTACACATTTTCATTGTACATACAAGAAATGTACATCAAAACATACACATTTTCATTGTATATACAAGAAATGTACATAAAAACGTACACATTTTCATTGTATATCCAAGAAATGTACAGCAAAACATAAACCTTTTCATTGTATATACAAGAAATGTACATCAAAACCACACATTTTCGTTGTACGCTAAAGAAATGTACATCAAAACATACACATTTTCATTGTACAGACAAGAAATGTAAATCAAAACTTACACATTTTCATTGTATATACAAGAAATGTACATCAAAACTTACACATCTTCATTGTGCACTCAAGAAAAGTACATCAAAACTTACACATTTTCATTGTACACTCAAGAAATGTACATCAAAACATACACATTTTCATTGTGTACACAAGAAATCTACATCAAAACTTACACATTTTCATTGTATATACAAGAAATGTACATCAAAACTTGCACATCTTCGTTGTATATACAAGAAATGTACATCAAAACATACACACTTTCATTGTACACTCAAGAAATGTACATCAAAACCTACACATTTTCATTGTGTATACAAGAAATGTACATCAAAAGTTACACATTTTCATTGTATATACAAGAAATGTACATCAAAACTTACACAAAACTTATACATGATTAGGGAATACTACTACTAGTGAGTGACAGTAACCGAGAACTTGCATTCGAATGCACGAGATTTCGATTAGGGAATACTACTACTAGTGAGTGACAGTAACCGAGAACTTGCATTCGAATGCAAGAGATTTCTATTACTCAATAATACTACTAGTGAGTGACAGTATCCGAGAACTTGCATTCGAATGCAAGAGATTTCGATTACTCAATACTACTACTAGTGAGTGACAGTATCCGAGAACTTGCATTCGAATGCAAGAGATTTCGATTAGCGAATACTACTACTAGTGAGTGACAGTATCCGAGAACTTGCATTCGAATGCAAGAGATTTCCATTACTCAATACTACTACTAGTGAGTGACAGTATCCGAGAACTTGCATTCGAATGCAAGAGATTTCGATTACTCAATACTACCACTAGTGAGTAACAGTATCCGAGAACTTGCATTCGAATGCAAGAGATTTCGATTACTCAACACTACTACTAGTGAGTGATAGTATCCGAGAACTTGCATTCGAATGCAAGAGATTTCCATTACTCAATACTACTACTAGTGAGTGACAGTATCCGAGAACTTGCATTCGAATGCAAGAGATTTCGATTAGCGAATACTACTACTAGTGAGTGACAGTATCCGAGAACTTGCATTCGAATGCAAGAGATTTCCATTACTCAATACTACTACTGGTGAGTGACAGAATCCGAGAACTTGCATTCGAATGCAAGAGATTTCGATTACTCAATACTACCACTAGTGAGTAACAGTATCCGAGAACTTGCATTCGAATGCAAGAGATTTCGATTACTCAATACTACTACTAGTGAGTGATAGTATCCGAGAACTTGCATTCGAATGCAAGAGATTTCGATTACTCAATACTACTACTAGTGAGTGACAGTATCCGAGAACTTGCATTCGAATGCAAGAGATTTCGATTAGGGAATACTACTACTAGTGAGTGATAGTATCCGAGAACTTGCATTCGAATGCAAGATATTTCGATTAAGGAATACTACGACTAGTGAGTGACAGTATCCGAGAAATTGCATTCGAATACAAGAGATTTCGATTAGCGAATACTACTACTAGTGAGTGAAAGTATCCGAGAACTTGCATTCGAATGCAAGAGATTTCGAATACTCAATACTACTACTAGTGAGTGACAGTATCATAGAACTTGCATTCGAATGCAAGAGATTTCGATCAGTGAATACTACTACTAGTGAGTGACAGTATCCGAGAACTTGCATTCGAATGCAAGAGATATCGATTAGGGAATACTACTACTAGTGAGTGACAGTATCCGAGAACTTGCATTCGAATGAAAGAGATTTCGATTAGCGAATACTACTACTAGTGAGTGATAGTAACCGAGTACTTGCATTCGAATGCAAGAGATTTCGATTACTCAATACTACTACTAGTGAGTGACAGTATCCGAGTACTTGCATTCGAATGCAAGAGATTTCGATTACTCAATACTACTACTAGTGAGTGACAGTATCCGAGTACTTGCATTCGAATGCAAGAGATTTCGATTAGCGAATACTACTACTAGTGAGTGATAGTATCCGAGAACTTGCACTCGAATGCAAGAGATTTCGATTACTCAATACTACTACTAGTGAGTGATAGTATCCGAGAACTTGCACTCGAATGCAAGAGATTTCGATTAGCGAATACTACTACTAGTGAGTGAAAGTATCCGAGAACTTGCATTCGAATGCAAGAGATTTCGAATACTCAATACTACTACTAGTGAGTGACAGTATCATAGAACTTGCCTACGAATGCAAGAGATTTCGATTAGGGAATACTACTCCTAGTGAGTGACAGTAACTGAGAACTTGCCTTCGAATGCAAGAGATTTCGATTAGGGAATACTACTACTAGTGAGTGACAGTATCCGAGAACTTGCATTCGAATGAAAGAGATTTCGATTAGCGAATACTACTAGTGAGTGATAGTAACCGAGTACTTGCATTCGAATGCAAGAGATTTCGATTACTCAATACTACTACTAGTGAGTGACAGTATCCGAGTACTTGCATTCGAATGCAAGAGATTTCGATTACTCAATACTACTACTAGTGAGTGACAGTATCCGAGTACTTGCATTCGAATGCAAGAGATTTCGATTAGCGAATACTACTACTAGTGAGTGATAGTATCCGAGAACTTGCACTCGAATGCAAGAGATTTCGATTAGCGAATACTACTACTAGTGAGTGATTGTATCCGAGAACTTGCACTCGAATGCAAGAGATTTCGATTTGCGAATACTACTACTAGGAAGTGATAGTAACCGAGAACTTGCATTCGAATGCAAGAGATTTCGATTAGGGAATACTACTACTAGTGAGTGACAGTAACAGAGAACTTGCATTCGAATGCAAGAGATTTCGATTAGGGAATACTACTACTAGTGAGTGACAGTATCCGAGAACTTGCATTCGAATGCAAGAGATATCTAGTAGGGAATACTACTACTAGTGAGTGATAGTATCCGAGAACTTGCATTCGAATGCAAGAGATTTCGATTAGGGAATACTAATACTAGTGAGTGATAGTATCCGAGAACTTGCATTCGAATGCAAGAGATTTCGATTAGCGAATACTACTACTAGTGAGTGATAGTATCCGAGAACTTGCATTCGAATGCAAGAGATTTCGATTACTCAATACTACTACTAGTGAGTGACAGTAACCGAGAACTTGCATTCGAATGCAAGAGATTTCGATTAGCGAATACTACTACTAGTGAGTGATAGTATCCGAGAACTTGCACTCGAATGCAAGAGATTTCGATTAGGGAATACTACTACTAGTGAGTGACAGTATCCGAGAACTTGCATTCAAATGCAAGAGATTTCGATTACTCAATACTACTACTAGTGAGTGACAGTAACCGGGAACTTGCACTCGAATGCAAGAGATTTCGATTAGGGAATGCTACTGCTAGTGAGTGATAGTATCCGAGAACTTGCACTCGAATGCAAGAGATTTCGATTAGCGAATACTACTACTAGTGAGTGATAGTATCCGAGAACTTGCACTCGAATGCAAGAGATTTCGATTACTCAATACTACTACTAGTGAGTGATAGTATCCGAGAACTTGCATTCGAATGCAAGGGATTTCGATTAGCGAATACTACTACTAGTGAGTGATAGTATCCGAGAACTTGCACTCGAATGCAAGAGATTTCGATTAGCGAATACTACTACTAGTGAGTGATAGTATACGAGAACTTGCACTCGAATGCAAGAGATTTCGATTAGCGAATACTACTACTAGTGAGTGACAGTAACCGAGAACTTGCATTCGAATGCACGAGATTTCGATTAGGGAATACTACTACTAGTGAGTGACAGTAACCGAGAACTTGCATTCGAATGCAAGAGATTTCGATTACTCAATACTACTACTAGTGAGTGACAGTATCCGAGAACTTGCATTCGAATGCAAGAGATTTCGATTTTTCAATACTACTACTAGTGAGTGACAGTATCCGAGAACTTGCATTCGAATGCAAGAGATTTCGATTAGCGAATACTACTACTAGTGAGTGACAGTATCCGAGAACTTGCATTCGAATGCAAGAGATTTCCATTACTCAATACTACTACTAGTGAGTGACAGTATCCGAGAACTTGCATTCGAATGCAAGAGATTTCGATTACTCAATACTACCACTAGTGAGTGACAGTATCCGAGAACTTGCATTCGAATGCAAGAGATTTCGATTACTCAATACTACTACTAGTGAGTGATAGTATCCGAGAACTTGCATTCGAATGCAGGAGATTTCGATTACTCAATACTACTACTAGTGAGTGACAGTATCCGAGAACTTGCATTCGAATGCAAGAGATTTCGATTACTCAATACTACTACTAGTGAGTGACAGTATCCGAGTACTTGCATTCGAATGCAAGAGATTTCGATTAGTGAATACTACTACTAGTGAGTGATAGTATAAGAGAACTTGCACTCGAATGCAAGAGATTTGGATTAGCGAATACTACTACTAGTGAGTGATAGTATCCGAGATCTTGCATTCGAATGCAAGAGATTTCGATTACTCAATACTACTACTAGTAAGTGTCAGTATCCGAGAACTTGCATTCGAATGCAAGAGATTTGGATTACTCAATACTACTACTAGTGAGTGACAGTATCCGAGAACTTGCATTCGAATGCAAGAGATTTCGATTACTCAATACTACTACTAGTGAGTGACAGTAACCGAGAACTTGCAGTCGAATGCAAGAGATTTCGATTACTCAATACTACTACTAGTGTGTGACAGTATCCGAGAACTTGCATTCGAATGCAAGAGATTTCGATTACTCAATACTACTACTAGTGAGTGACAGTATCCGAGAACTTGCATTCGAATGCAAGAGATTTCGATTACTCAATACTACTACTAGTGAGTGACAGTAACCGAGAACTTGCAGTCGAATGCAAGAGATTTGGATTAGCGAATACTACTACTAGTGAGTGACAGTATCCGAGAACTTGCATTCGAATGCAAGAGATTTCGATTACTCAATACTACTACTAGTGAGTGATAGTGTCCGAGAACATGCATTCGAATGCAAGAGATTTCGATTACTCAATACTACTACTAGTGAGTGACAGTATCATAGAACTTGCATTCGAATGCAAGAGATTTCGATTACTCAATACTACTACTAGTGAGTGACAGTATCCGAGAACTTGCATTCGAATGCAACAGATTTCGATTACTCAATACTACTACTAGTGAGTGACAGTAACACAGAACTTGCATTCGAATGCAAGAGATTTCAATTACTCAATACTACTACTAGTGAGTGACAGTATCCGAGAACTTGCATTCGAATGCAAGAGATTTCGATTAGGGAATACTACTACTAGTGAGTGACAGTATCCGAGAACTTGCATTCGAATGCAAGAGATTTCTATTACTCAATACTACTCCTAGTGAGTGACACTAACCGAGAACTTGCATTCGAATGCAAGAGATTTCGATTAGCGAATACTACTACTAGTGAGTGACAGTATCCGAGAACTTGCATTCGAATGCAAGAGATTTCGATTAGGCAATACTACTACTAGAAGAGTGACAGTATCCGAGAACTTGCATTCGAATGCAAGAGATTTCGATTACTCAATACTACTACTAGTGAGTGACAGTAACCGGGAACTTGCACTCGAATGCAAGAGATTTCGATTAGGGAATGCTACTACTAGTGAGTGACAGTAACCGAGAACTTGCAGTCGAATGCAAGAGATTTCGATTACTCAATACTACTACTAGTGAGTGACTGTATCCGAGAACTTGCATTCGAATGCGAGAGATTTCGATTACTCAATACTACTACTTGTGAGTGATAGTATCCGAGAACATGCATTCGAATGCAAGAGATTTCGATTAGCGAATACTACTACTAGTGAGTGATAGTATCCGAGAACTTGCACTCGAATGCAAGAGATTTCGATTAGCGAACACTACTACTAGTGAGTGATAGTATACGAGAACTTGCATTCGAATGCAAGAGATATCGATTACTCAATACTACTATTAGTGAGTGACAGTATCATAGAACTTGCCTACGAATGCAAGAGATTTCGATTAGGGAATACTACTCCTAGTGAGTGACAGTAACCGAGAACTTGCCTTCGAATGCAAGAGATTTCGATTAGGGAATACTACTCCTAGTGAGTGACAGTAACCGAGAACTTGCCTTCGAATGCAAGAGATTTCGATTAGGGAATACTACTACTAGTGAGTGACAGTATCCGAGTACTTGCATTCGAATGCAAGAGATTTCGATTAGCGAATACTACTACTAGTGAGTGATAGTATCCGAGAACTTGCACTCGAATGCAAGAGATTTCGATTTGCGAATACTACTACTAGTGAGTGATAGTATCCGAGATCTTGCATTCGAATGCAAGAGATTTCGATTACTCAATACTACTGCTAGTGAGTGTCAGTATCCGAGAACTTGCATTCGAATGCAAGAGATTTGGATTACTCAATACTACTACTAGTGAGTGACAGTATCCGAGAACTTGCATTCGAATGCAAGAGATTTCGATTACTCAATACTACTACTAGTGAGTGACAGCACCGAGAACTTGCAGTCGAATGCAAGAGATTTCGATTACTCAATACTACTACTAGTGTGTGACAGTATCCGAGAACTTGCACTCGAATGCAAGAGATTTCGATTACTCAATACTAATACTAGTGAGTGACAGTATCCGAGAACTTGCATTCGAATGCAAGAGATTTCGATTACTCAATACTACTACTAGTGAGTGACAGTAACCGAGAACTTGCAGTCGAATGCAAGAGATTTCGATTACTCAATACTACTACTAGTGAGTGACGGTATCCGAGAACTTGCATTCGAATGCAAGAGATTTCGATTACTCAATACTACTACTAGTGAGTGACAGTATCCGAGAACTTGCATTCGAATGCAACAGATTTCGATTACTCAATACTACTACTAGTGAGTGACAGTAACAGAGAACTTGCATTCGAATGCAAGAGATTTCGATTACTCAATACTACTACTAGTGAGTGACAGTATCCGAGAACTTGCATTCGAATGCAAGAGATTTCGATTAGGGAATACTACTACTAGTGAGTGACAGTATCCGAGAACTTGCATTCGAATGAAAGAGATTTCGATTAGCGAATACTACTACTAGTGAGTGATAGTAACCGAGGACTTGCATTCGAATGCAAGAGATCTCGATTACTCAATACTACTACTAGTGAGTGACAGTATCCGAGAACTTGCATTCGAATGCAAGAGATTTCGATTACTCAATACTACTACTAGTGAGTGACAGTATCCGAGTACTTGCATTCGAATGCAAGAGATTTCGATTAGCGAATACTACTACTAGTGAGTGATAGTATAAGAGAACTTGCACTCGAATGCAAGAGATTTGGATTAGCGAATACTACTACTAGTGAGTGATAGTATCCGAGATCTTGCATTCGAATGCAAGAGATTTCGATTACTCAATACTACTACTAGTGAGTGTCAGTATCCGAGAACTTGCATTCGAATGCAAGAGATTTGGATTACTCAATACTTCTACTAGTGAGTGACAGTATCCGAGAACTTGCATTCGAATGCAAGAGATTTCGATTACTCAATACTACTACTAGTGAGTGACAGTAACCGAGAACTTGCAGTCGAATGCAAGAGATTTCGATTACTCAATACTACTACTAGTGTGTGACAGTATCCGAGAACTTGCATTCGAATGCAAGAGATTTCGATTACTCAATACTACTACTAGTGAGTGACAGTATCCGAGAACTTGCATTCGAATGCAAGAGATTTCGATTACTCAATACTACTACTAGTGAGTGACAGTAACCGAGAACTTGCAGTCGAATGCAAGAGATTTGGATTAGCGAATACTACTACTAGTGAGTGATAGTATCCGAGATCTTGCATTCGAATGCAAGAGATTTCGATTACTCAATACTACTACTAGTGAGTGTCAGTATCCGAGAACTTGCATTCGAATGCAAGAGATTTGGATTACTCAATACTACTACTAGTGAGTGACAGTATCCGAGAACTTGCATTCGAATGCAAGAGATTTCGATTACTCAATACTACTACTAGTGAGTGACAGTAACCGAGAACTTGCAGTCGAATGCAAGAGATTTCGATTACTCAATACTACTACTAGTGTGTGACAGTATCCGAGAACTTGCATTCGAATGCAAGAGATTTCGATTACTCAATACTACTACTAGTGAGTGACAGTATCCGAGAACTTGCATTCGAATGCAAGAGATTTCGATTACTCAATACTACTACTAGTGAGTGACAGTAACCGAGAACTTGCAGTCGAATGCAAGAGATTTCGATTACTCAATACTACTACTAGTGAGTGACAGTATCCGAGAACTTGCATTCGAATGCAAGAGATTTCGATTACTCAATACTACTACTAGTGAGTGATAGTGTCCGAGAACATGCATTCGAATGCAAGAGATTTCGATTACTCAATACTACTACTAGTGAGTGACAGTATCATAGAACTTGCATTCGAATGCAAGAGATTTCGATTACTCAATACTACTACTAGTGAGTGACAGTATCCGAGAACTTGCATTCGAATGCAACAGATTTCGATTACTCAATACTACTACTAGTGAGTGACAGTAACAGAGAACTTGCATTCGAATGCAAGAGATTTCGATTACTCAATACTACTACTAGTGAGTGACAGTATCCGAGAACTTGCATTCGAATGCAAGAGATTTCGATTAGGGAATACTACTACTAGTGAGTGAGAGTATCCGAGAACTTGCATTCGAATGCAAGAGATTTCTATTACTCAATACTACTCCTAGTGAGTGACACTAACCGAGAACTTGCATTCGAATGCAAGAGATTTCGATTAGCGAATACTACTACTAGTGAGTGACAGTATCCGAGAACTTGCATTCGAATGCAAGAGACTTCGATTAGGCAATACTACTACTAGTGAGTGACAGTATCCGAGAACTTGCATTCGAATGCAAGAGATTTCGATTACTCAATACTACTACTAGTGAGAGACAGTAACCGGGAACTTGCACTCGAATGCAAGAGATTTCTATTAGGGAATGCTACTACTAGTGAGTGATAGTATCCGAGAACTTGCACTGGAATGCAAGAGATTTCGATTAGCGAATACTACTACTAGTGAGTGATAGTATCCGAGAACTTGCACTCGAATGCAAGAGATTTCGATTACTCAATACTACAACTTGTGAGTGGTAGTATCCGAGAACTTGCATTCGAATGCAAGAGATTTCGATTAGCGAATACTACTACTAGTGAGTGATAGTATTCGAGAACTTGCACTCGAATGCAAGAGATTTCGATTAGCGAATACTACTACTAGTGAGTGATAGTATACGAGAACTTGCACTCGAATGCAAGAGATTTCGATTAGCGAATACTACTACTAGTGAGTGATAGTAACCGAGAACTTGCATTCGAATGCAAGAGATTTCGATTAGGGAATACTACTACTAGTGAGTGACAGTAACCGAGAACTTGCATTCGAATGCACGAGATTTCGATTAGGGAATACTACTACTAGTGAGTGACAGTAACCGAGAACTTGCATTCGAATGCAAGAGATTTGGATTACTCAATACTACTACTAGTGAGTGACAGTATCCGAGAACTTGCATTCGAATGCAAGAGATTTCGATTACTCAATACTACTAATAGTGAGTGACAGTATCCGAGAACTTGCATTCCAATGCAAGAGATTTCGATTAGCGAATACTACTACTAGTGAGTGACAGTATCCGAGAACTTGCATTCGAATGCAAGAGATTTCCATTACTCAATACTACTACTAGTGAGTGACAGTATCCGAGAACTTGCATTCGAATGCAAGAGGTTTCGATTACTCATTACTACCACTAGTGAGTGACAGTATCCAAGAACTTGCATTCGAATATAAGAGATTTCGATTACTCAATACTACTACTAGTTAGTGATAGTATCCGAGAACTTGCATTCGAATGCAAGAGATTTCGATTACTCAATACTACTACTAGTGAGTGACAGTATCCGAGAACTTGCATTCGAATGCAAGAGATTTCGATTAGGGAATACTACTACTAGTGAGTGATAGTATCCGAGAACTTGCATTTGAATGCAAGAGATTTCGATTAGGGAATACTACTACTAGTGAGTGACAGTATCCGAGAAATTGCATTCGAATGCAAGAGATTTCGATTAGCGAATACTACTACTAGTGAGTGATAGTAACCGAGTACTTGCATTCGAATGCACGAGATTTCGATTAGCGAATACTACTACTAGTGAGTGATAGTATCCGAGAACTTGCACTCGAATGTAAGAGATTTCGATTAGCGAATACTACTACTAGTGAGTGATAGTATCCGAGATCTTGCATTCGAATGCAAGAGATTTCGATTACTCAATACTACTACTAGTGAGTGACAGTATCCGAGAACTTGCATTCGAATGCAAGAGATTTGGATTACTCAATACTACTACTAGTGAGTGACAGTATCCGAGAACTTGCATTCGAATCCAAGAGATTTCGATTACTCAATACTACTACTAGTGAGTGACAGTAACCGAGAACTTGCAGTCGAATGCAAGAGATTTCGATTACTCAATACTACTACTAGTGAGTGACAGTATCCGAGAACTTGCATTCGAATGCAAGAGATTTCGATTACTCAATACTACTACTAGTGAGTGACAGTATCCGAGAACTTGCATTCGAATGCAAGAGATTTCGATTACTCAATGCTACTACTAGTGAGTGACAGTAACTGAGAACTTGCATTCGAATGCAAGAGATTTCGATTACTCAATACTACTACTAGTGAGTGACAGTATCCGAGAACTTGCATTCGAATGCAAGAGATTTCGATTACTCAATACTACTACTAATGAGTGATAGTGTCCGAGAACTTGCATTCGAATGCAAGAGATTTCGATTACTCAATACTACTACTAGTGAGTGACAGTATCATAGAACTTGCATTCGAATGCAAGAGATTTCGATTACTCAATACTACTACTAGTGAGTGATAGTATCCGAGAACTTGCATTCGAATGCAACAGATTTCGATTACTCAATACTACTACTAGTGAGTGACAGTAACAGAGAACTTGCATTCGAATGCAAGAGATTTCGATTACTCAATACTACTACTAGTGAATGACAGTATCCGAGAACTTGCATTCGAATGCAAGAGATTTCGATTAGGGAATACTACTACTAGTGAGTGACAGTATCCGAGAACTTGCATTCGAATGCAAGAGATTTCGATTACTCAATACTACTACTAGTGAGTGACAGTAACCGAGAACTTGCAGTCGAATGCAAGAGATTTCGATTACTCAATACTACTACTAGTGAGTGACAGTATCCGAGAACTTGCATTCGAATGCAAGAGATTTCGATTACTCAATACTACTACTAGTGAGTGACAGTATCCGAGAACTTGCATTCGAATGCAAGAGATTTCAATTACTCAATGCTACTACTAGTGAGTGACAGTAACTGAGAACTTGCATTCGAATGCAAGAGATTTCGATTACTCAATACTACTACTAGTGAGTGACAGCATCCGAGAACTTGCATTCGAATGCAAGAGATTTCGATTACTCAATACTACTACTAGTGAGTGATAGTGTCCGAGAACTTGCATTCGAATGCAAGAGATTTCGATTACTCAATACTACTACTAGTGAGTGACAGTATCATAGAACTTGCATTCGAATGCAAGAGATTTCGATTACTCAATACTACTACTAGTGAGTGACAGTATCCGAGAACTTGCATTCGAATGCAACAGATTTCGATTACTCAATACTACTACTAGTGAGTGACAGTAACAGAGAACTTGCATTCGAATGCAAGAGATTTCGATTACTCAATACTACTACTAGTGAGTGACAGTATCCGAGAACTTGCATTCGAATGCAAGAGATTTCGATTAGGGAATACTACTACTAGTGAGTGACAGTATCCGAGAACTTGCATTCGAATGCAAGAGATTTCGATTACTCAATACTACTCCTAGTGAGTGACAGTATCCGAGAACTTGCATTCGAATGCAAGAGATTTCGATCAGTGAATACTACTACTAGTGAGTGACAGTATCCGAGAACTTGCATTCGAATGCAAGAGATATCGATTACTCAATACTACAATTAGTGAGTGACAGTATCATAGAACTTGCCTACGAATGCAAGAGATTTCGATTAGGGAATACTACTCCTAGTGAGTGACAGTAACCGAGAACTTGCCTTCGAATGCAAGAGATTTCGATTAGGGAATACTACTCCTAGTGAGTGACAGTAACCGAGAACTTGCCTTCGAATGCAAGAGATTTCGATTAGGGAATACTACTACTAGTGAGTGACAGTAACCGAGAACTTGCATTCGAATGCAAGAGATTTCGATTACTCAATACTACTACTAGTGAGTGACAGTATCCGAGAACTTGCATTCGAATGCAAGAGATTTCGATTACTCAATACTACTACTAGTGAGTGACAGTATCCGAGAACTTGCATTCGAATGCAAGAGATTTCGATTAGGGAATACTACTCCTAGTGAGTGACAGTATCCGAGAACTTGCATTCGAATGCAAGAGATTTCGATTAGGGAATACTACCACTAGTGAGTGACAGTATCCGAGAACTTGCATTCGAATGAAAGAGATTTCGATTAGCGAATACTACTACTAGTGAGTGACAGTAACCGAGAACTTGCATTCGAATGCAAGAGATTTCGATTACTCAATACTACTACTAGTGAGTGACAGTATCCGAGAACTTGCATTCGAATGCAAGAGATTTCGATTACTCAATACTACTACTAGTGAGTGACAGTATCCGAGAACTTGCATTCGAATGCAAGAGATTTCGATTAGGGAATACTACACCTAGCGAGTGACAGTATCCGAGAACTTGCATTCGAATGCAAGAGATTTCGATTAGGGAAAACTACTACTAGTGAGTGACAGTATCCGAGAACTTGCATTCGAATGAAAGAGATCTCGATTAGCGAATACTACTACTAGTGAGTGATAGTAACCGAGTACTTGCATTCGAATGCAAGAGATTTCGATTACTCAATACTACTACTAGTGAGTGACAGTATCCGAGAACTTGCATTCGAATGCAAGAGATTTCGATTACTCAGTACTACTAATAGTGAGTGACAGTATCCGAGTACTTGTATTCGAATGCAAGAGATTTCGATTAGCGAATACTACTACTAGTGAGTGATAGTATCCGAGAACTTGCACTCGAATGCAAGAGATTTCGATTAGCGAATACTACTACAAGTGAGTGATAGTATCCGAGATCTTGCATTCGAATGCAAGAGATTTCGATTACTCAATACTACTACTAGTGAGTGACAGTATCCGAGAACTTGCATTCGAATGCAAGAGATTTGGATTACTCAATACTACTACTAGTGAGTGACAGTATCCGAGAACTTGCATTTGAATGCAAGAGATTTCGATTACTCAATACTACTACTAGTGAGTGACAGTAACCGAGAACTTGCAGTCGAATGCAAGAGATTACGATTACTCAATACTACTACTAGTGAGTGACCGTATCCGAGAACTTGCATTCGAATGCAAGAGATTTCAATTACTCAATACTACTACTAGTGAGTGACAGTATCCGAGAACTTGCATTCGAATGCAAGAGATTTCGATTACTCAATACTACTACTAGTGAGTGACAGTAACCGAGAACTTGCAGTCGAGTGCAAGAGATTTCGATTACTCAATACTACTACTAGTGAGTGACAGTATCCGAGAACTTGCATTCGAATGCAACAGATTTCGATTACTCAATACTACTACTAGTGAGTGACAGTAACAGAGAACTTGCATTCGAATGCAAGAGATTTCGATTAGGGAATACTACTACTAGTGAGTGACAGTATACGAGAACTTGCGTTCAAATGCAAGAGATTTCGATTAAGGAATACTACTACTGGTGAGTGACAGTAACCGAGAACTTGCATTCGAATGCAAGAGATTTCGATTACTCAATACTACTACTAGTGAGTGACAGTATCCGAGAACTTGCATTCGAATGCAAGAGATTTGGATTAATCAATACTACTACTAGTGAGTGACAGTATCCGAGAACTTGCATTCGAATCCAAGAGATTTCGATTACTCAATACTACTACTAGTGAGTGACAGTAACCGAGAACTTGCAGTCGAATGCAAGAGATTTCGATTACTCAATACTACTACTAGTGAGTGACAGTATCCGAGAACTTGCATTCGAATGCAAGAGATTTCGATTACTCAATACTACTACTAGTGAGTGACAGTATCCGAGAACTTGCATTCGAATGCAAGAGATTTCGATTACTCAATGCTACTACTAGTGAGTGACAGTAACTGAGAACTTGCATTCGAATGCAAGAGATTTCGATTACTCAATACTACTACTAGTGAGTGACAGTATCCGAGAACTTGCATTCGAATGCAAGAGATTTCGATTACTCAATACTACTACTAATGAGTGATAGTGTCCGAGAACTTGCATTCGAATGCAAGAGATTTCGATTACTCAATACTACTACTAGTGAGTGACAGTATCATAGAACTTGCATTCGAATGCAAGAGATTTCGATTACTCAATACTACTACTAGTGAGTGACAGTATCCGAGAACTTGCATTCGAATGCAACAGATTTCGATTACTCAATACTACTACTAGTGAGTGACAGTAACAGAGAACTTGCATTCGAATGCAAGAGATTTCGATTACTCAATACTACTACTAGTGAATGACAGTATCCGAGAACTTGCATTCGAATGCAAGAGATTTCGATTAGGGAATACTACTACTAGTGAGTGACAGTATCCGAGAACTTGCATTCGAATGCAAGAGATTTCGATTACTCAATACTACTACTAGTGAGTGACAGTAACCGAGAACTTGCAGTCGAATGCAAGAGATTTCGATTACTCAATACTACTACTAGTGAGTGACAGTATCCGAGAACTTGCATTCGAATGCAAGAGAATTCGATTACTCAATACTACTACTAGTGAGTGACAGTATCCGAGAACTTGCATTCGAATGCAAGAGATTTCGATTACTCAATGCTACTACTAGTGAGTGACAGTAACTGAGAACTTGCATTCGAATGCAAGAGATTTCGATTACTCAATACTACTACTAGTGAGTGACAGCATCCGAGAACTTGCATTCGAATGCAAGAGATTTCGATTACTCAATACTACTACTAGTGAGTGATAGTGTCCGAGAACTTGCATTCGAATGCAAGAGATTTCGATTACTCAATACTACTACTAGTGAGTGACAGTATCATAGAACTTGCATTCGAATGCAAGAGATTTCGATTACTCAATACTACTACTAGTGAGTGACAGTATCCGAGAACTTGCATTCGAATGCAACAGATTTCGATTACTCAATACTACTACTAGTGAGTGACAGTAACAGAGAACTTGCATTCGAATGCAAGAGATTTCGATTACTCAATACTACTACTAGTGAGTGACAGTATCCGAGAACTTGCATTCGAATGCAAGAGATTTCGATTAGGGAATACTACTACTAGTGAGTGACAGTATCCGAGAACTTGCATTCGAATGCAAGAGATTTCGATTACTCAATACTACTCCTAGTGAGTGACAGTATCCGAGAACTTGCATTCGAATGCAAGAGATTTCGATCAGTGAATACTACTACTAGTGAGTGACAGTATCCGAGAACTTGCATTCGAATGCAAGAGATATCGATTACTCAATACTACAATTAGTGAGTGACAGTATCATAGAACTTGCCTACGAATGCAAGAGATTTCGATTAGGGAATACTACTCCTAGTGAGTGACAGTAACCGAGAACTTGCCTTCGAATGCAAGAGATTTCGATTAGGGAATACTACTCCTAGTGAGTGACAGTAACCGAGAACTTGCCTTCGAATGCAAGAGATTTCGATTAGGGAATACTACTACTAGTGAGTGACAGTAACCGAGAACTTGCATTCGAATGCAAGAGATTTCGATTACTCAATACTACTACTAGTGAGTGACAGTATCCGAGAACTTGCATTCGAATGCAAGAGATTTCGATTACTCAATACTACTACTAGTGAGTGACAGTATCCGAGAACTTGCATTCGAATGCAAGAGATTTCGATTAGGGAATACTACTCCTAGTGAGTGACAGTATCCGAGAACTTGCATTCGAATGCAAGAGATTTCGATTAGGGAATACTACCACTAGTGAGTGACAGTATCCGAGAACTTGCATTCGAATGAAAGAGATTTCGATTAGCGAATACTACTACTAGTGAGTGACAGTAACCGAGAACTTGCATTCGAATGCAAGAGATTTCGATTACTCAATACTACTACTAGTGAGTGACAGTATCCGAGAACTTGCATTCGAATGCAAGAGATTTCGATTACTCAATACTACTACTAGTGAGTGACAGTATCCGAGAACTTGCATTCGAATGCAAGAGATTTCGATTAGGGAATACTACACCTAGCGAGTGACAGTATCCGAGAACTTGCATTCGAATGCAAGAGATTTCGATTAGGGAAAACTACTACTAGTGAGTGACAGTATCCGAGAACTTGCATTCGAATGAAAGAGATCTCGATTAGCGAATACTACTACTAGTGAGTGATAGTAACCGAGTACTTGCATTCGAATGCAAGAGATTTCGATTACTCAATACTACTACTAGTGAGTGACAGTATCCGAGAACTTGCATTCGAATGCAAGAGATTTCGATTACTCAGTACTACTAATAGTGAGTGACAGTATCCGAGTACTTGTATTCGAATGCAAGAGATTTCGATTAGCGAATACTACTACTAGTGAGTGATAGTATCCGAGAACTTGCACTCGAATGCAAGAGATTTCGATTAGCGAATACTACTACAAGTGAGTGATAGTATCCGAGATCTTGCATTCGAATGCAAGAGATTTCGATTACTCAATACTACTACTAGTGAGTGACAGTATCCGAGAACTTGCATTCGAATGCAAGAGATTTGGATTACTCAATACTACTACTAGTGAGTGACAGTATCCGAGAACTTGCATTTGAATGCAAGAGATTTCGATTACTCAATACTACTACTAGTGAGTGACAGTAACCGAGAACTTGCAGTCGAATGCAAGAGATTACGATTACTCAATACTACTACTAGTGAGTGACCGTATCCGAGAACTTGCATTCGAATGCAAGAGATTTCAATTACTCAATACTACTACTAGTGAGTGACAGTATCCGAGAACTTGCATTCGAATGCAAGAGATTTCGATTACTCAATACTACTACTAGTGAGTGACAGTAACCGAGAACTTGCAGTCGAGTGCAAGAGATTTCGATTACTCAATACTACTACTAGTGAGTGACAGTATCCGAGAACTTGCATTCGAATGCAACAGATTTCGATTACTCAATACTACTACTAGTGAGTGACAGTAACAGAGAACTTGCATTCGAATGCAAGAGATTTCGATTAGGGAATACTACTACTAGTGAGTGACAGTATACGAGAACTTGCGTTCAAATGCAAGAGATTTCGATTAAGGAATACTACTACTGGTGAGTGACAGTAACCGAGAACTTGCATTCGAATGCAAGAGATTTCGATTACTCAATACTACTCCTAGTGAGTGACACTAACCGAGAACTTGCATTCGAATGCAAGAGATTTGGATTACTCAATACTACTACTAGTGAGTGACAGTATCCGAGAACTTGCATTCGAATGCAAGAGATTTCGATTAGCGAATACTACTACTAGTGAGTGACAGTATCCGAGAACTTGCATTCGAATGCAAGAGATTTCAATTACTCAATACTACTACTAGTGAGTGACAGTATCCGAGAACTTGCATTCGAATGTAAGAGATTTCGATTACTCAATACTACCACTAGTGAGTGACAGTATCCGAGAACTTGCATTCGAATGCAAGAGATTTCGATTACTCAATACTACTACTAGTGAGTGATAGTATCCGAGAACCTGCATTCGAATGCAAGAGATTTCGATTACTCAATACTACTACTAGTGAGTGACAGTATCCGAGAACTTGCATTCGAATGCAAGAGATTTCGATTAGGGAATACCACTACTAGTGAGTGATAGTATCCGAGAACTTGCATTCGAATGCAAGAGATTTCGATTAGGGAATACTACTACTAGTGAGTGACAGTATCCGAGAAATTGCATTCGAATGCTAGAGATTTCGATTAGCGAATACTACTACTAGTGAGTGATAGTAACCGAGTACTTGCATTCGAATGCAAGAGATTTCGATTACTCAATACTACTACTAGTGAGTGACAGTATCCGAGTACTTGTATTCGAATGCAAGAGATTTCGATTACTCAATACTACTACTAGTGAGTGACAGTATCCGAGAACTTGCATTCGAATGCAAGAGATTTCGATTACTCAATACTACTACTAGTGAGTGATAGTATCCGAGATCTTGCATTCGAATGCAAGAGATTTCGATTAGGGAATACTACTACTACTGAGTGACAGTATCCGAGAACTTGAATTCGAATGCAAGAGATTTCGATTACTCAATACTACCCCTAGTGAGTGACAGTATCATAGAACTTGCATTCGAATGCAAGAGATTTCGATCAGTGAATACTACTACTAGTGAGTGACAGTATCCGAGAACTTGCATTCGAATGCAAGAGATATCGATTACTCAATACTACTATTAGTGAGTGACAGTATCATAGAACTTGCCTACGAATGCAAGAGATTTCGATTAGGGAATACTACTCCTAGTGAGTGACAGTAACCAAGAACTTGCCTTCGAATGCAAGAGATTTCGATTAGGGAATACTACTCCTAGTGAGTGACAGTAACCGAGAACTTGCCTTCGAATGCAAGACATTTCGATTAGGGAATACTACTACTAGTGAGTGACAGTATCCGAGAACTTGCATTCTAATGAAAGAGATTTCGATTAGCGAATACTACTACTAGTGAGTGATAGTATCCGAGAACTTGCATTCGAATGCAAGAGATTTCGATTACTCAATACTACTACTAGTGAGTGACAGTATCCGAGTACTTGCATTCGAATGCAAGAGATTTCGATTAGCGAATACTACTACTAGTGAGTGATAGTATCCGAGAACTTGCACTCGAATGCAAGAGATTTCGATTAGCGAATACTACTACTAGTGAGTGATAGTATCCGAGATCTTGCATTCGAATGCGAGAGATTTCGATTACTCAATACTACTACAAGTGAGTGTCAGTATCCGAGAACTTGCATTCGAATGCAAGAGATTTGGATTACTCAATACTACTACTAGTGAGTGACAGTATCCGAGAACTTGCATCCGAATGCAAGAGATTTCGATTACTCAATACTACTACTAGTGAGTGACAGTGACCGAGAACTTGCAGTCGAATGCAAGAGATTTCGATTACTCAATACTACTGCTAGTGAGTGACAGTATCCGAGAACTTGCATTCGAATGCAAGAGATTTCGATTAGCGAATACTACTACTAGTGAGTGACAGTATCCGAGAACTTGCATTCGAATGCAAGAGATTTCGATTACTCAATACTACTACTAGTGAGTGACAGTATCCGAGAACTTGCATTCGAATCCAAGAGATTTCGATTACTCAATACTACTACTAGTAAGTGACAGTAACCGAGAACTTGCATTCGAATGCAAGAGATTTCGATTACTCAATGCTACTACTAGTGAGTGACAGTAACCGAGAACTTGCAGTCGAATGCAAGAGATTTCGATCAGTGAATACTACTACTAGTGAGTGACAGTATCCGAGAACTTGCATTCGAATGCAAGAGATATCGATTACTCAATACTACTATTAGTGAATGACAGTATCATAGAACTTGCCTACGAATGCAAGAGATTTCGATTAGGGAATACTACTCCTAGTGAGTGACAGTAACCAAGAACTTGCCTTCGAATGCAAGAGATTTCGATTAGGGAATACTACTCCTAGTGAGTGACAGTAACCGAGAACTTGCCTTCGAATGCAAGACATTTCGATTAGGGAATACTACTACTAGTGAGTGACAGTATCCGAGAACTTGCATTCTAATGAAAGAGATTTCGATTAGCGAATACTACTACTAGTGAGTGATAGTATCCGAGAACTTGCATTCGAATGCAAGAGATTTCGATTACTCAATACTACTACTAGTGAGTGACAGTATCCGAGTACTTGCATTCGAATGCAAGAGATTTCGATTAGCGAATACTACTACTAGTGAGTGATAGTATCCGAGAACTTGCACTCGAATGCAAGAGATTTCGATTAGCGAATACTACTACTAGTGAGTGATAGTATCCGAGATCGTGCATTCGAATGCGAGAGATTTCGATTACTCAATACTACTACAAGTGAGTGTCAGTATCCGAGAACTTGCATTCGAATGCAAGAGATTTGGATTACTCAATACTACTACTAGTGAGTGACAGTATCCGAGAACTTGCATCCGAATGCAAGAGATTTCGATTACTCAATACTACTACTAGTGAGTGACAGTGACCGAGAACTTGCAGTCGAATGCAAGAGATTTCGATTACTCAATACTACTGCTAGTGAGTGACAGTATCCGAGAACTTGCATTCGAATGCAAGAGATTTCGATTAGCGAATACTACTACTAGTGAGTGACAGTATCCGAGAACTTGCATTCGAATGCAAGAGATTTCGATTACTCAATACTACTACTAGTGAGTGACAGTATCCGAGAACTTGCATTCGAATCCAAGAGATTTCGATTACTCAATACTACTACTAGTAAGTGACAGTAACCGAGAACTTGCATTCGAATGCAAGAGATTTCGATTACTCAATGCTACTACTAGTGAGTGACAGTAACCGAGAACTTGCAGTCGAATGCAAGAGATTTCGATTACTCAATACTACTACTAGTGAGTGACAGTATCCGAGAACTTGCATTCGAATGCAAGAGATTTCGATTACTCAATACTACTACTAGTGAGTGACAGTATCATAGAACTTGCATTCGAATGCAAGAGATTTCGATTACTCAATACTACTACTAGTGAGTGACAGTATCCGAGAACTTGCATTCGAATGCAACAGATTTCGATTACTCAATACTACTACTAGTGAGTGACAGTAACAGAGAACTTGCATTCGAATGCAAGAGATTTCGATTACTCAATACTACTACTAGTGAGTGACAGTATCCGAGAACTTGCATTCGAATGCAAGAGATTTCGATTAGGGAATACTACTACTAGTGAGTGACAGTATCAGAGAACTTGCATTCGAATGCAAGAGATTTCGATTACTCAATACTACTCCTAGTGAGTGACACTAACCGAGAACTTGCATTCGAATGCAAGAGATTTCGATTACTCAATACTACTACTAGTGAGTGACAGTATCCGAGAACTTGCATTCGAATGCAAGAGATTTCGATTAGCGAATACTACTACTAGTGAGTGACAGTATCCGAGAACTTGCATTCGAATGCAAGAGATTTCGATTACTCAATACTACTACTAGTGAGTGACAGTAACCGGGAACTTGCACTCGAATGCAAGAGACTTCGATTAGGGAATGCTACTACTAGTGAGTGATAGTATCCGAGAACTTGCACTCGAATGCAAGAGATTTCAATTAGCGAATACTACTACTAGTGAGTGACAGTATCCGAGAACTTGCATTCGAATGCAAGAGATTTCCATTACTCAATACTACTACTAGTGAGTGACAGTATCCGAGAACTTGCATTCGAATGCAAGAGATTTCGATTACTCAATACTACCACTAGTGAGTGACAGTATCCGAGAACTTGCATTCGAATGCAAGAGATTTCGATTACTATATACTACTACTAGTGAGTGATAGTATCCGAGAACTTGCATTCGAATGCAAGAGATTTCGATTACTCAATACTACTACTAGTGAGTGACAGTATCCGAGAACTTGCATTCGAATGCAAGAGATTTCGATTACTCAATACTACTACTAGTGAGTGACAGTATCCGAGTACTTGCATTCGATTGCAAGAGATTTCGATTACTCAATACTACTACTAGTGAGTGACAGTATCCCAGAACTTGCATTCGAATGCAAGAGATTTCGATTACTCAATACTACTACTAGTGAGTGACAGTATCCGAGTACTTGCATTCGAATGCAAGAGATTTCGATTAGCGAATACTACTACTAGTGAGTGATAGTATCCGAGAACTTGCACTCGAATGTAAGAGATTTCGATTAGCGAATACTACTGCTAGTGAGTGATAGTATCCGAGATCTTGCATTCGAATGCAAGAGATTTCGATTAGCGAATACTACTACTAGTGAGTGATAGTAACCGAGTACTTGCATTCGAATGCAAGAGATTTCGATTACTCAATACTACTACTAGTGAGTGACAGTATCCGAGTACTTGCATTCGATTGCAAGAGATTTCGATTACTCAATACTACTACTAGTGAGTGACAGTATCCAAGAACTTGCATTCGAATGCAAGAGATTTCGATTAGGGAATACTACTACTAGTGAGTGATAGTATCCGAGAACTTGCATTCGAATGCAAGAGATTTCGAGTAGGGAATACTACTACTAGTGAGTGACAGTATCCGAGAAATTGCATTCGAATGCAAGAGATTTCGATTAGCGAATACTACTACTAGTGAGTGATAGTAACCGAGTACTTGCATTCGAATGCAAGAGATTTCGATTACTCAATACTACTACTAGTGAGTGACAGTATCCGAGTACTTGCATTCGAATGCAAGAGATTTCGATTACTCAATACTACTACTAGTGAGTGACAGTATCCGAGAACTTGCATTCGAATGCAAGAGATTTCGATTACTCAATACTACTACTAGTGAGTGACAGTATCCGAGTACTTGAATTTGAATGCAAGAGATTTCGATTAGCGAATACTACTAATAGTGAGTGATAGTATCCGACAACTTGCACTCGAATGCAAGAGACTTCGATTAGGGAATGCTACTACTAGTGAGTGATAGTATCCGAGAACTTGCACTCGAATGCAAGAGATTTCAATTAGCGAATACTACTACTAGTGAGTGACAGTATCCGAGAACTTGCATTCGAATGCAAGAGATTTCCATTACTCAATACTACTACTAGTGAGTGACAGTATCCGAGAACTTGCATTCGAATGCAAGAGATTTCGATTACTCAATACTACCACTAGTGAGTGACAGTATCCGAGAACTTGCATTCGAATGCAAGAGATTTCGATTACTATATACTACTACTAGTGAGTGATAGTATCCGAGAACTTGCATTCGAATGCAAGAGATTTCGATTACTCAATACTACTACTAGTGAGTGACAGTATCCGAGAACTTGCATTCGAATGCAAGAGATTTCGATTACTCAATACTACTACTAGTGAGTGACAGTATCCGAGTACTTGCATTCGATTGCAAGAGATTTCGATTACTCAATACTACTACTAGTGAGTGACAGTATCCCAGAACTTGCATTCGAATGCAAGAGATTTCGATTACTCAATACTACTACTAGTGAGTGACAGTATCCGAGTACTTGCATTCGAATGCAAGAGATTTCGATTAGCGAATACTACTACTAGTGAGTGATAGTATCCGAGAACTTGCACTCGAATGTAAGAGATTTCGATTAGGGAATACTACTATTAGTGAGTGACAGTATCCGAGAAATTGCATTCGAATGCAAGAGATTTCGATTAGCGAATACTACTACTAGTGAGTGATAGTAACCGAGTACTTGCATTCGAATGCAAGAGATTTCGATTACTCAATACTACTACTAGTGAGTGATAGTATCCGAGAACTTGCACTCGAATGTAAGAGATTTCGATTAGCGAATACTACTACTAGTGAGTGATAGTATCCGAGAACTTGCACTCGAATGCAAGAGATTTCGATTACTCAATACTACTACTAGTGAGTGACAGTATCCGAGAACTTGCATTCGAATGCAAGAGATTTCGATTACTCAATACTACTACTAGTGAGTGATAGTGTCCGAGAACTTGCATTCGAATGCAAGAGATTTCGATTACTCAATACCTTTACTAGTGAGTGACAGTATCATAGAACTTGCAGTCGAATGCAAGAGATTTCGATTACTCAATACTACTAGTAGTGAGTGACAGTATCCGAGAACTTGCATTCGAGTGCAAGAGATTTCGATTAGGGAATACTACTACTAGTGAGTGACAGTATCCGAGAACTTGCATTCGAATGCAAGAGATTTCGATTACTCAATACTACTATTAGTGAGTGACAGTATCATAGAACTTGCCTACGAATGCAAGAGATTTCGATTAGGGAATACTACTCCTAGTGAGTGACAGTAACCGAGAACTTGCCTTCGAATGCAAGAGATTTCGATTAGGGAATACTACTCCTAGTGAGTGACAGTAACCAAGAACTTGCCTTCGAATGCAAGAGATTTCGATTAGCGAATACTACTACTAGTGAGTGATAGTATCCGAGAACTTGCACTCGAATGCAAGAGATTTCGATTAGCGAATACTACTACTAGTGAGTGATAGTATCCGAGATCTTGCATTCGAATGCGAGAGATTTCGATTACTCAATACTACTACAAGTGAGTGTCAGTATCCGAGAACTTGCATTCGAATGCAAGAGATTTGGATTACTCAATACTACTACTAGTGAGTGACAGTATCCGAGAACTTGCATCCGAATGCAAGAGATTTCGATTACTCAATACTACTACTAGTGAGTGACAGTGACCGAGAACTTGCAGTCGAATGCAAGAGATTTCGATTACTCAATACTACTGCTAGTGAGTGACAGTATCCGAGAACTTGCATTCCAATGCAAGAGATTTCGATTACTCAATACTACTACTAGTGAGTGACAGTATCCGAGAACTTGCATTCGAATGCAAGAGATTTCGATTACTCAATACTACTACTAGTGAGTGACAGTAACCGAGAACTTGCAGTCGAATGCAAGAGATTTCGATTACTCAATACTACTACTAGTGAGTGACAGTATCCGAGAACTTGCATTCGAATGCAAGAGATTTCGATTACTCAATACTACTACTAGTGAGTGATAGTATCCGAGAACTTGCATTCGAATGCAAGAGATTTCGATTACTCAATACTACTACTAGTGAGTGACAGTATCATAGAACTTGCATTCGAATGCAAGAGATTTCGATTACTCAATACTACTACTAGTGAGTGACAGTATCCGAGAACTTGCATTCGAATGCAACAGATTTCGATTACTCAATACTACTACTAGTGAGTGACAGTAACAGAGAACTTGCATTCGAATGCAAGAGATTTCGATTACTCAATACTACTACTAGTGAGTGACAGTATCCGAGAACTTGCATTCGAATGCAAGAGATTTCGATTAGGGAATACTACTACTAGTGAGTGACAGTATCCGAGAACTTGCATTCGAATGCAAGAGATTTCGATTACTCAATACTACTCCTAGTGAGTGACACTAACCGAGAACTTGCATTCGAATGCAAGAGATTTCGATTACTCAATACTACTACTAGTGAGTGACAGTATCCGAGAACTTGCATTCGAATGCAAGAGATTTCGATTAGCGAATACTACTACTAGTGAGTGACAGTATCCGAGAACTTGCATTCGAATGCAAGAGATTTCGATTAGGGAATACTACTATTAGTGAGTGACAGTATCCGAGAAATTGCATTCGAATGCAAGAGATTTCGATTAGCGAATACTACTACTAGTGAGTGATAGTAACCGAGTACTTGCATTCGAATGCAAGAGATTTCGATTACTCAATACTACTACTAGTGAGTGACAGTATCCGAGTACTTGCATTCGATTGCAAGAGATTTCGATTACTCAATACTACTACTAGTGAGTGACAGTATCCCAGAACTTGCATTCGAATGCAAGAGATTTCGATTACTCAATACTACTACTAGTGAGTGACAGTATCCGAGTACTTGCATTCGAATGCAAGAGATTTCGATTAGCGAATACTACTACTAGTGAGTGATAGTATCCGAGAACTTGCACTCGAATGTAAGAGATTTCGATTAGCGAATACTACTACTAGTGAGTGATAGTATCCGAGATCTTGCATTCGAATGCAAGAGATTTCGATTACTCAATACTACTACTAGTGAGTGACAGTATCCGAGAACTTGCATTCGAATGCAAGAGATTTGGATTACTCAATACTACCACTAGTGAGTGGCAGTATCCGAGAACTTGCATTCGAATGCAAGAGATTTCGATTAGGGAATACTACTATTAGTGAGTGACAGTATCCGAGAAATTGCATTCGAATGCAAGAGATTTCGATTAGCGAATACTACTACTAGTGAGTGATAGTAACCGAGTACTTGCATTCGAATGCAAGAGATTTCGATTACTCAATACTACTACTAGTGAGTGACAGTATCCGAGTACTTGCATTCGATTGCAAGAGATTTCGATTACTCAATACTACTACTAGTGAGTGACAGTATCCCAGAACTTGCATTCGAATGCAAGAGATTTCGATTACTCAATACTACTACTAGTGAGTGACAGTATCCGAGTACTTGCATTCGAATGCAAGAGATTTCGATTAGCGAATACTACTACTAGTGAGTGATAGTATCCGAGAACTTGCACTCGAATGTAAGAGATTTCGATTAGCGAATACTACTACTAGTGAGTGATAGTATCCGAGATCTTGCATTCGAATGCAAGAGATTTCGATTACTCAATACTACTACTAGTGAGTGACAGTATCCGAGAACTTGCATTCGAATGCAAGAGATTTGGATTACTCAATACTACCACTAGTGAGTGACAGTATCCGTGAACTTGCATTCGAATGCAAGAGATTTCGATTACTCAATGCTACTACTAGTGAGTGACAGTAACCGAGAACTTGCTGTAGAATGCAAGAGATTTCGATTAGCGAATACTACTACTAGTGAGTGATAGTATCCGAGAACTTGCACTCGAATGCAAGAGATTTCGATTACTCAATACTACTACTAGTGAGTGATAGTATCCGAGAACTTGCATTCGAATGCAAGAGATTTCGATTAGCGAATACTACTACTAGTGAGTGATAGTATCCGAGAACTTGCACTCGAATGCAAGAGATTTCGATTACTCAATACTACTACTAGTGAGTGACAGTATCCGAGAACTTGCATTCGAATGCAAGAGATTTCGATTACTCAATACTACTACTAGTGAGTGATAGTGTCCGAGAACTTGCATTCGAATGCAAGAGATTTCGATTACTCAATACCTTTACTAGTGAGTGACAGTATCATAGAACTTGCATTCGAATGCAAGAGATTTCGATTACTCAATACTACTAGTAGTGAGTGACAGTATCCGAGAACTTGCATTCGAATGCAAGAGATTTCGATTAGGGAATACTACTACTAGTGAGTGACAGTATCCGAGAACTTGCATTCGAATGCAAGAGATTTCGATTACTCAATACTACTATTAGTGAGTAACAGTATCATAGAACTTGCCTACGAATGCAAGAGATTTCGATTAGGGAATACTACTCCTAGTGAGTGACAGTAACCGAGAACTTGCCTTCGAATGCAAGAGATTTCGATTAGGGAATACTACTCCTAGTGAGTGACAGTAACCAAGAACTTGCCTTCGAATGCAAGAGATTTCGATTAGCGAATACTACTACTTGTGAGTGATAGTATCCGAGAACTTGCACTCGAATGCAAGAGATTTCGATTAGCGAATACTACTACTAGTGAGTGATAGTATCCGAGATCTTGCATTCGAATGCGAGAGATTTCGATTACTCAATACTACTACAAGTGAGTGTCAGTATCCGAGAACTTGCATTCGAATGCAAGAGATTTGGATTACTCAATACTACTACTAGTGAGTGACAGTATCCGAGAACTTGCATCCGAATGCAAGAGATTTCGATTACTCAATACTACTACTAGTGAGTGACAGTGACCGAGAACTTGCAGTCGAATGCAAGAGATTTCGATTACTCAATACTACTGCTAGTGAGTGACAGTATCCGAGAACTTGCATTCCAATGCAAGAGATTTCGATTACTCAATACTACTACTAGTGAGTGACAGTATCCGAGAACTTGCATTCGAATGCAAGAGATTTCGATTAGCGAATACTACTACTAGTGAGTGATAGTATCCGAGAACTTGCACTCGAATGCAAGAGATTTCGATTACTCAATACTACTACTAGTGAGTGACAGTATCCGAGAACTTGCATTCGAATGCAAGAGATTTCGATTACTCAATACTACTACTAGTGAGTGATAGTGTCCGAGAACTTGCATTCGAATGCAAGAGATTTCGATTACTCAATACCTTTACTAGTGAGTGACAGTATCATAGAACTTGCATTCGAATGCAAGAGATTTCGATTACTCAATACTACTAGTAGTGAGTGACACTATCCGAGAACTTGCATTCGAATGCAAGAGATTTCGATTAGGGAATACTACTACTAGTAAGTGACAGTATCCGAGAACTTGCATTCGAATGCAAGAGATTTCGATTACTCAATACTACTATTAGTGAGTGACAGTATCATAGAACTTGCCTACGAATGCAAGAGATTTCGATTAGGGAATACTACTTCTAGTGAGTGACAGTAACCGAGAACTTGCCTTCGAATGCAAGAGATTTCGATTAGGGAATACTACTCCTAGTGAGTGACAGTAACCAAGAACTTGCCTTCGAATGCAAGAGATTTCGATTAGCGAATACTACTACTAGTGAGTGATAGTATCCGAGAACTTGCACTCGAATGCAAGAGATTTCGATTAGCGAATACTACTACTAGTGAGTGATAGTATCCGAGATCTTGCATTCGAATGCGAGAGATTTCGATTACTCAATACTACTACAAGTGAGTGTCAGTATCCGAGAACTTGCATTCGAATGCAAGAGATTTGGATTACTCAATACTACTACTAGTGAGTGACAGTATCCGAGAACTTGCATCCGAATGCAAGAGATTTCGATTACTCAATACTACTACTAGTGAGTGACAGTGACCGAGAACTTGCAGTCGAATGCAAGAGATTTCGATTACTCAATACTACTGCTAGTGAGTGACAGTATCCGAGAACTTGCATTCCAATGCAAGAGATTTCGATTACTCAATACTACTACTAGTGAGTGACAGTATCCGAGAACTTGCATTCGAATGCAAGAGATTTCGATTACTCAATACTACTACTAGTGAGTGACAGTAACCGAGAACTTGCAGTCGAATGCAAGAGATTTCGATTACTCAATACTACTACTAGTGAGTGACAGTATCCGAGAACTTGCATTCGAATGCAAGAGATTTCGATTACTCAATACTACTACTAGTGAGTGATAGTATCCGAGAACTTGCATTCGAATGCAAGAGATTTCGATTACTCAATACTACTACTAGTGAGTGACAGTATCCGAGTACTTGCATTCGATTGCAAGAGATTTCGATTACTCAATACTACTACTAGTGAGTGACAGTATCCGAGAACTTGCATTCGAATGCAAGAGATTTCGATTAGCGAATACTACTACTAGTGAGTGACAGTATCCGAGAACTTGCATTCGAATGCAAGAGATTTCGATTAGGGAATACTACTATTAGTGAGTGACAGTATCCGAGAAATTGCATTCGAATGCAAGAGATTTCGATTAGCGAATACTACTACTAGTGAGTGATAGTAACCGAGTACTTGCATTCGAATGCAAGAGATTTCGATTACTCAATACTACTACTAGTGAGTGACAGTATCCGAGTACTTGCATTCGATTGCAAGAGATTTCGATTACTCAATACTACTACTAGTGAGTGACAGTATCCCAGAACTTGCATTCGAATGCAAGAGATTTCGATTACTCAATACTACTACTAGTGAGTGACAGTATCCGAGTACTTGCATTCGAATGCAAGAGATTTCGATTAGCGAATACTACTACTAGTGAGTGATAGTATCCGAGAACTTGCACTCGAATGTAAGAGATTTCGATTAGCGAATACTACTACTAGTGAGTGATAGTATCCGAGATCTTGCATTCGAATGCAAGAGATTTCGATTACTCAATACTACTACTAGTGAGTGACAGTATCCGAGAACTTGCATTCGAATGCAAGAGATTTGGATTACTCAATACTACCACTAGTGAGTGACAGTATCCGAGAACTTGCATTCGAATGCAAGAGATTTCGATTAGGGAATACTACTATTAGTGAGTGACAGTATCCGAGAAATTGCATTCGAATGCAAGAGATTTCGATTAGCGAATACTACTACTAGTGAGTGATAGTAACAGTGTACTTGCATTCGAATGCAAGAGATTTCGATTACTCAATACTACTACTAGTGAGTGACAGTATCCGAGTACTTGCATTCGATTGCAAGAGATTTCGATTACTCAATACTACTACTAGTGAGTGACAGTATCCCAGAACTTGCATTCGAATGCAAGAGATTTCGATTACTCAATACTACTACTAGTGAGTGACAGTATCCGAGTACTTGCATTCGAATGCAAGAGATTTCGATTAGCGAATACTACTACTAGTGAGTGATAGTATCCGAGAACTTGCACTCGAATGTAAGAGATTTCGATTAGCGAATACTACTACTAGTGAGTGATAGTATCCGAGATCTTGCATTCGAATGCAAGAGATTTCGATTACTCAATACTACTACTAGTGAGTGACAGTATCCGAGAACTTGCATTCGAATGCAAGAGATTTGGATTACTCAATACTACCACTAGTGAGTGACAGTATCCGAGAACTTGCATTCGAATGCAAGAGATTTCGATTACTCAATGCTACTACTAGTGAGTGACAGTAACCGAGAACTTGCTGTAGAATGCAAGAGATTTCGATTAGCGAATACTACTACTAGTGAGTGATAGTATCCGAGAACTTGCACTCGAATGCAAGAGATTTCGATTACTCAATACTACTACTAGTGAGTGATAGTATCCGAGAACTTGCATTCGAATGCAAGAGATTTCGATTAGCGAATACTACTACTAGTGAGTGATAGTATCCGAGAACTTGCACTCGAATGCAAGAGATTTCGATTACTCAATACTACTACTAGTGAGTGACAGTATCCGAGAACTTGCATTCGAATGCAAGAGATTTCGATTACTCAATACTACTACTAGTGAGTGATAGTGTCCGAGAACTTGCATTCGAATGCAAGAGATTTCGATTACTCAATACCTTTACTAGTGAGTGACAGTATCATAGAACTTGCATTCGAATGCAAGAGATTTCGATTACTCAATACTACTAGTAGTGAGTGACAGTATCCGAGAACTTGCATTCGAATGCAAGAGATTTCGATTAGGGAATACTACTACTAGTGAGTGACAGTATCCGAGAACTTGCATTCGAATGCAAGAGATTTCGATTACTCAATACTACTATTAGTGAGTGACAGTATCATAGAACTTGCCTACGAATGCAAGAGATTTCGATTAGGGAATACTACTCCTAGTGAGTGACAGTAACCGAGAACTTGCCTTCGAATGCAAGAGATTTCGATTAGGGAATACTACTCCTAGTGAGTGACAGTAACCAAGAACTTGCCTTCGAATGCAAGAGATTTCGATTAGCGAATACTACTACTAGTGAGTGATAGTATCCGAGAACTTGCACTCGAATGCAAGAGATTTCGATTAGCGAATACTACTACTAGTGAGTGATAGTATCCGAGATCTTGCATTCGAATGCGAGAGATTTCGATTACTCAATACTACTACAAGTGAGTGTCAGTATCCGAGAACTTGCATTCGAATGCAAGAGATTTGGATTACTCAATACTACTACTAGTGAGTGACAGTATCCGAGAACTTGCATCCGAATGCAAGAGATTTCGATTACTCAATACTACTACTAGTGAGTGACAGTGACCGAGAACTTGCAGTCGAATGCAAGAGATTTCGATTACTCAATACTACTGCTAGTGAGTGACAGTATCCGAGAACTTGCATTCCAATGCAAGAGATTTCGATTACTCAATACTAGTACTAGTGAGTGACAGTATCCGAGAACTTGCATTCGAATGCAAGAGATTTCGATTAGCGAATACTACTACTAGTGAGTGATAGTATCCGAGAACTTGCACTCGAATGCAAGAGATTTCGATTACTCAATACTACTACTAGTGAGTGACAGTATCCGAGAACTTGCATTCGAATGCAAGAGATTTCGATTACTCAATACTACTACTAGTGAGTGATAGTATCCGAGAACTTGCACTCGAATGCAAGAGATTTCGATTACTCAATACTACTACTAGTGAGTGACAGTATCCGAGAACTTGCATTCGAATGCAAGAGATTTCGATTACTCAATACTACTACTAGTGAGTGATAGTGTCCGAGAACTTGCATTCGAATGCAAGAGATTTCGATTACTCAATACCTTTACTAGTGAGTGACAGTATCATAGAACTTGCATTCGAATGCAAGAGATTTCGATTACTCAATACTACTAGTAGTGAGTGACAGTATCCGAGAACTTGCATTCGAATGCAAGAGATTTCGATTAGGGAATACTACTACTAGTGAGTGACAGTATCCGAGAACTTGCATTCGAATGCAAGAGATTTCGATTACTCAATACTACTATTAGTGAGTGACAGTATCATAGAACTTGCCTACGAATGCAAGAGATTTCGATTAGGGAATACTACTCCTAGTGAGTGACAGTAACCGAGAACTTGCCTTCGAATGCAAGAGATTTCGATTAGGGAATACTACTCCTAGTGAGTGACAGTAACCAAGAACTTGCCTTCGAATGCAAGAGATTTCGATTAGCGAATACTACTACTAGTGAGTGATAGTATCCGAGAACTTGCACTCGAATGCAAGAGATTTCGATTAGCGAATACTACTACTAGTGAGTGATAGTATCCGAGATCTTGCATTCGAATGCGAGAGATTATCAATTACTCAATACTACTACAAGTGAGTGTCAGTATCCGAGAACTTGCATTCGAATGCAAGAGATTTGGATTACTCAATACTACTACTAGTGAGTGACAGTATCCGAGAACTTGCATCCGAATGCAAGAGATTTCGATTACTCAATACTACTACTAGTGAGTGACAGTGACCGAGAACTTGCAGTCGAATGCAAGAGATTTCGATTACTCAATACTACTGCTAGTGAGTGACAGTATCCGAGAACTTGCATTCCAATGCAAGAGATTTCGATTACTCAATACTACTACTAGTGAGTGACAGTATCCGAGAACTTGCATTCGAATGCAAGAGATTTCGATTACTCAATACTACTACTAGTGAGTGACAGTAACCGAGAACTTGCAGTTGAATGCAAGAGATTTCGATTACTCAATACTACTACTAGTGAGTGACAGTATCCGAGAACTTGCATTCGAATGCAAGAGATTTCGATTACTCAATACTACTACTAGTGAGTGATAGTATCCGAGAACTTGCATTCGAATGCAAGAGATTTCGATTACTCAATACTACTACTAGTGAGTGACAGTATCATAGAACTTGCATTCGAATGCAAGAGATTTCGATTACTCAATACTACTACTAGTGAGTGACAGTATCCGAGAACTTGCATTCGAATGCAACAGATTTCGATTACTCAATACTACTACTAGTGAGTGACAGTAACAGAGAACTTGCATTCGAATGCAAGAGATTTCGATTACTCAATACTACTACTAGTGAGTGACAGTATCCGAGAACTTGCATTCGAATGCAACAGATTTCGATTAGGGAATACTACTACTAGTGAGTGACAGTATCCGAGAACTTGCATTCGAATGCAAGAGATTTCGATTACTCAATACTACTCCTAGTGAGTGACACTAACCGAGAACTTGCATTCGAATGCAAGAGATTTCGATTACTCAATACTACTACTAGTGAGTGACAGTATCCGAGAACTTGCATTCGAATGCAAGAGATTTCGATTAGCGAATACTACTACTAGTGAGTGACAGTATCCGAGAACTTGCATTCGAATGCAAGAGATTTCGATTAGGGAATACTACTATTAGTGAGTGACAGTATCCGAGAAATTGCATTCGAATGCAAGAGATTTCGATTAGCGAATACTACTACTAGTGAGTGATAGTAACCGAGTACTTGCATTCGAATGCAAGAGATTTCGATTACTCAATACTACTACTAGTGAGTGACAGTATCCGAGTACTTGCATTCGATTGCAAGAGATTTCGATTACTCAATACTACTACTAGTGAGTGACAGTATCCCAGAACTTGCATTCGAATGCAAGAGATTTCGATTACTCAATACTACTACTAGTGAGTGACAGTATCCGAGTACTTGCATTCGAATGCAAGAGATTTCGATTAGCGAATACTACTACTAGTGAGTGATAGTATCCGAGAACTTGCACTCGAATGTAAGAGATTTCGATTAGCGAATACTACTACTAGTGAGTGATAGTATCCGAGATCTTGCATTCGAATGCAAGAGATTTCGATTACTCAATACTACTACTAGTGAGTGACAGTATCCGAGAACTTGCATTCGAATGCAAGAGATTTGGATTACTCAATACTACCACTAGTGAGTGACAGTATCCGAGAACTTGCATTCGAATGCAAGAGATTTCGATTAGGGAATACTACTATTAGTGAGTGACAGTATCCGAGAAATTGCATTCGAATGCAAGAGATTTCGATTAGCGAATACTACTACTAGTGAGTGATAGTAACCGAGTACTTGCATTCGAATGCAAGAGATTTCGATTACTCAATACTACAACTAGTGAGTGACAGTATCCGAGTACTTGCATTCGATTGCAAGAGATTTCGATTACTCAATACTACTACTAGTGAGTGACAGTATCCCAGAACTTGCATTCGAATGCAAGAGATTTCGATTACTCAATACTACTACTAGTGAGTGACAGTATCCGAGTACTTGCATTCGAATGCAAGAGATTTCGATTAGCGAATACTACTACTAGTGAGTGATAGTATCCGAGAACTTGCACTCGAATGTAAGAGATTTCGAATAGCGAATACTACTACTAGTGAGTGATAGTATCCGAGATCTTGCATTCGAATGCAAGAGATTTCGATTACTCAATACTACTACTAGTGAGTGACAGTATCCGAGAACTTGCATTCGAATGCAAGAGATTTGGATTACTCAATACTACCACTAGTGAGTGACAGTATCCGAGAACTTGCATTCGAATGCAAGAGATTTCGATTACTCAATGCTACTACTAGTGAGTGACAGTAACCGAGAACTTGCTGTAGAATGCAAGAGATTTCGATTAGCGAATACTACTACTAGTGAGTGATAGTATCCGAGAACTTGCACTCGAATGCAAGAGATTTCGATTACTCAATACTACTACTAGTGAGTGATAGTATCCGAGAACTTGCATTCGAATGCAAGAGATTTCGATTAGCGAATACTACTACTAGTGAGTGATAGTATCCGAGAACTTGCACTCGAATGCAAGAGATTTCGATTACTCAATACTACTACTAGTGAGTGACAGTATCCGAGAACTTGCATTCGAATGCAAGAGATTTCGATTACTCAATACTACTACTAGTGAGTGATAGTGTCCGAGAACTTGCATTCGAATGCAAGAGATTTCGATTACTCAATACCTTTACTAGTGAGTGACAGTATCATAGAACTTGCATTCGAATGCAAGAGATTTCGATTACACAATACTACTAGAAGTGAGTGACAGTATCCGAGAACTTGCATTCGAATGCAAGAGATTTCGATTAGGGAATACTACTACTAGTGAGTGACAGTATCCGAGAACTTGCATTCGAATGCAAGAGATTTCGATTACTCAATACTACTATTAGTGAGTGACAGTATCATAGAACTTGCCTACGAATGCAAGAGATTTCGATTAGGGAATACTACTCCTAGTGAGTGACAGTAACCGAGAACTTGCCTTCGAATGCAAGAGATTTCGATTAGGGAATACTACTCCTAGTGAGTGACAGTAACCAAGAACTTGCCTTCGAATGCAAGAGATTTCGATTAGCGAATACTACTACTAGTGAGTGATAGTATCCGAGAACTTGCACTCGAATGCAAGAGATTTCGATTAGCGAATACTACTACTAGTGAGTGATAGTATCCGAGATCTTGCATTCGAATGCGAGAGATTTCGATTACTCAATACTACTACAAGTGAGTGTCAGTATCCGAGAACTTGCATTCGAATGCAAGAGATTTGGATTACTCAATACTACTAGTGAGTGACAGTATCCGAGAACTTGCATCCGAATGCAAGAGATTTCGATTACTCAATACTACTACTAGTGAGTGACAGTGACCGAGAACTTGCAGTCGAATGCAAGAGATTTCGATTACTCAATACTACTGCTAGTGAGTGACAGTATCCGAGAACTTGCATTCCAATGCAAGAGATTTCGATTACTCAATACTACTACTAGTGAGTGACAGTATCCGAGAACTTGCATTCGAATGCAAGAGATTTCGATTACTCAATACTACTACTAGTGAGTGACAGTAACCGAGAACTTGCAGTCGAATGCAAGAGATTTCGATTACTCAATACTACTACTAGTGAGTGACAGTATCCGAGAACTTGCATTCGAATGCAAGAGATTTCGATTACTCAATACTACTACTAGTGAGTGATAGTATCCGAGAACTTGCATTCGAATGCAAGAGATTTCGATTACTCAATACTACTACTAGTGAGTGACAGTATCATAGAACTTGCATTCGAATGCAAGAGATTTCGATTACTCAATACTACTACTAGTGAGTGACAGTATCCGAGAACTTGCATTCGAATGCAACAGATTTCGATTACTCAATACTACTACTAGTGAGTGACAGTATCCGAGAACTTGCATTCGAATGCAAGAGATTTCGATTAGGGAATACTACTACTAGTGAGTGACAGTATCCGAGAACTTGCATTCGAATGCAAGAGATTTCGATTACTCAATACTACTACTAGTGAGTGACAGTATCCGAGAACTTGCATTCGAATGCAAGAGATTTCGATTACTCAATACTACCACTAGTGAGTGACAGTATCCGAGAACTTGCATTCGAATGCAAGAGATTTCGATTACTATATACTACTACTAGTGAGTGATAGTATCCGAGAACTTGCATTCGAATGCAAGAGATTTCGATTACTCAATACTACTACTAGTGAGTGACAGTATCCGAGAACTTGCATTCGAATGCAAGAGATCTCGATTACTCAATACTACTACTAGTGAGTGACAGTATCCGAGTACTTGCATTCGATTGCAAGAGATTTCGATTACTCAATACTACTACTAGTGAGTGACAGTATCCCAGAACTTGCATTCGAATGCAAGAGATTTCGATTACTCAATACTACTACTAGTGAGTGACAGTATCCGAGTACTTGCATTCGAATGCAAGAGATTTCGATTAGCGAATACTACTACTAGTGAGTGATAGTATCCGAGAACTTGCACTCGAATGTAAGAGATTTCGATTAGCGAATACTACTACTAGTGAGTGATAGTATCCGAGATCTTGCATTCGAATGCAAGAGATTTCGATTAGCGAATACTACTACTAGTGAGTGATAGTAACCGAGTACTTGCATTCGAATGCAAGAGATTTCGATTACTCAATACTACTACTAGTGAGTGACAGTATCCGAGTACTTGCATTCGATTGCAAGAGATTTCGATTACTCAATACTACTACTAGTGAGTGACAGTATCCCAGAACTTGCATTCGAATGCAAGAGATTTCGATTACTCAATACTACTACTAGTGAGTGACAGTATCCGAGTACTTGCATTCGAATGCAAGAGATTTCGATTAGCGAATACTACTACTAGTGAGTGATAGTATCCGAGAACTTGCACTCGAATGTAAGAGATTTCGATTAGCGAATACTACTACTAGTGAGTGATAGTATCCGAGATCTTGCATTCGAATGCAAGAGATTTCGATTAGCGAATACTACTACTAGTGAGTGATAGTAACCGAGTACTTGCATTCGAATGCAAGAGATTTCGATTACTCAATACTACTACTTTTGAGTGACAGTATCCGAGTACTTGCATTCGATTGCAAGAGATTTCGATTACTCAATACTACTACTAGTGAGTGATAGTGTCCGAGAACTTGCATTCGAATGCAAGTGATTTCGATTACTCAATACCTTTACTAGTGAGTGACAGTATCATAGAACTTGCATTCGAATGCAAGAGATTTCGATTACTCAATACTACTAGTAGTGAGTGACAGTATCCGAGAACTTGCATTCGAATGCAAGAGATTTCGATTAGGGAATACTACTACTAGTGAGTGACAGTATCCGAGAACTTGCATTCGAATGCAAGAGATTTCGATTACTCAATACTACTATTAGTGAGTGACAGTATCATAGAACTTGCCTACGAATGCAAGAGATTTCGATTAGGGAATACTACTCCTAGTGAGTGACAGTAACCGAGAACTTGCCTTCGAATGCAAGAGATTTCGATTAGGGAATACTACTCCTAGTGAGTAACAGTAACCAAGAACTTGCCTTCGAATGCAAGAGATTTCGATTAGCGAATACTACTACTAGTGAGTGATAGTATCCGAGAACTTGCACTCGAATGCAAGAGATTTCGATTAGCGAATACTACTACTAGTGAGTGATAGTATCCGAGATCTTGCATTCGAATGCGAGAGATTTCGATTACTCAATACTACTACAAGTGAGTGTCAGTATCCGAGAACTTGCATTCGAATGCAAGAGATTTGGATTACTCAATACTACTAGTGAGTGACAGTATCCGAGAACTTGCATCCGAATGCAAGAGATTTCGATTACTCAATACTACTACTAGTGAGTGACAGTGACCGAGAACTTGCAGTCGAATGCAAGAGATTTCGATTACTCAATACTACTGCTAGTGAGTGACAGTATCCGAGAACTTGCATTCCAATGCAAGAGATTTCGATTACTCAATACTACTACTAGTGAGTGACAGTATCCGAGAACTTGCATTCGAATGCAAGAGATTTCGATTACTCAATACTACTACTAGTGAGTGACAGTAACCGAGAACTTGCAGTCGAATGCAAGAGATTTCGATTACTCAATACTACTACTAGTGAGTGACAGTATCCGAGAACTTGCATTCGAATGCAAGAGATTTCGATTACTCAATACTACTACTAGTGAGTGATAGTATCCGAGAACTTGCATTCGAATGCAAGAGATTTCGATTACTCAATACTACTACTAGTGAGTGACAGTATCATAGAACTTGCATTCGAATGCAAGAGATTTCGATTACTCAATACTACTACTAGTGAGTGACAGTATCCGAGAACTTGCATTCGAATGCAACAGATTTCGATTACTCAATACTACTACTAGTGAGTGACAGTAACAGAGAACTTGCATTCGAATGCAAGAGATTTCGATTACTCAATACTACTACTAGTGAGTGACAGTATCCGAGAACTTGCATTCGAATGCAAGAGATTTCGATTAGGGAATACTACTACTAGTGAGTGACAGTATCCGAGAACTTGCATTCGAATGCAAGAGATTTCGATTACTCAATACTACTCCTAGTGAGTGACACTAACCGAGAACTTGCATTCGAATGCAAGAGATTTCGATTACTCAATACTACTACTAGTGAGTGACAGTATCCGAGAACTTGCATTCGAATGCAAGAGATTTCGATTAGCGAATACTACTACTAGTGAGTGACAGTATCCGAGAACTTGCATTCGAATGCAAGAGATTTCGATTACTCAATACTACTACTAGTGAGTGACAGTAACCGGGAACTTGCACTCGAATGCAAGAGACTTCGATTAGGGAATGCTACTACTAGTGAGTGATAGTATGCGAGAACTTGCACTCGAATGCAAGAGATTTCAATTAGCGAATACTACTACTAGTGAGTGACAGTATCCGAGAACTTGCATTCGAATGCAAGAGATTTCCATTACTCAATACTACTACTAGTGAGTGACAGTATCCGAGAACTTGCATTCGAATGCAAGAGATTTCGATTACTCAATACTACCACTAGTGAGTGACAGTATCCGAGAACTTGCATTCGAATGCAAGAGATTTCGATTACTATATACTACTACTAGTGAGTGATAGTATCCGAGAGCTTGCATTCGAATGCAAGAGGTTTCGATTACTCAATACTACTACTAGTGAGTGACAGTATCCGAGAACTTGCATTCGAATGCAAGAGATTTCGATTAGGGAATACTACTACTAGTGAGTGATAGTATCCGAGAACTTGCATTCGAATGCAAGAGATTTCGATTAGGGAATACTACTATTAGTGAGTGACAGTATCCGAGAAATTGCATTCGAATGCAAGAGATTTCGATTAGCGAATACTACTACTAGTGAGTGATAGTAACCGAGTACTTGCATTCGAATGCAAGAGATTTCGATTACTCAATACTACTACTAGTGAGTGACAGTATCCGAGTACTTGCATTCGATTGCAAGAGATTTCGATTACTCAATACTACTACTAGTGAGTGACAGTATCCCAGAACTTGCATTCGAATGCAAGAGATTTCGATTACTCAATACTACTACTAGTGAGTGACAGTATCCGAGTACTTGCATTCGAATGCAAGAGATTTCGATTAGCGAATACTACTACTAGTGAGTGATAGTATCCGAGAACTTGCACTCGAATGTAAGAGATTTCGATTAGCGAATACTACTACTAGTGAGTGATAGTATCCGAGATCTTGCATTCGAATGCAAGAGATTTCGATTACTCAATACTACTACTAGTGAGTGACAGTATCCGAGAACTTGCATTCGAATGCAAGAGATTTGGATTACTCAATACTACCACTAGTGAGTGACAGTATCCGAGAACTTGCATTCGAATGCAAGAGATTTCGATTACTCAATGCTACTACTAGTGAGTGACAGTAACCGAGAACTTGCTGTAGAATGCAAGAGATTTCGATTAGCGAATACTACTACTAGTGAGTGATAGTAACCGAGTACTTGCATTCGAATGCAAGAGATTTCGATTACTCAATACTACTACTAGTGAGTGACAGTATCCGAGTACTTGCATTCGATTGCAAGAGATTTCGATTACTCAATACTACTACTAGTGAGTGACAGTATCCCAGAACTTGCATTCGAATGCAAGAGATTTCGATTACTCAATACTACTACTAGTGAGTGACAGTATCCGAGTACTTGCATTCGAATGCAAGAGATTTCGATTAGCGAATACTACTACTAGTGAGTGATAGTATCCGAGAACTTGCACTCGAATGTAAGAGATTTCGAATAGCGAATACTACTACTAGTGAGTGATAGTATCCGAGATCTTGCATTCGAATGCAAGAGATTTCGATTACTCAATACTACTACTAGTGAGTGACAGTATCCGAGAACTTGCATTCGAATGCAAGAGATTTGGATTACTCAATACTACCACTAGTGAGTGACAGTATCCGAGAACTTGCATTCGAATGCAAGAGATTTCGATTACTCAATGCTACTACTAGTGAGTGACAGTAACCGAGAACTTGCTGTAGAATGCAAGAGATTTCGATTAGCGAATACTACTACTAGTGAGTGATAGTATCCGAGAACTTGCACTCGAATGCAAGAGATTTCGATTACTCAATACTACTACTAGTGAGTGATAGTATCCGAGAACTTGCATTCGAATGCAAGAGATTTCGATTAGCGAATACTACTACTAGTGAGTGATAGTATCCGAGAACTTGCACTCGAATGCAAGAGATTTCGATTACTCAATACTACTACTAGTGAGTGACAGTATCCGAGAACTTGCATTCGAATGCAAGAGATTTCGATTACTCAATACTACTACTAGTGAGTGATAGTGTCCGAGAACTTGCATTCGAATGCAAGAGATTTCGATTACTCAATACCTTTACTAGTGAGTGACAGTATCATAGAACTTGCATTCGAATGCAAGAGATTTCGATTACTCAATACTACTAGTAGTGAGTGACAGTATCCGAGAACTTGCATTCGAATGCAAGAGATTTCGATTAGGGAATACTACTACTAGTGAGTGACAGTATCCGAGAACTTGCATTCGAATGCAAGAGATTTCGATTACTCAATACTACTATTAGTGAGTGACAGTATCATAGAACTTGCCTACGAATGCAAGAGATTTCGATTAGGGAATACTACTCCTAGTGAGTGACAGTAACCGAGAACTTGCCTTCGAATGCAAGAGATTTCGATTAGGGAATACTACTCCTAGTGAGTGACAGTAACCAAGAACTTGCCTTCGAATGCAAGAGATTTCGATTAGCGAATACTACTACTAGTGAGTGATAGTATCCGAGAACTTGCACTCGAATGCAAGAGATTTCGATTAGCGAATACTACTACTAGTGAGTGATAGTATCCGAGATCTTGCATTCGAATGCGAGAGATTTCGATTACTCAATACTACTACAAGTGAGTGTCAGTATCCGAGAACTTGCATTCGAATGCAAGAGATTTGGATTACTCAATACTACTAGTGAGTGACAGTATCCGAGAACTTGCATCCGAATGCAAGAGATTTCGATTACTCAATACTACTACTAGTGAGTGACAGTGACCGAGAACTTGCAGTCGAATGCAAGAGATTTCGATTACTCAATACTACTGCTAGTGAGTGACAGTATCCGAGAACTTGCATTCCAATGCAAGAGATTTCGATTACTCAATACTACTACTAGTGAGTGACAGTATCCGAGAACTTGCATTCGAATGCAAGAGATTTCGATTACTCAATACTACTACTAGTGAGTGACAGTAACCGAGAACTTGCAGTCGAATGCAAGAGATTTCGATTACTCAATACTACTACTAGTGAGTGACAGTATCCGAGAACTTGCATTCGAATGCAAGAGATTTCGATTACTCAATACTACTACTAGTGAGTGATAGTATCCGAGAACTTGCATTCGAATGCAAGAGATTTCGATTACTCAATACTACTACTAGTGAGTGACAGTATCATAGAACTTGCATTCGAATGCAAGAGATTTCGATTACTCAATACTACTACTAGTGAGTGACAGTATCCGAGAACTTGCATTCGAATGCAACAGATTTCGATTACTCAATACTACTACTAGTGAGTGACAGTATCCGAGAACTTGCATTCGAATGCAAGAGATTTCGATTAGGGAATACTACTACTAGTGAGTGACAGTATCCGAGAACTTGCATTCGAATGCAAGAGATTTCGATTACTCAATACTACTACTAGTGAGTGACAGTATCCGAGAACTTGCATTCGAATGCAAGAGATTTCGATTACTCAATACTACCACTAGTGAGTGACAGTATCCGAGAACTTGCATTCGAATGCAAGAGATTTCGATTACTATATACTACTACTAGTGAGTGATAGTATCCGAGAACTTGCATTCGAATGCAAGAGATTTCGATTACTCAATACTACTACTAGTGAGTGACAGTATCCGAGAACTTGCATTCGAATGCAAGAGATTTCGATTACTCAATACTACTACTAGTGAGTGACAGTATCCGAGTACTTGCATTCGATTGCAAGAGATTTCGATTACTCAATACTACTACTAGTGAGTGACAGTATCCCAGAACTTCAATTCGAATGCAAGAGATTTCGATTACTCAATACTACTACTAGTGAGTGACAGTATCCGAGTACTTGCATTCGAATGCAAGAGATTTCGATTAGCGAATACTACTACTAGTGAGTGATAGTATCCGAGAACTTGCACTCGAATGTAAGAGATTTCGATTAGCGAATACTACTACTAGTGTGTGATAGTATCCGAGATCTTGCATTCGAATGCAAGAGATTTCGATTAGCGAATACTACTACTAGTGAGTGATAGTAACCGAGTACTTGCATTCGAATGCAAGAGATTTCGATTACTCAATACTACTACTAGTGAGTGACAGTATCCGAGTACTTGCATTCGATTGCAAGAGATTTCGATTACTCAATACTACTACTAGTGAGTGACAGTATCCCAGAACTTGCATTCGAATGCAAGAGATTTCGATTACTCAATACTACTACTAGTGAGTGACAGTATCCGAGTACTTGCATTCGAATGCAAGAGATTTCGATTAGCGAATACTACTACTAGTGAGTGATAGTAGCCGAGAACTTGCACTCGAATGTAAGAGATTTCGATTAGCGAATACTACTACTAGTGAGTGATAGTATCCGAGATCTTGCATTCGAATGCAAGAGATTTCGATTAGCGAATACTACTACTAGTGAGTGATAGTAACCGAGTACTTGCATTCGAATGCAAGAGATTTCGATTACTCAATACTACTACTTTTGAGTGACAGTATCCGAGTACTTGCATTCGATTGCAAGAGATTTCGATTACTCAATACTACTACTAGTGAGTGATAGTGTCCGAGAACTTGCATTCGAATGCAAGAGATTTCGATTACTCAATACCTTTACTAGTGAGTGACAGTATCATAGAACTTGCATTCGAATGCAAGAGATTTCGATTACTCAATACTACTAGTAGTGAGTGACAGTATCCGAGAACTTGCATTCGAATGCAAGAGATTTCGATTAGGGAATACTACTACTAGTGAGTGACAGTATCCGAGAACTTGCATTCGAATGCAAGAGATTTCGATTACTCAATACTACTATTAGTGAGTGACAGTATCATAGAACTTGCCTACGAATGCAAGAGATTTCGATTAGGGAATACTACTCCTAGTGAGTGACAGTAACCGAGAACTTGCCTTCGAATGCAAGAGATTTCGATTAGGGAATACTACTCCTAGTGAGTGACAGTAACCAAGAACTTGCCTTCGAATGCAAGAGATTTCGATTAGCGAATACTACTACTAGTGAGTGATAGTATCCGAGAACTTGCACTCGAATGCAAGAGATTTCGATTAGCGAATACTACTACTAGTGAGTGATAGTATCCGAGATCTTGCATTCGAATGCGAGAGATTTCGATTACTCAATACTACTACAAGTGAGTGTCAGTATCCGAGAACTTGCATTCGAATGCAAGAGATTTGGATTACTCAATACTACTACTAGTGAGTGACAGTATCCGAGAACTTGCATCCGAATGCAAGAGATTTCGATTACTCAATACTACTACTAGTGAGTGACAGTGACCGAGAACTTGCAGTCGAATGCAAGAGATTTCGATTACTCAATACTACTGCTAGTGAGTGACAGTATCCGAGAACTTGCATTCCAATGCAAGAGATTTCGATTACTCAATACTACTACTAGTGAGTGACAGTATCCGAGAACTTGCATTCGAATGCAAGAGATTTCGATTACTCAATACTACTACTAGTGAGTGACAGTAACCGAGAACTTGCAGTCGAATGCAAGAGATTTCGATTACTCAATACTACTACTAGTGAGTGACAGTATCCGAGAACTTGCATTCGAATGCAAGAGATTTCGATTACTCAATACTACTACTAGTGAGTGATAGTATCCGAGAACTTGCATTCGAATGCAAGAGATTTCGATTACTCAATACTACTACTAGTGAGTGACAGTATCATAGAACTTGCATTCGAATGCAAGAGATTTCGATTACTCAATACTACTACTAGTGAGTGACAGTATCCGAGAACTTGCATTCGAATGCAACAGATTTCGATTACTCAATACTACTACTAGTGAGTGACAGTAACAGAGAACTTGCATTCGAATGCAAGAGATTTCGATTACTCAATACTACTACTAGTGAGTGACAGTATCCGAGAACTTGCATTCGAATGCAAGAGATTTCGATTAGGGAATACTACTACTAGTGAGTGACAGTATCCGAGAACTTGCATTCGAATGCAAGAGATTTCGATTACTCAATACTACTCCTAGTGAGTGACACTAACCGAGAACTTGCATTCGAATGCAAGAGATTTCGATTACTCAATACTACTACTAGTGAGTGACAGTATCCGAGAACTTGCATTCGAATGCAAGAGATTTCGATTAGCGAATACTACTACTAGTGAGTGACAGTATCCGAGAACTTGCATTCGAATGCAAGAGATTTCGATTACTCAATACTACTACTAGTGAGTGACAGTAACCGGGAACTTGCACTCGAATGCAAGAGACTTCGATTAGGGAATGCTACTACTAGTGAGTGATAGTATGCGAAAACTTGCACTCGAATGCAAGAGATTTCAATTAGCGAATACTACTACTAGTGAGTGACAGTATCCGAGAACTTGCATTCGAATGCAAGAGATTTCCATTACTCAATACTACTACTAGTGAGTGACAGTATCCGAGAACTTGCATTCGAATGCAAGAGATTTCGATTACTCAATACTACCACTAGTGAGTGACAGTATCCGAGAACTTGCATTCGAATGCAAGAGATTTCGATTACTATATACTACTACTAGTGAGTGATAGTATCCGAGAACTTGCATTCGAATGCAAGAGATTTCGATTACTCAATACTACTACTAGTGAGTGACAGTATCCGAGAACTTGCATTCGAATGCAAGAGATTTCGATTAGGGAATACTACTACTAGTGAGTGATAGTATCCGAGAACTTGCATTCGAATGCAAGAGATTTCGATTAGGGAATACTACTATTAGTGAGTGACAGTATCCGAGAAATTGCATTCGAATGCAAGAGATTTCGATTAGCGAATACTACTACTAGTGAGTGATAGTAACCGAGTACTTGCATTCGAATGCAAGAGATTTCGATTACTCAATACTACTACTAGTGAGTGACAGTATCCGAGTACTTGCATTCGATTGCAAGAGATTTCGATTACTCAATACTACTACTAGTGAGTGACAGTATCCCAGAACTTGCATTCGAATGCAAGAGATTTCGATTACTCAATACTACTACTAGTGAGTGACAGTATCCGAGTACTTGCATTCGAATGCAAGAGATTTCGATTAGCGAATACTACTACTAGTGAGTGATAGTATCCGAGAACTTGCACTCGAATGTAAGAGATTTCGATTAGCGAATACTACTACTAGTGAGTGATAGTATCCGAGATCTTGCATTCGAATGCAAGAGATTTCGATTACTCAATACTACTACTAGTGAGTGACAGTATCCGAGAACTTGCATTCGAATGCAAGAGATTTGGATTACTCAATACTACCACTAGTGAGTGACAGTATCCGAGAACTTGCATTCGAATGCAAGAGATTTCGATTACTCAATGCTACTACTAGTGAGTGACAGTAACCGAGAACTTGCTGTAGAATGCAAGAGATTTCGATTAGCGAATACTACTACTAGTGAGTGATAGTATCCGAGAACTTGCACTCGAATGCAAGAGATTTCGATTACTCAATACTACTACTAGTGAGTGATAGTATCCGAGAACTTGCATTCGAATGCAAGAGATTTCGATTAGCGAATACTACTACTAGTGAGTGATAGTATCCGAGAACTTGCACTCGAATGCAAGAGATTTCGATTACTCAATACTACTACTAGTGAGTGACAGTATCCGAGAACTTGCATTCGAATGCAAGAGATTTCGATTACTCAATACTACTACTAGTGAGTGATAGTGTCCGAGAACTTGCATTCGAATGCAAGAGATTTCGATTACTCAATACCTTTACTAGTGAGTGACAGTATCATAGAACTTGCATTCGAATGCAAGAGATTTCGATTACTCAATACTACTAGTAGTGAGTGACAGTATCCGAGAACTTGCATTCGAATGCAAGAGATTTCGATTAGGGAATACTACTACTAGTGAGTGACAGTATCCGAGAACTTTCATTCGAATGCAAGAGATTTCGATTACTCAATACTACTATTAGTGAGTGACAGTATCATAGAACTTGCCTACGAATGCAAGAGATTTCGATTAGGGAATACTACTCCTAGTGAGTGACAGTAACCGAGAACTTGCCTTCGAATGCAAGAGATTTCGATTAGGGAATACTACTCCTAGTGAGTGACAGTAACCAAGAACTTGCCTTCGAATGCAAGAGATTTCGATTAGCGAATACTACTACTAGTGAGTGATAGTATCCGAGAACTTGCACTCGAATGCAAGAGATTTCGATTAGCGAATACTACTACTAGTGAGTGATAGTATCCGAGATCTTGCATTCGAATGCGAGAGATTTCGATTACTCAATACTACTACAAGTGAGTGTCAGTATCCGAGAACTTGCATTCGAATGCAAGAGATTTGGATTACTCAATACTACTACTAGTGAGTGACAGTATCCGAGAACTTGCATCCGAATGCAAGAGATTTCGATTACTCAATACTACTACTAGTGAGTGACAGTGACCGAGAACTTGCAGTCGAATGCAAGAGATTTCGATTACTCAATACTACTGCTAGTGAGTGACAGTATCCGAGAACTTGCATTCCAATGCAAGAGATTTCGATTACTCAATACTACTACTAGTGAGTGACAGTATCCGAGAACTTGCATTCGAATGCAAGAGATTTCGATTACTCAATACTACTACTAGTGAGTGACAGTAACCGAGAACTTGCAGTCGAATGCAAGAGATTTCGATTACTCAATACTACTACTAGTGAGTGACAGTATCCGAGAACTTGCATTCGAATGCAAGAGATTTCGATTACTCAATACTACTACTAGTGAGTGATAGTATCCGAGAACTTGCATTCGAATGCAAGAGATTTCGATTACTCAATACTACTACTAGTGAGTGACAGTATCATAGAACTTGCATTCGAATGCAAGAGATTTCGATTACTCAATACTACTACTAGTGAGTGACAGTATCCGAGAACTTGCATTCGAATGCAACAGATTTCGATTACTCAATACTACTACTAGTGAGTGACAGTAACAGAGAACTTGCATTCGAATGCAAGAGATTTCGATTACTCAATACTACTACTAGTGAGTGACAGTATCCGAGAACTTGCATTCGAATGCAAGAGATTTCGATTAGGGAATACTACTACTAGTGAGTGACAGTATCCGAGAACTTGCATTCGAATGCAAGAGATTTCGATTACTCAATACTACTCCTAGTGAGTGACACTAACCGAGAACTTGCATTCGAATGCAAGAGATTTCGATTACTCAATACTACTACTAGTGAGTGACAGTATCCGAGAACTTGCATTCGAATGCAAGAGATTTGGATTAGGGAATACTACTACTAGTGAGTGACAGTATCCGAGAACTTGCATTCGAATGCAAGAGATTTCGATTACTCAATACTACTACTAGTGAGTGACAGTAACCGGGAACTTGCACTCGAATGCAAGAGACTTCGATTAGGGAATGCTACTACTAGTGAGTGATAGTATCCGAGAACTTGCACTCGAATGCAAGAGATTTCAATTAGCGAATACTACTACTAGTGAGTGATAGTATCCGAGAACTTGCATTCGAATGCAAGAGATTTCGATTAGCGAATACTACTACTAGTGAGTGATAGTATCCGAGAACTTGCACTCGAATGCAAGAGATTTCGATTAGCGAATACTACTACTAGTGAGTGATAGTATACGAGAACTTGCACTCGAATGCAAGAGATTTCGATTAGCGAATACTACTACTAGTGAGTGATAGTAACCGAGAACTTGCATTCGAATGCAAGAGATTTCGATTAGGGAATACTACTACTAGTGAGTGACAGTAACCGAGAACTTGCATTCGAATGCACGAGATTTCGATTAGGGAATACTACTACTAGTGAGTGACAGTAACCGAGAACTTGCATTCGAATGCAAGAGATTTCGATTACTCAATACTACTACTAGTGAGTGACAGTATCCGAGAACTTGCATTCGAATGCAAGAGATTTCGATTACTCAATACTACTACTAGTGAGTGACAGTATCCGAGAACTTGCATTCGAATGCAAGAGATTTCGATTAGCGAATACTACTACTAGTGAGTGACAGTATCCGAGAACTTGCATTCGAATGCAAGAGATTTCCATTACTCAATACTACTACTAGTGAGTGACAGTATCCGAGATCTTGCATTCGAATGCAAGAGATTTCGATTACTCAATACTACCACTAGTGAGTGACAGAATCCGAGAACTTGCATTCGAATGCAAGAGATTTCGATTACTCAATACTACAACTAGTGAGTGATAGTATCCGACAACTTGCATTCGAATGCAAGAGATTTCGATTACTCAATACTACTACTAGTGAGTGACAGTATCCGAGAACTTGCACTCGAATGTAAGAGATTTCGATTAGGGAATACTACTACTAGTGAGTGATAGTATCCGAGATCTTGCATTCGAATGCAAGAGATTTCGATTAGGGAATACTACTACTACTGAGTGACAGTATCCGAGAACTTGCATTCGAATGCATGAGATTTCGATTACTCAATACTACTCCTAGTGAGTGACAGTATCATAGAACTTGCATTCGAATGCAAGAGATTTCGATCAGTGAATACTATTACTAGTGAGTGACAGTATCCGAGAACTTGCATTCGAATGCAAGAGATATCGATTACTCAATACTACTATTAGTGAGTGACAGTATCATAGAACTTGCCTACGAATGCAAGAGATTTCGATTAGGGAATACTACTCCTAGTGAGTGACAGTAACCGAGAACTTGCCTTCGAATGCAAGAGATTTCGATTAGGGAATACTACTCCTAGTGAGTGACAGTAACCGAGAACTTGCCTTCGAATGCAAGAGATTTCGATTAGGGAATACTACTACTAGTGAGTGACAGTATCCGAGAACTTGCATTCGAATGAAAGAGATTTCGATTAGCGAATACTACTACTAGTGAGTGATAGTAACCGAGTACTTGCAGTCGAATGCAAGAGATTTAGATTACTCAATACTACTACTAGTGAGTGACAGTGACCGAGAACTTGCAGTCGAATGCAAGAGATTTCGATTACTCAATACTACTACTAGTGAGTGACAGTATCCGAGAACTTGCATTCGAATGCAAGAGATTTCGATTACTCAATACTACTACTAGTGAGTGACAGTATCCGAGAACTTGCATTCGAATGCAAGAGATTTCGATTACTCAATACTACTACTAGTGAGTGACAGTAACCGAGAACTTGCAGTCGAATGCAAGAGATTTCGATTACTCAATACTACTACTAGTGAGTGACAGTATCCGAGATCTTGCATTCGAATGCAAGAGATTTCGATTACTCAATACTACTACTAGTGAGTGATAGTATCCGAGAACTTGCATTCGAATGCAAGAGATTTCGATTACTCAATACTACTACTAGTGAGTGACAGTAACCGAGAACTTGCAGTCGAATGCAAGAGATTTCGATTACTCAATACTACTACTAGTGAGTGACAGTATCCGAGAACTTGCATTCGAATGCAACAGATTTCGATTACTCAATACTACTACTAGTGAGTGACAGTATCCGAGAACTTGCATTCGAATGCAAGAGATTTCGATTAGGGAATACTACTACTAGTGAGTGACAGTATCCGAGAACTTGCATTCGAATGCAAGAGATTTCGATTACTCAATACTACTCCTAGTGAGTGACACTAACCGAGAACTTGCATTCGAATGCAAGAGATTTCGATTACTCAATACTACTACTAGTGAGTGACAGTATCCGAGAACTTGCATTCGAATGCAAGAGATTTCGATTAGCGAATACTACTACTAGTGAGTGACAGTATCCGAGAACTTGCATTCGAATGCAAGAGATTTCGATTAGGCAATACTACTACTAGTGAGTGACAGTATCCGAGAACTTGCATTCGAATGCAAGAGATTTCGATTACTCAATACTACTACTAGTGAGTGACAGTAACCGGGAACTTGCACTCGAATGCAAGAGACTTCGATTAGGGAATGCTACTACTAGTGAGTGATAGTATCCGAGAACTTGCACTCGAATGCAAGAGATATCGATTAGCGAATACTACTACTAGTGAGTGATAGTATCCGAGAACTTGCATTCGAATGCAAGAGATTTCGATTAGCGAATACTACTACCAGTGAGTGATAGTACCCGAGAACTTGCACTCGAATGCAAGAGATTTCGATTAGCGAATACTACTACTAGTGAGTGATAGTATACGAGAACTTGCACTCGAATGCAAGAGATTTCGATTAGCGAATACTACTACTAGTGAGTATTAGTAACCGAGAACTTGCATTCGAATGCAAGAGATTTCGATCAGGGAATACTACTACTAGTGAGTGACAGTAACCGAGAACTTGCATTCGAATGCACGAGATTTCGATTAGGGAATACTACTACTAGTGAGTGACAGTAACCGAGAACTTGCATTCGAATGCAAGAGATTTCGATTACTCAATACTACTAGTAGTGAGTGACAGTATCCGAGAACTTGCATTCGAATGCAAGAGATTTCGATTACTCAATACTACTACTAGTGAGTGACAGTATCCGAGAACTTGCATTCGAATGCAAGAGATTTCGATTAGCGAATACTACTACTAGTGAGTGACAGTATCCGAGAACTTGCATTCGAATGCAAGAGATTTCCATTACTCAATACTACTACTAGTCAGTGACAGTATCCGAGAACTTGCATTCGAATGCAAGAGATTTCGATCACTCAATACTACCACTAGTGAGTGACAGTATCCGAGAACTTGCATTCGAATGCAAGTGATTTTGATTACTCAATACTACTACTAGTGAGTGATAGTATCCGAGAACTTGCATTCGAATGCAAGAGATTTCGATTACTCAATACTACTACTAGTGAGTGACAGTATCCGAGAACTTGCATTCGAATGCAAGAGATTTCGATTAGGGAATACTACTACTAGTGAGTGATAGTATCCGACAACTTACACTCGAATGTAAGAGATTTCGATTAGCGAATACTACTACTAGTGAGTGATAGTATCCGAGATCTTGCATTCGAATGCAAGAGATTTCGATTACTCAATACTACTACTAGTGAGTGACAGTATCCGAGAACTTGCATTCGAATGCAAGAGATTTGGATTACTCAATACTACCACTAGTGAGTGACAGTATCCGAGAACTTGCATTCGAATGCAAGAGATTTCGATTACTCAATACTACTACTAGTGAGTGACAGTAACCGAGAACTTGCAGTCGAATGCAAGAGATTTCGATTACTCAATACTACTACTAGTGAGTGACAGTATCCGAGAACTTGCATTCGAATGCAAGAGATTTCGATTACTCAATACTACTACTAGTGAGTGACAGTATCCGAGAACTTGCATTCGAATGCAAGAGATTTCGATTACTCAATGCTACTACTAGTGAGTGACAGTAACCGAGAACTTGCTGTAGAATGCAAGAGATTTCGATTACTCAATACTACTACTAGTGAGTGACAGTATCCGAGAACTTGCATTCGAATGCAAGAGATTTCGATTACTCAATACTACTACTAGTGAGTGATAGTGTCCGAGAACTTGCATTCGAATGCAAGAGATTTCGATTACTCAATACTACTACTAGTGAGTGACAGTATCATAGAACTTGCATTCGAATGCAAGAGATTTCGATTACTCAATACTACTACTAGTGAGTGACAATATCCGAGAACTTGCATTCGAATGCAACAGATTTCGATTACTCAATACTACTACTAGTGAGTGACAGTAACAGAGAACTTGCATTCGAATGCAAGAGATTTCGATTACTCAATACTACTACTAGTGAGTGACAGTATCTGAGAACTTGCATTCGAATGCAAGAGATTTCGATTAGGGAATACTACTACTAGTGAGTGACAGTATCCGAGAACTTGCATTCGAATGCAAGAGATTTCGATTAGTCAATACTACTCCTAGTGAGTGACAGTATCATAGAACTTGCATTCGAATGCAAGAGATTTCGATCAGTGAATACTACTACTAGTGAGTGACAGTATCCGAGAACTTGCATTCGAATAAAAGAGATATCGATTACTCAATACTACTATTAGTGAGTGAGTGTATCATAGAACTTGCCTACGAATGCAAGAGACTTCGATTAGGAAATACTACTCCTAGTGAGTGACAGTAACCGAGAACTTGCCTTCGAATGCAAGAGATTTCGATTAGGGAATACTACTCCTAGTGAGTGACAGTAACCAAGAACTTGCCTTCGAATGCAAGAGATTTCGATTAGGGAATACTACTACTAGTGAGTGACAGTATCCGAGAACTTGCATTCGAATGAAAGAGATTTCGATTAGCGAATACTACTACTGGTGAGTGATAGTAACCGAGTACTTGCATTCGAATGCAAGAGATTTCGATTACTCAATACTACTACTAGTGAGTGACAGTATCCGAGAACTTGCATTCGAATGCAAGAGATTTCGATTACTCAATACTACTACTAGTGAGTGACAGTATCCGAGTACTTGCATTCGAATGCAAGAGATTTCGATTAGCGAATACTACTACTAGTGAGTGATAGTATCCGAGAACTTGCACTCGAATGCAAGAGATTTCGATTAGCGAATACTACTACTAGTGAGTGATAGTATCCGAGATCTTGCATTCGAATGCAAGAGAGTTCGATTACTCAATACTACTACTAGTGAGTGTCAGTATCCGAGAACTTGCATTCGAATGCAAGAGATTTGGATTACTCAATACTACTACTAGTGAGTGACAGTATCCGAGAACTTGCATTCGAATGCAAGAGATTTCGATTACTCAATACTACTACTAGTGAGTGACAGTAACCGAGAACTTGCAGTCGAATGCAAGAGATTTCGATTACTCAATACTAGTACTAGTGAGTGACAGTATCCGAAAACTTGCATTCGAATGCAAGAGATTTCGATTACTCAATACTACTACTAGTGAGTGATAGTATCCGAGAACTTGCATTCGAATGCAAGAGATTTCGATTACTCAATACTACTACTAGTGAGTGACAGTATCATAGAACTTGCATTCGAATGCAAGAGATTTCGATTACTCAATACTACTACTAGTGAGTGACAGTATCCGAGAACTTGCATTCGAATGCAACAGATTTCGATCACTCAATACTACTTCTAGTGAGTGACAGTAACAGAGAACTTGCATTCGAATGCAAGAGATTTCGATTACTCAATAGTACTACTAGTGAGTGACAGTATCCGAGAACTTGCATTCGAATGCAAGAGATTTCAATCAGGGAATACTACTACTAGTGAGTGACAGTATCCGAGAACTTGCATTCGAATGCAAGAGATTTCGATTACTCAATACTACTCCTAGTGAGTGACACTAACCGAGAACTTGCATTCGAATGCAAGAGATTTCGATTACTCAATACTACTACTAGTCAGTGACAGTATCCGAGAACTTGCATTCGAATGCAAGAGATTTCGATTAGCGAATACTACTACTAGTGAGTGACAGTATCCGAGAACTTGCATTCGAATGCAAGAGATTTCGATTAGGCAATACTACTACTAGTGAGTGACAGTATCCGAGAACTTGCATTCGAATGCAAGAGATTTCGATTACTCAATACTACTACTAGTGAGTGACAGTAACCGGGAACTTGCACTCGAATGCAAGAGATTTCGATTAGGGAATGCTACTACTAGTGAGTGATAGTATCCGATAACTTGCACTCGAATGCAAGAGATTTCGATTAGCGAATACTACTATTAGTGAGTGATAGTATCCGAGAACTTGCACTTGAATGCAAGAGATTTCGATTACTCAATACTACTACTAGTGAGTGATAGTATCCGAGAACTTGCATTCGAATGCAAGAGATTTCGATTAGCGAATACTACTACTAGTGAGTGATAGTATCCGAGAACTTGCACTCGAATGCAAGAGATTTCGATTAGCGAATACTACTACTAGTGAGTGATAGTATACAAGAACTTGCACTCGAATGCAAGAGATTTCGAGTAGCGAATACTACTACTATAGAGTGATAGTAACCGAGAACTTGCATTCGAATGCAAGAGATTTCGATTAGGGAATACTACTACTAGTGAGTGACAGTAACCGAGAGCTTGCATTCGAATGCACGAGATTTCGATTAGGGAATACTACTACTAGTTAGTGACAGTAACCGAGAACTTGCATTCGAATGCAAGAGATTTCGATTACTCAATACTACTACTAGTGAGTGACAGTATCCGAGAACTTGCATTCGAATGCAAGAGATTTCGATTACTCAATACTACTACTAGTGAGTGACAATATCCGAGAACTTGCATTCGAATGCAAGAGATTTCGATTAGCGAATACTACTACTAGTGAGTGACAGTATCCGAGAACTTGCATTCGAATGCAAGAGATTTCCATTACTCAATACTACTACTAGTGAGTGACAGTATCCGAGAACTTGCATTCGAATGCAAGAGATTTCGATTACTCAATACTACCACTAGTGAGTGACAGTATCCGAGAACTTGCATTCGAATGCAAGAGATTTCGATTACTATATACTACTACTAGTGAGTGATAGTATCCGAGAACTTGCATTCGAATGCAAGAGATTTCGATTACTCAATACTACTACTAGTGAGTGACAGTATCCGAGAACTTGCATTCGAATGCAAGAGATTTCGATTAGGGAATACTACTACTAGTGAGTGATAGTATCCGAGAACTTGCATTCGAATGCAAGAGATTTCGATTAGGGAATACTACTATTAGTGAGTGACAGTATCCGAGAAATTGCATTCGAATGCAAGAGATTTCGATTAGCGAATACTACTACTAGTGAGTGATAGTAACCGAGTACTTGCATTCGAATGCAAGAGATTTCGATTACTCAATACTACTACTAGTGAGTGACAGTATCCGAGTACTTGCATTCGATTGCAAGAGATTTCGATTACTCAATACTACTACTAGTGAGTGACAGTATCCCAGAACTTGCATTCGAATGCAAGAGATTTCGATTACTCAATACTACTACTAGTGAGTGACAGTATCCGAGTACTTGCATTCGAATGCAAGAGATTTCGATTAGCGAATACTACTACTAGTGAGTGATAGTATCCGAGAACTTGCACTCGAATGTAAGAGATTTCGATTAGCGAATACTACTACTAGTGAGTGATAGTATCCGAGATCTTGCATTCGAATGCAAGAGATTTCGATTACTCAATACTACTACTAGTGAGTGACAGTATCCGAGAACTTGCATTCGAATGCAAGAGATTTGGATTACTCAATACTACCACTAGTGAGTGACAGTATCCGAGAACTTGCATTCGAATGCAAGAGATTTCGATTACTCAATGCTACTACTAGTGAGTGACAGTAACCGAGAACTTGCTGTAGAATGCAAGAGATTTCGATTAGCGAATACTACTACTAGTGAGTGATAGTATCCGAGAACTTGCACTCGAATGCAAGAGATTTCGATTACTCAATACTACTACTAGTGAGTGATAGTATCCGAGAACTTGCATTCGAATGCAAGAGATTTCGATTAGCGAATACTACTACTAGTGAGTGATAGTATCCGAGAACTTGCACTCGAATGCAAGAGATTTCGATTACTCAATACTACTACTAGTGAGTGACAGTATCCGAGAACTTGCATTCGAATGCAAGAGATTTCGATTACTCAATACTACTACTAGTGAGTGATAGTGTCCGAGAACTTGCATTCGAATGCAAGAGATTTCGATTACTCAATACCTTTACTAGTGAGTGACAGTATCATAGAACTTGCATTCGAATGCAAGAGATTTCGATTACTCAATACTACTAGTAGTGAGTGACAGTATCCGAGAACTTGCATTCGAATGCAAGAGATTTCGATTAGGGAATACTACTACTAGTGAGTGACAGTATCCGAGAACTTGCATTCGAATGCAAGAGATTTCGATTACTCAATACTAGTATTAGTGAGTGACAGTATCATAGAACTTGCCTACGAATGCAAGAGATTTCGATTAGGGAATACTACTCCTAGTGAGTGACAGTAACCGAGAACTTGCCTTCGAATGCAAGAGATTTCGATTAGGGAATACTACTCCTAGTGAGTGACAGTAACCAAGAACTTGCCTTCGAATGCAAGAGATTTCGATTAGGGAATACTACTACTAGTGAGTGACAGTATCCGAGAACTTGCATTCGAATGAAAGAGATTTCGATTAGCGAATACTACTACTAGTGAGTGATAGTAACCGAGTACTTGCATTCGAATGCAAGAGATTTCGATTACTCAATACTACTACTAGTGAGTGACAGTATCCGAGAACTTGCATTCGAATGCAAGAGATTTCGATTACTCAATACTACTACTAGTGAGTGACAGTATCCGAGTACTTGCATTCGAATGCAAGAGATTTCGATTAGCGAATACTACTACTAGTGAGTGATAGTATCCGAGAACTTGCACTCGAATGCAAGAGATTTCGATTAGCGAATACTACTACTAGTGAGTGATAGTATCCGAGATCTTGCATTCGAATGCAAGAGAGTTCGATTACTCAATACTACTACTAGTGAGTGTCAGTATCCGAGAACTTGCATTCGAATGCAAGAGATTTGGATTACTCAATACTACTACTAGTGAGTGACAGTATCCGAGAACTTGCATTCGAATGCAAGAGATTTCGATTACTCAATACTACTACTAGTGAGTGACAGTAACCGAGAACTTGCAGTCGAATGCAAGAGATTTCGATTACTCAATACTAGTACTAGTGAGTGACAGTATCCGAGAACTTGCATTCGAATGCAAGAGATTTCGATTACTCAATACTACTACTAGTGAGTGATAGTATCCGAGAACTTGCATTCGAATGCAAGAGATTTCGATTACTCAATACTACTACTAGTGAGTGACAGTATCATAGAACTTGCATTCGAATGCAAGAGATTTCGATTACTCAATACTACTACTAGTGAGTGACAGTATCCGAGAACTTGCATTCGAATGCAACAGATTTCGATCACTCAATACTACTACTAGTGAGTGACAGTAACAGAGAACTTGCATTCGAATGCAAGAGATTTCGATTACTCAATAGTACTACTAGTGAGTGACAGTATCCGAGAACTTGCATTCGAATGCAAGAGATTTCGATCAGGGAATACTACTACTAGTGAGTGACAGTATCCGAGAACTTGCATTCGAATGCAAGAGATTTCGATTACTCAATACTACTCCTAGTGAGTGACACTAACCGAGAACTTGCATTCGAATGCAAGAGATTTCGATTACTCAATACTACTACTAGTCAGTGACAGTATCCGAGAACTTGCATTCGAATGCAAGAGATTTCGATTAGCGAATACTACTACTAGTGAGTGACAGTATCCGAGAACTTGCATTCGAATGCAAGAGATTTCGATTAGGCAATACTACTACTAGTGAGTGACAGTATCCGAGAACTTGCATTCGAATGCAAGAGATTTCGATTACTCAATACTACTACTAGTGAGTGACAGTAACCGGGAACTTGCACTCGAATGCAAGAGATTTCGATTAGGGAATGCTACTACTAGTGAGTGATAGTATCCGATAACTTGCACTCGAATGCAAGAGATTTCGATTAGCGAATACTACTATTAGTGAGTGATAGTATCCGAGAACTTGCACTTGAATGCAAGAGATTTCGATTACTCAATACTACTACTAGTGAGTGATAGTATCCGAGAACTTGCATTCGAATGCAAGAGATTTCGATTAGCGAATACTACTACTAGTGAGTGATAGGATCCGAGAACTTGCACTCGAATGCAAGAGATTTCGATTAGCGAATACTACTACTAGTGAGTGATAGTATACAAGAACTTGCACTCGAATGCAAGAGATTTCGAGTAGCGAATACTACTACTATAAAGTGATAGTAACCGAGAACTTGCATTCGAATGCAAGAGATTTCGATTAGGGAATACTACTACTAGTGAGTGACAGTAACCGAGAACTTGCATTCGAATGCACGAGATTTCGATTAGGGAATACTACTACTAGTTAGTGACAGTAACCGAGAACTTGCATTCGAATGCAAGAGATTTCGATTACTCAATACTACTACTAGTGAGTGACAGTATCCGAGAACTTGCATTCGAATCCAAGAGATTTCGATTACTCAATACTACTACTAGTGAGTGACAGTATCCGAGAACTTGCATTCGAATGCAAGAGATTTCGATTAGCGAATACTACTACTAGTGAGTGACAGTATCCGAGAACTTGCATTCGAATGCAAGAGATTTCCATTACTCAATACTACTACTAGTGAGTGACAGTATCCGAGAACTTGCATTCGAATGCAAGAGATTTCGATTACTCAATACTACCACTAGTGAGTGACAGTATCCGAGAACTTGCATTCGAATGCAAGAGATTTCGATTACTATACACTACTACTAGTGAGTGATAGTATCCGAGAACTTGTATTCGAATGCAAGAGATTTCGATTACTCAATACTACTACTAGTGAGTGACAGTATCCGAGAACTTGCATTCGAATGCAAGAGATTTCGATTAGGCAATACTACTACTAGTGAGTGATAGTATCCGAGAACTTGCATTCGAATGCAAGAGATTTCGATTAGGGAATACTACTATTAGTGAGTGACAGTATCCGAGAAATTGCATTCGAATGCAAGAGATTTCGATTAGCGAATACTACTACTAGTGAGTGATAGTAACCGAGTACTTGCATTCGAATGCAAGAGATTTCGATTACTCAATACTACTACTAGTGAGTGACAGTATCCGAGTACTTGCATTCGATTGCAAGAGATTTCGATTACTCAATACTACTACTAGTGAGTGACAGTATCCCAGAACTTGCATTCGAATGCAAGAGATTTCGATTACTCAATACTACTACTAGTGAGTGACAGTATCCGAGTACTTGCATTCGAATGCAAGAGATTTCGTTTAGCGAATACTACTACTAGTGAGTGATAGTATCAGAGAACTTGCACTCGAATGTAAGAGATTTCGATTAGCGAATACTACTACTAGTGAGTGATAGTATCCGAGATCTTGCATTCGAATGCAAGAGATTTCGATTACTCAATACTACTACTAGTGAGTGACAGTATCCGAGAACTTGCATTCGAATGCAAGAGATTTGGATTACTCAATACTACCACTAGTGAGTGACAGTATCCGAGAACTTGCATTCGAATGCAAGAGATTTCGATTACTCAATACTACTACTAGTGAGTGACAGTAACCGAGAACTTGCAGTCGAATGCAAGAGATTTCGATTACTCAATACTACTACTAGTGAGTGACAGTATCCGAGAACTTGCATTCCAATGCAAGAGATTTCGATTACTCAATACTACTACTAGTGAGTGACAGTATCCGAGAACTTGCATTCGAATGCAAGAGATTTCGATTACTCAATGCTACTACTAGTGAGTGACAGTAACCGAGAACTTGCAGTCGAATGCAAGAGATTTCGATTACTCAATACTACTACTAGTGAGTGACAGTATCCGAGAACTTGCATTCGAATGCAAGAGATTTCGATTACTCAATACTACTACTAGTGAGTGATAGTGTCCGAGAACTTGCATTCGAATGCAAGAGATTTCGATTACTCAATACCTTTACTAGTGAGTGACAGTATCATAGAACTTGCATTCGAATGCAAGAGATTTCGATTACTCAATACTACTAGTAGTGAGTGACAGTATCCGAGAACTTGCATTCGAATGCAAGAGATTTCGATTAGGGAATACTACTACTAGTGAGTGACAGTATCCGAGAACTTGCATTCGAATGCAAGAGATTTCGATTACTCAATACTACTATTAGTGAGTGACAGTATCATAGAACTTGCCTACGAATGCAAGAGATTTCGATTAGGGAATACTACTCCTAGTGAGTGACAGTAACCGAGAGCTTGCCTTCGAATGCAAGAGATTTCGATTAGGGAATACTACTCCTAGTGAGTGACAGTAACCAAGAACTTGCCTTCGAATGCAAGAGATTTCGATTCAGGAATACTACTACTAGTGAGTGACAGTATCCGAGAACTTGCATTCGAATGAAAGAGATTTCAATTAGCGAATACTACTACTAGTGGGTGATAGTAACCGAGTACTTGCATTCGAATGCAAGAGATTTCGATTACTCAATACTACCACTAGTGAGTGACAGTATCCGAGAATGTGCATTCGAATGCAAGAGATTTCGATTACTCAATACTACTACTAGTGAGTGATAGTATCCGAGAACTTGCATTCGAATGCAAGAGATTTCGATTAGGGAATACTACTACTAGTGAGTGACAGTATCCGCGAACTTGCATTCGAATGCAAGAGATTTCGATTACTCAATACTACACCTAGTGAGTGACAGTATCATAGAACTTGCATTCGAATGCAAGAGATTTCGATCAGTGAATACTACTACTAGTGAGTGACAGTATCCGAGAACTTGCATTCGAATGCAAGAGATATCGATTACTCAATACTACTATTAGTGAGTGACACTATCATAGAACTTGCCTACGAATGCAAGAGATTTCGATTAGGGAATACTACTCCTAGTGAGTGACAGTAACCGAGAACTTGCCTTCGAATGCAAGAGATTTCGATTAGGGAATACTACTCCTAGTGAGTGACAGTAACCGAGAACTTGCCTTCGAATGCAAGAGATTTCGATTAGGGAATACTACTACTAGTGAGTGACAGTATCCGAGAACTTGCATTCGAATGAAAGAGATTTCGATTAGCCAATACTACTACTAGTGAGTGATAGTAACCGAGTACTTGTATTCGAATGCAAGAGATTTCGATTACTCAATACTACTACTAGTGAGTGACAGTATCCGAGAACTTGCATTCGAATGCAAGAGATTTCGATTACTCAATACTACTACTAGTGAGTGACAGTATCCGAGTACTTGCATTCGAATGCAAGAGATTTCGATTAGCGAATACTACTACTAGTGAGTGATAGTATCCGAGAACTTGCACTCGAATGCAAGAGATTTCGATTAGCGAATACTACTACTAGTGAGTGATAGTATCCGAGATCTTGCATTCGAATGCAAGAGATTTCGATTACTCAATACTACTACTAGTGAGTGTCAGTATCCGAGAACTTGCATTCGAATGCAAGAGATTTGGATTACTCAATACTACTACTAGTGAGTGACAGTATCCGAGAACTTGCATTCGAATGCAAGAGATTTCGATTACTCAATACTACTACTAGTGAGTGACAGTAACCGAGAACTTGCAGTCGAATGCAAGAGATTTCGATTACTCAATACTACTACTAGTGAGTGACAGTATCCGAGAACTTGCTTTCGAATGCAAGAGATTTGGATTACTCAATACTACTACTAGTGAGTGACAGTATCCGAGAACTTGCATTCGAATGCAAGAGATTTCGATTACTCAATACTACTACTAGTGAGTGACAGTAACCGAGAACTTGCAGTCGAATGCAAGAGATTTCGATTACTCAATACTACTACTAGTGAGTGACAGTATCCGAGAACTTGCATTCGAATGCAAGAGATTTCGATTACTCAATACTACTACTAGTGAGTGATAGTATCCGAGAACTTGCATTCGAATGCAAGAGATTTCAATTACTCAATACTACTACTAGTGAGTGACAGTATCATAGAACTTGCATTCGAATGCAAGAGATTTCGATTACTCAATACTACTACTAGTGAGTGACAGTATCCGAGAACTTGCATTCGAATGCAACAGATTTCGATTACTCAATACTACTACTAGTGAGTGACAGTTACAGAGAACTTGCATTCGAATGCAAGAGATTTCGATTACTCAATACTACTACTAGTGAGTGACAGTATCCGAGAACTTGCAATCGAATGCAAGAGATTTCGATTAGGGAATACTACTACTAGTGAGTGACAGTATCCGAGAACTTGCATTCGAATGCAAGAGATTTCGATTACTCAATACTACTCCTAGTGAGTGACACTAACCGAGAACTTGCATTCGAATGCAAGAGATTTGGATTACTCAATACTACCACTAGTGAGTGACAGTAACCGAGAACTTGCAGTCGAATGCAAGAGATTTCGATTACTCAATACTACTACTAGTGAGTGACTGTATCCGAGAACTTGCATTCCAATGCAAGAGATTTCGATTACTCAATACTACTACTAGTGAGTGACAGTATCCGAGAACTTGCATTCGAATGCAAGAGATTTCGATTACTCAATGCTACTACTAGTGAGTGACAGTAACCGAGAACTTGCAGTCGAATGCAAGAGATTTCGATTACTCAATACTACTACTAGTGAGTGACAGTATCCGAGAACTTGCATTCGAATGCAAGAGATTTCGATTACTCAATACTACTACTAGTGAGTGATAGTGTCCGAGAACTTGCATTCGAATGCAAGAGATTTCGATTAGCGAATACTACTACTAGTGAGTGACAGTATCATAGAACTTGCATTCGAATGCAAGAGATTTCGATTACTCAATACTACTACTAGTGAGTGACAGTATCCGAGAACTTGCATTCGAATGCAAGAGATTTCGATTAGGGAATACCACTACTAGTGAGTGACAGTATACGAGAACTTGCATTCGAATGCAAGAGATTTCGATTAGGGAATACTACTCCTAGTGAGTGACAGTAACCAAGAACTTGCCTTCGAATGCAAGAGATTTCGATTAGGGAATACTACTACTAGTGAGTGACAGTATCCGAGAACTTGCATTCGAATGAAAGAGATTTCGATTAGCGAATACTACTACTAGTGAGTGATAGTAACCGAGTACTTGCATTCGAATGCAAGAGATTTCGATTACTCAATACTACCACTAGTGAGTGACAGTATCCGAGAACTTGCATTCGAATGCAAGAGATTTCGATTACTCAATACTACTACTAGTGAGTGATAGTATCCGAGAACTTGCATTCGAATGCAAGAGATTTCGATTACTCAATACTACTACTAGTGAGTGACAGTATCCGAGAACTTGCATTCGAATGCAAGAGATTTCGATTAGGGAATACTACTACTAGTGAGTGATAGTATCCGAGAACTTGCATTCGAATGCAAGAGATTTCGATTAGGGAATACTACTACTAGTGAGTGACAGTATCCGAGAAATTGCATACGAATGCTAGAGATTTCGATTAGCGAATACTACTACTAGTGAGTGATAGTAACCGAGTACTTGCATTCGAATGCAAGAGATTTCGATTACTCAATACTACTACTAGTGAGTGACAGTATCCGAGTACTTGCATTCGAATGCAAGAGATTTCGATTAGCGAATACTACTACTAGTGAGTGACAGTATCCGAGAACTTGCATTCGAATGCAAGAGATTTCGATTACTCAATACTACTACTAGTGAGTGACAGTATCCGAGTACTTGCATTCGAATGCAAGAGATTTCGATTAGCGAATACTACTACTAGTGAGTGATAGTATCCGAGAACTTGCACTCGAATGTAAGAGATTTCGATTAGCGAATACTACTACTAGTGAGTGATAGTATCCGAGATCTTGCATTCGAATGCAAGAGATTTCGATTACTCAATACTGCTACTAGTGAGTGACAGTATCCGAGAACTTGCATTCGAATGCAAGAGATTTGGATTACTCAATACTACTACTAGTGAGTGACAGTATCCGAGAACTTGCATTCGAATGCAAGAGATTCCGATTACTCAATACTACTACTAGTGAGTGACAGTAACCGAGAACTTGCAGTCGAATGCAAGAGATTTCAATTACTCAATACTACTACTAGTGAGTGACAGTATCCGAGAACTTGCATTCGAATGCAAGAGATTTGGATTACTCAATACTACTACTAGTGAGTGACAGTATCCGAGAACTTGCATTCGAATGCAAGAGATTTCGATTACTCAATGCTACTACTAGTGAGTGACAGTAACCGAGAACTTGCAGTCGAATGCAAGAGATTTCGATTACTCAATACTACTACTAGTGAGTGACAGAATCAAAGAACTTGCATTCGAATGCAAGAGATTTCGATTACTCAATACTACTACTAGTGAGTGACAGTATCCGAGAACTTGCATTCGAATGCAACAGATTTCGATTACTCAATACTACTACTAGTGAGTGACAGTAACAGAGAGCTTGCATTCGAATGCAAGAGATTTCGATTACTCAATACTACTACTAGTGAGTGACAGTATCCGCGAACTTGCATTCGAATGCAAGAGATTTCGATTAGGGAATACTACTACTAGTGAGTGACAGTATCCGCGAACTTGCATTCGAATGCAAGAGATTTCGATTACTCAATACTACTCCTAGTGAGTGACAGTATCATAGAACTTGCATTCGAATGCAAGAGATTTCGATCAGTGAATACTACTACTAGTGAGTGACAGTATCCGAGAACTTGCATTCGAATGCAAGAGATATCGATTACTCAATACTACTATTAGTGAGTGACACTATCATAGAACTTGCCTACGAATGCAAGAGATTTCGATTAGGGAATACTACTCCTAGTGAGTGACAGTAACCGAGAACTTGCCTTCGAATGCAAGAGATTTCGATTAGGGAATACTACTCCTAGTGAGTGACAGTAACCGAGAACTTGCCTTCGAATGCAAGAGATTTCGATTAGGGAATACTACTACTAGTGAGTGACAGTATCCGAGAACTTGCATTCGAATGAAAGAGATTTCGATTAGCGAATACTACTACTAGTGAGTGATAGTAACCGAGTACTTGTATTCGAATGCAAGAGATTTCGATTACTCAATACTACTACTAGTGAGTGACAGTATCCGAGAACTTGCATTCGAATGCAAGAGATTTCGATTACTCAATACTACTACTAGTGAGTGACAGTATCTGAGTACTTGCATTCGAATGCAAGAGATTTCGATTAGCGAATACTACTACTAGTGAGTGATAGTATCCGAGAACTTGCACTCGAATGCAAGAGATTTCGATTAGCGAATACAACTACTAGTGAGTGATAGTATCCGAGATCTTGCATTCGAATGCAAGAGATTTCGATTACTCAATACTACTACTAGTGAGTGTCAGTATCCGAGAACTTGCATTCGAATGCAAGAGATTTGGATTACTCAATACTACTACTAGTGAGTGACAGTATCCGAGAACTTGCATTCGAATGCAAGAGATTTCGATTACTCAATACTACTACTAGTGAGTGACAGTAACCGAGAACTTGCAGTCGAATGCAAGAGATTTCGATTACTCAATACTACTACTAGTGAGTGACAGTATCCGAGAACTTATTTTCGAATGCAAGAGATTTGGATTACTCAATACTACTACTAGTGAGTGACAGTATCCGAGAACTTGCATTCGAATGCAAGAGATTTCGATTACTCAATACTACTACTAGTGAGTGACAGTAACCGAGAACTTGCAGTCGAATGCAAGAGATTTCGATTACTCAATACTACTACTAGTGAGTGACAGTATCCGAGAACTTGCATTCGAATGCAAGAGATTTCGATTACTCAATACTACTACTAGTGAGTGATAGTATCCGAGAACTTGCATTCGAATGCAAGAGATTTCAATTACTCAATACTACTACTAGTGAGTGACAGTATCATAGAACTTGCATTCGAATGCAAGAGATTTCGATTACTCAATACTACTACTAGTGAGTGACAGTATCCGAGAACTTGCATTCGAATGCAACAGATTTCGATTACTCAATACTACTACTAGTGAGTGACAGTAACAGAGAACTTGCATTCGAATGCAAGAGATTTCGATTACTCAATACTACTACTAGTGAGTGACAGTATCCGAGAACTTGCATTCGAATGCAAGAGATTTCGATTAGGGAATACTACTACTAGTGAGTGACAGTATCCGTGAACTTGCATTCGAATGCAAGAGATTTCGATTACTCAATACTACTCCTAGTGAGTGACACTAACCGAGAACTTGCATTCGAATGCAAGAGATTTCGATTACTCAATACTACTACTAGTGAGTATTAGTAACCGAGAACTTGCATTCGAATGCAAGAGATTTCGATTAGGGAATACTACTACTAGTAAGTGACAGTAACCGAGAACTTGCATTCGAATGCACGAGATTTCGATTAGGGAATACTACTACTAGTGAGTGACAGTATCCGAGAACTTGCATTCGAATGCAAGAGATTTCGATTACTCAATACTACTACTAGTGAGTGACAGTATCCGAGTACTTGCATTCGAATGCAAGAGATTTCGATTAGCGAATACTACTACTAGTGAGTGACAGTATCCGAGAACTTGCATTCGAATGCAAGAGATTTCGATTACTCAATACTACTACTAGTGAGTGACAGTATCCGAGAACTTGCATTCGAATGCAAGAGATTTCGATTAGCGAATACTACTACTAGTGGGTGACAGTATCCGAGAACTTGCATTCGAATGCAAGAGATTTCCGTTACTCAATACTACTACTGGTGAGTGACAGTATCCGAGAACTTGCATTCGAATGCAAGAGATTTGGATTACTCAATACTACCACTAGTGAGTGACAGTATCCGAGAGCTTGCATTCGAATGCAAGAGATTTCGATTAGGGAATACTACTACTAGTGAGTGATAGTATCCGAGAACTTGCATTCGAATGCAAGAGATTTCGATTAGGGAATACTACTACTAGTGAGTGACAGTATCCGAGAAATTGCATTCGAATGCAAGAGATTTCGATTAGCGAATACTACTACTAGTGAGTGATAGTAACCGAGTACTTGCATTCGAATGCAAGAGATTTCGATTACTCAATACTACTACTAGTGAGTGACAGTATCCGAGTACTTGCATTCGAATGCAAGAGATTTCGATTACTCAATACTACTACTAGTGAGTGACAGTATCCGAGAACTTGCATTCGAATGCAAGAGATTTCGATTACTCAATACTACTACTAGTGAGTGACAGTATCCGAGTACTTGCATTCGAATGCAAGAGATTTCGATTAGCGAATACTACTACTAGTGAGTGATAGTATCCGAGAACTTCCACTCGAATGTAAGAGATTTCGATTAGCGAATACTACTACTAGTGAGTGATAGTATCCGAGATCTTGCATTCGAATGCAAGAGATTTCGATTACTCAATACTACTACTAGTGAGTGACAGTATCCGAGAACTTGCATTCGAATGCAAGAGATTTGGATTACTCAATACTACCACTAGTGAGTGACAGTATCCGAGAGCTTGCATTCGAATGCAAGAGATTTCGATTACTCAATACTACTACTAGTGAGTGACAGTAACCGAGAACTTGCAGTCGAATGCAAGAGATTTCGATTACTCAATACTACTACTAGTGAGTCACAGTATCCGAGAACTTGAATTGGAATGCAAGAGATTTCGATTACTCAATACTACTACTAGTGAGTGACAGTATCCGAGAACTTGCATTCGAATGCAAGAGATTTCGATTACTCAATGCTACTACTAGTGAGTGACAGTAACCGAGAACTTGCAGTCGAATGCAAGAGATTTCGATTACTCAATACTACTACTAGTGAGTGACAGTATCCGAGAACTTGCATTCGAATGCAAGAGATTTCGATTACTCAATACTACTACTAGTGAGTGACAGTAACCGAGAACTTGCAGTCGAATGCAAGAGATTTCGATTACTCAATACTACTACTAGTGAGTGACAGTATCCGAGAACTTGCATTCGAATGCAAGAGATTTCGATTACTCAATACTACTACTAGTGAGTGACAGTATCCGAGAACTTGCCTTCGAATGCAAGAGATTTCGATTAGGGAATACTACTACTAGTGAGTGACAGTATCCGAGAACTTGCATTCGAATGAAAGAGATTTCGTTTAGCGAATACTACTACTAGTGAGTGATAGTAACCGAGTACTTGTATTCGAATGCAAGAGATTTCGATTACTCAATACTACTACTAGTGAGTGACAGTATCCGAGAACTTGCATTCGAATGCAAGAGATTTCGATTACTCAATACTACTACTAGTGAGTGACAGTATCTGAGTACTTGCATTCGAATGCAAGAGATTTCGATTAGCGAATACTACTACTAGTGAGTGATAGTATCCGAGAACTTGCACTCGAATGCAAGAGATTTCGATTAGCGAATACAACTACTAGTGAGTGATAGTATCCGAGATCTTGCATTCGAATGCAAGAGATTTCGATTACTCAATACTACTACTAGTGAGTGTCAGTATCCGAGAACTTGCATTCGAATGCAAGAGATTTGGATTACTCAATACTACTACTAGTGAGTGACAGTATCCGAGAACTTGCATTCGAATGCAAGAGATTTCGATTACTCAATACTACTACTAGTGAGTGACAGTAACCGAGAACTTGCAGTCGAATGCAAGAGATTTCGATTACTCAATACTACTACTAGTGAGTGACAGTATCCGAGAACTTATTTTCGAATGCAAGAGATTTGGATTACTCAATACTACTACTAGTGAGTGACAGTATCCGAGAACTTGCATTCGAATGCAAGAGATTTCGATTACTCAATACTACTACTAGTGAGTGACAGTAACCGAGAACTTGCAGTCGAATGCAAGAGATTTCGATTACTCAATACTACTACTAGTGAGTGACAGTATCCGAGAACTTGCATTCGAATGCAAGAGATTTCGATTACTCAATACTACTACTAGTGAGTGATAGTATCCGAGAACTTGCATTCGAATGCAAGAGATTTCAATTACTCAATACTACTACTAGTGAGTGACAGTATCATAGAACTTGCATTCGAATGCAAGAGATTTCGATTACTCAATACTACTACTAGTGAGTGACAGTATCCGAGAACTTGCATTCGAATGCAACAGATTTCGATTACTCAATACTACTACTAGTGAGTGACAGTAACAGAGAACTTGCATTCGAATGCAAGAGATTTCGATTACTCAATACTACTACTAGTGAGTGACAGTATCCGAGAACTTGCATTCGAATGCAAGAGATTTCGATTAGGGAATACTACTACTAGTGAGTGACAGTATCCGTGAACTTGCATTCGAATGCAAGAGATTTCGATTACTCAATACTACTCCTAGTGAGTGACACTAACCGAGAACTTGCATTCGAATGCAAGAGATTTCGATTACTCAATACTACTACTAGTGAGTATTAGTAACCGAGAACTTGCATTCGAATGCAAGAGATTTCGATTAGGGAATACTACTACTTGTAAGTGACAGTAACCGAGAACTTGCATTCGAATGCACGAGATTTCGATTAGGGAATACTACTACTAGTGAGTGACAGTATCCGAGAACTTGCATTCGAATGCAAGAGATTTCGATTACTCAATACTACTACTAGTGAGTGACAGTATCCGAGTACTTGCATTCGAATGCAAGAGATTTCGATTAGCGAATACTACTACTAGTGAGTGACAGTATCCGAGAACTTGCATTCGAATGCAAGAGATTTCGATTACTCAATACTACTACTAGTGAGTGACAGTATCCGAGAACTTGCATTCGAATGCAAGAGATTTCGATTAGCGAATACTACTACTAGTGGGTGACAGTATCCGAGAACTTGCATTCGAATGCAAGAGATTTCCGTTACTCAATACTACTACTGGTGAGTGACAGTATCCGAGAACTTGCATTCGAATGCAAGAGATTTGGATTACTCAATACTACCACTAGTGAGTGACAGTATCCGAGAGCTTGCATTCGAATGCAAGAGATTTCGATTAGGGAATACTACTACTAGTGAGTGATAGTATCCGAGAACTTGCATTCGAATGCAAGAGATTTCGATTAGGGAATACTACTACTAGTGAGTGACAGTATCCGAGAAATTGCATTCGAATGCAAGAGATTTCGATTAGCGAATACTACTACTAGTGAGTGATAGTAACCGAGTACTTGCATTCGAATGCAAGAGATTTCGATTACTCAATACTACTATTAGTGAGTGACAGTATCCGAGTACTTGCATTCGAATGCAAGAGATTTCGATTACTCAATACTACTACTAGTGAGTGACAGTATCCGAGAACTTGCATTCGAATGCAAGAGATTTGGATTACTCAATACTACCACTAGTGAGTGACAGTATCCGAGAGCTTGCATTCGAATGCAAGAGATTTCGATTACTCAATACTACTACTAGTGAGTGACAGTAACCGAGAACTTGCAGTCGAATGCAAGAGATTTCGATTACTCAATACTACTACTAGTGAGTCACAGTATCCGAGAACTTGAATTGGAATGCAAGAGATTTCGATTACTCAATACTACTACTAGTGAGTGACAGTATCCGAGAACTTGCATTCGAATGCAAGAGATTTCGATTACTCAATGCTACTACTAGTGAGTGACAGTAACCGAGAACTTGCAGTCGAATGCAAGAGATTTCGATTACTCAATACTACTACTAGTGAGTGACAGTATCCGAGAACTTGCATTCGAATGCAAGAGATTTCGATTACTCAATACTACTACTAGTGAGTGACAGTAACCGAGAACTTGCAGTCGAATGCAAGAGATTTCGATTACTCAATACTACTACTAGTGAGTGACAGTATCCGAGAACTTGCATTCGAATGCAAGAGATTTCGATTACTCAATACTACTACTAGTGAGTGACAGTATCCGAGAACTTGCATTCGAATGCAAGAGATTTCGATTAGCGAATACTACTACTAGTGAGTGACAGTATCCGAGAACTTGCATTCGAATGCAAGAGATTTCGATTAGGCAATACTACTACTAGTGAGTGATAGTATCCGAGAACTTGCACTCGAATGCAAGAGATTTCGATTACTCAATACTACTACTAGTGAGTGATAGTATCCGAGAACTTGCATTCGAATGCAAGAGATTTCGATTAGCGAATACTACTACTAGTGAGTGATAGTATCCGAGAACTTGCACTCGAATGCAAGAGATTTCGATTAGCGAATACTACTACTAGTGAGTGATAGTATACGAGAACTTGCACTCGAATGCAAGAGATTTCGACTAGCGAATACTACTACTAGTGAGTGATAGTAACCGAGAACTTGCATTCGAATGCAAGAGATTTCGATTAGGGAATACTACTACTAGTGAGTGACAGTAACCGAGAACTTGCATTCGAATGCACGAGATTTCGATTAGGGAATACTACTACTAGTGAGTGACAGTAACCGAGAACTTGCATTCGAATGCAAGAGATTTCGATTACTCAATACTACCACTAGTGAGTGACAGTATCCGAGAACTTGCATTCGAATGCAAGAGATTTCCATTACTCAATACTACTACTAGTGAGTGATAGTATCCGAGAACTTGCATTCGAATGCAAGAGATTTCGATTACTCAATACTACTACTAGTGACTGACAGTATCCGAGAACTTGAATTCGAATGCAAGAGATTTCGATTAGGGAATACTACTACTAGTGGGTGACAGTATCCGAGAAATTGCATTCGAATGCAAGAGATTTCGATTAGCGAATACTACTACTAGTGAGTGATAGTATCCGAGAACTTGCATTCGAATGCAAGAGATTTCGATTAGGGAATACTACTACTAGTGGGTGACAGTATCCGAGAAATTGCATTCGAATGCAAGAGATTTCGATTAGCGAATACTACTACTAGTGAGTGATAGTAACCGAGTACTTGCATTCGAATGCAAGAGATTTCGTATACTCAATACTACTACTAGTGAGTGACAGTATCCGAGTACTTGCATTCGAATGCAAGAGATTTCGATTACTCAATACTACTACTAGTGAGTGACAGTATCCGAGAACTTGCATTCGAATGCAAGAGATTTCGATTACTCAATACTACTACTAGTGAGTGACAGTATCCGAGTACTTGCATTCGAATGCAAGAGATTTCGATTAGCGAATTCTACTACTAGTGAGTGATAGTATCCGAGAACTTGCACTCGAATGTAAGAGATTTCGATTAGCGAATACTACTACTAGTGAGTGATAGTATCCGAGATCTTGCATTCGAATGCAAGAGATTTCGATTACTCAATACTACTACTAGTGAGTGACAGTATCCGAGAACTTGCATTCGAATGCAAGAGATTTGGATTACTCAATACTACCACTAGTGAGTGACAGTATCCGAGAACTTGCATTCGAATGCAAGAGATTTCGATTACTCAATACTACTAGTAGTGAGTGACAGTAACCGAGAACTTGCAGTCGAATGCAAGAGATTTCGATAACTCAATACTACTACTAGTGAGTGACAGTATCCGAGAACTTGCATTCGAATGCAAGAGATTTCGATTACTCAATACTACTACTAGTGAGTGACAGTATCCGAGAACTTGCCTTCGAATGCAAGAGATTTCGATTACTCAATGCTACTACTAGTGAGTGACAGTAACCGAGAACTTGCAGTCGAATGCAAGAGATTTCGATTACTCAGTACTACTACTAGTGAGTGACAGTATCCGAGAACTTGCATTCGAATGCAAGAGATTTCGATTACTCAATACTACTACTAGTGAGTGATAGTGTCCGAGAACTTGCATTCGAATGCAAGAGATTTCGATTACTCAATACTACTACTAGTGTGTGACAGTATCATAGAACTTGCATTCGAATGCAAGAGATTTCGATTACTCAATACTACTACTAGTGAGTGATAGTATCCGAGAACTTGCATTCGAATGCAAGAGATTTCGATTAGGGAATACTACTACTAGTGAGTGACAGTATCATAGAACTTGCATTCGAATGCAACAGATTTCGATCAGTGAATACTACTACTAGTGAGTGACAGTATCCGAGAACTTGCATTCGAATGCAAGAGATATCGATTACTCAATACTACTATTAGTGAGTGACAGTATCATAGAACTTGCCTACGAATGCAAGAGATTTCGAATAGGGAATACTACTCCTAGTGAGTGACAGTAACCGAGAACTTGCCTTCGAATGCAAGAGATTTCGATTAGGGAATACTACTCCTAGTGAGTGACAGTAACCAAGAACTTGCCTTCGAATGCAAGAGATTTCGATTAGGGAATACTAATACTAGTGAGTGACAGTATCCGAGAACTTGCATTCGAATGAAAGAGATTTCGATTAGCGAATACTACTACTAGTGAGTGATAGTAACCGAGTACTTGCATTCGAATGCAAGAGATTTCGATTACTCAATACTACTACTAGTGAGTGACAGTATCCGAGTACTTGCATTCGAATGCAAGAGATTTCGATTAGCGAATACTACTACTAGTGAGTGATAGTATCCGAGAACTTGCACTCGAATGCAAGAGATTTCGATTAGCGAATACTACTACTAGTGAGTGATAGTATACGAGAACTTGCACTCGAATGCAAGAGATTTCGACTAGCGAATACTACTACTAGTGAGTGATAGTAACCGAGAACTTGCATTCGAATGCAAGAGATTTCGATTAGGGAATACTACTACTAGTGAGTGACAGTAACCGAGAACTTGCATTCGAATGCACGAGATTTCGATTAGGGAATACTACTACTAGTGAGTGACAATAACCGAGAACTTGCATTCGAATGCAAGAGATTTCGATTACTCAATACTACCACTAGTGAGTGACAGTATCCGAGAACTTGCATTCGAATGCAAGAGATTTCCATTACTCAATACTACTACTAGTGAGTGATAGTATCCGAGAACTTGCATTCGAATGCAAGAGATTTCGATTACTCAATACTACTACTAGTGACTGACAGTATCCGAGAACTTGAATTCGAATGCAAGAGATTTCGATTAGGGAATACTACTACTAGTGGGTGACAGTATCCGAGAAATTGCATTCGAATGCAAGAGATTTCAATTAGGGAATACTACTACTAGTGGGTGACAGTATCCGAGAAACTGCATTCGAATGCAAGAGATTTCGATTAGCGAATACTACTACTAGTGAGTGATAGTAACCGAGTACTTGCATTCGAATGCAAGAGATTTCGTATACTCAATACTACTACTAGTGAGTGACAGTATCCGAGTACTTGCATTCGAATGCAAGAGATTTCGATTACTCAATACTACTACTAGTGAGTGACAGTATCCGAGAACTTGCATTCGAATGCAAGAGATTTCGATTACTCAATACTACTACTAGTGGGTGACAGTATCCGAGTACTTGCATTCGAATGCAAGAGATTTCGATTAGCGAATTCTACTACTAGTGAGTGATAGTATCCGAGAACTTGCACTCGAATGTAAGAGATTTCGATTAGCGAATACTACTACTAGTGAGTGATAGTATCCGAGATCTTGCATTCGAATGCAAGAGATTTCGATTACTCAATACTACTACTAGTGAGTGACAGTATCCGAGAACTTGCATTCGAATGCAAGAGATTTGGATTACTCAATACTACCACTAGTGAGTGACAGTATCCGAGAACTTGCATTCGAATGCAAGATATTTCGATTACTCAATACTAGTAGTAGTGAGTGACAGTAACCGAGAACTTGCAGTCGAATGCAAGAGATTTCGATAACTCAATACTACTACTAGTGAGTGACAGTATCCGAGAACTTGCATTCGAATGCAAGAGATTTCGATTACTCAATACTACTACTAGTGAGTGACAGTATCCGAGAACTTGCCTTCGAATGCAAGAGATTTCGATTACTCAATGCTACTACTAGTGAGTGACAGTAACCGAGAACTTGCAGTCGAATGCAAGAGATTTCGATTACTCAGTACTACTACTAGTGAGTGACAGTATCCGAGAACTTGCATTCGAATGCAAGAGATTTCGATTACTCAATACTACTACTAGTGAGTGATAGTGTCCGAGAACTTGCATTCGAATGCAAGAGATTTCGATTACTCAATACTACTACTAGTGAGTGACAGTATCATAGAACTTGCATTCGAATGCAAGAGATTTCGATTACTCAATACTACTACTAGTGAGTGACAGTATCCGAGAACTTGCATTCGAATGCAAGAGATTTCGATTAGGGAATACTACTACTAGTGAGTGACAGTATCCGAGAACTTGCATTCGAATGCAAGAGATTTCGATTACTCAATACTACTCCTAGTGAGTGACAGTATCATAGAACTTGCATTCGAATGCAAGAGATTTCGATCAGTGAATACTACTACTAGTGAGTGACAGTATCCGAGAACTTGCATTCGAATGCAAGAGATATCGATTACTCAATACTACTATTAGTGAGTGACAGTATCATAGAACTTGCCTACGAATGCAAGAGATTTCGAATAGGGAATACTACTCCTAGTGAGTGACAGTAACCGAGAACTTGCCTTCGAATGCAAGAGATTTCGATTAGGGAATACTACTCCTAGTGAGTGACAGTAACCAAGAACTTGCCTTCGAATGCAAGAGATTTCGATTAGGGAATACTAATACTAGTGAGTGACAGTATCCGAGAACTTGCATTCGAATGAAAGAGATTTCGATTAGCGAATACTACTACTAGTGAGTGATAGTAACCGAGTACTTGCATTCGAATGCAAGAGATTTCGATTACTCAATACTACTACTAGTGAGTGACAGTATCCGAGTACTTGCATTCGAATGCAAGAGATTTCGATTAGCGAATACTACTACTAGTGAGTGATAGTATCCGAGAACTTGCACTCGAATGCAAGAGATTTCGATTAGCGAATACTACTACTAGTGAGTGATAGTATACGAGAACTTGCACTCGAATGCAAGAGATTTTGACTAGCGAATACTACCACTAGTGAGTGATAGTAACCGAGAACTTGCATTCGAATGCAAGAGATTCCGATTAGGGAATACTACTACTAGTGAGTGACAGTAACCGAGAACTTGCATTCGAATGCACGAGATTTCGATTAGGGAATACTACTACTAGTGAGTGACAGTAACCGAGAATTTGCATTCGAATGCAAGAGATTTCGATTACTCAATACTACTACTAGTGAGTGACAGTATCCGAGAACTTGCATTCAAATGCAAGAGATTTCGATTACTCAATACTACTACTAGTGAGTGACAGTATCCGAGAACTTGCATTCGAATGCAAGAGATTTCGATTAGCGAATACTACTACTAGTGAGTGACAGTATCCGAGAACTTGCATTCGAATGCAAGAGATTTCCATTACTCAATACTACTACTAGTGAGTGACAGTATCCGAGAACTTGCATTCGAATGCAAGAGATTTCGATTACTCAATACTACCACTAGTGAGTGACAGTAACCGAGAACTTGCATTCGAATGCAAGAGATTTCGATTAGCGAATACTACTACTAGTGAGTGATAGTATCCGAGAACTTGCATTCGAATGCAAGAGATTTCAATTAGGGAATACTACTACTAGTGGGTGACAGTATCCGAGAAATTGCATTCGAATGCAAGAGATTTCGATTAGCGAATACTACTACTAGTGAGTGATAGTAACCGAGTACTTGCATTCGAATGCAAGAGATTTCGTATACTCAATACTACTACTAGTGAGTGACAGTATCCGAGTACTTGCATTCGAATGCAAGAGATTTCGATTACTCAATACTACTACTAGTGAGTGACAGTATCCGAGAACTTGCATTCGAATGCAAGAGATTTCGATTACTCAATACTACTACTAGTGAGTGACAGTATCCGAGTACTTGCATTCGAATGCAAGAGATTTCGATTAGCGAATTCTACTACTAGTGAGTGATAGTATCCGAGAACTTGCACTCGAATGTAAGAGATTTCGATTAGCGAATACTACTACTAGTGAGTGATAGTATCCGAGATCTTGCATTCGAATGCAAGAGATTTCGATTACTCAATACTACTACTAGTGAGTGACAGTATCCGAGAACTTGCATTCGAATGCAAGAGATTTGGATTACTCAATACTACCACTAGTGAGTGACAGTATCCGAGAACTTGCATTCGAATGCAAGAGATTTCGATTACTCAATACTAGTAGTAGTGAGTGACAGTAACCGAGAACTTGCAGTCGAATGCAAGAGATTTCGATAACTCAATACTACTACTAGTGAGTGACAGTATCCGAGAACTTGCATTCGAATGCAAGAGATTTCGATTACTCAATACTACTACTAGTGAGTGACAGTATCCGAGAACTTGCCTTCGAATGCAAGAGATTTCGATTACTCAATGCTACTACTAGTGAGTGACAGTAACCGAGAACTTGCAGTCGAATGCAAGAGATTTCGATTACTCAGTACTACTACTAGTGAGTGACAGTATCCGAGAACTTGCATTCGAATGCAAGAGATTTCGATTACTCAATACTACTACTAGTGAGTGATAGTGTCCGAGAACTTGCATTCGAATGCAAGAGATTTCGATTACTCAATACTACTACTAGTGAGTGACAGTATCATAGAACTTGCATTCGAATGCAAGAGATTTCGATTACTCAATACTACTACTAGTGAGTGACAGTATCCGAGAACTTGCATTCGAATGCAAGAGATTTCGATTAGGGAATACTACTACTAGTGAGTGACAGTATCCGAGAACTTGCATTCGAATGCAAGAGATTTCGATTACTCAATACTACTCCTAGTGAGTGACAGTATCATAGAACTTGCATTCGAATGCAAGAGATTTCGTTCAGTGAATACTACTACTAGTGAGTGACAGTATCCGAGAACTTGCATTCGAATGCAAGAGATATCGATTACTCAATACTACTATTAGTGAGTGACAGTATCATAGAACTTGCCTACGAATGCAAGAGATTTCGAATAGGGAATACTACTCCTAGTGAGTGACAGTAACCGAGAACTTGCCTTCGAATGCAAGAGATTTCGATTAGGGAATACTACTCCTAGTGAGTGACAGTTACCAAGAACTTGCCTTCGAATGCAAGAGATTTCGATTAGGGAATACTAATACTAGTGAGTGACAGTATCCGAGAACTTGCATTCGAATGAAAGAGATTTCGATTAGCGAATACTACTACTAGTGAGTGATAGTAACCGAGTACTTGCATTCGAATGCAAGAGATTTCGATTACTCAATACTACTACTAGTGAGTGACAGTATCCGAGTACTTGCATTCGAATGCAAGAGATTTCGATTAGCGAATACTACTACTAGTGAGTGATAGTATCCGAGAACTTGCACTCGAATGCAAGAGATTTCGATTAGCGAATACTACTACTAGTGAGTGATAGTATACGAGAACTTGCACTCGAATGCAAGAGATTTTGACTAGCGAATACTACCACTAGTGAGTGATAGTAACCGAGAACTTGCATTCGAATGCAAGAGATTTCGATTAGGGAATACTACTACTAGTGAGTGACAGTAACCGAGAACTTGCATTCGAATGCACGAGATTTCGATTAGGGAATACTACTACTAGTGAGTGACAGTAACCGAGAATTTGCATTCGAATGCAAGAGATTTCGATTACTCAATACTACTACTAGTGAGTGACAGTATCCGAGAACTTGCATTCGAATGCAAGAGATTTCGATTACTCAATACTACTACTAGTGAGTGACAGTATCCGAGAACTTGCATTCGAATGCAAGAGATTTCGATTAGCGAATACTACTACTAGTGAGTGACAGTATCCGAGAACTTGCATTCGAATGCAAGAGATTTCCATTACTCAATACTACTACTAGTGAGTGACAGTATCCGAGACCTTGCATTCGAATGCAAGAGATTTCGATTACTCAATACTACCACTAGTGAGTGACAGTAACCGAGAACTTGCATTCGAATGCAAGAGATTTCGATTACTCAATACTACTACTAGTGAGTGATAGTATCCGAGAACTTGCATTCGAATGCAAGAGATTTCGATTAGGGAATACTACTACTAGTGAGTGACAGTATCCGAGAACTTGCATTCGAATGCAAGAGATTTCGATTAGGGAATACTACTACTAGTGAGTGATAGTATCCGAGAACTTGCATTCGAATGCAAGAGATTTCGATTAGGGAATACTACTACTAGTGGGTGACAGTATCCGAGAAATTGCATTCGAATGCAAGAGATTTCGATTAGCGAATACTACTACTAGTGAGTGATAGTAACCGAGTACTTGCATTCGAATGCAAGAGATTTCGATTACTCAATACTACTACTAGTGAGTGACAGTATCCGAGAACTTGCATTCGAATGCAAGAGATTTCGATTACTCAATACTACTACTAGTGAGTGACAGTATCCGAGTACTTGCATTCGAATGCAAGAGATTTCGATTAGCGAATACTACTACTAGTGAGTGATAGTATCCGAGAACTTGCATTCGAATGCAAGAGATTTCGATTACTCAATACTACTACTAGTGAGTGACAGTATCCGAGAACTTGCATTCGAATGCAAGAGATTTGGATTACTCAATACTACCACTAGTGAGTGACAATATCCGAGAACTTGCATTCGAATGCAAGAGATTTCGATTACTCAATACTACTACTAGTGAGTGACAGTAACCGAGAACTTGCAGTCGAATGCAAGAGATTTCGATTACTCAATACTACTACTAGTGAGTGACAGTATCCGAGAACTTGCATTCGAATGCAAGAGATTTCGATTACTCAATACTACTACTAGTGAGTGACAGTATCCGAGAACTTGCATTCGAATGCAAGAGATTTCGATTACTCAATGCTACTACTAGTGAGTGACAGTAACCGAGAACTTGCAGTCGAATGCAAGAGATCTCGATTACTCAATACTACTACTAGTGAGTGACAGTATCCGAGAACTTGCATTCGAATGCAACAGATTTCGATTACTCAATAGTACTACTAGTGAGTGATAGTGTCCGAGAACTTGCATTCGAATGCAAGAGATTTCGATTACTCAATACTACTACTAGTGAGTGACAGTATCATAGAACTTGCATTCGAATGCAAGAGATTTCGATTACTCAATACTACCACTAGTGAGTGACAGTATCCGAGAACTTGCATTAGAATGCAACAGATTTCGATTACTCAATACTACTACTAGTGAGTGACAGTAACAGAGAACTTGCATTCGAATGCAAGAGATTTCGATTACTCAATACTACTACTAGTGAGTTATAGTATCCGAGAACTTGCATTCGAATGCAAGAGATTTCGATTACTCAATACTACTACTAGTGAGTGACAGTATCCGAGAACTTGCATTCGAATGCAAGAGATTTCGATTAGGGAATACTACTACTAGTGAGTGATAGTATCCGAGAACTTGCATTCGAATGCAAGAGATTTCGATTAGGGAATACTACTACTAGTGGGTGACAGTATCCGAGAAATTGGATTCGAATGCAAGAGATTTCGATTAGGGAATGCTACTACTAGTGAGTGATAGTATCCGAGAACTTGCAATCCAATGCAAGAGATTTCGATTACTCAATACTACTACTAGTGAGTGATAGTATCCGAGAACTTGCATTCGAATGCAAGAGATTTCGATTAGCGAATACTACTACTAGTGAGTGATAGTATCCGAGAACTTGCACTCGAATGCAAGAGATTTCGATTAGCGAATGCTACTACTAGTGAGTGATAGTATACGAGAACTTGCACTCGAATGCAAGAGATTTCGATTAGCGAATACTACTACTAGTGAGTGATAGTAACCGAGAACTTGCATTCGAATGTAAGAGATTTCGATTAGGGAATACTACTACTAGTGAGTGACAGTAACCGAGAACTTGCATTCGAATGCACGAGATTTCGATTAGGGAATACTACTACTAGTGAGTGACAGTAACCGAGAACTTGCATTCGAATGCAAGAGATTTCGATTAGCGAATACTACTACTAGTGAGTGACAGTATCCGAGAACTTGCATTCGAATGCAAGAGATTTCGATTACTCAATACTACTACTAGTGAGTGACAGTATCCGAGAACTTGCATTCGAATGCAAGAGATTTCGATTAGCGAATACTACTACTAGTGAGTGACAGTATCCGAGAACTTGCATTCGAATGCAAGAGATTTCCGTTACTCAATACTACTACTAGTGAGTGACAGTATCCGAGAACTTGCATTCGAATGCAAGAGATTTGGATTACTCAATACTACCACTAGTGAGTGACAGTATCCGAGAGCTTGTATTCGAATGCAAGAGATTTCGATTAGGGAATACTACTACTAGTGAGTGATAGTATCCGAGAACTTGCATTCGAATGCAAGAGATTTCGATTAGGGAATACTACTACTAGTGAGTGACAGTATCCGAGAAATTGCATTCGAATGCAAGAGATTTCGATTAGCGAATACTACTACTAGTGAGTGATAGTAACCGAGTACTTGCATTCGAATGCAAGAGATTTCGATTACTCAATACTACTATTAGTGAGTGACAGTATCCGAGTACTTGCATTCGAATGCAAGAGATTTCGATTACTCAATACTACTACTAGTGAGTGACAGTATCCGAGAACTTGCATTCGAATGCAAGAGATTTCGATTACTCAATACTACTACTAGTGAGTGACAGTATCCGAGTACTTGCATTCGAATGCAAGAGATTTCGATTAGCGAATACTACTACTAGTGAGTGATAGTATCCGAGAACTTCCACTCGAATGTAAGAGATTTCGATTAGCGAATACTACTACTAGTGAGTGATAGTATCCGAGATCTTGCATTCGAATGCAAGAGATTTCGATTACTCAAAACTACTACTAGTGAGTGACAGTATCCGAGAACTTGCATTCGAATGCAAGAGATTTGGATTACTCAATACTACCACTAGTGAGTGACAGTATCCGAGAGCTTGCATTCGAATGCAAGAGATTTCGATTACTCAATACTACTACTAGTGAGTGAGAGTAACCGAGAACTTGCAGTCGAATGCAAGAGATTTCGATTACTCAATACTACTACTAGTGAGTCACAGTATCCGAGAACTTGCATTCGAATGCAAGAGATTTCGATTACTCAATACTACTACTAGTGGGTGACAGTATCCGAGAACTTGCATTCGAATGCAAGAGATTTCGATTACTCAATGCTACTACTAGTGAGTGACAGTAACCGAGAACTTGCAGTCGAATGCAAGAGATTTCGATCACTCAATACTACTACTAGTGAGTGACAGTATCCGAGAACTTGCATTCGAATGCAAGAGATTTCGATTACTCAATACTACTACTAGTGAGTGACAGTAACCGAGAACTTGCAGTCGAATGCAAGAGATTTCGATTACTCAATACTACTACTAGTGAGTGACAGTATCCGAGAACTTGCATTCGAATGCAAGAGATTTCGATTACTCAATACTACTACTAGTGAGTGACAGTATCCGAGAACTTGCATTCGAATGCAAGAGATTTCGATTAGCGAATACTACTACTAGTGAGTGACAGTATCCGAGAACTTGCATTCGAATGCAAGAGATTTCGATTAGGCAATACTACTACTAGTGAGTGACAGTATCCGAGAACTTGCATTCGAATGCAAGAGATTTCGATTACTCAATACTACTACTAGTGAGTGACAGTAACCGGGAACTTGCACTCGAATGCAAGAGATTTCGATTAGGGAATGCTACTACTAGTGAGTGATAGTATCCGAGAACTTGCACTCGAATGCAAGAGATTTCGATTAGCGAATACTACTACTAGTGAGTGATAGTATCCGAGAACTTGCACTCGAATGCAAGAGATTTCGATTACTCAATACTACTACTAGTGAGTGATAGTATCCGAGAACTTGCATTCGAATGCAAGAGATTTCGATTAGCGAATACTACTACTAGTGAGTGATAGTATCCGAGAACTTGCACTCGAATGCAAGAGATTTCGATTAGCGAATACTACTACTAGTGAGTGATAGTATACGAGAACTTGCACTCGACTGCAAGAGATTTCGAGTAGCGAATACTACTACTAGTGAGTGATAGTAACCGAGAACTTGCATTCGAATGCAAGAGATTTCGATTAGGGAATACTACTACTAGTGAGTGACAGTAACCGAGAACTTGCATTCGAATGCACGAGATTTCGATTAGGGAATACTACTACTAGTGAGTGACAGTAACCGAGAACTTGCATTCGAATGCAAGAGATTTCGATTACTCAATACTACCACTAGTGAGTGACAGTATCCGAGAACTTGCATTCGAATGCAAGAGATTTCCATTACTCAATACTACTACTAGTGAGTGATAGTATCCGAGAACTTGCATTCGAATGCAAGAGATTTCGATTACTCAATACTACTACTAGTGACTGACAGTATCCGAGAACTTGCATTCGAATGCAAGAGATTTCGATTAGGGAATACTACTACTAGTGGGTGACAGTATCCGAGAAATTGCATTCGAATGCAAGAGATTTCGATTAGCGAATACTACTACTAGTGAGTGATAGTATCCGAGAACTTGCATTCGAATGCAAGAGATTTCGATTAGGGAATACTACTACTAGTGGGTGACAGTATCCGAGAAATTGCATTCGAATGCAAGAGATTTCGATTAGCGAATACTACTACTAGTGAGTGATAGTAACCGAGTACTTGCATTCGAATGCAAGAGATTTCGTATACTCAATACTACTACTAGTGAGTGACAGTATCCGAGTACTTGCATTCGAATGCAAGAGATTTCGATTACTCAATACTACTACTAGTGAGTGACAGTATCCGAGAACTTGCATTCGAATGCAAGAGATTTCGATTACTCAATACTACTACTAGTGAGTGACAGTATCCGAGTACTTGCATTCGAATGCAAGAGATTTCGATTACTCAATACTACTACTAGTGAGTGATAGTATCCGAGAACTTGCACTCGAATGTAAGAGATTTCGATTAGTGAATACTACTACTAGTGAGTGATAGTATCCGAGATCTTGCATTCGAATGCAAGAGATTTCGATTACTCAATACTACTACTAGTGAGTGACAGTATCCGAGAACTTGCATTCGAATGCAAGAGATTTGGATTACTCAATACTACCACTAGTGAGTGACAGTATCCGAGAACTTGCATTCGAATGCAAGAGATTTCGATTACTCAATACTACTAGTAGTGAGTGACAGTAACCGAGAACTTGCAGTCGAATGCAAGAGATTTCGATAACTCAATACTACTACTAGTGAGTGACAGAATCCGAGAACTTGCATTCGAATGCAAGAGATTTCGATTACTCAATACTACTACTAGTGAGTGACAGTATCCGAGAACTTGCCTTCGAATGCAAGAGATTTCGATTACTCAATGCTACTACTAGTGAGTGACAGTAACCGAGAACTTGCAGTCGAATGCAAGAGATTTCGATTACTCAGTACTACTACTAGTGAGTGACAGTATCCGAGAACTTGCATTCGAATGCAAGAGATTTCGATTACTCAATACTACTACTAGTGAGTGATAGTGTCCGAGAACTTGCATTCGAATGCAAGAGATTTCGATTACTCAATACTACTACTAGTGAGTGACAGTATCATAGAACTTGCATTCGAATGCAAGAGGTTTCGATTACTCAATACTACTACTAGTGAGTGACAGTATCCGAGAACTTGCATTAGAATGCAACAGATTTGGATTACTCAATACTACTACTAGTGAGTGACAGTAACAGAGAACTTGCATTCGAATGCAAGAGATTTCGATTACTCAATACTACTACTAGTGAGTGACAGTATCCGAGAACTTGCATTCGAATGCAAGAGATTTCGATTAGGGAATACTACTACTAGTGAGTGACAGTATCCGAGAACTTGCATTCGAATGCAAGAGATTTCGATTACTCAATACTACTCCTAGTGAGTGACAGTATCATAGAACTTGCATTCGAATGCAAGAGATTTCGATCAGTGAATACTACTACTAGTGAGTGACAGTATCCGAGAACTTGCATTCGAATGCAAGAGATATCGATTACTCAATACTACTATTAGTGAGTGACAGTATCATAGAACTTGCCTACGAATGCAAGAGATTTCGAATAGGGAATACTACTCCTAGTGAGTGACAGTAACCGAGAACTTGCCTTCGAATGCAAGAGATTTCGATTAGGGAATACTACTCCTAGTGAGTGACAGTAACCAAGAACTTGCCTTCGAATGCAAGAGATTTCGATTAGGGAATACTAATACTAGTGAGTGACAGTAACCAAGAACTTGCCTTCGAATGCAAGAGATTTCGATTAGCGAATACTACTACTAGTGAGTGATAGTATCCGAGAACTTGCACTCGAATGCAAGAGATTTCGATTAGCGAATACTACTACTAGTGAGTGATAGTATACGAGAACTTGCACTCGAATGCAAGAGATTTTGACTAGCGAATACTACCACTAGTGAGTGATAGTAACCGAGAACTTGCATTCGAATGCAAGAGATTTCGATTAGGGAATACTACTACTAGTGAGTGACAGTAACCGAGAACTTGCATTCGAATGCACGAGATTTCGATTAGGGAATACTACTACTAGTGAGTGACAGTAACCGAGAACTTGCATTCGAATGCAAGAGATTTCGATTACTCAATACTACTACTAGTGAGTGACAGTATCCGAGAACTTGCATTCGAATGCAAGAGATTTCGATTACTCAATACTACTACTAGTGAGTGACAGTATCCGAGAACTTGCATTCGAATGCAAGAGATTTCGATTAGCGAATACTACTACTAGTGAGTGACAGTATCCGAGAACTTGCATTCGAATGCAAGAGATTTCCGTTACTCAATACTACTACTAGTGAGTGACAGTATCCGAGAACTTGCATTCGAATGCAAGAGATTTGGATTACTCAATACTACCACTAGTGAGTGACAGTATCCGAGAGCTTGCATTCGAATGCAAGAGATTTCGATTAGGGAATACTACTGCTAGTGAGTGATAGTATCCGAGAACTTGCATTCGAATGCAAGAGATTTCGATTAGGGAATACTACTACTAGTGAGTGACAGTATCCGAGAAATTGCATTCGAATGCAAGAGATTTCGATTAGCGAATACTACTACTAGTGAGTGATAGTAACCGAGTACTTGCATTCGAATGCAAGAGATTTCGATTACTCAATACTACTACTAGTGAGTGACAGTATCCGAGTACTTGCATTCGAATGCAAGAGATTTCGATTACTCAATACTACTACTAGTGAGTGACAGTATCCGAGAACTTGCATTCGAATGCAAGAGATTTCGATTACTCAATACTACTACTAGTGAGTGACAGTATCCGAGTACTTGCATTCGAATGCAAGAGATTTCGATTAGCGAATCCTACTACTAGTGAGTGATAGTATCCGAGAACTTCCACTCGAATGTAAGAGATTTCGATTAGCGAATACTACTACTAGTGAGTGATAGTATCCGAGATCTTGCATTCGAATGCAAGAGATTTCGATTACTCAAAACTACTACTAGTGAGTGACAGTATCCGAGAACTTGCATTCGAATGCAAGAGATTTGGATTACTCAATACTACCACTAGTGAGTGACAGTATCCGAGAGCTTGCATTCGAATGCAAGAGATTTCGATTACTCAATACTACTACTAGTGAGTGACAGTAACCGAGAACTTGCAGTCGAATGCAAGAGATTTCGATTACTCAATACTACTACTAGTGAGTCACAGTATCCGAGAACTTGCATTCGAATGCAAGAGATTTCGATTACTCAATACTACTACTAGTGAGTGACAGTATCCGAGAACTTGCATTCGAATGCAAGAGATTTCGATTACTCAATGCTACTACTAGTGAGTGACAGTAACCGAGAACTTGCAGTCGAATGCAAGAGATTTCGATTACTCAATACTACTACTAGTGAGTGACAGTATCCGAGAACTTGCATTCGAATGCAAGAGATTTCGATTACTCAATACTACTACTAGTGAGTGACAGTAACCGAGAACTTGCAGTCGAATGCAAGAGATTTCGATTACTCAATACTACTACTAGTGAGTGACAGTATCCGAGAACTTGCATTCGAATGCAAGAGATTTCGATTACTCAATACTACTACTAGTGAGTGACAGTATCCGAGAACTTGCATTCGAATGCAAGAGATTTCGATTAGCGAATACTACTACTAGTGAGTGACAGTATCCGAGAACTTGCATTCGAATGCAAGAGATTTCGATTAGGCAATACTACTACTAGTGAGTGACAGTATCCGAGAACTTGCATTCGAATGCAAGAGATTTCGATTACTCAATACTACTACTAGTGAGTGACAGTAACCGGGAACTTGCACTCGAATGCAAGAGATTTCGATTAGGGAATGCTACTACTAGTGAGTGATAGTATCCGAGAACTTGCACTCGAATGCAAGAGATTTCGATTAGCGAATACTACTACTAGTGAGTGATAGTATCCGAGAACTTGCACTCGAATGCAAGAGATTTCGATTACTCAATACTACTACTAGTGAGTGATAGTATCCGAGAACTTGCATTCGAATGCAAGAGATTTCGATTAGCGAATACTACTACTAGTGAGTGATAGTATCCGAGAACTTGCACTCGAATGCAAGAGATTTCGAATAGCGAATACTACTACTAGTGAGTGATAGTATACGAGAACTTGCACTCGAATGCAAGAGATTTCGAGTAGCGAATACTACTACTAGTGAGTGATAGTAACCGAGAACTTGCATTCGAATGCAAGAGATTTCGATTAGGGAATACTACTACTAGTGAGTGACAGTAACCGAGAACTTGCATTCGAATGCACGAGATTTCGATTAGGGAATACTACTACTAGTGAGTGACAGTAACCGAGAACTTGCATTCGAATGCAAGAGATTTCGATTACTCAATACTACCACTAGTGAGTGACAGTATCCGAGAACTTGCATTCGAATGCAAGAGATTTCCATTACTCAATACTACTACTAGTGAGTGATAGTATCCGAGAACTTGCATTCGAATGCAAGAGATTTCGATTACTCAATACTACTACTAGTGACTGACAGTATCCGAGAACTTGCATTCGAATGCAAGAGATTTCGATTAGGGAATACTACTACTAGTGGGTGACAGTATCCGAGAAATTGCATTCGAATGCAAGAGATTTCGATTAGCGAATACTACTACTAGTGAGTGATAGTATCCGAGAACTTGCATTCGAATGCAAGAGATTTCGATTAGGGAATACTACTACTAGTGGGTGACAGTATCCGAGAAATTGCATTCGAATGCAAGAGATTTCGATTAGCGAATACTACTACTAGTGAGTGATAGTAACCGAGTACTTGCATTCGAATGCAAGAGATTTCGTATACTCAATACTACTACTAGTGAGTGACAGTATCCGAGTACTTGCATTCGAATGCAAGAGATTTCGATTACTCAATACTACTACTAGTGAGTGACAGTATCCGAGAACTTGCATTCGAATGCAAGAGATTTCGATTACTCAATACTACTACTAGTGAGTGACAGTATCCGAGTACTTGCATTCGAATGCAAGAGATTTCGATTAGCGAATTCTACTACTAGTGAGTGATAGTATCCGAGAACTTGCACTCGAATGTAAGAGATTTCGATTAGCGAATACTACTACTAGTGAGTGATAGTATCCGAGATCTTGCATTCGAATGCAAGAGATTTCGATTACTCAATACTACTACTAGTGAGTGACAGTATCCGAGAACTTGCATTCGAATGCAAGAGATTTGGATTACTCAATACTACCACTAGTGAGTGACAGTATCCGAGAACTTGCATTCGAATGCAAGAGATTTCGATTACTCAATACTACTAGTAGTGAGTGACAGTAACCGAGAACTTGCAGTCGAATGCAAGAGATTTCGATAACTCAATACTACTACTAGTGAGTGACAGTATCCGAGAACTTGCATTCGAATGCAAGAGATTTCGATTACTCAATACTACTACTACTGAGTGACAGTATCCGAGAACTTGCCTTCGAATGCAAGAGATTTCGATTACTCAATGCTACTACTAGTGAGTGACAGTAACCGAGAACTTGCAGTCGAATGCAAGAGATTTCGATTACTCAGTACTACTACTAGTGAGTGACAGTATCCGAGAACTTGCATTCGAATGCAAGAGATTTCGATTACTCAATACTACTACTAGTGAGTGATAGTGTCCGAGAACTTGCATTCGAATGCAAGAGATTTCGATTACTCAATACTACTACTAGTGAGTGACAGTATCATAGAACTTGCATTCGAATGCAAGAGATTTCGATTACTCAATACTACTACTAGTGAGTGACAGTATCCGAGAACTTGCATTAGAATGCAACAGATTTGGATTACTCAATACTACTACTAGTGAGTGACAGTAACAGAGAACTTGCATTCGAATGCAAGAGATTTCGATTACTCAATACTACTACTAGTGAGTGACAGTATCCGAGAACTTGCATTCGAATGCAAGAGATTTCGATTAGGGAATACTACTACTAGTGAGTGACAGTATCCGAGAACTTGCATTCGAATGCAAGAGATTTCGATTACTCAATACTACTCCTAGTGAGTGACAGTATCATAGAGCTTGCATTCGAATGCAAGAGATTTCGATTAGGGAATACTACTGCTAGTGAGTGATAGTATCCGAGAACTTGCATTCGAATGCAAGAGATTTCGATTAGGGAATACTACTACTAGTGAGTGACAGTATCCGAGAAATTGCATTCGAATGCAAGAGATTTCGATTAGCGAATACTACTACTAGTGAGTGATAGTAACCGAGTACTTGCATTCGAATGCAAGAGATTTCGATTACTCAATACTACTACTAGTGAGTGACAGTATCCGAGTACTTGCATTCGAATGCAAGAGATTTCGATTACTCAATACTACTACTAGTGAGTGACAGTATCCGAGAACTTGCATTCGAATGCAAGAGATTTCGATTACTCAATACTACTACTAGTGAGTGACAGTATCCGAGTACTTGCATTCGAATGCAAGAGATTTCGATTAGCGAATCCTACTACTAGTGAGTGATAGTATCCGAGAACTTCCACTCGAATGTAAGAGATTTCGATTAGCGAATACTACTACTAGTGAGTGATAGTATCCGAGATCTTGCATTCGAATGCAAGAGATTTCGATTACTCAAAACTACTACTAGTGAGTGACAGTATCCGAGAACTTGCATTCGAATGCAAGAGATTTGGATTACTCAATACTACCACTAGTGAGTGACAGTATCCGAGAGCTTGCATTCGAATGCAAGAGATTTCGATTACTCAATACTACTACTAGTGAGTGACAGTAACCGAGAACTTGCAGTCGAATGCAAGAGATTTCGATTACTCAATACTACTACTAGTGAGTCACAGTATCCGAGAACTTGCATTCGAATGCAAGAGATTTCGATTACTCAATACTACTACTAGTGAGTGACAGTATCCGAGAACTTGCATTCGAATGCAAGAGATTTCGATTACTCAATGCTACTACTAGTGAGTGACAGTAACCGAGAACTTGCAGTCGAATGCAAGAGATTTCGATTACTCAATACTACTACTAGTGAGTGACAGTATCCGAGAACTTGCATTCGAATGCAAGAGATTTCGATTACTCAATACTACTACTAGTGAGTGACAGTAACCGAGAACTTGCAGTCGAATGCAAGAGATTTCGATTACTCAATACTACTACTAGTGAGTGACAGTATCCGAGAACTTGCATTCGAATGCAAGAGATTTCGATTACTCAATACTACTACTAGTGAGTGACAGTATCCGAGAACTTGCATTCGAATGCAAGAGATTTCGATTAGCGAATACTACTACTAGTGAGTGACAGTATCCGAGAACTTGCATTCGAATGCAAGAGATTTCGATTAGGCAATACTACTACTAGTGAGTGACAGTATCCGAGAACTTGCATTCGAATGCAAGAGATTTCGATTACTCAATACTACTACTAGTGAGTGACAGTAACCGGGAACTTGCACTCGAATGCAAGAGATTTCGATTAGGGAATGCTACTACTAGTGAGTGATAGTATCCGAGAACTTGCACTCGAATGCAAGAGATTTCGATTAGCGAATACTACTACTAGTGAGTGATAGTATCCGAGAACTTGCACTCGAATGCAAGAGATTTCGATTACTCAATACTACTACTAGTGAGTGATAGTATCCGAGAACTTGCATTCGAATGCAAGAGATTTCGATTAGCGAATACTACTACTAGTGAGTGATAGTATCCGAGAACTTGCACTCGAATGCAAGAGATTTCGAATAGCGAATACTACTACTAGTGAGTGATAGTATACGAGAACTTGCACTCGAATGCAAGAGATTTCGAGTAGCGAATACTACTACTAGTGAGTGATAGTAACCGAGAACTTGCATTCGAATGCAAGAGATTTCGATTAGGGAATACTACTACTAGTGAGTGACAGTAACCGAGAACTTGCATTCGAATGCACGAGATTTCGATTAGGGAATACTACTACTAGTGAGTGACAGTAACCGAGAACTTGCATTCGAATGCAAGAGATTTCGATTACTCAATACTACCACTAGTGAGTGACAGTATCCGAGAACTTGCATTCGAATGCAAGAGATTTCCATTACTCAATACTACTACTAGTGAGTGATAGTATCCGAGAACTTGCATTCGAATGCAAGAGATTTCGATTACTCAATACTACTACTAGTGACTGACAGTATCCGAGAACTTGCATTCGAATGCAAGAGATTTCGATTAGGGAATACTACTACTAGTGGGTGACAGTATCCGAGAAATTGCATTCGAATGCAAGAGATTTCGATTAGCGAATACTACTACTAGTGAGTGATAGTATCCGAGAACTTGCATTCGAATGCAAGAGATTTCGATTAGGGAATACTACTACTAGTGGGTGACAGTATCCGAGAAATTGCATTCGAATGCAAGAGATTTCGATTAGCGAATACTACTACTAGTGAGTGATAGTAACCGAGTACTTGCATTCGAATGCAAGAGATTTCGTATACTCAATACTACTACTAGTGAGTGACAGTATCCGAGTACTTGCATTCGAATGCAAGAGATTTCGATTACTCAATACTACTACTAGTGAGTGACAGTATCCGAGAACTTGCATTCGAATGCAAGAGATTTCGATTACTCAATACTACTACTAGTGAGTGACAGTATCCGAGTACTTGCATTCGAATGCAAGAGATTTCGATTAGCGAATTCTACTACTAGTGAGTGATAGTATCCGAGAACTTGCACTCGAATGTAAGAGATTTCGATTAGCGAATACTACTACTAGTGAGTGATAGTATCCGAGATCTTGCATTCGAATGCAAGAGATTTCGATTACTCAATACTACTACTAGTGAGTGACAGTATCCGAGAACTTGCATTCGAATGCAAGAGATTTGGATTACTCAATACTACCACTAGTGAGTGACAGTATCCGAGAACTTGCATTCGAATGCAAGAGATTTCGATTACTCAATACTACTAGTAGTGAGTGACAGTAACCGAGAACTTGCAGTCGAATGCAAGAGATTTCGATAACTCAATACTACTACTAGTGAGTGACAGTATCCGAGAACTTGCATTCGAATGCAAGAGATTTCGATTACTCAATACTACTACTACTGAGTGACAGTATCCGAGAACTTGCCTTCGAATGCAAGAGATTTCGATTACTCAATGCTACTACTAGTGAGTGACAGTAACCGAGAACTTGCAGTCGAATGCAAGAGATTTCGATTACTCAGTACTACTACTAGTGAGTGACAGTATCCGAGAACTTGCATTCGAATGCAAGAGATTTCGATTACTCAATACTACTACTAGTGAGTGATAGTGTCCGAGAACTTGCATTCGAATGCAAGAGATTTCGATTACTCAATACTACTACTAGTGAGTGACAGTATCATAGAACTTGCATTCGAATGCAAGAGATTTCGATTACTCAATACTACTACTAGTGAGTGACAGTATCCGAGAACTTGCATTAGAATGCAACAGATTTGGATTACTCAATACTACTACTAGTGAGTGACAGTAACAGAGAACTTGCATTCGAATGCAAGAGATTTCGATTACTCAATACTACTACTAGTGAGTGACAGTATCCGAGAACTTGCATTCGAATGCAAGAGATTTCGATTAGGGAATACTACTACTAGTGAGTGACAGTATCCGAGAACTTGCATTCGAATGCAAGAGATTTCGATTACTCAATACTACTCCTAGTGAGTGACAGTATCATAGAACTTGCATTCGAATGCAAGAGATTTCGATCAGTGAATACTACTACTAGTGAGTGACAGTATCCGAGAACTTGCATTCGAATGCAAGAGATATCGATTACTCAATACTACTATTAGTGAGTGACAGTATCATAGAACTTGCCTACGAATGCAAGAGATTTCGAATAGGGAATACTACTCCTAGTGAGTGACAGTAACCGAGAACTTGCCTTCGAATGCAAGAGATTTCGATTAGGGAATACTACTCCTAGTGAGTGACAGTAACCAAGAACTTGCCTTCGAATGCAAGAGATTTCGATTAGGGAATACTAATACTAGTGAGTGACAGTATCCGAGAACTTGCATTCGAATGAAAGAGATTTCGATTAGCGAATACTACTACTAGTGAGTGATAGTAACCGAGTACTTGCATTCGAATGCAAGAGATTTCGATTACTCAATACTACTACTAGTGAGTGACAGTATCCGAGTACTTGCATTCGAATGCAAGAGATTTCGATTAGCGAATACTACTACTAGTGAGTGATAGTATCCGAGAACTTGCACTCGAATGCAAGAGATTTCGATTAGCGAATACTACTACTAGTGAGTGATAGTATACGAGAACTTGCACTCGAATGCAAGAGATTTTGACTAGCGAATACTACCACTAGTGAGTGATAGTAACCGAGAACTTGCATTCGAATGCAAGAGATTTCGATTAGGGAATACTACTACTAGTGAGTGACAGTAACCGAGAACTTGCATTCGAATGCACGAGATTTCGATTAGGGAATACTACTACTAGTGAGTGACAGTAACCGAGAACTTGCATTCGAATGCAAGAGATTTCGATTACTCAATACTACTACTAGTGAGTGACAGTATCCGAGAACTTGCATTCGAATGCAAGAGATTTCGATTACTCAATACTACTACTAGTGAGTGACAGTATCCGAGAACTTGCATTCGAATGCAAGAGATTTCGATTAGCGAATACTACTACTAGTGAGTGACAGTATCCGAGAACTTGCATTCGAATGCAAGAGATTTCCATTACTCAATACTACTACTAGTGAGTGACAGTATCCGAGAACTTGCATTCGAATGCAAGAGATTTCGATTACTCAATACTACCACTAGTGAGTGACAGTATCCGAGAACTTGCATTCGAATGCAAGAGATTTCGATTACTCAATACTACTACTAGTGAGTGATAGTATCCGAGAACTTGCATTCGAATGCAAGAGATTTCGATTAGGGAATACTACTACTAGTGAGTGACAGTATCCGAGAACTTGCATTCGAATGCAAGAGATTTCGATTAGGGAATACTACTACTAGTGAGTGATAGTATCCGAGAACTTGCATTCGAATGCAAGAGATTTCGATTAGGGAATACTACTACTAGTGGGTGACAGTATCCGAGAAATTGCATTCGAATGCAAGAGATTTCGATTAGCGAATACTACTACTAGTGAGTGATAGTAACCGAGTACTTGCATTCGAATGCAAGAGATTTCGATTACTCAATACTACTACTAGTGAGTGACAGTATCCGAGTACTTGCATTCGAATGCAAGAGATTTCGATTACTCAATACTACTACTAGTGAGTGACAGTATCCGAGAACTTGCATTCGAATGCAAGAGATTTCGATTACTCAATACTACTACTAGTGAGTGACAGTATCCGAGTACTTGCATTCGAATGCAAGAGATTTCGATTAGCGAATACTACTACTAGTGAGTGATAGTATCCGAGAACTTGCATTCGAATGCAAGAGATTTCGATTACTCAATACTACTACTAGTGAGTGACAGTATCCGAGAACTTGCATTCGAATGCAAGAGATTTGCATTACTCAATACTACCACTAGTGAGTGACAGTATCCGAGAACTTGCATTCGAATGCAAGAGATTTCGATTACTCAATACTACTACTAGTGAGTGACAGTAACCGAGAACTTGCAGTCGAATGCAAGAGATTTCGATTACTCAATACTACTACTAGTGAGTGACAGTATCCGAGAACTTGCATTCGAATGCAAGAGATTTCGATTACTCAATACTACTACTAGTGAGTGACAGTATCCGAGAACTTGCATTCGAATGCAAGAGATTTCGATTACTCAATGCTACTACTAGTGAGTGACAGTATCCGAGAACTTGCATTCGAATGCAAGAGATTTGGATTACTCAATACTACCACTAGTGAGTGACAGTATCCGAGATCTTGCATTCGAATGCAAGAGATTTCGATTACTCAATACTACTACTAGTGAGTGACAGTAACCGAGAACTTGCAGTCGAATGCAAGAGATTTCGATTACTCAATACTACTACTAGTGAGTGACAGTATCCGAGAACTTGCATTCGAATGCAAGAGATTTCGATTACTCAATACTACTACTAGTGAGTGACAGTATCCGAGAACTTGCATTCGAATGCAAGAGATTTCGATTACTCAATACTACTACTAGTGAGTGACAGTATCCGAGAACTTGCATTCGAATGCAAGAGATTTCGATTACTCAATACTACTACCAGTGAGTGACAGTAACCGAGAACTTGCAGTCGAATGCAAGAGATCTCGATTACTCAATACTACTACTAGTGAGTGACAGTATCCGAGAACTTGCATTCGAATGCAAGAGATTTCGATTACTCAATACTACTACTAGTGAGTGATAGTGTCCGAGAACTTGCATTCGAATGCAAGAGATTTCGATTACTCAATACTACCACTAGTGAGGGACAGTATCCGAGAACTTGCATTAGAATGCAACAGATTTCGATTACTCAATACTACTACTAGTGAGTGACAGTAACAGAGAACTTGCATTCGAATGCAAGAGATTTCGATTACTCAATACTACTACTAGTGAGTGATAGTATCCGAGAACTTGCATTCGAATGCAAGAGATTTCGATTACTCAATACTACTACTAGTGAGTGACAGTATCCGAGAACTTGCATTCGAATGCAAGAGATTTCGATTAGGGAATACTACTACTAGTGAGTGATAGTATCCGAGAACTTGCATTCGAATGCAAGAGATTTCGATTAGGGAATACTACTACTAGTGGGTGACAGTATCCGAGAAATTGCATTCGAATGCAAGAGATTTCGATTAGCGAATACTACTACTAGTGAGTGATAGTAACCGAGTACTTGCATTCGAATGCAAGAGATTTCGATTACTCAATACTACTACTAGTGAGTGACAGTATCCGAGTACTTGCATTCGAATGCAAGAGATTTCGATTAGCGAATACTACTACTAGTGAGTGATAGTATCCGAGAACTTGCACTCGAATGTAAGAGATTTCGATTAGCGAATACTACTACTAGTGAGTGATAGTATCCGAGATCTTGCATTCGAATGCAAGAGATTTCGATTACTCAATACTACCACTAGTGAGTGACAGTATCCGAGAACTTGCATTCGAATGCAAGAGATTTGGATTACTCAATACTACCACTAGTGAGTGACAGTATCCGAGAACTTGCATTCGAATGCAAGAGATTTCGATTACTCAATACTACTACTAGTGAGTGACAGTAACCGAGAACTTGCAGTCGAATGCAAGAGATTTCGATTACTCAATACTTCTACTAGTGAGTGACAGTATCCGAGAACTTGCATTCGAATGCAAGAGATTTCGATTACTCAATACTACTACTAGTGAGTGACAGTATCCGAGAACTTGCATTCGAATGCAAGAGATTTCGATTACTCAATGCTACTACTAGTGAGTGACAGTAACCGAGAACTTGCAGTCGAATGCAAGAGATTTCGATTACTCAATACTACTACTAGTGAGTGACAGTATCCGAGAACTTGCATTCGAATGCAAGAGATTTCGATTACTCAATACTACTACTAGCGAGTGATAGTGTCCGAGAACTTGCATTCGAATGCAAGAGATTTCGATTACTCAATACTACTACTAGTGAGTGACAGTATCATAGAACTTGCATTCGAATGCAAGAGATTTCGATTACTCAATACTACTACTAGTGAGTGACAGTATCCGAGAACTTGCATTAGAATGCACGAGATTTCGATTAGGGAATACTACTACTAGTGAGTGACAGTAACCGAGAACTTGCATTCGAATGCAAGAGATTTCGATTAGCGAATACTACTACTAGTGAGTGACAGTATCCGAGAACTTGCATTCGAATGCAAGAGATTTCGATTACTCAATACTACTACTAGTGAGTGACAGTATCCGAGAACTTGCATTCGAATGCAAGAGATTTCGATTAGCGAATACTACTACTAGTGAGTGACAGTATCCGAGAACTTGCATTCGAATGCAAGAGATTTCCGTTACTCAATACTACTACTAGTGAGTGACAGTATCCGAGAACTTGCATTCGAATGCAAGAGATTTGGATTACTCAATACTACCACTAGTGAGTGACAGTATCCGAGAGCTTGCATTCGAATGCAAGAGATTTCGATTAGGGAATACTACTACTAGTGAGTGATAGTATCCGAGAACTTGCATTCGAATGCAAGAGATTTCGATTAGGGAATACTACTACTAGTGAGTGACAGTATCCGAGAAATTGCATTCGAATGCAAGAGATTTCGATTAGCGAATACTACTACTAGTGAGTGATAGTAACCGAGTACTTGCATTCGAATGCAAGAGATTTCGATTACTCAATACTACTACTAGTGAGTGACAGTATCCGAGTACTTGCATTCGAATGCAAGAGATTTCGATTACTCAATACTACTACTAGTGAGTGACAGTATCCGAGAACTTGCATTCGAATGCAAGAGATTTCGATTACTCAATACTACTACTAGTGAGTGACAGTATCCGAGTACTTGCATTCGAATGCAAGAGATTTCGATTAGCGAATACTACTACTAGTGAGTGATAGTATCCGAGAACTTCCACTCGAATGTAAGAGATTTCGATTAGCGAATACTACTACTAGTGAGTGATAGTATCCGAGATCTTGCATTCGAATGCAAGAGATTTCGATTACTCAATACTACTACTAGTGAGTGACAGTATCCGAGAACTTGCATTCGAATGCAAGAGATTTGGATTACTCAATACTACCACTAGTGAGTGACAGTATCCGAGAGCTTGCATTCGAATGCAAGAGATTTCGATTACTCAATACTACTACTAGTGAGTGACAGTAACCGAGAACTTGCAGTCGAATGCAAGAGATTTCGATTACTCAATACTACTACTAGTGAGTCACAGTATCCGAGAAGTTGCATTCGAATGCAAGAGATTTCGATTACTCAATACTACTACTAGTGAGTGACAGTATCCGAGAACTTGCATTCGAATGCAAGAGATTTCGATTACTCAATGCTACTACTAGTGAGTGACAGTAACCGAGAACTTGCAGTCGAATGCAAGAGATTTCGATTACTCAATACTACTACTAGTGAGTGACAGTATCCGAGAACTTGCATTCGAATGCAAGAGATTTCGATTACTCAATACTACTACTAGTGAGTGACAGTAACCGAGAACTTGCAGTCGAATGCAAGAGATTTCGATTACTCAATACTACTACTAGTGAGTGACAGTATCCGAGAACTTGCATTCGAATGCAAGAGATTTCGATTACTCAATACTACTACTAGTGAGTGACAGTATCCGAGAACTTGCATTCGAATGCAAGAGATTTCGATTAGCGAATACTACTACTAGTGAGTGACAGTATCCGAGAACTTGCATTCGAATGCAAGAGATTTCGATTAGGCAATACTACTACTAGTGAGTGACAGTATCCGAGAACTTGCATTCGAATGCAAGAGATTTCGATTACTCAATACTACTACTAGTGAGTGACAGTAACCGGGAACTTGCACTCGAATGCAAGAGATTTCGATTAGGGAATGCTACTACTAGTGAGCGATAGTATCCGAGAACTTGCACTCGAATGCAAGAGATTTCGATTAGCGAATACTACTACTAGTGAGTGATAGTATCCGAGAACTTGCACTCGAATGCAAGAGATTTCGATTACTCAATACTACTACTAGTGAGTGATAGTATCCGAGAACTTGCATTCGAATGCAAGAGATTTCGATTAGCGAATACTACTACTAGTGAGTGATAGTATCCGAGAACTTGCACTCGAATGCAAGAGATTTCGATTAGCGAATACTACTACTAGTGAGTGATAGTATACGAGAACTTGCACTCGAATGCAAGAGATTTCGAGTAGCGAATACTACTACTAGTGAGTGATAGTAACCGAGAACTTGCATTCGAATGCAAGATATTTCGATTAGGGAATACTACTACTAGTGAGTGACAGTAACCGAGAACTTGCATTCGAATGCACGAGATTTCGATTAGGGAATACTACTACTAGTGAGTGACAGTAACCGAGAACTTGCATTCGAATGCAAGAGATTTCGACTACTCAATACTACCACTAGTGAGTGACAGTATCCGAGAACTTGCATTCGAATGCAAGAGATTTCCATTACTCAATACTACTACTAGTGAGTGATAGTATCCGAGAACTTGCATCTGAATGCAAGAGATTTCGATTACTCAATACTACTACTAGTGACTGACAGTATCCGAGAACTTGCATTCGAATGCAAGAGATTTCGATTAGGGAATACTACTACTAGTGGGTGACAGTATCCGAGAAATTGCATTCGAATGCAAGAGATTTCGATTAGCGAATACTACTACTAGTGAGTGATAGTATCCGAGAACTTGCATTCGAATGCAAGAGATTTCGATTACTCAATACTACTACTAGTGACTGACAGTATCCGAGAACTTGCATTCGAATGCAAGAGATTTCGATTAGGGAATACTACTACTAGTGGGTGACAGTATCCGAGAAATTGCATTCGAATGCAAGAGATTTCGATTAGCGAATACTACTACTAGTGAGTGATAGTATCCGAGAACTTGCATTCGAATGCAAGAGATTTCGATTAGGGAATACTAATACTAGTGGGTGACAGTATCCGAGAAATTGCATTCGAATGCAAGAGATTTCGATTAGCGAATACTACTACTAGTGAGTGATAGTAACCGAGTACTTGCATTCGAATGCAAGAGATTTCGTATACTCAATACTACTACTAGTGAGTGACAGTATCCGAGTACTTGCATTCGAATGCAAGAGATTTCGATTACTCAATACTACTACTAGTGAGTGACAGTATCCGAGAACTTGCATTCGAATGCAAGAGATTTCAATTACTCAGTACTACTACTAGTGAGTGACAGTATCCGAGTACTTGCATTCGAATGCAAGAGATTTCGATTAGCGAATTCTACTACTAGTGAGTGATAGTATCCGAGAACTTGCACTCGAATGTAAGAGATTTCGATTAGCGAATACTTCTACTAGTGAGTGATAGTATCCGAGATCTTGCATTCGAATGCAAGAGATTTCGATTACTCAATACTACTACTAGTGAGTGACAGTATCCGAGAACTTGCATTCGAATGCAAGAGATTTGGATTACTCAATACTACCACTAGTGAGTGACAGTATCCGAGAACTTACATTCGAATGCAAGAGATTTCGATTACTCAATACTACTAGTAGTGAGTGACAGTAACCGAGAACTTGCAGTCGAATGCAAGAGATTTCGATAACTCAACACTACTACTAGTGAGTGACAGTATCCGAGAACTTGCATTCGAATGCAAGAGATTTCGATTACTCAATACTACTACTAGTGAGTGACAGTATCCGAGAACTTGCCTTCGAATGCAAGAGATTTCGATTACTCAATGCTACTACTAGTGAGTGACAGTAACCGAGAACTTGCAGTCGAATGCAAGAGATTTCGATTACTCAGTACTACTACTAGTGAGTGACAGTATCCGAGAACTTGCATTCGAATGCAAGAGATTTCGATTACTCAATACTACTACTAGTGAGTGATAGTGTCCGAGAACTTGCATTCGAATGCAAGAGATTTCGATTACTCAATACTACTACTAGTGAGTGACAGTATCATAGAACTTGCATTCGAATGCAAGAGATTTCGATTAGCGAATACTACTACTAGTGAGTGACAGTATCCGAGAACTTGCATTCGAATGCAAGAGATTTCCGTTACTCAATACTACTACTAGTGAGTGACAGTATCCGAGAACTTGCATTCGAATGCAAGAGATTTGGATTACTCAATACTACCACTAGTGAGTGACAGTATCCGAGAGCTTGCATTCGAATGCAAGAGATTTCGATTAGGGAATACTACTACTAGTGAGTGATAGTATCCGAGAACTTGCATTCGAATGCAAGAGATTTCGATTAGGGAATACTACTACTAGTGAGTGACAGTATCCGAGAAATTGCATTCGAATGCAAGAGATTTCGATTAGCGAATACTACTACTAGTGAGTGATAGTAACCGAGTACTTGCATTCGAATGCAAGAGATTTCGATTACTCAATACTACTACTAGTGAGTGACAGTATCCGAGTACTTGCATTCGAATGCAAGAGATTTCGATTACTCAATACTACTACTAGTGAGTGACAGTATCCGAGAACTTGCATTCGAATGCAAGAGATTTCGATTACTCAATACTACTACTAGTGAGTGACAGTATCCGAGTACTTGCATTCGAATGCAAGAGATTTCGATTAGCGAATACTACTACTAGTGAGTGATAGTATCCGAGATCTTGCATTCGAATGCAAGAGATTTCGATTACTCAATACTACTACTAGTGAGTGACAGTATCCGAGAACTTGCATTCGAATGCAAGAGATTTGGATTACTCAATACTACCACTAGTGAGTGACAGTATCCGAGAGCTTGCATTCGAATGCAAGAGATTTCGATTACTCAATACTACTACTAGTGAGTGACAGTAACCGAGAACTTGCAGTCGAATGCAAGAGATTTCGATTACTCAATACTACTACTAGTGAGTCACAGTATCCGAGAAGTTGCATTCGAATGCAAGAGATTTCGATTACTCAATGCTACTACTAGTGAGTGACAGTAACCGAGAACTTGCAGTCGAATGCAAGAGATTTCGATTACTCAATACTACTACTAGTGAGTGACAGTATCCGAGAACTTGCATTCGAATGCAAGAGATTTCGATTACTCAATACTACTACTAGTGAGTGACAGTAACCGAGAACTTGCAGTCGAATGCAAGAGATTTCGATTACTCAATACTACTACTAGTGAGTGACAGTATCCGAGAACTTGCATTCGAATGCAAGAGATTTCGATTACTCAATACTACTACTAGTGAGTGACAGTATCCGAGAACTTGCATTCGAATGCAAGAGATTTCGATTAGCGAATACTACTACTAGTGAGTGACAGTATCCGAGAACTTGCATTCGAATGCAAGAGATTTCGATTAGGCAATACTACTACTAGTGAGTGACAGTATCCGAGAACTTGCATTCGAATGCAAGAGATTTCGATTACTCAATACTACTGCTAGTGAGTGACAGTAACCGGGAACTTGCACTCGAATGCAAGAGATTTCGATTAGGGAATGCTACTACTAGTGAGTGATAGTATCCGAGAACTTGCACTCGAATGCAAGAGATTTCGATTAGCGAATACTACTACTAGTGAGTGATAGTATCCGAGAACTTGCACTCGAATGCAAGAGATTTCGATTACTCAATACTACTACTAGTGAGTGATAGTATCCGAGAACTTGCATTCGAATGCAAGAGATTTCGATTAGCGAATACTACTACTAGTGAGTGATAGTATCCGAGAACTTGCACTCGAATGCAAGAGATTTCGATTAGCGAATACTACTACTAGTGAGTGATAGTATACGAGAACTTGCACTCGAATGCAAGAGATTTCGAGTAGCGAATACTACTACTAGTGAGTGATAGTAACCGAGAACTTGCATTCGAATGCAAGATATTTCGATTAGGGAATACTACTACTAGTGAGTGACAGTAACCGAGAACTTGCATTCGAATGCACGAGATTTCGATTAGGGAATACTACTACTAGTGAGTGACAGTAACCGAGAACTTGCATTCGAATGCAAGAGATTTCGACTACTCAATACTACCACTAGTGAGTGACAGTATCCGAGAACTTGCATTCGAATGCAAGAGATTTCCATTACTCAATACTACTACTAGTGAGTGATAGTATCCGAGAACTTGCATTTGAATGCAAGAGATTTCGATTACTCAATACTACTACTAGTGACTGACAGTATCCGAGAACTTGCATTCGAATGCAAGAGATTTCGATTAGGGAATACTACTACTAGTGGGTGACAGTATCCGAGAAATTGCATTCGAATGCAAGAGATTTCGATTAGCGAATACTACTACTAGTGAGTGATAGTATCCGAGAACTTGCATTCGAATGCAAGAGATTTCGATTACTCAATACTACTACTAGTGACTGACAGTATCCGAGAACTTGCATTCGAATGCAAGAGATTTCGATTAGGGAATACTACTACTAGTGGGTGACAGTATCCGAGAAATTGCATTCGAATGCAAGAGATTTCGATTAGCGAATACTACTACTAGTGAGTGATAGTATCCGAGAACTTGCATTCGAATGCAAGAGATTTCGATTAGGGAATACTAATACTAGTGGGTGACAGTATCCGAGAAATTGCATTCGAATGCAAGAGATTTCGATTAGCGAATACTACTACTAGTGAGTGATAGTAACCGAGTACTTGCATTCGAATGCAAGAGATTTCGTATACTCAATACTACTACTAGTGAGTGACAGTATCCGAGTACTTGCATTCGAATGCAAGAGATTTCGATTACTCAATACTACTACTAGTGAATGACAGTATCCGAGAACTTGCATTCGAATGCAAGAGATTTCAATTACTCAATACTACTACTAGTGAGTGACAGTATCCGAGTACTTGCATTCGAATGCAAGAGATTTCGATTAGCGAATTCTACTACTAGTGAGTGATAGTATCCGAGAACTTGCACTCGAATGTAAGAGATTTCGATTAGCGAATACTTCTACTAGTGAGTGATAGTATCCGAGATCTTGCATTCGAATGCAAGAGATTTCGATTACTCAATACTACTACTAGTGAGTGACAGTATCCGAGAACTTGCATTCGAATGCAAGAGATTTGGATTACTCAATACTACCACTAGTGAGTGACAGTATCCGAGAACTTGCATTCGAATGCAAGAGATTTCGATTACTCAATACTACTAGTAGTGAGTGACAGTAACCGAGAACTTGCAGTCGAATGCAAGAGATTTCGATAACTCAACACTACTACTAGTGAGTGACAGTATCCGAGAACTTGCATTCGAATGCAAGAGATTTCGATTACTCAATACTACTACTAGTGAGTGACAGTATCCGAGAACTTGCCTTCGAATGCAAGAGATTTCGATTACTCAATGCTACTACTAGTGAGTGACAGTAACCGAGAACTTGCAGTCGAATGCAAGAGATTTCGATTACTCAGTACTACTACTAGTGAGTGACAGTATCCGAGAACTTGCATTCGAATGCAAGAGATTTCGATTACTCAATACTACTACTAGTGAGTGATAGTGTCCGAGAACTTGCATTCGAATGCAAGAGATTTCGATTACTCAATACTACTACTAGTGAGTGACAGTATCATAGAACTTGCATTCGAATGCAAGAGATTTCGATTACTCAATACTACTACTAGTGAGTGACAGTATCCGAGAACTTGCATTAGAATGCAACAGATTTGGATTACTCAATACTACTACTAGTGAGTGACAGTAACAGAGAACTTGCATTCGAATGCAAGAGATTTCGATTACTCAATACTACTACTAGTGAGTGACAGTATCCGAGAACTTGCATTCGAATGCAAGAGATTTCGATTACTCAATACTACTCCTAGTGAGTGACAGTATCATAGAACTTGCATTCGAATGCAAGAGATTTCGATCAGTGAATACTACTACTAGTGAGTGACAGTATCCGAGAACTTGCATTCGAATGCAAGAGATATCGATTACTCAATACTACTATTAGTGAGTGACAGTATCATAGAACTTGCCTACGAATGCAAGAGATTTCGAATAGGGAATACTACTCCTAGTGAGTGACAGTAACCGAGAACTTGCCTTCGAATGCAAGAGATTTCGATTAGGGAATACTACTCCTAGTGAGTGACAGTAACCAAGAACTTGCCTTCGAATGCAAGAGATTTCGATTAGGGAATACTAATACTAGTGAGTGACAGTATCCGAGAACTTGCATTCGAATGAAAGAGATTTCGATTAGCGAATACTACTACTAGTGAGTGATAGTAACCGTGTACTTGCATTCGAATGCAAGAGATTTCGATTACTCAATACTACTACTAGTGAGTGACAGTATCCGAGTACTTGCATTCGAATGCAAGAGATTTCGATTAGCGAATACTACTACTAGTGAGTGATAGTATCCGAGAACTTGCACTCGAATGCAAGAGATTTCGATTAGCGAATACTACTACTAGTGAGTGATAGTATACGAGAACTTGCACTCGAATGCAAGAGATTTTGACTAGCGAATACTACCACTAGTGAGTGATAGTAACCGAGAACTTGCATTCGAATGCAAGAGATTTCGATTAGGGAATACTACTACTAGTGAGTGACAGTAACCGAGAACTTGCATTCGAATGCACGAGATTTCGATTAGGGAATACTACTACTAGTGAGTGACAGTAACCGAGAACTTGCATTCGAATGCAAGAGATTTCGATTACTCAATACTACTACTAGTGAGTGACAGTATCCGAGAACTTGCATTCGAATGCAAGAGATTTCGATTACTCAATACTACTACTAGTGAGTGACAGTATCCGAGAACTTGCATTCGAATGCAAGAGATTTCGATTAGCGAATACTACTACTAGTGAGTGACAGTATCCGAGAACTTGCATTCGAATGCAAGAGATTTCCATTACTCAATACTACTACTAGTGAGTGACAGTATCCGAGAACTTGCATTCGAATGCAAGAGATTTCGATTACTCAATACTACTACTAGTGAGTGATAGTATCCGAGAACTTGCATTCGAATGCAAGAGATTTCGATTAGGGAATACTACTACTAGTGAGTGACAGTATCCGAGAACTTGCATTCGAATGCAAGAGATTTCGATTAGGGAATACTACTACTAGTGAGTGATAGTATCCGAGAACATGCATTCGAATGCAAGAGATTTCGATTAGCGAATACTACTACTAGTGAGTGATAGTAACCGAGTACTTGCATTCGAATGCAAGAGATTTCGATTACTCAATACTACTACTAGTGAGTGACAGTATCCGAGTACTTGCATTCGAATGCAAGAGATTTCGATTACTCAATACTACTACTGGTGAGTGACAGTATCCGAGAACTTGCATTCGAATGCAAGAGATTTCGATTACTCAATACTACTAGTAGTGAGTGACAGTAACCGAGAACTTGCAGTCGAATGCAAGAGATTTCGATAACTCAACACTACTACTAGTGAGTGACAGTATCCGAGAACTTGCATTCGAATGCAAGAGATTTCGATTACTCAATACTACTACTAGTGAGTGACAGTATCCGAGAACTTGCCTTCGAATGCAAGAGATTTCGATTACTCAATGCTACTACTAGTGAGTGACAGTAACCGAGAACTTGCAGTCGAATGCAAGAGATTTCGATTACTCAGTACTACTACTAGTGAGTGACAGTATCCGAGAACTTGCATTCGAATGCAAGAGATTTCGATTACTCAATACTACTACTAGTGAGTGATAGTGTCCGAGAACTTGCATTCGAATGCAAGAGATTTCGATTACTCAATACTACTACTAGTGAGTGACAGTATCATAGAACTTGCATTCGAATGCAAGAGATTTCGATTAGCGAATACTACTACTAGTGAGTGACAGTATCCGAGAACTTGCATTCGAATGCAAGAGATTTCCGTTACTCAATACTACTACTAGTGAGTGACAGTATCCGAGAACTTGCATTCGAATGCAAGAGATTTGGATTACTCAATACTACCACTAGTGAGTGACAGTATCCGAGAGCTTGCATTCGAATGCAAGAGATTTCGATTAGGGAATACTACTACTAGTGAGTGATAGTATCCGAGAACTTGCATTCGAATGCAAGAGATTTCGATTAGGGAATACTACTACTAGTGAGTGACAGTATCCGAGAAATTGCATTCGAATGCAAGAGATTTCGATTAGCGAATACTACTACTAGTGAGTGATAGTAACCGAGTACTTGCATTCGAATGCAAGAGATTTCGATTACTCAATACTACTACTAGTGAGTGACAGTATCCGAGTACTTGCATTCGAATGCAAGAGATTTCGATTACTCAATACTACTACTAGTGAGTGACAGTATCCGAGAACTTGCATTCGAATGCAAGAGATTTCGATTACTCAATACTACTACTAGTGAGTGACAGTATCCGAGTACTTGCATTCGAATGCAAGAGATTTCGATTAGCGAATACTACTACTAGTGAGTGATAGTATCCGAGATCTTGCATTCGAATGCAAGAGATTTCGATTACTCAATACTACTACTAGTGAGTGACAGTATCCGAGAACTTGCATTCGAATGCAAGAGATTTGGATTACTCAATACTACCACTAGTGAGTGACAGTATCCGAGAGCTTGCATTCGAATGCAAGAGATTTCGATTACTCAATACTACTACTAGTGAGTGACAGTAACCGAGAACTTGCAGTCGAATGCAAGAGATTTCGATTACTCAATACTACTACTAGTGAGTCACAGTATCCGAGAAGTTGCATTCGAATGCAAGAGATTTCGATTACTCAATGCTACTACTAGTGAGTGACAGTAACCGAGAACTTGCAGTCGAATGCAAGAGATTTCGATTACTCAATACTACTACTAGTGAGTGACAGTATCCGAGAACTTGCATTCGAATGCAAGAGATTTCGATTACTCAATACTACTACTAGTGAGTGACAGTAACCGAGAACTTGCAGTCGAATGCAAGAGATTTCGATTACTCAATACTACTACTAGTGAGTGACAGTATCCGAGAACTTGCATTCGAATGCAAGAGATTTCGATTACTCAATACTACTACTAGTGAGTGACAGTATCCGAGAACTTGCATTCGAATGCAAGAGATTTCGATTAGCGAATACTACTACTAGTGAGTGACAGTATCCGAGAACTTGCATTCGAATGCAAGAGATTTCGATTAGGCAATACTACTACTAGTGAGTGACAGTATCCGAGAACTTGCATTCGAATGCAAGAGATTTCGATTACTCAATACTACTGCTAGTGAGTGACAGTAACCGGGAACTTGCACTCGAATGCAAGAGATTTCGATTAGGGAATGCTACTACTAGTGAGTGATAGTATCCGAGAACTTGCACTCGAATGCAAGAGATTTCGATTAGCGAATACTACTACTAGTGAGTGATAGTATCCGAGAACTTGCACTCGAATGCAAGAGATTTCGATTACTCAATACTACTACTAGTGAGTGATAGTATCCGAGAACTTGCATTCGAATGCAAGAGATTTCGATTAGCGAATACTACTACTAGTGAGTGATAGTATCCGAGAACTTGCACTCGAATGCAAGAGATTTCGATTAGCGAATACTACTACTAGTGAGTGATAGTATACGAGAACTTGCACTCGAATGCAAGAGATTTCGAGTAGCGAATACTACTACTAGTGAGTGATAGTAACCGAGAACTTGCATTCGAATGCAAGATATTTCGATTAGGGAATACTACTACTAGTGAGTGACAGTAACCGAGAACTTGCATTCGAATGCACGAGATTTCGATTAGGGAATACTACTACTAGTGAGTGACAGTAACCGAGAACTTGCATTCGAATGCAAGAGATTTCGACTACTCAATACTACCACTAGTGAGTGACAGTATCCGAGAACTTGCATTCGAATGCAAGAGATTTCCATTACTCAATACTACTACTAGTGAGTGATAGTATCCGAGAACTTGCATTTGAATGCAAGAGATTTCGATTACTCAATACTACTACTAGTGACTGACAGTATCCGAGAACTTGCATTCGAATGCAAGAGATTTCGATTAGGGAATACTACTACTAGTGGGTGACAGTATCCGAGAAATTGCATTCGAATGCAAGAGATTTCGATTAGCGAATACTACTACTAGTGAGTGATAGTATCCGAGAACTTGCATTCGAATGCAAGAGATTTCGATTACTCAATACTACTACTAGTGACTGACAGTATCCGAGAACTTGCATTCGAATGCAAGAGATTTCGATTAGGGAATACTAACACTAGTGGGTGACAGTATCCGAGAAATTGCATTCGAATGCAAGAGATTTCGATTAGCGAATACTACTACTAGTGAGTGATAGTAACCGAGTACTTGCATTCGAATGCAAGAGATTTCGTATACTCAATACTACTACTAGTGAGTGACAGTATCCGAGTACTTGCATTCGAATGCAAGAGATTTCGATTACTCAATACTACTACTAGTGAATGACAGTATCCGAGAACTTGCATTCGAATGCAAGAGATTTCAATTACTCAATACTACTACTAGTGAGTGACAGTATCCGAGTACTTGCATTCGAATGCAAGAGATTTCGATTAGCGAATTCTACTACTAGTGAGTGATAGTATCCGAGAACTTGCACTCGAATGTAAGAGATTTCGATTAGCGAATACTTCTACTAGTGAGTGATAGTATCCGAGATCTTGCATTCGAATGCAAGAGATTTCGATTACTCAATACTACTACTAGTGAGTGACAGTATCCGAGAACTTGCATTCGAATGCAAGAGATTTGGATTACTCAATACTACCACTAGTGAGTGACAGTATCCGAGAACTTGCATTCGAATGCAAGAGATTTCGATTACTCAATACTACTAGTAGTGAGTGACAGTAACCGAGAACTTGCAGTCGAATGCAAGAGATTTCGATAACTCAACACTACTACTAGTGAGTGACAGTATCCGAGAACTTGCATTCGAATGCAAGAGATTTCGATTACTCAATACTACTACTAGTGAGTGACAGTATCCGAGAACTTGCCTTCGAATGCAAGAGATTTCGATTACTCAATGCTACTACTAGTGAGTGACAGTAACCGAGAACTTGCAGTCGAATGCAAGAGATTTCGATTACTCAGTACTACTACTAGTGAGTGACAGTATCCGAGAACTTGCATTCGAATGCAAGAGATTTCGATTACTCAATACTACTACTAGTGAGTGATAGTGTCCGAGAACTTGCATTCGAATGCAAGAGATTTCGATTACTCAATACTACTACTAGTGAGTGACAGTATCATAGAACTTGCATTCGAATGCAAGAGATTTCGATTACTCAATACTACTACTAGTGAGTGACAGTATCCGAGAACTTGCATTAGAATGCAACAGATTTGGATTACTCAATACTACTACTAGTGAGTGACAGTAACAGAGAACTTGCATTCGAATGCAAGAGATTTCGATTACTCAATACTACTACTAGTGAGTGACAGTATCCGAGAACTTGCATTCGAATGCAAGAGATTTCGATTACTCAATACTACTCCTAGTGAGTGACAGTATCATAGAACTTGCATTCGAATGCAAGAGATTTCGATCAGTGAATACTACTACTAGTGAGTGACAGTATCCGAGAACTTGCATTCGAATGCAAGAGATATCGATTACTCAATACTACTATTAGTGAGTGACAGTATCATAGAACTTGCCTACGAATGCAAGAGATTTCGAATAGGGAATACTACTCCTAGTGAGTGACAGTAACCGAGAACTTGCCTTCGAATGCAAGAGATTTCGATTAGGGAATACTACTCCTAGTGAGTGACAGTAACCAAGAACTTGCCTTCGAATGCAAGAGATTTCGATTAGGGAATACTAATACTAGTGAGTGACAGTATCCGAGAACTTGCATTCGAATGAAAGAGATTTCGATTAGCGAATACTACTACTAGTGAGTGATAGTAACCGTGTACTTGCATTCGAATGCAAGAGATTTCGATTACTCAATACTACTACTAGTGAGTGACAGTATCCGAGTACTTGCATTCGAATGCAAGAGATTTCGATTAGCGAATACTACTACTAGTGAGTGATAGTATCCGAGAACTTGCACTCGAATGCAAGAGATTTCGATTAGCGAATACTACTACTAGTGAGTGATAGTATACGAGAACTTGCACTCGAATGCAAGAGATTTTGACTAGCGAATACTACCACTAGTGAGTGATAGTAACCGAGAACTTGCATTCGAATGCAAGAGATTTCGATTAGGGAATACTACTACTAGTGAGTGACAGTAACCGAGAACTTGCATTCGAATGCACGAGATTTCGATTAGGGAATACTACTACTAGTGAGTGACAGTAACCGAGAACTTGCATTCGAATGCAAGAGATTTCGATTACTCAATACTACTACTAGTGAGTGACAGTATCCGAGAACTTGCATTCGAATGCAAGAGATTTCGATTACTCAATACTACTACTAGTGAGTGACAGTATCCGAGAACTTGCATTCGAATGCAAGAGATTTCGATTAGCGAATACTACTACTAGTGAGTGACAGTATCCGAGAACTTGCATTCGAATGCAAGAGATTTCCATTACTCAATACTACTACTAGTGAGTGACAGTATCCGAGAACTTGCATTCGAATGCAAGAGATTTCGATTACTCAATACTACTACTAGTGAGTGATAGTATCCGAGAACTTGCATTCGAATGCAAGAGATTTCGATTAGGGAATACTACTACTAGTGAGTGACAGTATCCGAGAACTTGCATTCGAATGCAAGAGATTTCGATTAGGGAATACTACTACTAGTGAGTGATAGTATCCGAGAACATGCATTCGAATGCAAGAGATTTCGATTAGGGAATACTACTACTAGTGGGTGACAGTATCCGAGAAATTGCATTCGAATGCAAGAGATTTCGATTAGCGAATACTACTACTAGTGAGTGATAGTAACCGAGTACTTGCATTCGAATGCAAGAGATTTCGATTACTCAATACTACTACTAGTGAGTGACAGTATCCGAGTACTTGCATTCGAATGCAAGAGATTTCGATTACTCAATACTACTACTGGTGAGTGACAGTATCCGAGAACTTGCATTCGAATGCAAGAGATTTCGATTACTCAATACTACTACTAGTGAGTGACAGTATCCGAGTACTTGCATTCGAATGCAAGAGATTTCGATTAGCGAATACTACTACTAGTGAGTGATAGTATCCGAGAACTTGCATTCGAATGCAAGAGATTTCGATTACTCAATACTACTACTAGTGAGTGACAGTATCCGAGAACTTGCATTCGAATGCAAGAGATTTGGATTACTCAATACTACCACTAGTGAGTGACAGTATCCGAGAACTTGCATTCGAATGCAAGAGATTTCGATTACTCAATACTACTACTAGTGAGTGACAGTAACCGAGAACTTGCAGTCGAATGCAAGAGATTTCGATTACTCAATACTACTACTAGTGAGTGACAGTATCCGAGAACTTGCATTTGAATGCAAGAGATTTCGATTACTCAATACTACTACTAGTGAGTGACAGTATCCGAGAACTTGCATTCGAATGCAAGAGATTTCGATTACTCAATACTACTACTAGTGAGTGACAGTATCCGAGAACTTGCATTCGAATGCAAGAGATTTCGATTAGGGAATACTACTACTAGTGAGTGATAGTATCCGAGAACTTGCATTCGAATGCAAGAGATTTCGATTAGGGAATACTACTACTAGTGGGTGACAGTATCCGAGAAATTGCATTCGAATGCAAGAGATTTCGAATAGCGAATACTACTACTAGTGAGTGATAGTAACCGAGTACTTGCATTCGAATGCAAGAGATTTCGATTACTCAATACTACTACTAGTGAGTGACAGTATCCGAGTACTTGCATTCGAATGCAAGAGATTTCGATTAGCGAATACTACTACTAGTGAGTGACAGTATCCGAGAACTTGCATTCGAATGCAAGAGATTTCGATTAGGCAATACTACTACTAGTGAGTGACAGTATCCGAGAACTTGCATTCGAATGCAAGAGATTTCGATTACTCAATACTACTGCTAGTGAGTGACAGTAACCGGGAACTTGCACTCGAATGCAAGAGATTTCGATTAGGGAATGCTACTACTAGTGAGTGATAGTATCCGAGAACTTGCACTCGAATGCAAGAGATTTCGATTAGCGAATACTACTACTAGTGAGTGATAGTATCCGAGAACTTGCACTCGAATGCAAGAGATTTCGATTACTCAATACTACTACTAGTGAGTGATAGTATCCGAGAACTTGCATTCGAATGCAAGAGATTTCGATTAGCGAATACTACTACTAGTGAGTGATAGTATCCGAGAACTTGCACTCGAATGCAAGAGATTTCGATTAGCGAATACTACTACTAGTGAGTGATAGTATACGAGAACTTGCACTCGAATGCAAGAGATTTCGAGTAGCGAATACTACTACTAGTGAGTGATAGTAACCGAGAACTTGCATTCGAATGCAAGATATTTCGATTAGGGAATACTACTACTAGTGAGTGACAGTAACCGAGAACTTGCATTCGAATGCACGAGATTTCGATTAGGGAATACTACTACTAGTGAGTGACAGTAACCGAGAACTTGCATTCGAATGCAAGAGATTTCGACTACTCAATACTACCACTAGTGAGTGACAGTATCCGAGAACTTGCATTCGAATGCAAGAGATTTCCATTACTCAATACTACTACTAGTGAGTGATAGTATCCGAGAACTTGCATTTGAATGCAAGAGATTTCGATTACTCAATACTACTACTAGTGACTGACAGTATCCGAGAACTTGCATTCGAATGCAAGAGATTTCGATTAGGGAATACTACTACTAGTGGGTGACAGTATCCGAGAAATTGCATTCGAATGCAAGAGATTTCGATTAGCGAATACTACTACTAGTGAGTGATAGTATCCGAGAACTTGCATTCGAATGCAAGAGATTTCGATTACTCAATACTACTACTAGTGACTGACAGTATCCGAGAACTTGCATTCGAATGCAAGAGATTTCGATTAGGGAATACTAACACTAGTGGGTGACAGTATCCGAGAAATTGCATTCGAATGCAAGAGATTTCGATTAGCGAATACTACTACTAGTGAGTGATAGTAACCGAGTACTTGCATTCGAATGCAAGAGATTTCGTATACTCAATACTACTACTAGTGAGTGACAGTATCCGAGTACTTGCATTCGAATGCAAGAGATTTCGATTACTCAATACTACTACTAGTGAATGACAGTATCCGAGAACTTGCATTCGAATGCAAGAGATTTCAATTACTCAATACTACTACTAGTGAGTGACAGTATCCGAGTACTTGCATTCGAATGCAAGAGATTTCGATTAGCGAATTCTACTACTAGTGAGTGATAGTATCCGAGAACTTGCACTCGAATGTAAGAGATTTCGATTAGCGAATACTTCTACTAGTGAGTGATAGTATCCGAGATCTTGCATTCGAATGCAAGAGATTTCGATTACTCAATACTACTACTAGTGAGTGACAGTATCCGAGAACTTGCATTCGAATGCAAGAGATTTGGATTACTCAATACTACCACTAGTGAGTGACAGTATCCGAGAACTTGCATTCGAATGCAAGAGATTTCGATTACTCAATACTACTAGTAGTGAGTGACAGTAACCGAGAACTTGCAGTCGAATGCAAGAGATTTCGATAACTCAACACTACTACTAGTGAGTGACAGTATCCGAGAACTTGCATTCGAATGCAAGAGATTTCGATTACTCAATACTACTACTAGTGAGTGACAGTATCCGAGAACTTGCCTTCGAATGCAAGAGATTTCGATTACTCAATGCTACTACTAGTGAGTGACAGTAACCGAGAACTTGCAGTCGAATGCAAGAGATTTCGATTACTCAGTACTACTACTAGTGAGTGACAGTATCCGAGAACTTGCATTCGAATGCAAGAGATTTCGATTACTCAATACTACTACTAGTGAGTGATAGTGTCCGAGAACTTGCATTCGAATGCAAGAGATTTCGATTACTCAATACTACTACTAGTGAGTGACAGTATCATAGAACTTGCATTCGAATGCAAGAGATTTCGATTACTCAATACTACTACTAGTGAGTGACAGTATCCGAGAACTTGCATTAGAATGCAACAGATTTGGATTACTCAATACTACTACTAGTGAGTGACAGTAACAGAGAACTTGCATTCGAATGCAAGAGATTTCGATTACTCAATACTACTACTAGTGAGTGACAGTATCCGAGAACTTGCATTCGAATGCAAGAGATTTCGATTACTCAATACTACTCCTAGTGAGTGACAGTATCATAGAACTTGCATTCGAATGCAAGAGATTTCGATCAGTGAATACTACTACTAGTGAGTGACAGTATCCGAGAACTTGCATTCGAATGCAAGAGATATCGATTACTCAATACTACTATTAGTGAGTGACAGTATCATAGAACTTGCCTACGAATGCAAGAGATTTCGAATAGGGAATACTACTCCTAGTGAGTGACAGTAACCGAGAACTTGCCTTCGAATGCAAGAGATTTCGATTAGGGAATACTACTCCTAGTGAGTGACAGTAACCAAGAACTTGCCTTCGAATGCAAGAGATTTCGATTAGGGAATACTAATACTAGTGAGTGACAGTATCCGAGAACTTGCATTCGAATGAAAGAGATTTCGATTAGCGAATACTACTACTAGTGAGTGATAGTAACCGTGTACTTGCATTCGAATGCAAGAGATTTCGATTACTCAATACTACTACTAGTGAGTGACAGTATCCGAGTACTTGCATTCGAATGCAAGAGATTTCGATTAGCGAATACTACTACTAGTGAGTGATAGTATCCGAGAACTTGCACTCGAATGCAAGAGATTTCGATTAGCGAATACTACTACTAGTGAGTGATAGTATACGAGAACTTGCACTCGAATGCAAGAGATTTTGACTAGCGAATACTACCACTAGTGAGTGATAGTAACCGAGAACTTGCATTCGAATGCAAGAGATTTCGATTAGGGAATACTACTACTAGTGAGTGACAGTAACCGAGAACTTGCATTCGAATGCACGAGATTTCGATTAGGGAATACTACTACTAGTGAGTGACAGTAACCGAGAACTTGCATTCGAATGCAAGAGATTTCGATTACTCAATACTACTACTAGTGAGTGACAGTATCCGAGAACTTGCATTCGAATGCAAGAGATTTCGATTACTCAATACTACTACTAGTGAGTGACAGTATCCGAGAACTTGCATTCGAATGCAAGAGATTTCGATTAGCGAATACTACTACTAGTGAGTGACAGTATCCGAGAACTTGCATTCGAATGCAAGAGATTTCCATTACTCAATACTACTACTAGTGAGTGACAGTATCCGAGAACTTGCATTCGAATGCAAGAGATTTCGATTACTCAATACTACTACTAGTGAGTGATAGTATCCGAGAACTTGCATTCGAATGCAAGAGATTTCGATTAGGGAATACTACTACTAGTGAGTGACAGTATCCGAGAACTTGCATTCGAATGCAAGAGATTTCGATTAGGGAATACTACTACTAGTGAGTGATAGTATCCGAGAACATGCATTCGAATGCAAGAGATTTCGATTAGGGAATACTACTACTAGTGGGTGACAGTATCCGAGAAATTGCATTCGAATGCAAGAGATTTCGATTAGCGAATACTACTACTAGTGAGTGATAGTAACCGAGTACTTGCATTCGAATGCAAGAGATTTCGATTACTCAATACTACTACTAGTGAGTGACAGTATCCGAGTACTTGCATTCGAATGCAAGAGATTTCGATTACTCAATACTACTACTGGTGAGTGACAGTATCCGAGAACTTGCATTCGAATGCAAGAGATTTCGATTACTCAATACTACTACTAGTGAGTGACAGTATCCGAGTACTTGCATTCGAATGCAAGAGATTTCGATTAGCGAATACTACTACTAGTGAGTGATAGTATCCGAGAACTTGCATTCGAATGCAAGAGATTTCGATTACTCAATACTACTACTAGTGAGTGACAGTATCCGAGAACTTGCATTCGAATGCAAGAGATTTGGATTACTCAATACTACCACTAGTGAGTGACAGTATCCGAGAACTTGCATTCGAATGCAAGAGATTTCGATTACTCAATACTACTACTAGTGAGTGACAGTAACCGAGAACTTGCAGTCGAATGCAAGAGATTTCGATTACTCAATACTACTACTAGTGAGTGACAGTATCCGAGAACTTGCATTTGAATGCAAGAGATTTCGATTACTCAATACTACTACTAGTGAGTGACAGTATCCGAGAACTTGCATTCGAATGCAAGAGATTTCGATTACTCAATACTACTACTAGTGAGTGACAGTATCCGAGAACTTGCATTCGAATGCAAGAGATTTCGATTAGGGAATACTACTACTAGTGAGTGATAGTATCCGAGAACTTGCATTCGAATGCAAGAGATTTCGATTAGGGAATACTACTACTAGTGGGTGACAGTATCCGAGAAATTGCATTCGAATGCAAGAGATTTCGAATAGCGAATACTACTACTAGTGAGTGATAGTAACCGAGTACTTGCATTCGAATGCAAGAGATTTCGATTACTCAATACTACTACTAGTGAGTGACAGTATCCGAGTACTTGCATTCGAATGCAAGAGATTTCGATTAGCGAATACTACTACTAGTGAGTGATAGTATCCGAGAACTTGCACTCGAATGTAAGAGATTTCGATTAGCGAATACTACTACTAGTGAGTGATAGTATCCGAGATCTTGCATTCGAATGCAAGAGATTTCGATTACTCAATACTACCACTAGTGAGTGACAGTATCCGAGAACTTGCATTCGAATGCAAGAGATTTGGATTACTCAATACTACCACTAGTGAGTGACAGTATCCGAGAACTTGCATTCGAATGCAAGAGATTTCGATTACTCAATACTACTACTAGTGAGTGACAGTAACCGAGAACTTGCAGTCGAATGCAAGAGATTTCGATTACTCAATACTACTACTAGTGAGTGACAGTATCCGAGAACTTGCATTCGAATGCAAGAGATTTCGATTACTCAATACTACTACTAGTGAGTGACAGTATCCGAGAACTTGCATTCGAATGCAAGAGATTTCGATTACTCAATGCTACTACTAGTGAGTGACAGTAACCGAGAACTTGCAGTCGAATGCAAGAGATTTCGATTACTCAATACTACTACTAGTGAGTGACAGTATCCGAGAACTTGCATTCGAATGCAAGAGATTTCGATTACTCAATACTACTACTAGTGAGTGATAGTGTCCGAGAACTTGCATTCGAATGCAAGAGATTTCGATTACTCAATACTACTACTAGTGAGTGACAGTATCATAGAACTTGCATTCGAATGCAAGAGATTTCGATTACTCAATACTACTACTAGTGAGTGACAGTATCCGAGAACTTGCATTAGAATGCAACAGATTTCGAATACTCAATACTACTACTAGTGAGTGACAGTAACAGAGAACTTGCATTCGAATGCAAGAGATTTCGATTACTCAATACTACTACTAGTGAGTGACAGTATCCGAGAACTTGCATTCGAATGCAAGAGATTTCGATTAGGGAATACTACTACTAGTGAGTGATAGTATCCGAGAACTTGCATTCGAATGCAAGAGATTTCGATTAGGGAATACTACTACTAGTGGGTGACAGTATCCGAGAAATTGCATTCGAATGCAAGAGATTTCGATTAGCGAATACTACTACTAGTGAGTGATAGTAACCGAGTACTTGCATTCGAATGCAAGAGATTTCGAGTACTCAATACTACTACTAGTGAGTGACAGTATCCGAGTACTTGCATTCGAATGCAAGAGATTTCGATTACTCAATACTACTACTAGATAGTGACAGTATCCGAGAACTTGCATTCGAATGCAAGAGATTTCGATTACTCAATACTACTACTAGTGAGTGACAGTATCCGAGTACTTGCATTCGAATGCAAGAGATTTCGATTAGCGAGTACTACTACTAGTGAGGATTAGTATCCGAGAACTTGCACTCGAATGTAAGAGATTTCGATTAGCGAATACTACTACTAGTGAGTGATAGTATCCGAGATCTTGCATTCGAATGCAAGAGATTTCGATTACTCAATACTACTACTAGTGAGTGACAGTATCCGAGAACTTGCATTCGAATGCAAGAGATTTGGATTACTCAATACTACCACTAGTGAGTGACAGTATCCGAGAACTTGCATTCGAATGCAAGAGATTTCGATTACCCAATACTACTACCAGTGAGTGACAGTAACCGAGAACTTGCAGTCGAATGCAAGAGATTTCGATTACTCAATACTACTACTAGTGAGTGACAGTATCCGAGAACTTGCATTCGAATGCAAGAAATTTCGATTACTCAATACTACTACTAGTGAGTGACAGTATCCGAGAACTTGCATTCGAATGCAAGAGATTTCGATTACTCAATGCTACTACTAGTGAGTGACAGTAACCGAGAACTTGCCGTCGAATGCAAGAGATTTCTATTACTCAATACTACTACTAGTGAGTGACAGTATCCGAGAACTTGCATTAGAATGCAACAGATTTGGATTACTCAATACTACTACTAGTGAGTGACAGTAACAGAGAACTTGCATTCGAATGCAAGAGATTTCGATTACTCAATACTACTACTAGTGAGTGACAGTATCCGAGAACTTGCATTCGAATGCAAGAGATTTCGATTACTCAATACTACTCCTAGTGAGTGACAGTATCATAGAACTTGCATTCGAATGCAAGAGATTTCGATCAGTGAATACTACTACTAGTGAGTGACAGTATCCGAGAACTTGCATTCGAATGCAAGAGATATCGATTACTCAATACTACTATTAGTGAGTGACAGTATCATAGAACTTGCCTACGAATGCAAGAGATTTCGAATAGGGAATACTACTCCTAGTGAGTGACAGTAACGGAGAACTTGCCTTCGAATGCAAGAGATTTCGATTAGGGAATACTACTCCTAGTGAGTGACAGTAACCAAGAACTTGCCTTCGAATGCAAGAGATTTCGATTAGGGAATACTAATACTAGTGAGTGACAGTATCCGAGAACTTGCATTCGAATGAAAGAGATTTCGATTAGCGAATACTACTACTAGTGAGTGATAGTAACCGTGTACTTGCATTCGAATGCAAGAGATTTCGATTACTCAATACTACTACTAGTGAGTGACAGTATCCGAGTACTTGCATTCGAATGCAAGAGATTTCGATTAGCGAATACTACTACTAGTGAGTGATAGTATCCGAGAACTTGCACTCGAATGCAAGAGATTTCGATTAGCGAATACTACTACTAGTGAGTGATAGTATACGAGAACTTGCACTCGAATGCAAGAGATTTTGACTAGCGAATACTACCACTAGTGAGTGATAGTAACCGAGAACTTGCATTCGAATGCAAGAGATTTCGTTTAGGGAATACTACTACTAGTGAGTGACAGTAACCGAGAACTTGCATTCGAATGCACGAGATTTCGATTAGGGAATACTACTACTAGTGAGTGACAGTAACCGAGAACTTGCATTCGAATGCAAGAGATTTCGATTACTCAATACTACTACTAGTGAGTGACAGTATCCGAGAACTTGCATTCGAATGCAAGAGATTTCGATTACTCAATACTACTACTAGTGAGTGACAGTATCCGAGAACTTGCATTCGAATGCAAGAGATTTCGATTAGCGAATACTACTACTAGTGAGTGACAGTATCCGAGAACTTGCATTCGAATGCAAGAGATTTCCATTACTCAATACTACTACTAGTGAGTGACAGTATCCGAGAACTTGCATTCGAATGCAAGAGATTTCGATTACTCAATACTACTACTAGTGAGTGATAGTATCCGAGAACTTGCATTCGAATGCAAGAGATTTCGATTAGGGAATACTACTACTAGTGAGTGACAGTATCCGAGAACTTGCATTCGAATGCAAGAGATTTCGATTAGGGAATACTACTACTAGTGAGTGATAGTATCCGAGAACTTGCATTCGAATGCAAGAGATTTCGATTAGGGAATACTACTACTAGTGGGTGACAGTATCCGAGAAATTGCATTCGAATGCAAGAGATTTCGATTAGCGAATACTACTACTAGTGAGTGATAGTAACCGAGTACTTGCATTCGAATGCAAGAGATTTCGATTACTCAATACTACTACTAGTGAGTGACAGTATCCGAGTACTTGCATTCGAATGCAAGAGATTTCGATTACTCAATACTACTACTGGTGAGTGACAGTATCCGAGAACTTGCATTCGAATGCAAGAGATTTCGATTACTCAATACTACTACTAGTGAGTGACAGTATCCGAGTACTTGCATTCGAATGCAAGAGATTTCGATTAGCGAATACTACTACTAGTGAGTGATAGTATCCGAGAACTTGCATTCGAATGCAAGAGATTTCGATTACTCAATACTACTACTAGTGAGTGACAGTATCCGAGAACTTGCATTCGAATGCAAGAGATTTGGATTACTCAATACTACCACTAGTGAGTGACAGTATCCGAGAACTTGCATTCGAATGCAAGAGATTTCGATTACTCAATACTACTACTAGTGAGTGACAGTAACCGAGAACTTGCAGTCGAATGCAAGAGATTTCGATTACTCAATACTACTACTAGTGAGTGACAGTATCCGAGAACTTGCATTTGAATGCAAGAGATTTCGATTACTCAATACTACTACTAGTGAGTGACAGTATCCGAGAACTTGCATTCGAATGCAAGAGATTTCGATTACTCAATACTACTACTAGTGAGTGACAGTATCCGAGAACTTGCATTCGAATGCAAGAGATTTCGATTAGGGAATACTACTACTAGTGAGTGATAGTATCCGAGAACTTGCATTCGAATGCAAGAGATTTCGATTAGGGAATACTACTACTAGTGGGTGACAGTATCCGAGAAATTGCATTCGAATGCAAGAGATTTCGAATAGCGAATACTACTACTAGTGAGTGAAAGTAACCGAGTACTTGCATTCGAATGCAAGAGATTTCGATTACTCAATACTACTACTAGTGAGTGACAGTATCCGAGTACTTGCATTCGAATGCAAGAGATTTCGATTAGCGAATACTACTACTAGTGAGTGATAGTATCCGAGAACTTGCACTCGAATGTAAGAGATTTCGATTAGCGAATACTACTACTAGTGAGTGATAGTATCCGAGATCTTGCATTCGAATGCAAGAGATTTCGATTACTCAATACTACCACTAGTGAGTGACAGTATCCGAGAACTTGCATTCGAATGCAAGAGATTTGGATTACTCAATACTACCACTAGTGAGTGACAGTATCCGAGAACTTGCATTCGAATGCAAGAGATTTCGATTACTCAATACTACTACTAGTGAGTGACAGTAACCGAGAACTTGCAGTCGAATGCAAGAGATTTCGATTACTCAATACTACTACTAGTGAGTGACAGTATCCGAGAACTTGCATTCGAATGCAAGAGATTTCGATTACTCAATACTACTACTAGTGAGTGACAGTATCCGAGAACTTGCATTCGAATGCAAGAGATTTCGATTACTCAATGCTACTACTAGTGAGTGACAGTAACCGAGAACTTGCAGTCGAATGCAAGAGATTTCGATTACTCAATACTACTACTAGTGAGTGACAGTATCCGAGAACTTGCATTCGAATGCAAGAGATTTCGATTACTCAATACTACTACTAGTGAGTGATAGTGTCCGAGAACTTGCATTCGAATGCAAGAGATTTCGATTACTCAATACTACTACTAGTGAGTGACAGTATCATAGAACTTGCATTCGAATGCAAGAGATTTCGATTACTCAATACTACTACTAGTGAGTGACAGTATCCGAGAACTTGCATTAGAATGCAACAGATTTCGAATACTCAATACTACTACTAGTGAGTGACAGTAACAGATAACTTGCATTCGAATGCAAGAGATTTCGATTACTCAATACTACTACTAGTGAGTGACAGTATCCGAGAACTTGCATTCGAATGCAAGAGATTTCGATTAGGGAATACTACTACTAGTGAGTGATAGTATCCGAGAACTTGCATTCGAATGATAGAGATTTCGATTAGGGAATACTACTACTAGTGGGTGACAGTATCCGAGAAATTGCATTCGAATGCAAGAGATTTCGATTAGCGAATACTACTACTAGTGAGTGATAGTAACCGAGTACTTGCATTCGAATGCAAGAGATTTCGATTACTCAATACTACTACTAGTGAGTGACAGTATCCGAGTACTTGCATTCGAATGCAAGAGATTTCGATTACTCAATACTACTACTAGTGAGTGACAGTATCCGAGAACTTGCATTCGAATGCAAGAGATTTCGATTACTCAATACTACTACTAGTGAGTGACAGTATCCGAGTACTTGCATTCGAATGCAAGAGATTTCGATTAGCGAGTACTACTACTAGTGAGTGATAGTATCCGAGAACTTGCACTCGAATGTAAGAGATTTCGATTAGCGAATACTACTACTAGTGAGTGATAGTATCCGAGATCTTGCATTCGAATGCAAGAGATTTCGATTACTCAATACTACTACTAGTGAGTGACAGTATCCGAGAACTTGCATTCGAATGCAAGAGATTTGGATTACTCAATACTACCACTAGTGAGTGACAGTATCCGAGAACTTGCATTCGAATGCAAGAGATTTCGATTACCCAATACTACTACCAGTGAGTGACAGTAACCGAGAACTTGCAGTCGAATGCAAGAGATTTCGATTACTCAATACTACTACTAGTGAGTGACAGTATCCGAGAACTTGCATTCGAATGCAAGAAATTTCGATTACTCAATACTACTACTAGTGAGTGACAGTATCCGAGAACTTGCATTCGAATGCAAGAGATTTCGATTACTCAATGCTACTACTAGTGAGTGACAGTAACCGAGAACTTGCCGTCGAATGCAAGAGATTTCGATTACTCAATACTACTACTAGTGAGTGACAGTATCCGAGAACTTGCATTCGAATGCAAGAGATTTCGATTACTCAATACTACTACTAGTGAGTGATAGTGTCCGAGAACTTGCATTCGAATGCAAAAGATTTCGATTACTCAATACTACTACTAGTGAGTGACAGTATCATAGAACTTGCATTCGAATGGAAGAGATTTCGATTACTCAATACTACTACTAGTGAGTGACAGTATCCGAGAACTTGCATTCGAATGCAAGAGATTTCGATTAGGGAATACTACTACTAGTGAGTGACAGTATCCGAGAACTTGCATTCGAATGCAAGAGATTTCGATTACTCAATACTACTCCTAGTGAGTGACAGTATCATAGAACTTGCATTCGAATGCAAGAGATTTCGATCAGTGAATATTACTACTAGTGAGTGACAGTATCCGAGAACTTGCATTCGAATGCAAGAGATATCGATTACTCAATACTACTATTAGTGAGTGACAGTATCATAGAACTTGCCTACGAATGCAAGAGATTTCGAATAGGGAATACTACTCCTAGTGAGTGACAGTAACCAAGAACTTGCCTTCGAATGCAAGAGATTTCGATTAGGGAATACTACTACTAGTGAGTGACAGTATCCGAGAACTTGCATTCGAATGAAAGAGATTTCGATTAGCGAATGCTACTACTAGTGAGTGATAGTAACCGAGTACTTGCATTCGAATGCAAGAGATTTCGATTACTCAATACTACTACTAGTGAGTGACAGTATCCGAGAACTTGCATTCGAATGCAAGAGATTTCGATTACTCAATACCACTACTAGTGAGTGACAGTATCCGAGTACTTGCATTCGAATGCAAGAGATTTCGATTAGCGAATACTATTACTAGTGAGTGATAGTATCCGAGAACTTGCACTCGAATGCAAGAGATTTCGATTAGCGAATACTACTACTAGTGAGTGATAGTATACGAGAACTTGCACTCGAATGCAAGAGATTTCGACTAGCGAATACTACTACTAGTGAGTGATAGTAACCGAGAACTTGCATTCGAATTCAAGAGATTTCGATTAATGAATACTACTACTAGTGAGTGACAGTAACCGAGAACTTGCATTCGAATGCAAGAGATTTCGATTAGGGAATACTACTACTAGTGAGTGACAGTAACCGAGAACTTGCATTCGAATGCAAGAGATTTCGATTACTCAATACTACTACTAGTGAGTGACAGTATCCGAGAACTTGCATTCGAATGCAAGAGATTTCGATTAGCGAATACTACTACTAGTGAGTGACAGTATCCGAGAACTTGCATTCGAATGCAAGAGATTTCGATTACTCAATACTACTACTAGTGAGTGACAGTAACCGGGAACTTGCACTGGAATGCAAGAGATTTCGATTAGGGAATGCTACTACTAGTGAGTGATAGTATCCGAGAACTTGCACTCGAATGCAAGAGATCTCGATTAGCGAATACTACTACTAGTGAGTGATAGTATCCGAGAACTTGCACTCGAATGCAAGAGATTTCGATTACTCAATACTACTACTAGTGAGTGATAGTATCCGAGAACATGCATTCGAATGCAAGAGATTTCGATTAGCGAATACTACTACTAGTGAGTGATAGTATCCGAGAACTTGCACTCGAATGCAAGAGATTTCGATTAGCGAATACTACTACTAGTGAGTGATAGTATACGAGAACTTGCACTCGAATGCAAGAGATTTCGATTGGCGAATACTACTACTAGTGAGTGATAGTAACCGAGAACTGGCATTCGAATGCAAGAGATTTCGATTAGGGAATACTACTACTAGTGAGTGACAGTAACCGAGAACTTGCATTCGAATGCACGAGATTTCGATTAGGGAATACTACTACTAGTGAGTGACAGTAACCGAGAACTTGCATTCGAATGCAAGAGATTTCGATTACTCAATACTACTACTAGTGAGTGACAGTATCCGAGAACTTGCATTCGAATGCAAGAGATTTCGATTACTCAATACTACTACTAGTGAGTGACAGTATCCGAGAACTTGCATTCGAATGCAAGAGATTTCGATTAGCGAATACTACTACTAGTGAGTGACAGTATCCGAGAACTTGCATTCGAATGCAAGAGATTTCCATTACTCAATACTACTACTAGTGAGTGACAGTATCCGAGAACTTGCATTCGAATGCAAGAGATTTCGATTACTCAATACTACCACTAGTGAGTGACAGTATCCGAGAACTTGCATTCGAATGCAAGAGATTTCGATTACTCAATACTACTACTAGTGAGTGATAGTATCCGAGAACTTGCATTCGAATGCAAGAGATTTCGATTACTCAATACTACTACTAGTGAGTGACAGTATCCGAGAACTTGCATTCGAATGCAAGAGATTTCGATTACTCAATACTACTACTAGTGAGTGACAGTATCATAGAACTTGCATTCGAATGCAAGAGATTTCGATTACTCAATACTACTACTAGTGAGTGACAGTATCCGAGAACTTGCATTCGAATGCAACAGATTTCGATTACTCAATACTACTACTAGTGAGTGACAGTAACAGAGAACTTGCATTCGAATGCAAGAGATTTCGATTACTCAATACTACTACTAGTGAGTGACAGTATCCGAGAACTTGCACTCGAATGCAAGAGATTTCGATTAGGGAATACTACTACTAGTGAGTGACAGTATCCGAGAACTTGCATTCGAATGCAAGAGATTTCGATTACTCAATACTACTCCTAGTGAGTGAAAGTATCATAGAACTTGCATTCAAATGCAAGAGATTTCGATCAGTGAATACTACTACTAGTGAGTGACAGTATCCGAGAACTTGCATTCGAATGCAAGAGATATCGATTGCTCAATACTACTATTAGTGAGTGACAGTATCATAGAACTTGCCTACGAATGCAAGAGATTTCGATTAGGGAACACTGCTCCTAGTGAGTGACAGTAACCGAGAACTTGCCTTCGAATGCAAGAGATTTCGATTAGGGAATACTACTCCTAGTGAGTGACAGTAACCGAGAACTTGCCTTCGAATGCAAGAGATTTTGATTAGGGAATACTACTACTAGTGAGTGACAGTATCCGAGAACTTGCATTCGAATGAAAGAGATTTCGATTAGCGAATACTACTACTAGTGAGTGATAGTAACCGAGTACTTGCATTCGAATGCAAGAGATTTCGATTACTCAATACTACTACTAGTGAGTGACAGTATCCGAGAACCTGCATTCGATTGCAAGAGATTTCGATTACTCAATACTACTACTAGTGAGTGACAGTATCCGAGTACTTGCATTCGAATGCAAGAGATTTCGATTAGCGAATACTACTACTAGTGAGTGATAGTATCCGAGAACTTGCACTCGAATGCAAGAGATTTCGATTAGCGAATACTACTACTAGTGAGTGACAGTAACCGAGAACTTGCAGTCGAATGCAAGAGATTTCGATTACTCAATACTACTACTAGTGAGTGACAGTAACCGAGAACTTGCATTCGAATGCAAGAGATTTCGATTACTCAATACTACTGCTAGTGAGTGACAGTATCCGAGAACTTGCATTCGAATGCAAGAGATTTCGATTACTCAATACTACTACTAGTGAGTGACACTATCCGAGAACTTGCATTCGAATGCAAGAGATTTCGATTACTCAATACTACTACTAGTGAGTGACAGTATCCGAGAACTTGCATTCGAATGCAAGAGATTTCGATTAGGGAAACTACTACTAGTGAGTGACAGTATCCGAGAACTTGCATTCGAATGAAAGAGATTTCGATTAGCGAATACTACTACTAGTGAGTGATAGTAACCGAGTACTTGCATTCGAATGCAAGAGATTTCGATTACTCAATACTACTACTAGTGAGTGACAGTATCCGAGAACTTGCATTCGAATGCAAGAGATTTCGATTACTCAATACTACTACTAGTGAGTGACAGTATCCGAGTACTTGCATTCGAATGCAAGAGATTTCGATTAGCGAATACTACTACTAGTGAGTGATAGTATCCGAGAACTTGCACTCGAATGAAAGAGATTTCGATTAGCGAATACTACTACTAGTGAGTGATAGTATCCGAGATCTTGCATTCGAATGCAAGAGATTTCGATTACTCAATACGACTACTAGTTAGTGACAGTATCCGAGAACTTGCATTCGAATGCAAGAGATTTGGATTACTCAATACTACTACTAGTGAGTGACAGTATCCGAGAACTTGCATTCGAATGCAAGAGATTTCGATTACTCAATACTACTACTAGTGAGTGACAGTAACCGAGAACTTGCAGTCGAATGCAAGAGATTTCGATTACTCAATACTACTACTAGTGAGTGACAGTATCCGAGAACTTGCATTAGAATGCAAGAGATTTCGATTACTCAATACTACTACTAGTGAGTGACAGTATCCGAGAACTTGCATTCGAATGCAAGAGATTTCGATTACTCAATACTACTACTAGTGAGTGATAGTATCCGAGAACTTGCATTCGAATGCAAGAGATTTCGATTACTCAATACTACTACTAGTGAGTGATAGTATCCGAGAACTTGCATTCGAATGCAAGAGATTTCGATTACTCAATACTACTACTAGTGAGTGACAGTATAATAGAACTTGCATTCGAATGCAAGAGATTTCGATTACTCAATACTACTACTAGTGAGTGACGGTATCCGAGAACTTGCATTCGAATGCAACAGATTTCGATTACTCAATACTACTACTAGTGAGTGACAGTAACAGAGAACTTGCATTCGAATGCAAGAGATTTCGATTACTCAATACTACTACTAGTGAGTGACAGTATCCGAGAACTTGCATTCGAATGCAAGAGATTTCGATTAGGGAATACTACTACTAGTGAGTGACAGTATTCGAGAACTTGCATTCGAATGCAAGAGATTTCGATTACTCAATACTACTCCTAGTGAGTGACACTAACCGAGAACTTGCATTCGAATGCAAGAGATTTCGATTACTCAATACTACTACTAGTGAGTGACAGTATCCGAGAACTTGCATTCGAATGCAAGAGATTTCGATTAGCGAATACTACTACTAGTGAGTGACAGTATCCGAGAACTTGCATTCGAATGCAAGAGATTTCGATTAGGGAATACTACTACTAGTGAGTGACAGTATCCGAGAACTTGCATTCGAATGCAAGAGATTTCGATTACTCAATACTACTACTAGTGAGTGACAGTATCCGAGAACTTGCATTCGAATGCAAGAGATTTCGATTAGGGAAACTACTACTAGTGAGTGACAGTATCCGAGAACTTGCATTCGAATGAAAGAGATTTCGATTAGCGAATACTACTACTAGTGAGTGATAGTAACCGAGTACTTGCATTCGAATGCAAGAGATTTCGATTACTCAATACTACTACTAGTGAGTGACAGTATCCGAGAACTTGCATTCGAATGCAAGAGATTTCGATTACTCAATACTACTACTAGTGAGTGACAGTATCCGAGTACTTGCATTCGAATGCAAGAGATTTCGATTAGCGAATACTACTACTAGTGAGTGATAGTATCCGAGAACTTGCACTCGAATGAAAGAGATTTCGATTAGCGAATACTACTACTAGTGAGTGATAGTATCCGAGATCTTGCATTCGAATGCAAGAGATTTCGATTACTCAATACGACTACTAGTTAGTGACAGTATCCGAGAACTTGCATTCGAATGCAAGAGATTTGGATTACTCAATACTACTACTAGTGAGTGACAGTATCCGAGAACTTGCATTCGAATGCAAGAGATTTCGATTACTCAATACTACTACTAGTGAGTGACAGTAACCGAGAACTTGCAGTCGAATGCAAGAGATTTCGATTACTCAATACTACTACTAGTGAGTGACAGTATCCGAGAACTTGCATTAGAATGCAAGAGATTTCGATTACTCAATACTACTACTAGTGAGTGACAGTATCCGAGAACTTGCATTCGAATGCAAGAGATTTCGATTACTCAATACTACTACTAGTGAGTGATAGTATCCGAGAACTTGCATTCGAATGCAAGAGATTTCGATTACTCAATACTACTACTAGTGAGTGATAGTATCCGAGAACTTGCATTCGAATGCAAGAGATTTCGATTACTCAATACTACTACTAGTGAGTGACAGTATAATAGAACTTGCATTCGAATGCAAGAGATTTCGATTACTCAATACTACTACTAGTGAGTGACGGTATCCGAGAACTTGCATTCGAATGCAACAGATTTCGATTACTCAATACTACTACTAGTGAGTGACAGTAACAGAGAACTTGCATTCGAATGCAAGAGATTTCGATTACTCAATACTACTACTAGTGAGTGACAGTATCCGAGAACTTGCATTCGAATGCAAGAGATTTCGATTAGGGAATACTACTACTAGTGAGTGACAGTATTCGAGAACTTGCATTCGAATGCAAGAGATTTCGATTACTCAATACTACTCCTAGTGAGTGACACTAACCGAGAACTTGCATTCGAATGCAAGAGATTTCGATTACTCAATACTACTACTAGTGAGTGACAGTATCCGAGAACTTGCATTCGAATGCAAGAGATTTCGATTAGCGAATACTACTACTAGTGAGTGACAGTATCCGAGAACTTGCATTCGAATGCAAGAGATTTCGATTAGGGAATACTACTACTAGTGAGTGACAGTATCCGAGAACTTGCATTCGAATGCAAGAGATTTCGATTACTCAATACTACTACTAGTGAGTGACAGTAACCGGGAACTTGCACTCGAATGCAAGAGATTTCGATTAGGGAATGCTACTACTACTGAGTGATAGTATCCGAGAACTTGCACTCGAATGCAAGAGATTTCGATTAGCGAATACTACTACTAGTGAGTGATAGTATCCGAGAACTTGCACTCGAATGCAAGAGATTTCGATTACTCAATACTACTACTAGTGAGTGATAGTATCCGAGAACATGCATTCGAATGCAAGAGATTTCGATTAGCGAATACTACTACTAGTGAGTGATAGTATCCGAGAACTTGCACTCGAATGCAAGAGATTTCGATTAGCGAATACTACTACTAGTGAGTGATAGTATACGAGAACTTGCACTCGAATGCAAGAGATTTCGATTAGCGAATACTACTACTAGTGAGTGATAGTAACCGAGAACTGGCATTCGAATGCAAGAGATTTCGATTAGGGAATACTACTACTAGTGAGTAACAGTAACCGAGAACTTGCATTCGAATGCACGAGATTTCGATTAGGGAATACTACTACTAGTGAGTGACAGTAACCGAGAACTTGCATTCGAATGCAAGAGATTTCGATTACTCAATACTACTACTAGTGAGTGACAGTATCCGAGAACTTGCATTCGAATGCAAGAGATTTCGATTACTCAATACTACTACTAGCGAGTGACAGTATCCGAGAACTTGCATTCGAATGCAAGAGATTTCGATTAGCGAATACTACTACTAGTGAGTGACAGTATCCGAGAACTTGCATTCGAATGCAAGAGATTTCCATTACTCAATACTACTACTAGTGAGTGACAGTATCCCAGAACTTGCATTCGAATGCAAGAGATTTCGATTACTCAATACTACCACTAGTGAGTGACAGTATCCGAGAACTTGCATTCGAATGCAAGAGATTTCGATTACTCAATACTACTACTAGTGAGTGACAGTATCCGAGAACTTGCATTCGAATGCAAGAGATTTCTATTAGGGAATACTACTACTAGTGAGTGATAGTATCCGAGAACTTGCATTCGAATGCAAGAGATTTCGATTAGGGAATACTACTACTAGTGAGTGACAGTATCCGAGAAATTGCATTCGAATGCAAGAGATTTCGATTAGCGAATACTACTACTAGTGAGTGATAGTAACCGAGTACTTGCATTCGAATGCAAGAGATTTCGATTACTCAATACTACTACTAGTGAGTGACAGTATCCGAGAACTTGCATTCGAATGCAAGAGATTTCGATTAGTCAATACTACTACCAGTGAGTGACAGTATCCGAGTACTTGCATTCGAATGCAAGAGATTTCGATTAGCGAATACTACTACTAGGGAGTGATAGTATCCGAGAACTTGCACTCGAATGTAAGGGATTTCGATTAGCGAATACTACTACTAGTGAGTGATAGTATCCGAAATCTTGCATTCGAATGCAAGAGATTTCGATTACTCAATACTACTACTAGTGAGTGACAGTATCCGAGAACTTGCATTCGAATGCAAGAGATTTGGATTACTCAATACTACTACAAGTGAGTGACAGTATCCGAGAACTTGCATTCGAATGCAAGAGATTTCGATTACTCAATACTACTACTAGTGAGTGACAGTAACCGAGAACTTGCAGTCGAATGCAAGAGATTTCGATTACTCAATACTACAACTAGTGAGTGACAGTATCCGAGAACTTGCATTCGAATGCAAGAGATTTCGATTACTCAATACTACTACTAGTGAGTGACAGTATCCGAGAACTTGCATTCGAATGCAAGAGATTTCGATTACTCAATGCTACTACTAGTGAGTGACAGTAACCGAGAACTTGCAGTCGAATGCAAGAGATTTCGATTACTCAATACTACTACTAGTGAGTGACAGTATAAGAGAACTTGCATTCGAATGCAAGAGATTTAGATTACTCAATACTACTACTAGTGAGTGATAGTGTCCGAGAACTTGCATTCGAATGCAAGAGATTTCGATTACTCAATACTACTACTAGTGAGTGACAGTATCATAGAACTTGCATTCGAATGCAAGAGATTTCGATTACTCAATACTACTACTAGTGAGTGACAGTATCCGAGAACTTGCATTCGAATGCAACAGATTTCGATTACTCAATACTACTACTAGTGAGTGACAGTAACAGAGAACTTGCATTCGAATGCAAGAGATTTCGATTCCTCAATACTACTACAAGTGAGTGACAGTATCCGAGAACTTGCATTCGAATGCAAGAGATTTCGATTAGGGAATACTACTACTAGTGAGTGACAGTATCCGAGAACTTGCATTCGAATGCAAGAGATTTCGATTACTCAATACTACTCCTAGTGAGTGATAGTGTCCGAGAACTTGCATTCGAATGCAAGAGATTTCGATTCCTCAATACTACTACAAGTGAGTGACAGTATCCGAGAACTTGCATTCGAATGCAAGAGATTTCGATTAGCGAATACTACTACTAGTGAGTGATAGTATCCGAGAACTTGCACTCGAATGCAAGAGATTTCGATTAGCGAATACTACTACTAGTGAGTGATAGTATACGAGAACTTGCATTCGAATGCAAGAGATTTCGATTACTCAATACTACTACTAGTGAGTGACAGTATAAGAGAACTTGCATTCGAATGCAAGAGATTTAGATTACTCAATACTACTACTAGTGAGTGATAGTGTCCGAGAACTTGCATTCGAATGCAAGAGATTTCGATTACTCAATACTACTACTAGTGAGTGACAGTATCATAGAACTTGCATTCGAATGCAAGAGATTTCGATTACTCAATACTACTACTAGTGAGTGACAGTATCCGAGAACTTGCATTCGAATGCAACAGATTTCGATTACTCAATACTACTACTAGTGAGTGACAGTAACAGAGAACTTGCATTCGAATGCAAGAGATTTCGATTCCTCAATACTACTACAAGTGAGTGACAGTATCCGAGAACTTGCATTCGAATGCAAGAGATTTCGATTAGCGAATACTACTACTAGTGAGTGATAGTATCCGAGAACTTGCACTCGAATGCAAGAGATTTCGATTAGCGAATACTACTACTAGTGAGTGATAGTATACGAGAACTTGCATTCGAATGCAAGAGATTTCGATCAGTGAATACTACTACCAGTGAGTGACAGTATCCGAGAACTTGCATTCGAATGCAAGAGATATCGATTACTCAATACTACTATTAGTGAGTGACACTATCATAGAACTTGCCTACGAATGCAAGAGATTTCGATTAGGGAATACTAGTCCTAGTGAGTGACAGTAACCGAGAACTTGCCTTCGAATGCAAGAGATTTCGATTAGGGAATACTACTCATAGTGAGTGACAGTAACCGAGAACTTGCCCTCGAATGCAAGAGATTTCGATTAGGGAATACTACTACTAGTGAGTGACAGTATCCGAGAACTTGCATTCGAATGAAAGAGATTTCGATTAGCGAATACTACTACTAGTGAGTGATAGTAACCGAGTACTTGCATTCGAATGCAAGAGATTTCGTTTACTCAATACTACTACTAGTGAGTGACAGTATCCGATAACTTGCATTCGAATGCAAGAGATTTCGATTACTCAATACTACTACTAGTGAGTGACAGTATCCGAGTACTTGCATTCGAATGCAAGAGATTTCGATTAGCGAATACTACTACTAGTGAGTGATAGTATCCGAGAACTTGCACTCGAATGCAAGAGATTTCGATTAGCGAATACTACTACTAGTGAGTGATAGTATCCGAGATCTTGCATTCGAATGCAAGAGATTTCGATTACTCAATACTACTACTAGTGAGTGACAGTATCCGAGAACTTGCATTCGAATGCAAGAGATTTCGATTAGGGAATACTACTACTAGTGAGTGATAGTATCCGAGAACTTGCATTCGAATGCAAGAGATTTCGATTAGGGAATACTACTACTAGTGAGTGACAGTATCCGAGAAATTGCATTCGAATGCAAGAGATTTCGATTAGCGAATACTACTACTAGTGAGTGATAGTAACCGAGTACTTGCATTCGAATACAAGAGATTTCGATTACTCAATACTACTACTAGCGAGTGACAGTATCCGAGAACTTGCATTCGAATGCAAGAGATTTCGATTAGCGAATACTACTACTAGTGAGTGACAGTATCCGAGAACTTGCATTCGAATGCAAGAGATTTCCATTACTCAATACTACTACTAGTGAGTGACAGTATCCGAGAACTTGCATTCGAATGCAAGAGATTTCGATTACTCAATACTACCACTAGTGAGTGACAGTATCCGAGAACTTGCATTCGAATGCAAGAGATTTCGATTACTCAATACTACTACTAGTGAGTGACAGTATCCGAGAACTTGCATTCGAATGCAAGAGATTTCGATTAGGGAATACTACTACTAGTGAGTGATAGTATCCGAGAACTGGCATTCGAATGCAAGAGATTTCGATTAGGGAATACTACTACTAGTGAGTGACAGTATCCGAGAAATTGCATTCGAATGCAAGAGATTTCGATTAGCGAATACTACTACTAGTGAGTGATAGTAACCGAGTACTTGCATTCGAATGCAAGAGATTTCGATTACTCAATACTACTACTAGTGAGTGACAGTATCCGAGTACTTGCATTCGAATGCAAGAGATTTCGATTACTCAATACTACTACTAGTGAGTGACAGTATCCGAGAACTTGCATTCGAATGCAAGAGATTTCGATTAGTCAATACTACTACTAGTGAGTGACAGTATCCGAGTACTTGCATTCGAATGCAAGAGATTTCGATTAGCGAATACTACTACTAGGGAGTGATAGTATCCGAGAACTTGCACTCGAATGTAAGGGATTTCGATTAGCGAATACTACTACTAGTGAGTGATAGTATCCGAAATCTTGCATTCGAATGCAAGAGATTTCGATTGCTCAATACTACTACTAGTGAGTGACAGTATCCGAGAACTTGCATTCGAATGCAAGAGATTTGGATTACTCAATACTACTACAAGTGAGTGACAGTATCCGAGAACTTGCATTCGAATGCAAGAGATTTCGATTACTCAATACTACTACTAGTGAGTGACAGTATCCGAGAACTTGCATTCGAATGCAAGAGATTTCGATTACTCAATGCTACTACTAGTGAGTGACAGTAACCGAGAACTTGCAGTCGAATGCAAGAGATTTCGATTACTCAATACTACTACTAGTGAGTGACAGTATCCGAGAACTTGCATTCGAATGCAAGAGATTTCGATTACTCAATACTACTACTAGTGAGTGATAGTGTCCGAGAACTTGCATTCGAATGCAAGAGATTTCGATTACTCAATACTACTACTAGTGAGTGACAGTATCATAGAACTTGCATTCGAATGCAAGAGATTTCGATTACTCAATACTACTACTAGTGAGTGACAGTATCCGAGAACTTGCATTCGAATGCAACAGATTTCGATTACTCAATACTACTACTAGTGAGTGACAGTAACAGAGAACTTGCATTCGAATGCAAGAGATTTCGATTCCTCAATACTACTACAAGTGAGTGACAGTATCCGAGAACTTGCATTCGAATGCAAGAGATTTCGATTAGGGAATACTACTACTAGTGAGTGACAGTATCCGAGAACTTGCATTCGAATGCAAGAGATTTCGATTACTCAATACTACTCCTAGTGAGTGACAGTATCATAGAACTTGCATTCGAATGCAAGAGATTTCGATCAGTGAATACTACTACTAGTGAGTGACAGTATCCGAGAACTTGCATTCGAATGCAAGAGATATCGATTACTCAATACTACTATTAGTGAGTGACAGTATCATAGAACTTGCCTACGAATGCAAGAGATTTCGATTAGGGAATACTAGTCCTAGTGAGTGACAGTAACCGAGAACTTGCCTTCGAATGCAAGAGATTTCGATTAGGGAATACTACTCCTAGTGAGTGGCAGTAACCGAGAACTTGCCCTCGAATGCAAGAGATTTCGATTAGGGAATACTACTACTAGTGAGTGACAGTATCCGAGAACTTGCATTCGAATGAAAGAGATTTCGATTAGCGAATACTACTACTAGTGAGTGATAGTAACCGAGTACTTGCATTCGAATGCAAGAGATTTCGTTTACTCAATACTACTACTAGTGAGTGACAGTATCCGAGAACTTGCATTCGAATGCAAGAGATTTCGATTACTCAATACTACTACTAGTGAGTGACAGTATCCGAGTACTTGCATTCGAATGCAAGAGATTTCGATTAGCGAATACTACTACTAGTGAGTGATAGTATCCGAGAACTTGCACTCGAATGCAAGAGATTTCGATTAGCGAATACTACTACTAGTGAGTGATAGTATCCGAGATCTTGCATTCGAATGCAAGAGATTTCGATTACTCAATACTACTACTAGTGAGTGACAGTATCCGAGAACTTGCATTCGAATGCAAGAGATTTGGATTACTCAATACTACTACTAGTGAGTGACAGTATCCGAGAACTTGCATTCGAATGCAAGAGATTTCGATTACTCAATACTACTACTAGTGAGTTACAGTAACCGAGAACTTGCAGTCGAATGCAAGAGATTTCGATTACTCAATACTACTACTAGTGAGTGACAGTATCCGAGAACTTGCATTCGAAAGCAAGAGATTTCGATTACTCAATAATACTACTAGTGAGTGACAGTATCCGAGAACTTGCATTCGAATGCAAGAGATTTCGATTACTCAATACTACTACTAGTGAGTGACAGTAACCGAGAACTTGCAGTCGAATGCAACAGATTTCGATTACTCAATACTACTACTAGTGAGTGACAGTATCCGAGAACTTGCATTCGAATGCGAGAGATTTCGATTACTCAATACTACTACTAGTGAGTGATAGTATCCGAGAACATGCATTCGAATGCAAGAGATTTCGATTAGCGAATACTACTACTAGTGAGTGATAGTATCCGAGAACTTGCACTCGAATGCAAGAGATTTCGATTAGCGAATACTACTACTAGTGAGTGATAGTATACGAGAACTTGCACTCGAATGCAAGAGATTTCGATTAGCGAATACTACTACTAGTGAGTGATAGTAACCGAGAACTTGCATTCGAATGCAAGAGATTTCGATTAGGGAATACTACTACTAGTGAGTGACAGTAACCGAGAACTTGCATTCGAATGCACGAGATTTCGATTAGGGAATACTACTACTAGTGAGTGACAGTAACCGAGAACTTGCATTCGAATGCAAGAGATTTCGATTACTCAATACTACTACTAGTGAGTGACAGTATCCGAGAACTTGCATTCGAATGCAAGAGATTTCGATTACTCAATACTACTACTAGTGAGTGACAGTATCCGAGAACTTGCATTCGAATGCAAGAGATTTCGATTAGCGAATACTACTACTAGTGAGTGACAGTATCCGAGAACTTGCATTCGAATGCAAGAGATTTCCATTACTCAATACTACTACTAGTGAGTGACAGTATCCGAGAACTTGCATTCGAATGCAAGAGATTTCGATTACTCAATACTACCACTAGTGAGTGACAGTATCCGAGAACTTGCATTCGAATGCAAGAGATTTCGATTACTCAATACTACTACTAGTGAGTGATAGTATCCGAGAACTTGCATTCGAATGCAAGAGATTTCGATTACTCAATACTACTACTAGTGAGTGACAGTATCCGAGAACTTGCATTCGAATGCAAGAGATTTCGATTAGGGAATACTACTACTAGTGAGTGATAGTATCCGAGAACTTGCATTCGAATGCAAGAGATTTCGATTAGGGAATACTACTACTAGTGAGTGACAGTATCCGAGAAATTGCATTCGAATGCAAGAGATTTCGATTAGCGAATACTACTACTAGTGAGTGATAGTAACCGAGTACTTGCATTCGAATGCAAGAGATTTCAATTACTCAATACTACTACTAGTGAGTGACAGTATCTGAGTACTTGCATTCGAATGCAAGAGATTTCGATTACTCAATACTACTACTAGTGAGTGACAGTATCCGAGAACTTGCATTCGAATGCAAGAGATTTCGATTACTCAATACTACTACTAGTGAGTGACAGTATCCGAGTACTTGCATTCGAATGCAAGAGATTTCGATTAGCGAATACTACTACTAGTGAGTGATAGTATCCGAGATCTTGCATTCGAATGCAAGAGATTTCGATTACTCAATACTACTACTAGTGAGTGACAGTATCCGAGAACTTGCATTCGAATGCAAGAGATTTGGATTACTCAATACTACTACAAGTGAGTGACAGTATCCGAGAACTTGCATTCGAATGCAAGAGATTTCGATTACTCAATACTACTACTAGTGAGTGACAGTAACCGAGAACTTGCAGTCGAATGCAAGAGATTTCGATTACTCAATACTACTACTAGTGAGTGACAGTATCCGAGAACTTGCATTCGAATGCAAGAGATTTCAATTACTCAATACTACTACTAGTGAGTGACAGTATCCGAGAACTTGCATTCGAATGCAAGAGATTTCGATTACTCAATGCTACTACTAGTGAGTGACAGTAACCGAGAACTTGCAGTCGAATGCAAGAGATTTCGATTACTCAATACTACTACTAGTGAGTGACAGTATCCGAGAACTTGCATTCGAATGCAAGAGATTTCGATTACTCAATACTACTACTAGTGAGTGATAGTGTCCGAGAACTTGCATTCGAATGCAAGAGATTTCGATTACTCAATACTACTACTAGTGAGTGACAGTATCATAGAACTTGCATTCGAATGCAAGAGATTTCGATTACTCAATACTACTACTAGTGAGTGACAGTATCCGAGAACTTGCATTCGAATGCAACAGATTTCGATTACTCAATACTACTATTAGTGAGTGACAGTATCATAGAACTTGCCTACGAATGCAAGAGATTTCGATTAGGGAATACTACTCCTAGTGAGTGACAGTAACCGAGAACTTGCCTTCGAATGCAAGAGATTTCGATTAGGGAATACTACTCCTAGTGAGTGACAGTAACCGAGAACTTGCCTTCGAATGCAAGAGATTTCGATTACTCAATACTACTACTAGTGAGTGACAGTATCCGAGTACTTGCATTTGAATGCAAGAGATTTCGATTACTCAATACTACTACTAGTGAGTGACAGTAACCGAGAACTTGCAGTCGAATGCAAGAGATTTCGATTACTCAATACTACTACTAGTGAGTGACAGTATCCGAGAACTTGCATTCGAATGCAAGAGATTTCGATTACTCAGTACTACTACTAGTGAGTGACAGTATCCGATAACTTGCATTCGAATGCAAGAGATTTCGATTACTCAATACTACTACTAGTGAGTGACAGTAACCGAGAACTTGCAGTCGAATGCAAGAGATTTCGATTACTCAATACTACTACTAGTGAGTGACAGTATCCGAGAACTTGCATTCGAATGCGAGAGATTTCGATTACTCAATACTACTACTAGTGAGTGACAGTATCATAGAACTTGCATTCGAATGCAAGAGATTTCGATTACTCAATACTACTACTAGTGAGTGACAGTATCCGAGAACTTGCATTCGAATGCAACAGATTTCGATTACTCAATACTACTACTAGTGAGTGACAGTAACAGAGAACTTGCATTCGAATGCAAGAGATTTCGATTAGGGAATACTACTACAAGTGAGTGACAGTATCCGAGAACTTGCATTCGAATGCAAGAGATTTCGATTACTCCATACTACTCCTAGTGAGTGACACTAACCGAGAACTTGCATTCGAATGCAAGAGATTTCGATTACTCAATACTACTCCTAGTGAGTGACACTAACCGAGAACTTGCATTCGAATGCAAGAGATTTCGATTACTCAATACTACTACTAGTGAGTGACAGTATCCGAGAACTTGCATTCGAATGCAAGAGATTTCGATTAGCGAATACTACTACTAGTGAGTGACAGTATCCGAGAACTTGCATTCGAATGCAAGAGATTTCGATTAGGGAATACTACTACTAGTGAGTGACAGTAACCGAGAACCTGCATTCGAATGCAAGAGATTTCGATTAGGGAATACTACTACTAGTGAGTGACAGTATCCGAGAACTTGCATTCGAATGCAAGAGATTTGGATTACTCAATACTACTACAAGTGAGTGATAGTATCCGAGAACATGCATTCGAATGCAAGAGATTTCGATTAGCGAATACTACTACTAGTGAGTGATAGTATCCGAGAACTTGCACTCGAATGCAAGAGATTTCGATTAGCGAATACTACTACTAGTGAGTGATAGTATACGAGAACTTGCACTCGAATGCAAGAGATTTCGATTGGCGAATACTACTACTAGTGAGTGATAGTAACCGAGAACTGGCATTCGAATGCAAGAGATTTCGATTAGGGAATACTACTACTAGTGAGTGACAGTAACCGAGAACTTGCATTCGAATGCACGAGATTTCGATTAGGGAATACTACTACTAGTGAGTGACAGTAACCGAGAACTTGCATTCGAATGCAAGAGATTTCGATTACTCAATACTACTACTAGTGAGTGACAGTATCCGAGAACTTGCATTCGAATGCAAGAGATTTCGATTACTCAATACTACTACTAGTGAGTGACAGTATCCGAGAACTTGCATTCGAATGCAAGAGATTTCGATTAGGGAATACTACACCTAGCGAGTGACAGTATCCGAGAACTTGCATTCGAATGCAAGAGATTTCGATTAGGGAAAACTACTACTAGTGAGTGACAGTATCCGAGAACTTGCATTCGAATGAAAGAGATCTCGATTAGCGAATACTACTACTAGTGAGTGATAGTAACCGAGTACTTGCATTCGAATGCAAGAGATTTCGATTACTCAATACTACTACTAGTGAGTGACAGTATCCGAGAACTTGCATTCGAATGCAAGAGATTTCGATTACTCAATACTACTACTAGTGAGTGACAGTATCCGAGTACTTGTATTCGAATGCAAGAGATTTCGATTAGCGAATACTACTACTAGTGAGTGATAGTATCCGAGAACTTGCACTCGAATGCAAGAGATTTCGATTAGCGAATACTACTACAAGTGAGTGATAGTATCCGAGAACTTGCATTCGAATGCAAGAGATTTCGATTACTCAATACTACTACTAGTGAGTGACAGTATCCGAGAACTTGCATTCGAATGCAAGAGATTTCGATTACTCAATACTACTACTAGTGAGTGACAGTAACCGAGAACTTGCAGTCGAATGCAAGAGATTACGATTACTCAATACTACTACTAGTGAGTGACCGTATCCGAGAACTTGCATTCGAATGCAAGAGATTTCAATTACTCAATACTACTACTAGTGAGTGACAGTATCCGAGAACTTGCATTCGAATGCAAGAGATTTCGATTACTCAATACTACTACTAGTGAGTGACAGTAACCGAGAACTTGCAGTCGAGTGCAAGAGATTTCGATTACTCAATACTACTACTAGTGAGTGACAGTATCCGAGAACTTGCATTCGAATGCAACAGATTTCGATTACTCAATACTACTACTAGTGAGTGACAGTAACAGAGAACTTGCATTCGAATGCAAGAGATTTCGATTAGGGAATACTACTACTAGTGAGTGACAGTATCCGAGAACTTGCGTTCAAATGCAAGAGATTTCAATTAAGGAATACTACTACTGGTGAGTGACAGTATCCGAGAACTTGCATTGGAATGCAAGAGATTTCGATTACTCAATACTACTCCTAGTGAGTGACACTAACCGAGAACTTGCATTCGAATGCAAGAGATTTGGATTACTCAATACTACTACTAGTGAGTGACAGTATCCGAGAACTTGCATTCGAATGCAAGAGATTTCGATTAGCGAATACTACTACTAGTGAGTGACAGTATCCGAGAACTTGCATTCGAATGCAAGAGATTTCGATTACTCAATACTACTACTAGTGAGTGACAGTAACCGGGAACTTGCACTCGAATGCAAGAGATTTCGATTAGGGAATGCTACTACTAGTGAGTGATAGTATCCGAGGACTTGCACTCGAATGCAAGAGATTTCGATTAGCGAATACTACTACTAGTGAGTGATAGTATCCGAGAACTTGCACTCGAATGCAAGTGATTTCGATTACTCAATACTACTACTAGTGAGTGATAGTATCCGAGAACTTGCATTCGAATGCAAGAGATTTCGATTAGCGAATACTACTACTAGTGAGTGACAGTATCCGAGAACTTGCATTCGAATGTAAGAGATTTCGATTACTCAATACTACCACTAGTGAGTGACAGTATCCGAGAACTTGCATTCGAATGCAAGAGATTTCGATTACTCAATACTACTACTAGTGAGTGATAGTATCCGAGAACTTGCATTCGAATGCAAGAGATTTCGATTACTCAATACTACTACTAGTGAGTGACAGTATCCGAGAACTTGCATTCGAATGTAAGAGATTTCGATTACTCAATACTACCACTAGTGAGTGACAGTATCCGAGAACTTGCATTCGAATGCAAGAGATTTCGATTACTCAATACTACTACTAGTGAGTGATAGTATCCGAGAACCTGCATTCGAATGCAAGAGATTTCGATTACTCAATACTACTACTAGTGAGTGACAGTATCCGAGAACTTGCATTCGAATGCAAGAGATTTCGATTAGGGAATACCACTACTGGTGAGTGATAGTATCCGAGAACTTGCATTCGAATGCAAGAGATTTCGATTAGGGAATACTACTACTAGTGAGTGACAGAATCCGAGAAATTGCATTCGAATGCTAGAGATTTCGATTAGCGAATACTACTACTAGTGAGTGATAGTAACCGAGTACTTGCATTCGAATGCAAGAGATTTCGATTACTCAATACTACTACTAGTGAGTGACAGTATCCGAGTACTTGTATTCGAATGCAAGAGATTTCGATTACTCAATACTACTACTAGTGAGTGACAGTATCCGAGTACTTGTATTCGAATGCAAGAGATTTCGATTACTCAATACTACTACTACTGAGTGACAGTATCCGAGAACTTGAATTCGAATGCAAGAGATTTCGATTACTCAATACTACTCCTAGTGAGTGACAGTATCATAGAACTTGCATTCGAATGCAAGAGATTTCGATCAGTGAATACTACTACTAGTGAGTGACAGTATCCGAGAACTTGCATTCGAATGCAAGAGATATCGATTACTCAATACTACTATTAGTGAGTGACAGTATCATAGAACTTGCCTACGAATGCAAGAGATTTCGATTAGGGAATACTACTCCTAGTGAGTGACAGTAACCAAGAACTTGCCTTCGAATGCAAGAGATTTCGATTAGGGAATACTACTCCTAGTGAGTGACAGTAACCGAGAACTTGCCTTCGAATGCAAGACATTTCGATTAGGGAATACTACTACTAGTGAGTGACAGTATCCGAGAACTTGCATTCTAATGAAAGAGATTTCGATTAGCGAATACTACTACTAGTGAGTGATAGTATCCGAGAACTTGCATTCGAATGCAAGAGATTTCGATTACTCAATACTACTACTAGTGAGTGACAGTATCCGAGTACTTGCATTCGAATGCAAGAGATTTCGATTAGCGAATACTACTACTAGTGAGTGATAGTATCCGAGAACTTGCACTCGAATGCAAGAGATTTCGATTAGCGAATACTACTACTAGTGAGTGATAGTATCCGAGATCTTGCATTCGAATGCGAGAGATTTCGATTACTCAATACTACTACAAGTGAGTGTCAGTATCCGAGAACTTGCATTCGAATGCAAGAGATTTGGATTACTCAATACTACTACTAGTGAGTGACAGTATCCGAGAACTTGCATCCGAATGCAAGAGATTTCGATTACTCAATACTACTACTAGTGAGTGACAGTGACCGAGAACTTGCAGTCGAATGCAAGAGATTTCGATTACTCAATACTACTGCTAGTGAGTGACAGTATCCGAGAACTTGCATTCCAATGCAAGAGATTTCGATTACTCAATACTACTACTAGTGAGTGATAGTATCCGAGAACTTGCATTCGAATGCAAGAGATTTCGATTACTCAATACTACTACTAGTGAGTGACAGTATCATAGAACTTGCATTCGAATGCAAGAGATTTCGATTACTCAATACTACTACTAGTGAGTGACAGTATCCGAGAACTTGCATTCGAATGCAACAGATTTCGATTACTCAATACTACTACTAGTGAGTGACAGTAACAGAGAACTTGCATTCGAATGCAAGAGATTTCGATTACTCAATACTACTACTAGTGAGTGACAGTATCCGAGAACTTGCATTCGAATGCAAGAGATTCCGATTAGGGAATACTACTACTAGTGAGTGACAGTATCCGAGAACTTGCATTCGAATGCAAGAGATTTCGATTACTCAATACTACTCCTAGTGAGTGACACTAACCGAGAACTTGCATTCGAATGCAAGAGATTTCGATTACTCAATACTACTACTAGTGAGTGACAGTATCCGAGAACTTGCATTCGAATGCAAGAGATTTCGATTAGGGAATACTACTACTAGTGAGTGACAGTATCCGAGAACTTGCATTCGAATGCAAGAGATTTCGATTACTCAATACTACTACTAGTGAGTGACAGTAACCGGGAACTTGCACTCGAATGCAAGAGACTTCGATTAGGGAATGCTACTACTAGTGAGTGATAGTATCCGAGAACTTGCACTCGAATGCAAGAGATTTCAATTAGCGAATACTACTACTAGTGAGTGATAGTATCCGAGAACTTGCATTCGAATGCAAGTGATTTCGATTAGCGAATACTACTACTAGTGAGTGATAGTATCCGAGAACTTGCACTCGAATGCAAGAGATTTCGATTAGCGAATACTACTACTAGTGAGTGATAGTATACGAGAACTTGCACTCGAATGCAAGAGATTTCGATTAGCGAATACTACTACTAGTGAGTGATAGTAACCGAGAACTTGCATTCGAATGCAAGAGATTTCGATTAGGGAATACTACTACTAGTGAGTGACAGTAACCGAGAACTTGCATTCGAATGCACGAGATTTCGATTAGGGAATACTACTACTAGTGAGTGACAGTAACCGAGAACTTGCATTCGAATGCAAGAGATTTCGATTACTCAATACTACTACTAGTGAGTGACAGTATCCGAGAACTTGCATTCGAATGCAAGAGATTTCGATTACTCAATACTACTACTAGTGAGTGACAGTATCCGAGAACTTGCATTCGAATGCAAGAGATTTCGATTAGCGAATACTACTACTAGTGAGTGACAGTATCCGAGAACTTGCATTCGAATGCAAGAGATTTCCATTACTCAATACTACTACTAGTGAGTGACAGTATCCGAGATCTTGCATTCGAATGCAAGAGATTTCGATTACTCAATACTACCACTAGTGAGTGACAGTATCCGAGAACTTGCATTCGAATGCAAGAGATTTCGATTACTCAATACTACAACTAGTGAGTGATAGTATCCGACAACTTGCATTCGAATGCAAGAGATTTCGATTACTCAATACTACTACTAGTGAGTGACAGTATCCGAGAACTTGCACTCGAATGTAAGAGATTTCGATTAGGGAATACTACTACTAGTGAGTGATAGTATCCGAGATCTTGCATTCGAATGCAAGAGATTTCGATTAGGGAATACTACTACTACTGAGTGACAGTATCCGAGAACTTGCATTCGAATGCAAGAGATTTCGATTACTCAATACTACTCCTAGTGAGTGACAGTATCATAGAACTTGCATTCGAATGCAAGAGATTTCGATCAGTGAATACTATTACTAGTGAGTGACAGTATCCGAGAACTTGCATTCGAATGCAAGAGATATCGATTACTCAATACTACTATTAGTGAGTGACAGTATCATAGAACTTGCCTACGAATGCAAGAGATTTCGATTAGGGAATACTACTCCTAGTGAGTGACAGTAACCGAGAACTTGCCTTCGAATGCAAGAGATTTCGATTAGGGAATACTACTCCTAGTGAGTGACAGTAACCGAGAACTTGCCTTCGAATGCAAGAGATTTCGATTAGGGAATACTACTACTAGTGAGTGACAGTATCCGAGAACTTGCATTCGAATGAAAGAGGTTTCGATTAGCGAATACTACTACTAGTGAGTGATAGTAACCGAGTACTTGCAGTCGAATGCAAGAGATTTCGATTACTCAATACTACTACTAGTGAGTGACAGTGACCGAGAACTTGCAGTCGAATGCAAGAGATTTCGATTACTCAATACTACTACTAGTGAGTGACAGTATCCGAGAACTTGCATTCGAATGCAAGAGATTTCGATTACTCAATACTACTACTAGTGAGTGACAGTATCCGAGAACTTGCATTCGAATGCAAGAGATTTCGATTACTCAATACTACTACTAGTGAGTGACAGTAACCGAGAACTTGCAGTCGAATGCAAGAGATTTCGATTACTCAATACTACTACTAGTGAGTGACAGTATCCGAGAACTTGCATTCGAATGCAAGAGATTTCGATTACTCAATACTACTACTAGTGAGTGATAGTATCCGAGAACTTGCATTCGAATGCAAGAGATTTCGATTACTCAATACTACTACTAGTGAGTGACAGTATCATAGAACTTGCATTCGAATGCAAGAGATTTCGATTACTCAATACTACTACTAGTGAGTGACAGTATCCGAGAACTTGCATTCGAATGCAACAGATTTCGATTACTCAATACTACTACTAGTGAGTGACAGTATCCGAGAACTTGCATTCGAATGCAGGAGATTTCGATTAGGGAATACTACTACTAGTGAGTGACAGTATCCGAGAACTTGCATTCGAATGCAAGAGATTTCGATTACTCAATACTACTCCTAGTGAGTGACACTAACCGAGAACTTGCATTCGAATGCAAGAGATTTCGATTACTCAATACTACTACTAGTGAGTGACAGTATCCGAGAACTTGCATTCGAATGCAAGAGATTTCGATTAGCGAATACTACTACTAGTGAGTGACAGTATCCGAGAACTTGCATTCGAATGCAAGAGATTTCGATTAGGCAATACTACTACTAGTGAGTGACAGTATCCGAGAACTTGCATTCGAATGCAAGAGATTTCGATTACTCAATACTACTACTAGTGAGTGACAGTAACCGGGAACTTGCACTCGAATGCAAGAGACTTCGATTAGGGAATGCTACTACTAGTGAGTGATAGTATCCGAGAACTTGCACTCGAATGCAAGAGATATCGATTAGCGAATACTACTACTAGTGAGTGATAGTATCCGAGAACTTGCATTCGAATGCAAGAGATTTCGATTAGCGAATACTACTACCAGTGAGTGATAGTACCCGAGAACTTGCACTCGAATGCAAGAGATTTCGATTAGCGAATACTACTACTAGTGAGTGATAGTATACGAGAACTTGCACTCGAATGCAAGAGATTTCGATTAGCGAATACTACTACTAGTGAGTGATAGTAACCGAGAACTTGCATTCGAATGCAAGAGATTTCGATCAGGGAATACTACTACTAGTGAGTGACAGTAACCGAGAACTTGCATTCGAATGCACGAGATTTCGATTAGGGAATACTACTACTAGTGAGTGACAGTAACCGAGAACTTGCATTCGAATGCAAGAGATTTCGATTACTCAATACTACTAGTAGTGAGTGACAGTATCCGAGAACTTGCATTCGAATGCAAGAGATTTCGATTACTCAATACTACTACTAGTGAGTGACAGTATCCGAGAACTTGCATTCGAATGCAAGAGATTTCGATTAGCGAATACTACTACTAGTGAGTGACAGTATCCGAGAACTTGCATTCGAATGCAAGAGATTTCCATTACTCAATGCTACTACTAGTGAGTGACAGTATCCGAGAACTTGCATTCGAATGCAAGAGATTTCGATTACTCAATACTACCACTAGTGAGTGACAGTATCCGAGAACTTGCATTCGAATGCAAGAGATTTTGATTACTCAATACTACTACTAGTGAGTGATAGTATCCGAGAACTTGCATTCGAATGCAAGAGATTTCGATTACTCAATACTACTACTAGTGAGTGACAGTATCCGAGAACTTGCATTCGAATGCAAGAGATTTCGATTAGGGAATACTACTACTAGTGAGTGATAGTATCCGAGAACTTGCATTCGAATGCAAGAGATTTCGAGTAGGGAATACTACTACTAGTGAGTGACAGTATCCGAGAAATTGCATTCGAATGCAAGAGATTTCGATTAGCGAATACTACTACTAGTGAGTGATAGTAACCGAGTACTTGCATTCGAATGCAAGAGATTTCGATTACTCAATACTACTACTAGTGAGTGACAGTATCCGAGTACTTGCATTCGAATGCAAGAGATTTCGATTACTCAATACTACTACTAGTGAGTGACAGTATCCGAGAACTTGCATTCGAATGCAAGAGATTTCGATTACTCAATACTACTACTAGTGAGTGACAGTATCCGAGTACTTGAATTCGAATGCACGAGATTTCGATTAGCGAATACTACTAATAGTGAGTGATAGTATCCGACAACTTGCACTCGAATGTAAGAGATTTCGATTAGCGAATACTACTACTAGTGAGTGATAGTATCCGAGATCTTGCATTCGAATGCAAGAGATTTCGATTACTCAATACTACTACTAGTGAGTGACAGTATCCGAGAACTTGCATTCGAATGCAAGAGATTTGGATTACTCAATACTACCACTAGTGAGTGACAGTATCCGAGAACTTGCATTCGAATGCAAGAGATTTCGATTACTCAATACTACTACTAGTGAGTGACAGTAACCGAGAACTTGCAGTCGAATGCAAGAGATTTCGATTACTCAATACTACTACTAGTGAGTGACAGTATCCGAGAACTTGCATTCGAATGCAAGAGATTTCGATTACTCAATACTACTACTAGTGAGTGACAGTATCCGAGAACTTGCATTCGAATGCAAGAGATTTCGATTACTCAATGCTACTACTAGTGAGTGACAGTAACCGAGAACTTGCTGTAGAATGCAAGAGATTTCGATTACTCAATACTACTACTAGTGAGTGACAGTATCCGAGAACTTGCATTCGAATGCAAGAGATTTCGATTACTCAATACTACTACTAGTGAGTGATAGTGTCCGAGAACTTGCATTCGAATGCAAGAGATTTCGATTACTCAATACTACTACTAGTGAGTGACAGTATCATAGAACTTGCATTCGAATGCAAGAGATTTCGATTACTCAATACTACTACTAGTGAGTGACAGTATCCGAGAACTTGCATTCGAATGCAACAGATTTCGATTACTCAATACTACTACTAGTGAGTGACAGTAACAGAGAACTTGCATTCGAATGCAAGAGATTTCGATTACTCAATACTACTACTAGTGAGTGACAGTATCTGAGAACTTGCATTCGAATGCAAGAGATTTCCATTAGGGAATACTACTACTAGTAAGGACAGTATCCGAGAACTTGCATTCGAATGCAAGAGATTTCGATTAGTCAATACTACTCCTAGTGAGTGACAGTATCATAGAACTTGCATTCGAATGCAAGAGATTTCGATCAGTGAATACTACTACTAGTGAGTGACAGTATCCGAGAACTTGCATTCGAATAAAAGAGATATCGATTACTCAATACTACTATTAGTGAGTGAGTGTATCATAGAACTTGCCTACGAATGCAAGAGACTTCGATTAGGAAATACTACTCCTAGTGAGTGACAGTAACCGAGAACTTGCCTTCGAATGCAAGAGATTTCGATTAGGGAATACTACTCCTAGTGAGTGACAGTAACCAAGAACTTGCCTTCGAATGCAAGAGATTTCGATTAGGGAATACTACTACTAGTGAGTGACAGTATCCGAGAACTTGCATTCGAATGAAAGAGATTTCGATTAGCGAATACTACTACTAGTGAGTGATAATAACCGAGTACTTGCATTCGAATGCAAGAGATTTCGATTACTCAATACTACTACTAGTGAGTGACAGTATCCGAGAACTTGCATTCGAATGCAAGAGATTTCGATTACTCAATACTACTACTAGTGAGTGACAGTATCCGAGTACTTGCATTCGAATGCAAGAGATTTCGATTAGCGAATACTACTACTAGTGAGTGATAGTATCCGAGAACTTGCACTCGAATGCAAGAGATTTCGATTAGCGAATACTACTACTAGTGAGTGATAGTATCCGAGATCTTGCATTCGAATGCAAGAGATTTCGATTACTCAATACTACTACTAGTGAGTGTCAGTATCCGAGAACTTGCATTCGAATGCAAGAGATTTGGATTACTCAATACTACTACTAGTGAGTGACAGTATCCGAGAACTTGCATTCGAATGCAAGAGATTTCGATTACTCAATACTACTACTAGTGAGTGACAGTAACCGAGAACTTGCAGTCGAATGCAAGAGATTTCGATTACTCAATACTAGTACTAGTGAGTGACAGTATCCGAGAACTTGCATTCGAATGCAAGAGATTTCGATTACTCAATACTACTACTAGTGAGTGATAGTATCCGAGAACTTGCATTCGAATGCAAGAGATTTCGATTACTCAATACTACTACTAGTGAGTGACAGTATCATAGAACTTGCATTCGAATGCAAGAGATTTCGATTACTCAATACTACTACTAGTGAGTGACAGTATCCGAGAACTTGCATTCGAATGCAACAGATTTCGATCACTCAATACTACTACTAGTGAGTGACAGTAACAGAGAACTTGCATTCGAATGCAAGAGATTTCGATTACTCAATACTACTACTAGTGAGTGACAGTATCCGAGAACTTGCATTCGAATGCAAGAGATTTCGATCAGGGAATACTACTACTAGTGAGTGACAGTATCCGAGAACTTGCATTCGAATGCAAGAGATTTCGATTACTCAATACTACTCCTAGTGAGTGACACTAACCGAGAACTTGCATTCGAATGCAAGAGATTTCGATTACTCAATACTACTACTAGTCAGTGACAGTATCCGAGAACTTGCATTCGAATGCAAGAGATTTCGATTAGCGAATACTACTACTAGTGAGTGACAGTATCCGAGAACTTGCATTCGAATGCAAGAGATTTCGATTAGGCAATACTACTACTAGTGAGTGACAGCATCCGAGAACTTGCTTTCGAATGCAAGAGATTTCGATTACTCAATACTACTACTAGTGAGTGACAGTAACCGGGAACTTGCACTCGAATGCAAGAGATTTCGATTAGGGAATGCTACTACTAGTGAGTGATAGTATCCGATAACTTGCACTCGAATGCAAGAGATTTCGATTAGCGAATACTACTATTAGTGAGTGATAGTATCCGAGAACTTGCACTTGAATGCAAGAGATTTCGATTACTCAATACTACTACTAGTGAGTGATAGTATCCGAGAACTTGCATTCGAATGCAAGAGATTTCGATTAGCGAATACTACTACTAGTGAGTGATAGTATCCGAGAACTTGCACTCGAATGCAAGAGATTTCGATTAGCGAATACTACTACTAGTGAGTGATAGTATACAAGAACTTGCACTCGAATGCAAGAGATTTCGAGTAGCGAATACTACTACTATAGAGTGATAGTAACCGAGAACTTGCATTCGAATGCAAGAGATTTCGATTAGGGAATACTACTACTAGTGAGTGACAGTAACCGAGAACTTGCATTCGAATGCACGAGATTTCGATTAGGGAATACTACTACTAGTTAGTGACAGTAACCGAGAACTTGCATTCGAATGCAAGAGATTTCGATTACTCAATACTACTACTAGTGAGTGACAGTATCCGATAACTTGCATTCGAATGCAAGAGATTTCGATTACTCAATACTACTACTAGTGAGTGACAGTATCCGAGAACTTGCATTCGAATGCAAGAGATTTCGATTAGCGAATACTACTACTAGTGAGTGACAGTATCCGAGAACTTGCATTCGAATGCAAGAGATTTCCATTACTCAATACTACTACTAGTGAGTGACAGTATCCGAGAACTTGCATTCGAATGCAACAGATTTCGATTACTCAATACTACCACTAGTGAGTGACAGTATCCGAGAACTTGCATTCGAATGCAAGAGATTTCGATTACTATATACTACTACTAGTGAGTGATAGTATCCGAGAACTTGCATTGGAATGCAAGAGATTTCGATTACTCAATACTACTACTAGTGAGTGACAGTATCCGAGAACTTGCATTCGAATGCAAGAGATTTCGATTAGGGAATACTACTACTAGTGAGTGATAGTATCCGAGAACTTGCATTCGAATGCAAGAGATTTCGATTAGGGAATACTACTATTAGTGAGTGACAGTATCCGAGAAATTGCATTCGAATGCAAGAGATTTCGATTAGCGAATACTACTTCTAGTGAGTGATAGTAACCGAGTACTTGCATTCGAATGCAAGAGATTTCGATTACTCAATACTACTACTAGTGAGTGACAGTATCCGAGTACTTGCATTCGATTGCAAGAGATTTCGATTACTCAATACTACTACTAGTGAGTGACAGTATCCCAGAACTTGCATTCGAATGCAAGAGATTTCGATTACTCAATACTACTACTAGTGAGTGACAGTATCCGAGTACTTGCATTCGAATGCAAGAGATTTCGATTAGCGAATACTACTACTAGTGAGTGATAGTATCCGAGAACTTGCACTCGAATGTAAGAGATTTCGATTAGCGAATACTACTACTAGTGAGTGATAGTATCCGAGATCTTGCATTCGAATGCAAGAGATTTCGATTACTCAATACTACTACTAGTGAGTGACAGTATCCGAGAACTTGCATTCGAATGCAAGAGATTTGGATTACTCAATACTACCACTAGTGAGTGACAGTATCCGAGAACTTGCATTCGAATGCAAGAGATTTCGATTACTCAATACTACTACTAGTGAGTGACAGTAACCGAGAACTTGCAGTCGAATGCAAGAGATTTCGATTACTCAATACTACTACTAGTGAGTGACAGTATCCGAGAACTTGCATTCCAATGCAAGAGATTTCGATTACTCAATACTACTACTAGTGAGTGACAGTATCCGAGAACTTGCATTCGAATGCAAGAGATTTCGATTACTCAATGCTACTACTAGTGAGTGACAGTAACCGAGAACTTGCAGTCGAATGCAAGAGATTTCGATTACTCAATACTACTACTAGTGAGTGACAGTATCCGAGAACTTGCATTCGAATGCAAGAGATTTCGATTACTCAATACTACTACTAGTGAGTGATAGTGTCCGAGAACTTGCATTCGAATGCAAGAGATTTCGATTACTCAATACCTTTACTAGTGAGTGACAGTATCATAGAACTTGCATTCGAATGCAAGAGATTTCGATTACTCAATACTACTAGTAGTGAGTGACAGTATCCGAGAACTTGCATTCGAATGCAAGAGATTTCGATCAGTGAATACTACTACTAGTGAGTGACAGTATCCGAGAACTTGCATTCGAATGCAAGAGATATCGATTACTCAATACTACTATTAGTGAGTGACACTATCATAGAACTTGCCTACGAATGCAAGAGATTTCGATTAGGGAATACTACTCCTAGTGAGTGACAGTAACCGAGAACTTGCCTTCGAATGCAAGAGATTTCGATTAGGGAATACTACTCCTAGTGAGTGACAGTAACCGAGAACTTGCCTTCGAATGCAAGAGATTTCGATTAGGGAATACTACTACTAGTGAGTGACAGTATCCGAGAACTTGCATTCGAATGAAAGAGATTTCGATTAGCGAATACTACTACTAGTGAGTGATAGTAACCGAGTACTTGTATTCGAATGCAAGAGATTTCGATTACTCAATACTACTACTAGTGAGTGACAGTATCCGAGAACTTGCATTCGAATGCAAGAGATTTCGATTACTCAATACTACTACTAGTGAGTGACAGTATCCGAGTACTTGCATTCGAATGCAAGAGATTTCGATTAGCGAATACTACTACTAGTGAGTGATAGTATCCGAGAACTTGCACTCGAATGCAAGAGATTTCGATTAGCGAATACTACTACTAGTGAGTGATAGTATCCGAGATCTTGCATTCGAATGCAAGAGATTTCGATTACTCAATACTACTACTAGTGAGTGTCAGTATCCGAGAACTTGCATTCGAATGCAAGAGATTTGGATTACTCAATACTACTACTAGTGAGTGACAGTATCCGAGAACTTGCATTCGAATGCAAGAGATTTCGATTACTCAATACTACTACTAGTGAGTGACAGTAACCGAGAACTTGCAGTCGAATGCAAGAGATTTCGATTACTCAATACTACTACTAGTGAGTGACAGTATCCGAGAACTTGCTTTCGAATGCAAGAGATTTGGATTACTCAATACTACTACTAGTGAGTGACAGTATCCGAGAACTTGCATTCGAATGCAAGAGATTTCGATTACTCAATACTACTACTAGTGAGTGACAGTAACCGAGAACTTGCAGTCGAATGCAAGAGATTTCGATTACTCAATACTACTACTAGTGAGTGACAGTATCCGAGAACTTGCATTCGAATGCAAGAGATTTCGATTACTCAATACTACTACTAGTGAGTGATAGTATCCGAGAACTTGCATTCGAATGCAAGAGATTTCAATTACTCAATACTACTACTAGTGAGTGACAGTATCATAGAACTTGCATTCGAATGCAAGAGATTTCGATTACTCAATACTACTACTAGTGAGTGACAGTATCCGAGAACTTGCATTCGAATGCAACAGATTTCGATTACTCAATACTACTACTAGTGAGTGACAGTAACAGAGAACTTGCATTCGAATGCAAGAGATTTCGATTACTCAATACTACTACTAGTGAGTGACAGTATCCGAGAACTTGCATTCGAATGCAAGAGATTTCGATTAGGGAATACTACTACTAGTGAGTGACAGTATCCGAGAACTTGCATTCGAATGCAAGAGATTTCGATTACTCAATACTACTCCTAGTGAGTGACACTAACCGAGAACTTGCATTCGAATGCAAGAGATTTGGATTACTCAATACTACCACTAGTGAGTGACAGTAACCGAGAACTTGCAGTCGAATGCAAGAGATTTCGATTACTCAATACTACTACTAGTGAGCGACTGTATCCGAGAACTTGCATTCCAATGCAAGAGATTTCGATTACTCAATACTACTACTAGTGAGTGACAGTATCCGAGAACTTGCATTCGAATGCAAGAGATTTCGATTACTCAATGCTACTACTAGTGAGTGACAGTAACCGAGAACTTGCAGTCGAATGCAAGAGATTTCGATTACTCAATACTACTACTAGTGAGTGACAGTATCCGAGAACTTGCATTCGAATGCAAGAGATTTCGATTACTCAATACTACTACTAGTGAGTGATAGTGTCCGAGAACTTGCATTCGAATGCAAGAGATTTCGATTACTCAATACTACTACTAGTGAGTGACAGTATCATAGAACTTGCATTCGAATGCAAGAGATTTCGATTACTCAATACTACTACTAGTGAGTGACAGTATCCGAGAACTTGCATTCGAATGCAAGAGATTTCGATTAGGGAATACTACTACTAGTGAGTGACAGTATACGAGAACTTGCATTCGAATGCAAGAGATTTCGATTAGGGAATACTACTCCTAGTGAGTGACAGTAACCAAGAACTTGCCTTCGAATGCAAGAGATTTCGATTAGGGAATACTACTACTAGTGAGTGACAGTATCCGAGAGCTTGCATTCGAATGAAAGAGATTTCGATTAGCGAATACTACTACTAGTGAGTGATAGTAACCGAGTACTTGCATTCGAATGCAAGAGATTTCGATTACTCAATACTACTACTAGTGAGTGACAGTATCCGAGAACTTGCATTCGAATGCAAGAGATTTCGATTAGGGAATACTACTACTAGTGAGTGATAGTATCCGAGAACTTGCATTCGAATGCAAGAGATTTCGATTAGGGAATACTACTACTAGTGAGTGACAGTATCCGAGAAATTGCATTCGAATGCTAGAGATTTCGATTAGCGAATACTACTACTAGTGAGTGATAGTAACCGAGTACTTGCATTCGAATGCAAGAGATTTCGATTACTCAATACTACTACTAGTGAGTGACAGTATCCGAGTACTTGCATTCGAATGCAAGAGATTTCGATTACTCAATACTACTACTAGTGAGTGACAGTATCCGAGAACTTGCATTCGAATGCAAGAGATTTCGATTACTCAATACTACTTCTAGTGAGTGACAGTATCCGAGTACTTGCATTCGAATGCAAGAGATTTCGATTAGCGAATACTACTACTAGTGAGTGATAGTATCCGAGAACTTGCACTCGAATGTAAGAGATTTCGATTAGCGAATACTACTACTAGTGAGTGATAGTATCCGAGATCTTGCATTCGAATGCAAGAGATTTCGATTACTCAATACTGCTACTAGTGAGTGACAGTATCCGAGAACTTGCATTCGAATGCAAGAGATTTGGATTACTCAATACTACTAATAGTGAGTGACAGTATCCGAGAACTTGCATTCGAATGCAAGAGATTCCGATTACTCAATACTACTACTAGTGAGTGACAGTAACCGAGAACTTGCAGTCGAATGCAAGAGATTTCAATTACTCAATACTACTACTAGTGAGTGACAGTATCCGAGAACTTGCATTCGAATGCAAGAGATTTGGATTACTCAATACTACTACTAGTGAGTGACAGTATCCGAGAACTTGCATTCGAATGCAAGAGATTTCGATTACTCAATGCTACTACTAGTGAGTGACAGTAACCGAGAACTTGCAGTCGAATGCAAGAGATTTCGATTACTCAATACTACTACTAGTGAGTGACAGAATCAAAGAACTTGCATTCGAATGCAAGAGATTTCGATTACTCAATACTTCTACTAGTGAGTGACAGTATCCGAGAACTTGCATTCGAATGCAAGAGATTCCGATTACTCAATACTACTACTAGTGAGTGACAGTAACAGAGAACTTGCATTCGAATGCAAGAGATTTCGATTACTCAATACTACTACTAGTGAGTGACAGTATCCGCGAACTTGCATTCGAATGCAAGAGATTTCGATTAGGGAATACTACTACTAGTGAGTGACAGTATCCGCGAACTTGCATTCGAATGCAAGAGATTTCGATTACTCAATACTACTCCTAGTGAGTGACAGTATCATAGAACTTGCATTCGAATGCAAGAGATTTCGATCAGTGAATACTACTACTAGTGAGTGACAGTATCCGAGAACTTGCATTCGAATGCAAGAGATATCGATTACTCAATACTACTATTAGTGAGTGACACTATCATTGAACTTGCCTACGAATGCAAGAGATTTCGATTAGGGAATACTACTCCTAGTGAGTGACAGTAACCGAGAACTTGCCTTCGAATGCAAGAGATTTCGATTAGGGAATACTACTCCTAGTGAGTGACAGTAACCGAGAACTTGCCTTCGAATGCAAGAGAATTCGATTAGGGAATACTACTACTAGTGAGTGACAGTATCCGAGAACTTGCATTCGAATGAAAGAGATTTCGATTAGCGAATACTACTACTAGTGAGTGATAGTAACCGAGTACTTGTATTCGAATGCAAGAGATTTCGATTACTCAATACTACTACTAGTGAGTGACAGTATCCGAGAACTTGCATTCGAATGCAAGAGATTTCGATTACTCAATACTACTACTAGTGAGTGACAGTATCTGAGTACTTGCATTCGAATGCAAGAGATTTCGATTAGCGAATACTACTACTAGTGAGTGATAGTATCCGAGAACTTGCACTCGAATGCAAGAGATTTCGATTAGCGAATACAACTACTAGTGAGTGATAGTATCCGAGATCTTGCATTCGAATGCAAGAGATTTCGATTACTCAATACTACTACTAGTGAGTGTCAGTATCCGAGAACTTGCATTCGAATGCAAGAGATTTGGATTACTCAATACTACTACTAGTGAGTGACAGTATCCGAGAACTTGCATTCGAATGCAAGAGATTTCGATTACTCAATACTACTACTAGTGAGTGACAGTAACCGAGAACTTGCAGTCGAATGCAAGAGATTTCGATTACTCAATACTACTACTAGTGAGTGACAGTATCCGAGAACTTATTTTCGAATGCAAGAGATTTGGATTACTCAATACTACTACTAGTGAGTGACAGTATCCGAGAACTTGCATTCGAATGCAAGAGATTTCGATTACTCAATACTACTACTAGTGAGTGACAGTAACCGAGAACTTGCAGTCGAATGCAAGAGATTTCGATTACTCAATACTACTACTAGTGAGTGACAGTATCCGAGAACTTGCATTCGAATGCAAGAGATTTCGATTACTCAGTGCTACTACTAGTGAGTGATAGTATCCGAGAACTTGCATTCGAATGCAAGAGATTTCAATTACTCAATACTACTACTAGTGAGTGACAGTATCATAGAACTTGCATTCGAATGCAAGAGATTTCGATTACTCAATAATACTACTACTACTGAGTGACAGTATCCGAGAACTTGCATTCGAATGCAACAGATTTCGATTACTCAATACTACTACTAGTGAGTGACAGTAACAGAGAACTTGCATTCGAATGCAAGAGATTTCGATTACTCAATACTACTACTAGTGAGTGACAGTATCCGAGAACTTGCATTCGAATGCAAGAGATTTTGATTAGGGAATACTACTACTAGTGAGTGACAGTATCCGTGAACTTGCATTCGAATGCAAGAGATTTCGATTACTCAATACTACTCCTAGTGAGTGACACTAACCGAGAACTTGCATTCGAATGCAAGAGATTCCGATTACTCAATACCACTACTAGTGAGTGACAGTATCCGAGAACTTGCATTCGAATGCAAGAGATTTCGATTAGCGAATACTACTACTAGTGAGTGACAGTATCCGAGAACTTGCATTCGAATGCAAGAGATTTCGATTACCCAGTACTGCTACTAGTGAGTGACAGTAACCGGGAACTTGCACTCGAATGCAAGAGATTTCGATTAGCGAATACTACTACTAGTGAGTGATAGTATCCGAGAACTTGCACTCGAATGCAAGAGATTTCGATTAGCGAATACTACTACTAGTGAGTGATAGTATACGAGAACTTGCACTCGAATGCAAGAGATTTCGATTAGCGAATACTACTACTAGTGAGTATTAGTAACCGAGAACTTGCATTCGAATGCAAGAGATTTCGATTAGGGAATACTACTACTAGTAAGTGACAGTAACCGAGAACTTGCATTCGAATGCACGAGATTTCGATTAGGGAATACTACTACTAGTGAGTGACAGTATCCGAGAACTTGCATTCGAATGCAAGAGATTTCGATTACTGAATACTACTACTAGTGAGTGACAGTATCCGAGTACTTGCATTCGAATGCAAGAGATTTCGATTAGCGAATACTACTACTAGTGAGTGACAGTATCCGAGAACTTGCATTCGAATGCAAGAGATTTCGATTACTCAATACTACTACTAGTGAGTGACAGTATCCGAGAACTTGCATTCGAATGCAAGAGATTTCGATTAGCGAATACTACTACTAGTGAGTGGCAGTATCCGAGAACTTGCATTCGAATGCAAGAGATTTCCGTTACTCAATACTACTACTGGTGAGTGACAGTATCCGAGAACTTGCATTCGAATGCAAGAGATTTGGATTACTCAATACTACCACTAGTGAGTGACAGTATCCGAGAGCTTGCATTCGAATGCAAGAGATTTCGATTAGGGAATACTACTACTAGTGAGTGATAGTATCCGAGAACTTGCATTCGAATGCAAGAGATTTCGATTAGGGAATACTACTACTAGTGAGTGACAGTATCCGAGAAATTGCATTCGAATGCAAGAGATTTCGATTAGCGAATACTACTACTAGTGAGTGATAGTAACCGAGTACTTGCATTCGAATGCAAGAGATTTCGATTACTCAATACTACTACTAGTGAGTGACAGTATCCGAGTACTTGCATTCGAATGCAAGAGATTTCGATTACTCAATACTACTACTAGTGAGTGACAGTATCCGAGAACTTGCATTCGAATGCAAGAGATTTCGATTACTCAATACTACTACTAGTGAGTGACAGTATCCGAGTACTTGCATTCGAATGCAAGAGATTTCGATTAGCGAATACTACTACTAGTGAGTGATAGTATCCGAGAACTTCCACTCGAATGTAAGAGATTTCGATTAGCGAATACTACTACTAGTGAGTGATAGTATCCGAGATCTTGCATTCGAATGCAAGAGATTTCGATTACTTAATACTACTACTAGTGAGTGACAGTATCCGAGAACTTGCATTCGAATGCAAGAGATTTGGATTACTCAATACTACCACTAGTGAGTGACAGTATCCGAGAGCTTGCATTCGAATGCAAGAGATTTCGATTACTCAATACTACTACTAGTGAGTGACAGTAACCGAGAACTTGCAGTCGAATGCAAGAGATTTCGATTACTCAATACTACTACTAGTGAGTCACAGTATCCGAGAACTTGAATTGGAATGCAAGAGATTTCGATTACTCAATACTACTACTAGTGAGTGACAGTATCCGAGAACTTGCATTCGAATGCAAGAGATTTCGATTACTCAATGCTACTACTAGTGAGTGACAGTAACCGAGAACTTGCAGTCGAATGCAAGAGATTTCGATTACTCAATACTACTACTAGTGAGTGACAGTATCCGAGAACTTGCATTCGAATGCAAGAGATTTCGATTACTCAATACTACTACTAGTGAGTGACAGTAACCGAGAACTTGCAGTCGAATGCAAGAGATTTCGATTACTCAATACTACTACTAGTGAGTGACAGTATCCGAGAACTTGCATTCGAATGCAAGAGATTTCGATTACTCAATACTACTACTAGTGAGTGACAGTATCCGAGAACTTGCATTCGAATGCAAGAGATTTCGATTAGCGAATACTACTACTAGTGAGTGACAGTATCCGAGAACTTGCATTCGAATGCAAGAGATTTCGATTAGGCAATACTACTACTAGTGAGTGATAGTATCCGAGAACTTGCACTCGAATGCAAGAGATTTCGATTACTCAATACTACTACTAGTGAGTGATAGTATCCGAGAACTTGCATTCGAATGCAAGAGATTTCGATTAGCGAATACTACCACTAGTGAGTGATAGTATCCGAGAACTTGCACTCGAATGCAAGAGATTTCGATTAGCGAATACTACTACTAGTGAGTGATAGTATACGAGAACTTGCACTCGAATGCAAGAGATTTCGACTAGCGAATACTACTACTAGTGAGTGATAGTAACCGTGAACTTGCATTCGAATGCAAGAGATTTCGATTAGGGAATACTACTACTAGTGAGTGACAGTAACCGAGAACTTGCATTCGAATGCACGAGATTTCGATTAGGGAATACTACTACTAGTGAGTGACAGTAACCGAGAACTTGCATTCGAATGCAAGAGATTTCGATTACTCAATACTACCACTAGTGAGTGACAGTATCCGAGAACTTGCATTCGAATGCAAGAGATTTCCATTACTCAATACTACTACTAGTGAGTGATAGTATCCGAGAACTTGCATTCGAATGCAAGAGATTTCGATTACTCAATACTACTACTAGTGACTGACAGTATCCGAGAACTTGAATTCGAATGCAAGAGATTTCGATTAGGGAATACTACTACTAGTGGGTGACAGTATCCGAGAAATTGCATTCGAATGCAAGAGATTTCGATTAGCGAATACTACTACTAGTGAGTGATAGTATCCGAGAACTTGCATTCGAATGCAAGAGATTTCGATTAGGGAATACTACTACTAGTGGGTGACAGTATCCGAGAAATTGCATTCGAATGCAAGAGATTTCGATTAGCGAATACTACTACTAGTGAGTGATAGCAACCGAGTACTTGCATTCGAATGCAAGAGATTTCGTATACTCAATACTACTACTAGTGAGTGACAGTATCCGAGTACTTGCATTCGAATGCAAGAGATTTCGATTACTCAATACTACTACTAGTGAGTGACAGTATCCGAGAACTTGCATTCGAATGCAAGAGATTTCGATTACTCAATACTACTACTAGTGAGTGACAGTATCCGAGTACTTGCATTCGAATGCAAGAGATTTCGATTAGCGAATTCTACTACTAGTGAGTGATAGTATCCGAGAACTTGCACTCGAATGTAAGAGATTTCGATTAGCGAATACTACTACTAGTGAGTGATAGTATCCGAGATCTTGCATTCGAATGCAAGAGATTTCGATTACTCAATACTACTACTAGTGAGTGACAGTATCCGAGAACTTGCATTCGAATGCAAGAGATTTGGATTACTCAATACTACCACTAGTGAGTGACAGTATCCGAGAACTTGCATTCGAATGCAAGAGATTTCGATTACTCAATACTACTAGTAGTGAGTGACAGTAACCGAGAACTTGCAGTCGAATGCAAGAGATTTCGATAACTCAATACTACTACTAGTGAGTGACAGTATCCGAGAACTTGCATTCGAATGCAAGAGATTTCGATTACTCAATACTACTACTAGTGAGTGACAGTATCCGAGAACTTGCCTTCGAATGCAAGAGATTTCGATTACTCAATGCTACTACTAGTGAGTGACAGTAACCGAGAACTTGCAGTCGAATGCAAGAGATTTCGATTACTCAGTACTACTACTAGTGAGTGACAGTATCCGACAACTTGCATTCGAATGCAAGAGATTTCGATTACTCAATACTACTACTAGTGAGTGATAGTGTCCGAGAACTTGCATTCGAATGCAAGAGATTTCGATTACTCAATACTACTACTAGTGAGTGACAGTATCATAGAACTTGCATTCGAATGCAAGAGATTTCGATTACTCAATACTACTACTAGTGAGTGATAGTATCCGAGAACTTGCATTCGAATGCAAGAGATTTCGATTAGGGAATACTACTACTAGTGAGTGACAGTATCCGAGAACTTGCATTCGAATGCAAGAGATTTCGATTACTCAATACTACTCCTAGTGAGTGACAGTATCATAGAACTTGCATTCGAATGCAAGAGATTTCGATCAGTGAATACTACTACTAGTGAGTGACAGTATCCGAGAACTTGCATTCGAATGCAAGAGATATCGATTACTCAATACTACTATTAGTGAGTGACAGTATCATAGAACTTGCCTACGAATGCAAGAGATTTCGAATAGGGAATACTACTCCTAGTGAGTGACAGTAACCGAGAACTTGCCTTCGAATGCAAGAGATTTCGATTAGGGAATACTACTCCTAGTGAGTGACAGTAACCAAGAACTTGCCTTCGAATGCAAGAGATTTCGATTAGGGAATACTAATACTAGTGAGTGACAGTATCCGAGAACTTGCATTCGAATGAAAGAGATTTCGATTAGCGAATACTACTACTAGTGAGTGATAGTAACCGAGTTCTTGCATTCGAATGCAAGAGATTTCGATTACTCAATACTACTACTAGTGAGTGACAGTATCCGAGTACTTGCATTCGAATGCAAGAGATTTCGATTAGCGAATACTACTACTAGTGAGTGATAGTATCCGAGAACTTGCACTCGAATGCAAGAGATTTCGATTAGCGAATACTACTACTAGTGAGTGATAGTATACGAGAACTTGCACTCGAATGCAAGAGATTTCGACTAGCGAATACTACTACTAGTGAGTGATAGTAACCGAGAACTTGCATTCGAATGCAAGAGATTTCGATTAGGGAATACTACTACTAGTGAGTGACAGTAACCGAGAACTTGCATTCGAATGCACGAGATTTCGATTAGGGAATACTACTACTAGTGAGTGACAATAACCGAGAACTTGCATTCGAATGCAAGAGATTTCGATTACTCAATACTACCACTAGTGAGTGACAGTATCCGAGAACTTGCATTCGAATGCAAGAGATTTCCATTACTCAATACTACTACTAGTGAGTGATAGTATCCGAGAACTTGCATTCGAATGCAAGAGATTTCGATTACTCAATACTACTACTAGTGACTGACAGTATCCGAGAACTTGAATTCGAATGCAAGAGATTTCGATTAGGGAATACTACTACTAGTGGGTGACAGTATCCGAGAAATTGCATTCGAATGCAAGAGATTTCGATTAGCGAATACTACTACTAGTGAGTGATAGTATCCGAGAACTTGCATTCGAATGCAAGAGATTTCAATTAGGGAATACTACTACTAGTGGGTGACAGTATCCGAGAAATTGCATTCGAATGCAAGAGATTTCGATTGGCGAATACTACTACTAGTGAGTGATAGTAACCGAGTACTTGCATTCGAATGCAAGAGATTTCGATTACTCAATACTACTACTAGTGAGTGACAGTATCCGAGAACTTGCATTCGAATGCAAGAGATTTCGATTACTCAATACTACTACTAGTGAGTGACAGTATCCGAGTACTTGCATTCGAATGCAAGAGATTTCGATTAGCGAATTCTACTACTAGTGAGTGATAGTATCCGAGAACTTGCACTCGAATGTAAGAGATTTCGATTAGCGAATACTACTACTAGTGAGTGATAATATCCGAGATCTTGCATTCGAATGCAAGAGATTTCGATTACTCAATACTACTACTAGTGAGTGACAGTATCCGAGAACTTGCATTCGAATGCAAGAGATTTGGATTACTCAATACTACCACTAGTGAGTGACAGTATCCGAGAACTTGCATTCGAATGCAAGAGATTTCGATTACTCAATACTACTAGTAGTGAGTGACAGTAACCGAGAACTTGCAGTCGAATGCAAGAGATTTCGATAACTCAATACTACTACTAGTGAGTGACAGTATCCGAGAACTTGCATTCGAATGCAAGAGATTTCGATTACTCAATACTACTACTAGTGAGTGACAGTATCCGAGAACTTGCCTTCGAATGCAAGAGATTTCGATTACTCAATGCTACTACTAGTGAGTGACAGTAACCGAGAACTTGCAGTCGAATGCAAGAGATTTCGATTACTCAGTACTACTACTAGTGAGTGACAGTATCCGAGAACTTGCATTCGAATGCAAGAGATTTCGATTACTCAATACTACTACTAGTGAGTGATAGTGTCCGAGAACTTGCATTCGAATGCAAGAGATTTCGATTACTCAATACTACTACTAGTGAGTGACAGTATCATAGAACTTGCATTCGAATGCAAGAGATTTCGATTACTCAATACTACTACTAGTGAGTGACAGTATCCGAGAACTTGCATTCGAATGCAAGAGATTTCGATTAGGGAATACTACTACTAGTGAGTGACAGTATCCGAGAACTTGCATTCGAATGCAAGAGATTTCGATTACTCAATACTACTCCTAGTGAGTGACAGTATCATAGAACTTGCATTCGAATGCAAGAGATTTCGATCAGTGAATACTACTACTAGTGAGTGACAGTATCCGAGAACTTGCATTCGAATGCAAGAGATATCGATTACTCAATACTACTATTAGTGAGTGACAGTATCATAGAACTTGCCTACGAATGCAAGAGATTTCGAATAGGGAATACTACTCCTAGTGAGTGACAGTAACCGAGAACTTGCCTTCGAATGCAAGAGATTTCGATTAGGGAATACTACTCCTAGTGAGTGACAGTAACCAAGAACTTGCCTTCGAATGCAAGAGATTTCGATTAGGGAATACTAATACTAGTGAGTGACAGTATCCGAGAACTTGCATTCGAATGAAAGAGATTTCGATTAGCGAATACTACTACTAGTGAGTGATAGTAACCGAGTACTTGCATTCGAATGCAAGAGATTTCGATTACTCAATACTACTACTAGTGAGTGACAGTATCCGAGTACTTGCATTCGAATGCAAGAGATTTCGATTAGCGAATACTACTACTAGTGAGTGATAGTATCCGAGAACTTGCACTCGAATGCAAGAGATTTCGATTAGCGAATACTACTACTAGTGAGTGATAGTATACGAGAACTTGCACTCGAATGCAAGAGATTTTGACTAGCGAATACTACCACTAGTGAGTGATAGTAACCGAGAACTTGCATTCGAATGCAAGAGATTTCGATTAGGGAATACTACTACTAGTGAGTGACAGTAACCGAGAACTTGCATTCGAATGCACGAGATTTCGATTAGGGAATACTACTACTAGTGAGTGACAGTAACCGAGAATTTGCATTCGAATGCAAGAGATTTCGATTACTCAATACTACTACTAGTGAGTGACAGTATCCGAGAACTTGCATTCGAATGCAAGAGATTTCAATTACTCAATACTACTACTAGTGAGTGACAGTATCCGAGAACTTGCATTCGAATGCAAGAGATTTCGATTAGCGAATACTACTACTAGTGAGTGACAGTATCCGAGAACTTGCATTCGAATGCAAGAGATTTCCATTACTCAATACTACTACTAGTGAGTGACAGTATCCGAGAACTTGCATTCGAATGCAAGAGATTTCGATTACTCAATACTACCACTAGTGAGTGACAGTAACCGAGAACTTGCAGTCGAATGCAAGAGATTTCGATTACTCAGTACTACTACTAGTGAGTGACAGTATCCGAGAACTTGCATTCGAATGCAAGAGATTTCGATTACTCAATACTACTACTAGTGAGTGATAGTGTCCGAGAACTTGCATTCGAATGCAAGAGATTTCGATTACTCAATACTACTACTAGTGAGTGACAGTATCATAGAACTTGCATTCGAATGCAAGAGATTTCGATTACTCAATACTACTACTAGTGAGTGACAGTATCCGAGAACTTGCATTCGAATGCAAGAGATTTCGATTAGGGAATACTACTACTAGTGAGTGACAGTATCCGAGAACTTGCATTCGAATGCAAGAGATGTCGATTACTCAATACTACTCCTAGTGAGTGACAGTATCATAGAACTTGCATTCGAATGCAAGAGATTTCGATCAGTGAATACTACTACTAGTGAGTGACAGTATCCGAGAACTTGCATTCGAATGCAAGAGATATCGATTACCCAATACTACTATTAGTGAGTGACAGTATCATAGAACTTGCCTACGAATGCAAGAGATTTCGAATAGGGAATACTACTCCTAGTGAGTGACAGTAACCGAGAACTTGCCTTCGAATGCAAGAGATTTCGATTAGGGAATACTACTCCTAGTGAGTGACAGTAACCAAGAACTTGCCTTCGAATGCAAGAGATTTCGTTTAGGGAATACTAATACTAGTGAGTGACAGTATCCGAGAACTTGCATTCGAATGAAAGAGATTTCGATTAGCGAATACTACTACTAGTGAGTGATAGTAACCGAGTACTTGCATTCGAATGCAAGAGATTTCGATTACTCAATACTACTACTAGTGAGTGACAGTATCCGAGTACTTGCATTCGAATGCAAGAGATTTCGATTAGCGAATACTACTACTAGTGAGTGATAGTATCCGAGAACTTGCACTCGAATGCAAGAGATTTCGATTAGCGAATACTACTACTAGTGAGTGATAGTATACGAGAACTTGCACTCGAATGCAAGAGATTTTGACTAGCGAATACTACCACTAGTGAGTGATAGTAACCGAGAACTTGCATTCGAATGCAAGAGATTTCGATTAGGGAATACTACTACTAGTGAGTGACAGTAACCGAGAACTTGCATTCGAATGCACGAGATTTCGATTAGGGAATACTACTACTAGTGAGTGAAAGTAACCGAGAATTTGCATTCGAATGCAAGAGATTTCGATTACTCAATACTACTACTAGTGAGTGACAGTATCCGAGAACTTGCATTCGAATGCAAGAGATTTCGATTACTCAATACTACTACTAGTGAGTGACAGTATCCGAGAACTTGCATTCGAATGCAAGAGATTTCGATTAGCGAATACTACTACTAGTGAGTGACAGTATCCGAGAACTTGCATTCGAATGCAAGAGATTTCGATTACTCAATACTACCACTAGTGAGTGACAGTAACCGAGAACTTGCATTCGAATGCAAGAGATTTCGATTACTCAATACTACTACTAGTGAGTGATAGTATCCGAGAACTTGCATTCGAATGCAAGAGATTTCGATTAGGGAATACTACTACTAGTGAGTGACAGTATCCGAGAACTTGCATTCGAATGCAAGAGATTTCGATTAGGGAATACTACTACTAGTGAGTGATAGTATCCGAGAACTTGCATTCGAATGCAAGAGATTTCGATTAGGGAATACTACTACTAGTGGGTGACAGTATCCGAGAAATTGCATTCGAATGCAAGAGATTTCGATTAGCGAATACTACTACTAGTGAGTGATAGTAACCGAGTACTTGCATTCGAATGCAAGAGATTTCGATTACTCAATACTACTACTAGTGAGTGACAGTATCCGAGTACTTGCATTCGAATGCAAGAGATTTCGATTACTCAATACTACTACTAGTGAGTGACAGTATCCGAGAACTTGCATTCGAATGCAAGAGATTTCGATTACTCAATACTACTACTAGTGAGTGACAGTATCCGAGTACTTGCATTCGAATGCAAGAGATTTCGATTAGCGAATACTACTACTAGTGAGTGATAGTATCCGAGAACTTGCATTCGAATGCAAGAGATTTCGATTACTCAATACTACTACTAGTGAGTGACAGTATCCGAGAACTTGCATTCGAATGCAAGAGATTTGGATTACTCAATACTACCACTAGTGAGTGACAATATCCGAGAACTTGCATTCGAATGCAAGAGATTTCGATTACTCAATACTACTACTAGTGAGTGACAGTAACCGAGAACTTGCAGTCGAATGCAAGAGATTTCGATTACTCAATACTACTACTAGTGAGTGACAGTATCCGAGAACTTGCATTCGAATGCAAGAGATTTCGATTACTCAATACTACTACTAGTGAGTGACAGTATCCGAGAACTTGCATTCGAATGCAAGAGATTTCGATTACTCAATGCTACTACTAGTGAGTGACAGTAACCGAGAACTTGCAGTCGAATGCAAGAGATCTCGATTACTCAATACTACTACTAGTGAGTGACAGTATCCGAGAACTTGCATTCGAATGCAAGAGATTTCGATTACTCAATACTACTACTAGTGAGTGATAGTGTCCGAGAACTTGCATTCGAATGCAAGAGATTTCGATTACTCAATACTACTACTAGTGAGTGACAGTATCATAGAACTTGCATTCGAATGCAAGAGATTTCGATTACTCAATACTACCACTAGTGAGTGACAGTATCCGAGAACTTGCATTAGAATGCAACAGATTTCGATTACTCAATACTACTACTAGTGAGTGACAGTAACAGAGAACTTGCATTCGAATGCAAGAGATTTCGATTACTCAATACTACTACTAGTGAGTTATAGTATCCGAGAACTTGCATTCGAATGCAAGAGATTTCGATTACTCAATACTACTACTAGTGAGTGACAGTATCCGAGAACTTGCATTCGAATGCAAGAGATTTCGATTAGGGAATACTACTACTAGTGAGTGATAGTATCCGAGAACTTGCATTCGAATGCAAGAGATTTCGATTAGGGAATACTACTACTAGTGGGTGACAGTATCCGAGAAATTGGATTCGAATGCAAGAGATTTCGATTAGGGAATGCTACTACTAGTGAGTGATAGTATCCGAGAACTTGCAATCCAATGCAAGAGATTTCGATTACTCAATACTACTACTAGTGAGTGATAGTATCCGAGAACTTGCATTCGAATGCAAGAGATTTCGATTAGCGAATACTACTACTAGTGAGTGATAGTATCCGAGAACTTGCACTCGAATGCAAGAGATTTCGATTAGCGAATACTACTACTAGTGAGTGATAGTATACGAGAACTTGCACTCGAATGCAAGAGATTTCGATTAGCGAATACTACTACTAGTGAGTGATAGTAACCGAGAACTTGCATTCGAATGCAAGAGATTTCGATTAGGGAATACTACTACTAGTGAGTGACAGTAACCGAGAACTTGCATTCGAATGCACGAGATTTCGATTAGGGAATACTACTACTAGTGAGTGAAAGTAACCGAGAACTTGCATTCGAATGCAAGAGATTTCGATTAGCGAATACTACTACTAGTGAGTGACAGTATCCGAGAACTTGCATTCGAATGCAAGAGATTTCGATTACTCAATACTACTACTAGTGAGTGACAGTATCCGAGAACTTGCATTCGAATGCAAGAGATTTCGATTAGCGAATACTACTACTAGTGAGTGACAGTATCCGAGAACTTGCATTCGAATGCAAGAGATTTCCGTTACTCAATACTACTACTAGTGAGTGACAGTATCCGAGAACTTGCATTTGAATGCAAGAGATTTGGATTACTCAATACTACCACTAGTGAGTGACAGGATCCGAGAGCTTGCATTCGAATGCAAGAGATTTCGATTAGGGAATACTACTACTAGTGAGTGATAGTATCCGAGAACTTGCATTCGAATGCAAGAGATTTCGATTAGGGAATACTACTACTAGTGAGTGACAGTATCCGAGAAATTGCATTCGAATGCAAGAGATTTCGATTAGCGAATACTACTACTAGTGAGTGATAGTAACCGAGTACTTGCATTCGAATGCAAGAGATTTCGATTACTCAATACTACTACTAGTGAGTGACAGTATCCGAGTACTTGCATTCGAATGCAAGAGAATTCGATTACTCAATACTACTACTAGTGAGTGACAGTATCCGAGAACTTGCATTCGAATGCAAGAGATTTCGATTACTCAATACTACTACTAGTGAGTGACAGTATCCGAGTACTTGCATTCGAATGCAAGAGATTTCGATTAGCGAATACTACTACTAGTGAGTGATAGTATCCGAGAACTTCCACTCGAATGTAAGAGATTTCGATTAGCGAATACTACTACTAGTGAGTGATAGTATCCGAGATCTTGCATTCGAATGCAAGAGATTTCGATTACTCAAAACTACTACTAGTGAGTGACAGTATCCGAGAACTTGCATTCGAATGCAAGAGATTTGGATTACTCAATACTACCACTAGTGAGTGACAGTATCCGAGAGCTTGCATTCGAATGCAAGAGATTTCGATTACTCAATACTACTACTAGTGAGTGACAGTAACCGAGAACTTGCAGTCGAATGCAAGAGATTTCGATTACTCAATACTACTACTAGTGAGTCACAGTATCCGAGAACTTGCATTCGAATGCAAGAGATTTCGATTACTCAATACTACTACTAGTGAGTGACAGTATCCGAGAACTTGCATTCGAATGCAAGAGATTTCGATTACTCAATGCTACTACTAGTGAGTGACAGTAACCGAGACCTTGCAGTCGAATGCAAGAGATTTCGATTACTCAATACTACTACTAGTGAGTGACAGTATCCGAGAACTTGCATTCGAATGCAAGAGATTTCGATTACTCAATACTACTACAAGTGAGTGACAGTAACCGAGAACTTGCAGTCGAATGCAAGAGATTTCGATTACTCAATACTACTACTAGTGAGTGACAGTATCCGAGAACTTGCATTCGAATGCAAGAGATTTCGATTACTCAATACTACTACTAGTGAGTGACAGTATCCGAGAACTTGCATTCGAATGCAAGAGATTTCGATTAGCGAATACTACTACTAGTGAGTGACAGTATCCGAGAACTTGCATTCGAATGCAAGAGATTTCGATTAGGCAGTACTACTACTAGTGAGTGACAGTATCCGAGAACTTGCATTCGAATGCAAGAGATTTCGATTACTCAATACTACTACTAGTGAGTGACAGTAACCGGGAACTTGCACTCGAATGCAAGAGATTTCGATTAGGGAATGCTACTACTAGTGAGTGATAGTATCCGAGAACTTGCACTCGAATGCAAGAGATTTCGATTAGCGAATACTACTACTAGTGAGTGATAGTATCCGAGAACTTGCACTCGAATGCAAGAGATTTCGATTACTCAATACTACTACTAGTGAGTGATAGTATCCGAGAACTTGCATTCGAATGCAAGAGATTTCGATTAGCGAATACTACTACTAGTGAGTGATAGTATCCGAGAACTTGCACTCGAATGCAAGAGATTTCGATTAGCGAATACTACTACTAGTGAGTGATAGTATACGAGAACCTGCACTCGAATGCAAGAGATTTCGAGTAGCGAATACTACTACTAGTGAGTGATAGTAACCGAGAACTTGCATTCGAATGCAAGAGATTTCGATTAGGGAATACTACTACTAGTGAGTGACAGTAACCGAGAACTTGCATTCGAATGCACGAGATTTCGATTAGGGAATACTACTACTAGTGAGTGACAGTAACCGAGAACTTGCATTCGAATGCAAGAGATTTCGATTACTCAATACTACCACTAGTGAGTGACAGTATCCGAGAACTTGCATTCGAATGCAAGAGATTTCCATTACTCAATACTACTACTAGTGAGTGATAGTATCCGAGAACTTGCATTCGAATGCAAGAGATTTCGATTACTCAATACTACTACTAGTGACTGACAGTATCCGAGAACTTGCATTCGAATGCAAGAGATTTCGATTAGGGAATACTACTACTAGTGGGTGACAGTATCCGAGAAATTGCATTCGAATGCAAGAGATTTCGATTAGCGAATACTACTACTAGTGAGTGATAGTATCCGAGAACTTGCATTCGAATGCAAGAGATTTCGATTAGGGAATACTACTACTAGTGGGTGACAGTATCCGAGAAATTGCATTCGAATGCAAGAGATTTCGATTAGCGAATACTACTACTAGTGAGTGATAGTAACCGAGTACTTGCATTCGAATGCAAGAGATTTCGTATACTCAATACTACTACTAAGGAGTGACAGTATCCGAGTACTTGCATTCGAATGCAAGAGATTTCGATTACTCAATACTACTACTAGTGAGTGACAGTATCCGAGAACTTGCATTCGAATGCAAGAGATTTCGATTACTCATTACTACTACTAGTGAGTGACAGTATCCGAGTACTTGCATTCGAATGCAAGAGATTTCGATTAGCGAATTCTACTACTAGTGAGTGATAGTATCCGAGAACTTGCACTCGAATGTAAGAGATTTCGATTAGCGAATACTACTACTAGTGAGTGATTGTATCCGAGATCTTGCATTCGAATGCAAGAGATTTCGATTACTCAATACTACTACTAGTGAGTGACAGTATCCGAGAACTTGCATTCGAATGCAAGAGATTTGGATTACTCAATACTACCACTAGTGAGTGACAGTATCCGAGAACTTGCATTCGAATGCAAGAGATTTCGATTACTCAATACTACTAGTAGTGAGTGACAGTAACCGAGAACTTGCAGTCGAATGCAAGAGATTTCGATAACTCAATACTACTACTAGTGAGTGACAGTATCCGAGAACTTGCATTCGAATGCAAGAGATTTCGATTACTCAATACTACTACTAGTGAGTGACAGTATCCGAGAACTTGCCTTCGAATGCAAGAGATTTCGATTACTCAATGCTACTACTAGTGAGTGACAGTAACCGAGAACTTGCAGTCGAATGCAAGAGATTTCGATTACTCAGTACTACTACTAGTGAGTGACAGTATCCGAGAACTTGCATTCGAATGCAAGAGATTTCGATTACTCAATACTACTACTAGTGAGTGATAGTGTCCGAGAACTTGCATTCGAATGCAAGAGATTTCGATTACTCAATACTACTACTAGTGAGTGACAGTATCATAGAACTTGCATTCGAATGCAAGAGATTTCGATTACTCAATACTACTACTAGTGAGTGACAGTATCCGAGAACTTGCATTAGAATGCAACAGATTTGGATTACTCAATACTACTACTAGTGAGTGACAGTAACAGAGAACTTGCATTCGAATGCAAGAGATTTCGATTACTCAATACTACTACTAGTGAGTGACAGTATCCGAGAACTTGCATTCGAATGCAAGAGATTTCGATTAGGGAATACTACTACTAGTGAGTGACAGTATCCGAGAACTTGCATTCGAATGCAAGAGATTTCGATTACTCAATACTACCCCTAGTGAGTGACAGTATCATAGAACTTGCATTCGAATGCAAGAGATTTCGATCAGTGAATACTACTACTAGTGAGTGACAGTATCCGAGAACTTGCATTCGAATGCAAGAGATATCGATTACTCAATACTACTATTAGTGAGTGACAGTATCATAGAACTTGCCTACGAATGCAAGAGATTTCGAATAGGGAATACTACTCCTAGTGAGTGACAGTAACCGAGAACTTCCCTTCGAATGCAAGAGATTTCGATTAGGGAATACTACTCCTAGTGAGTGACAGTAACCAAGAACTTGCCTTCGAATGCAAGAGATTTCGATTAGGGAATACTAATACTAGAGAGTGACAGTATCCGAGAACTTGCATTCGAATGAAAGAGATTTCGATTAGCGAATACTACTACTAGTGAGTGATAGTAACCGAGTACTTGCATTCGAATGCAAGAGATTTCGATTACTCAATACTACTACTAGTGAGTGACAGTATCCGAGTACTTGCATTCGAATGCAAGAGATTTCGATTAGCGAATACTACTACTAGTGAGTGATAGTATCCGAGAACATGCACTCGAATGCAAGAGATTTCGATTAGCGAATACTACTACTAGTGAGTGATAGTATACGAGAACTTGCACTCGAATGCAAGAGATTTTGACTAGCGAATACTACCACTAGTGAGTGATAGTAACCGAGAACTTGCATTCGAATGCAAGAGATTTCGATTAGGGAATACTACTACTAGTGAGTGACAGTAACCGAGAACTTGCATTCGAATGCACGAGATTTCGATTAGGGAATACTACTACTAGTGAGTGACAGTAACCGAGAACTTGCATTCGAATGCAAGAGATTTCGATTACTCAATACTACTACTAGTGAGTGACAGTATCCGAGAACTTGCATTCGAATGCAAGAGATTTCGATTACTCAATACTACTACTAGTGAGTGACAGTATCCGAGAACTTGCATTCGAATGCAAGAGATTTCGATTAGCGAATACTACTACTAGTGAGTGACAGTATCCGAGAACTTGCATTCGAATGCAAGAGATTTCCGTTACTCAATACTACTACTAGTGAGTGACAGTATCCGAGAACTTGCATTCGAATGCAAGAGATTTGGATTACTCAATACTACCACTAGTGAGTGACAGTATCCGAGAGCTTGCATTCGAATGCAAGAGATTTCGATTAGGGAATACTACTACTAGTGAGTGATAGTATCCGAGAACTTGCATTCGAATGCAAGAGATTTCGATTAGGGAATACTACTACTAGTGAGTGACAGTATCCGAGAAATTGCATTCGAATGCAAGAGATTTCGATTAGCGAATACTACTACTAGTGAGTGATAGTAACCGAGTACTTGCATTCGAATGCAAGAGATTTCGATTACTCAATACTACTACTAGTGAGTGACAGTATCCGAGTACTTGCATTCGAATGCAAGAGATTTCGATTACTCAATACTACTACTAGTGAGTGACAGTATCCGAGAACTTGCATTCGAATGCAAGAGATTTCGATTACTCAATACTACTACTAGTGAGTGACAGTATCCGAGTACTTGCATTCGAATGCAAGAGATTTCGATTAGCGAATACTACTACTAGTGAGTGATAGTATCCGAGAACTTCCACTCGAATGTAAGAGATTTCGATTAGCGAATACTACTACTAGTGAGTGATAGTATCCGAGATCTTGCATTCGAATGCAAGAGATTTCGATTACTCAAAACTACTACTAGTGAGTGACAGTATCCGAGAACTTGCATTCGAATGCAAGAGATTTGGATTACTCAATACTACCACTAGTGAGTGACAGTATCCGAGAGCTTGCATTCGAATGCAAGAGATTTCGATTACTCAATACTACTACTAGTGAGTGACAGTAACCGAGAACTTGCAGTCGAATGCAAGAGATTTCGATTACTCAATACTACTACTAGTGAGTCACAGTATCCGAGAACTTGCATTCGAATGCAAGAGATTTCGATTACTCAATACTACTACTAGTGAGTGACAGTATCCGAGAACTTGCATTCGAATGCAAGAGATTTCGATTACTCAATGCTACTACTAGTGAGTGACAGTAACCGAGAACTTGCAGTCGAATGCAAGAGATTTCGATTACTCAATACTACTACTAGTGAGTGACAGTATCCGAGAACTTGCATTCGAATGCAAGAGATTTCGATTACTCAATACTACTACTAGTGAGTGACAGTAACCGAGAACTTGCAGTCGAATGCAAGAGATTTCGATTACTCAATACTACTACTAGTGAGTGACAGTATCCGAGAACTTGCATTCGAATGCAAGAGATTTCGATTACTCAATACTACTACTAGTGAGTGACAGTATCCCAGAACTTGCATTCGAATGCAAGAGATTTCGATTAGCGAATACTACTACTAGTGAGTGACAGTATCCGAGAACTTGCATTCGAATGCAAGAGATTTCGATTAGGCAATACTACTACTAGTGAGTGACAGTATCCGAGAACTTGCATTCGAATGCAAGAGATTTCGATTACTCAATACTACTACTAGTGAGTGACAGTAACCGGGAACTTGCACTCGAATGCAAGAGATTTCGATTAGGGAATGCTACTACTAGTGAGTGATAGTATCCGAGAACTTGCACTCGAATGCAAGAGATTTCGATTAGCGAATACTACTACTAGTGAGTGATAGTATCCGAGAACTTGCACTCGAATGCAAGAGATTTCGATTACTCAATACTACTACTAGTGAGTGATAGTATCCGAGAACTTGCATTCGAATGCAAGAGATTTCGATTAGCGAATACTACTACTAGTGAGTGATAGTATCCGAGAACTTGCACTCGAATGCAAGAGATTTCGAATAGCGAATACTACTACTAGTGAGTGATAGTATACGAGAACTTGCACTCGAATGCAAGAGATTTCGAGTAGCGAATACTACTACTGGTGAGTGATAGTAACCGAGAACTTGCATTCGAATGCAAGAGATTTCGATTAGGGAATACTACTACTAGTGAGTGACAGTAACCGAGAACTTGCATTCGAATGCACGAGATTTCGATTAGGGAATACTACTACTAGTGAGTGACAGTAACCGAGAACTTGCATTCGAATGCAAGAGATTTCGATTACTCAATACTACCACTAGTGAGTGACAGTATCCGAGAACTTGCATTCGAATGCAAGAGATTTCCATTACTCAATACTACTACTAGTGAGTGATAGTATCCGAGAACTTGCATTCGAATGCAAGAGATTTCGATTACTCAATACTACTACTAGTGACTGACAGTATCCGAGAACTTGCATTCGAATGCAAGAGATTTCGATTAGGGAATACTACTACTAGTGGGTGACAGTATCCGAGAAATTGCATTCGAATGCAAGAGATTTCGATTAGCGAATACTACTACTAGTGAGTGATAGTATCCGAGAACTTGCATTCGAATGCAAGAGATTTCGATTAGGGAATACTACTACTAGTGGGTGACAGTATCCGAGAAATTGCATTCGAATGCAAGAGATTTCGATTAGCGAATACTACTACTAGTGAGTGATAGTAACCGAGTACTTGCATTCGAATGCAAGAGATTTCGTATACTCAATACTACTACTAGTGAGTGACAGTATCCGAGTACTTGCATTCGAATGCAAGAGATTTCGATTACTCAATACTACTACTAGTGAGTGACAGTATCCGAGAACTTGCATTCGAATGCAAGAGATTTCGATTACTCAATACTACTACTAGTGAGTGACAGTATCCGAGTACTTGCATTCGAATGCAAGAGATTTCGATTAGCGAATTCTACTACTAGTGAGTGATAGTATCCGAGAACTTGCACTCGAATGTAAGAGATTTCGATTAGCGAATACTACTACTAGTGAGTGATAGTATCCGAGATCTTGCATTCGAATGCAAGAGATTTCGATTACTCAATACTACTACTAGTGAGTGACAGTATCCGAGAACTTGCATTCGAATGCAAGAGATTTGGATTACTCAATACTACCACTAGTGAGTGACAGTATCCGAGAACTTGCATTCGAATGCAAGAGATTTCGATTACTCAATACTACTAGTAGTGAGTGACAGTAACCGAGAACTTGCAGTCGAATGCAAGAGATTTCGATAACTCAATACTACTACTAGTGAGTGACAGTATCCGAGAACTTGCATTCGAATGCAAGAGATTTCGATTACTCAATACTACTACTAGTGAGTGACAGTATCCGAGAACTTGCCTTCGAATGCAAGAGATTTCGATTACTCAATGCTACTACTAGTGAGTGACAGTAACCGAGAACTTGCAGTCGAATGCAAGAGATTTCGATTACTCAGTACTACTACTAGTGAGTGACAGTATCCGAGAACTTGCATTCGAATGCAAGAGATTTCGATTACTCAATACTACTACTAGTGAGTGATAGTGTCCGAGAACTTGCATTCGAATGCAAGAGATTTCGATTACTCAATACTACTACTAGTGAGTGACAGTATCATAGAACTTGCATTCGAATGCAAGAGATTTCGATTACTCAATACTACTACTAGTGAGTGACAGTATCCGAGAACTTGCATTAGAATGCAACAGATTTGGATTACTCAATACTACTACTAGTGAGTGACAGTAACAGAGAACTTGCATTCGAATGCAAGAGATTTCGATTACTCAATACTACTACTAGTGAGTGACAGTATCCGAGAACTTGCATTCGAATGCAAGAGATTTCGATTAGGGAATACTACTACTAGTGAGTGACAGTATCCGAGAACTTGCATTCGAATGCAAGAGATTTCGATTACTCAATACTACTCCTAGTGAGTGACAGTATCATAGAACTTGCATTCGAATGCAAGAGATTTCGATCAGTGAATACTACTACTAGTGAGTGACAGTATCCGAGAACTTGCATTCGAATGCAAGAGATATCGATTACTCAATACTACTATTAGTGAGTGACAGTATCATAGAACTTGCCTACGAATGCAAGAGATTTCGAATAGGGAATACTACTCCTAGTGAGTGACAGTAACCAAGAACTTGCCTTCGAATGCAAGAGATTTCGATTAGGGAATACTAATACTAGTGAGTGACAGTATCCGAGAACTTGCATTCGAATGAAAGAGATTTCGATTAGCGAATACTACTACTAGTGAGTGATAGTAACCGAGTACTTGCATTCGAATGCAAGAGATTTCGATTACTCAATACTACTACTAGTGAGTGACAGTATCCGAGTACTTGCATTCGAATGCAAGAGATTTCGATTAGCGAATACTACTCCTAGTGAGTGACAGTAACCAAGAACTTGCCTTCGAATGCAAGAGATTTCGATTAGGGAATACTAATACTAGTGAGTGACAGTATCCGAGAACTTGCATTCGAATGAAAGAGATTTCGATTAGCGAATACTACTACTAGTGAGTGATAGTAACCGAGTACTTGCATTCGAATGCAAGAGATTTCGATTACTCAATACTACTACTAGTGAGTGACAGTATCCGAGTACTTGCATTCGAATGCAAGAGATTTCGATTAGCGAATACTACTACTAGTGAGTGATAGTATCAGAGAACTTGCACTCGAATGCAAGAGATTTCGATTAGCGAATACTACTACTAGTGAGTGATAGTATACGAGAACTTGCACTCGAATGCAAGAGATTTTGACTAGCGAATACTACCACTAGTGAGTGATAGTAACCGAGAACTTGCATTCGAATGCAAGAGATTTCGATTAGGGAATACTACTACTAGTGAGTGACAGTAACCGAGAACTTGCATTCGAATGCACGAGATTTCGATTAGGGAATACTACTACTAGTGAGTGACAGTAACCGAGAACTTGCATTCGAATGCAAGAGATTTCGATTACTCAATACTACTACTAGTGAGTGACAGTATCCGAGAACTTGCATTCGAATGCAAGAGATTTCGATTACTCAATACTACTACTAGTGAGTGACAGTATCCGAGAACTTGCATTCGAATGCAAGAGATTTCGATTAGCGAATACTACTACTAGTGAGTGACAGTATCCGAGAACTTGCATTCGAATGCAAGAGATTTCCATTACTCAATACTACTACTAGTGAGTGACAGTATCCGAGAACTTGCATTCGAATGCAAGAGATTTCGATTACTCAATACTACCACTAGTGAGTGACAGTATCCGAGAACTTGCATTCGAATGCAAGAGATTTCGATTACTCAATACTACTACTAGTGAGTGATAGTATCCGAGAACTTGCATTCGAATGCAAGAGATTTCGATTAGGGAATACTACTACTAGTGAGTGACAGTATCCGAGAACTTGCATTCGAATGCAAGAGATTTCGATTAGGGAATACTACTACTAGTGAGTGATAGTATCCGAGAACTTGCATTCGAATGCAAGAGATTTCGATTAGGGAATACTACTACTAGTGGGTGACAGTATCCGAGAAATTGCATTCGAATGCAAGAGATTTCGATTAGCGAATACTACTACTAGTGAGTGATAGTAACCGAGTACTTGCATTCGAATGCAAGAGATTTCGATTACTCAATACTACTACTAGTGAGTGACAGTATCCGAGTACTTGCATTCGAATGCAAGAGATTTCGATTACTCAATACAACTACTAGTGAGTGACAGTATCCGAGAACTTGCATTCGAATGCAAGAGATTTCGATTACTCAATACTACTACTAGTGAGTGACAGTATCCGAGTACTTGCATTCGAATGCAAGAGATTTCGATTAGCGAATACTACTACTAGTGAGTGATAGTATCCGAGAACTTGCATTCGAATGCAAGAGATTTCGATTACTCAATACTACTACTAGTGAGTGACAGTATCCGAGAACTTGCATTCGAATGCAAGAGATTTGGATTACTCAATACTACCACTAGTGAGTGACAGTATCCGAGAACTTGCATTCGAATGCAAGAGATTTCGATTACTCAATACTACTACTAGTGAGTGACAGTAACCGAGAACTTGCAGTCGAATGCAAGAGATTTCGATTACTCAATACTACTACTAGTGAGTGACAGTATCCGAGAACTTGCATTCGAATGCAAGAGATTTCGATTACTCAATACTACTACTAGTGAGTGACAGTATCCGAGAACTTGCATTCGAATGCAAGAGATTTCGATTACTCAATGCTACTACTAGTGAGTGACAGTATCCGAGAACTTGCATTCGAATGCAAGAGATTTGGATTACTCAATACTACCACTAGTGAGTGACAGTATCCGAGATCTTGCATTCGAATGCAAGAGATTTCGATTACTCAATACTACTACTAGTGAGTGACAGTAACCGAGAACTTGCAGTCGAATGCAAGAGATTTCGATTACTCAATACTACTACTAGTGAGTGACAGTATCCGAGAACTTGCATTCGAATGCAAGAGATTTCGATTACTCAATACTACTACTAGTGAGTGACAGTATCCGAGAACTTGCATTCGAATGCAAGAGATTTCGATTACTCAATACTACTACTAGTGAGTGACAGTATCCGAGAACTTGCATTCGAATGCAAGAGATTTCGATTACTCAATACTACTACCAGTGAGTGACAGTAACCGAGAACTTGCAGTCGAATGCAAGAGATCTCGATTACTCAATACTACTACTAGTGAGTGACAGTATCCGAGAACTTGCATTCGAATGCAAGAGATTTCGATTACTCAATACTACTACTAGTGAGTGATAGTGTCCGAGAACTTGCATTCGAATGCAAGAGATTTCGATTACTCAATACTACTACTAGTGAGTGACAGTATCATAGAACTTGCATTCGAATGCAAGAGATTTCGATTACTCAATACTACCACTAGTGAGTGACAGTATCCGAGAACTTGCATTAGAATGCAACAGATTTCGATTACTCAATACTACTACTAGTGAGTGACAGTAACAGAGAACTTGCATTCGAATGCAAGAGATTTCGATTACTCAATACTACTACTAGTGAGTGATAGTATCCGAGAACTTGCATTCGAATGCAAGAGATTTCGATTACTCAATACTACTACTAGTGAGTGACAGTATCCGAGAACTTGCATTCGAATGCAAGAGATTTCGATTACGGAATACTACTACTAGTGAGTGATAGTATCCGAGAACTTGCATTCGAATGCAAGAGATTTCGATTAGGGAATACTACTACTAGTGGGTGACAGTATCCGAGAAATTGCATTCGAATGCAAGAGATTTCGATTAGCGAATACTACTACTAGTGAGTGATAGTAACCGAGTACTTGCATTCGAATGCAAGAGATTTCGATTACTCAATACTACTACTAGTGAGTGACAGTATCCGAGTACTTGCATTCGAATGCAAGAGATTTCGATTAGCGAATACTACTACTAGTGAGTGATAGTATCCGAGAACTTGCACTCGAATGTAAGAGATTTCGATTAGCGAATACTACTACTAGTGAGTGATAGTATCCGAGATCTTGCATTCGAATGCAAGAGATTTCGATTACTCAATACTACCACTAGTGAGTGACAGTATCCGAGAACTTGCATTCGAATGCAAGAGATTTGGATTACTCAATACTACCACTAGTGAGTGACAGTATCCGAGAACTTGCATTCGAATGCAAGAGATTTCGATTACTCAATACTACTACTAGTGAGTGACAGTAACCGAGAACTTGCAGTCGAATGCAAGAGATTTCGATTACTCAATACTACTACTAGTGAGTGACAGTATCCGAGAACTTGCATTCGAATGCAAGAGATTTCGATTACTCAATACTACTACTAGTGAGTGACAGTATCCGAGAACTTGCATTCGAATGCAAGAGATTTCGATTAGCGAATACTACTACTAGTGAGTGACAGTATCCGAGAACTTGCATTCGAATGCAAGAGATTTCCATTACTCAATACTACTACTAGTGAGTGACAGTATCCGAGAACTTGCATTCGAATGCAAGAGATTTCGATTACTCAATACTACGACTAGTGAGTGACAGTATCCGAGAACTTGCATTCGAATGCAAGAGATTTCGATTACTCAATACTACTACTAGTGAGTGATAGTATCCGAGAACTTGCATTCGAATGCAAGAGATTTCGATTAGGGAATACTACTACTAGTGAGTGACAGTATCCGAGAACTTGCATTCGAATGCAAGAGATTTCGATTAGGGAATACTACTACTAGTGAGTGATAGTATCCGAGAACTTGCATTCGAATGCAAGAGATTTCGATTAGGGAATACTACTACTAGTGGGTGACAGTATCCGAGAAATTGCATTCGAATGCAAGAGATTTCGATTAGCGAATACTACTACTAGTGAGTGATAGTAACCGAGTACTTGCATTCGAATGCAAGAGATTTCGATTACTCAATACTACTACTAGTGAGTGACAGTATCCGAGTACTTGCATTCGAATGCAAGAGATTTCGATTACTCAATACTACTACTAGTGAGTGACAGTATCCGAGAACTTGCATTCGAATGCAAGAGATTTCGATTACTCAATACTACTACTAGTGAGTGACAGTATCCGAGTACTTGCATTCGAATGCAAGAGATTTCGATTAGCGAATACTACTACTAGTGAGTGATAGTATCCGAGAACTTGCATTCGAATGCAAGAGATTTCGATTACTCAATACTACTACTAGTGAGTGACAGTATCCGAGAACTTGCATTCGAATGCAAGAGATTTGGATTACTCAATACTACCACTAGTGAGTGACAGTATCCGAGAACTTGCATTCGAATGCAAGAGATTTCGATTACTCAATACTACTACTAGTGAGTGACAGTAACCGAGAACTTGCAGTCGAATGCAAGAGATTTCGATTACTCAATACTACTACTAGTGAGTGACAGTATCCGAGAACTTGCATTCGAATGCAAGAGATTTCGATTACTCAATACTACTACTAGTGAGTGACAGTATCCGAGAACTTGCATTCGAATGCAAGAGATTTCGATTACTCAATGCTACTACTAGTGAGTGACAGTATCCGAGAACTTGCATTCGAATGCAAGAGATTTGGATTACTCAATACTACCACTAGTGAGTGACAGTATCCGAGATCTTGCATTCGAATGCAAGAGATTTCGATTACTCAATACTACTACTAGTGAGTGACAGTAACCGAGAACTTGCAGTCGAATGCAAGAGATTTCGATTACTCAATACTACTACTAGTGAGTGACAGTATCCGAGAACTTGCATTCGAATGCAAGAGATTTCGATTACTCAATACTACTACTAGTGAGTGACAGTATCCGAGAACTTGCATTCGAATGCAAGAGATTTCGATTACTCAATACTACTACTAGTGAGTGACAGTATCCGAGAACTTGCATTCGAATGCAAGAGATTTCGATTACTCAATACTACTACCAGTGAGTGACAGTAACCGAGAACTTGCAGTCGAATGCAAGAGATCTCGATTACTCAATACTACTACTAGTGAGTGACAGTATCCGAGAACTTGCATTCGAATGCAAGAGATTTCGATTACTCAATACTACTACTAGTGAGTGACAGTATCATAGAACTTGCATTCGAATGCAAGAGATTTCGATCAGTGAATACTACTACTAGTGAGTGACAGTATCCGAGAACTTGCATTCGAATGCAAGAGATATCGATTACTCAATACTACTATTAGTGAGTGACAGTATCATAGAACTTGCCTACGAATGCAAGAGATTTCGAATAGGGAATACTACTCCTAGTGAGTGACAGTAACCAAGAACTTGCCTTCGAATGCAAGAGATTTCGATTAGGGAATACTACTACTAGTGAGTGACAGTATCCGAGAACTTGCATTCGAATGCAAGAGATTTCGATTACTCAATACTACTCCTAGTGAGTGACAGTATCATAGAACTTGCATTCGAATGCAAGAGATTTCGATCAGTGAATACTACTACTAGTGAGTGACAGTATCCGAGAACTTGCATTCGAATGCAAGAGATATCGATTACTCAATACTACTATTAGTGAGTGACAGTATCATAGAACTTGCCTACGAATGCAAGAGATTTCGAATAGGGAATACTACTCCTAGTGAGTGACAGTAACCAAGAACTTGCCTTCGAATGCAAGAGATTTCGATTAGGGAATACTAATACTAGTGAGTGACAGTATCCGAGAACTTGCATTCGAATGAAAGAGATTTCGATTAGCGAATACTACTACTAGTGAGTGATAGTAACCGAGTACTTGCATTCGAATGCAAGAGATTTCGATTACTCAATACTACTACTAGTGAGTGACAGTATCCGAGTACTTGCATTCGAATGCAAGAGATTTCGATTAGCGAATACTACTCCTAGTGAGTGACAGTAACCAAGAACTTGCCTTCGAATGCAAGAGATTTCGATTAGGGAATACTAATACTAGTGAGTGACAGTATCCGAGAACTTGCATTCGAATGAAAGAGATTTCGATTAGCGAATACTACTACTAGTGAGTGATAGTAACCGAGTACTTGCATTCGAATGCAAGAGATTTCGATTACTCAATACTACTACTAGTGAGTGACAGTATCCGAGTACTTGCATTCGAATGCAAGAGATTTCGATTAGCGAATACTACTACTAGTGAGTGATAGTATCAGAGAACTTGCACTCGAATGCAAGAGATTTCGATTAGCGAATACTACTACTAGTGAGTGATAGTATACGAGAACTTGCACTCGAATGCAAGAGATTTTGACTAGCGAATACTACCACTAGTGAGTGATAGTAACCGAGAACTTGCATTCGAATGCAAGAGATTTCGATTAGGGAATACTACTACTAGTGAGTGACAGTAACCGAGAACTTGCATTCGAATGCACGAGATTTCGATTAGGGAATACTACTACTAGTGAGTGACAGTAACCGAGAACTTGCATTCGAATGCAAGAGATTTCGATTACTCAATACTACTACTAGTGAGTGACAGTATCCGAGAACTTGCATTCGAATGCAAGAGATTTCGATTACTCAATACTACTACTAGTGAGTGACAGTATCCGAGAACTTGCATTCGAATGCAAGAGATTTCGATTAGCGAATACTACTACTAGTGAGTGACAGTATCCGAGAACTTGCATTCGAATGCAAGAGATTTCCATTACTCAATACTACTACTAGTGAGTGACAGTATCCGAGAACTTGCATTCGAATGCAAGAGATTTCGATTACTCAATACTACCACTAGTGAGTGACAGTATCCGAGAACTTGCATTCGAATGCAAGAGATTTCGATTACTCAATACTACTACTAGTGAGTGATAGTATCCGAGAACTTGCATTCGAATGCAAGAGATTTCGATTAGGGAATACTACTACTAGTGAGTGACAGTATCCGAGAACTTGCATTCGAATGCAAGAGATTTCGATTAGGGAATACTACTACTAGTGAGTGATAGTATCCGAGAACTTGCATTCGAATGCAAGAGATTTCGATTAGGGAATACTACTACTAGTGGGTGACAGTATCCGAGAAATTGCATTCGAATGCAAGAGATTTCGATTAGCGAATACTACTACTAGTGAGTGATAGTAACCGAGTACTTGCATTCGAATGCAAGAGATTTCGATTACTCAATACTACTACTAGTGTGTGACAGTATCCGAGTACTTGCATTCGAATGCAAGAGATTTCGATTACTCAATACTACTACTAGTGAGTGACAGTATCCGAGAACTTGCATTCGAATGCAAGAGATTTCGATTACTCAATACTACTACTAGTGAGTGACAGTATCCGAGTACTTGCATTCGAATGCAAGAGATTTCGATTAGCGAATACTACTACTAGTGAGTGATAGTATCCGAGAACTTGCATTCGAATGCAAGAGATTTCGATTACTCAATACTACTACTAGTGAGTGACAGTATCCGAGAACTTGCATTCGAATGCAAGAGATTTGGATTACTCAATACTACCACTAGTGAGTGACAGTATCCGAGAACTTGCATTCGAATGCAAGAGATTTCGATTACTCAATACTACTACTAGTGAGTGACAGTAACCGAGAACTTGCAGTCGAATGCAAGAGATTTCGATTACTCAATACTACTACTAGTGAGTGACAGTATCCGAGAACTTGCATTCGAATGCAAGAGATTTCGATTACTCAATACTACTACTAGTGAGTGACAGTATCCGAGAACTTGCATTCGAATGCAAGAGATTTCGATTACTCAATGCTACTACTAGTGAGTGACAGTATCCGAGAACTTGCATTCGAATGCAAGAGATTTGGATTACTCAATACTACCACTAGTGAGTGACAGTATCCGAGATCTTGCATTCGAATGCAAGAGATTTCGATTACTCAATACTACTACTAGTGAGTGACAGTAACCGAGAACTTGCAGTCGAATGCAAGAGATTTCGATTACTCAATACTACTACTAGTGAGTGACAGTATCCGAGAACTTGCATTCGAATGCAAGAGATTTCGATTACTCAATACTACTACTAGTGAGTGACAGTATCCGAGAACTTGCATTCGAATGCAAGAGATTTCGATTACTCAATACTACTACTAGTGAGTGACAGTATCCGAGAACTTGCATTCGAATGCAAGAGATTTCGATTACTCAATACTACTACCAGTGAGTGACAGTAACCGAGAACTTGCAGTCGAATGCAAGAGATCTCGATTACTCAATACTACTACTAGTGAGTGACAGTATCCGAGAACTTGCATTCGAATGCAAGAGATTTCGATTACTCAATACTACTACTAGTGAGTGATAGTGTCCGAGAACTTGCATTCGAATGCAAGAGATTTCGATTACTCAATACTACTACTAGTGAGTGACAGTATCATAGAACTTGCATTCGAATGCAAGAGATTTCGATTACTCAATACTACCACTAGTGAGTGACAGTATCCGAGAACTTGCATTAGAATGCAACAGATTTCGATTACTCAATACTACTACTAGTGAGTGACAGTAACAGAGAACTTGCATTCGAATGCAAGAGATTTCGATTACTCAATACTACTACTAGTGAGTGATAGTATCCGAGAACTTGCATTCGAATGCAAGAGATTTCGATTACTCAATACTACTACTAGTGAGTGACAGTATCCGAGAACTTGCATTCGAATGCAAGAGATTTCGATTACGGAATACTACTACTAGTGAGTGATAGTATCCGAGAACTTGCATTCGAATGCAAGAGATTTCGATTAGGGAATACTACTACTAGTGGGTGACAGTATCCGAGAAATTGCATTCGAATGCAAGAGATTTCGATTAGCGAATACTACTACTAGTGAGTGATAGTAACCGAGTACTTGCATTCGAATGCAAGAGATTTCGATTACTCAATACTACTACTAGTGAGTGACAGTATCCGAGTACTTGCATTCGAATGCAAGAGATTTCGATTAGCGAATACTACTACTAGTGAGTGATAGTATCCGAGAACTTGCACTCGAATGTAAGAGATTTCGATTAGCGAATACTACTACTAGTGAGTGATAGTATCCGAGATCTTGCATTCGAATGCAAGAGATTTCGATTACTCAATACTACCACTAGTGAGTGACAGTATCCGAGAACTTGCATTCGAATGCAAGAGATTTGGATTACTCAATACTACCACTAGTGAGTGACAGTATCCGAGAACTTGCATTCGAATGCAAGAGATTTCGATTACTCAATACTACTACTAGTGAGTGACAGTAACCGAGAACTTGCAGTCGAATGCAAGAGATTTCGATTACTCAATACTACTACTAGTGAGTGACAGTATCCGAGAACTTGCATTCGAATGCAAGAGATTTCGATTACTCAATACTACTACTAGTGAGTGACAGTATCCGAGAACTTGCATTCGAATGCAAGAGATTTCGATTACTCAATGCTACTACTAGTGAGTGACAGTAACCGAGAACTTGCAGTCGAATGCAAGAGATTTCGATTACTCAATACTACTACTAGTGAGTGACAGTATCCGAGAACTTGCATTCGAATGCAAGAGATTTCGATTACTCAATACTACTACTAGCGAGTGATAGTGTCCGAGAACTTGCATTCGAATGCAAGAGATTTCGATTACTCAATACTACTACTAGTGAGTGACAGTATCATAGAACTTGCATTCGAATGCAAGAGATTTCGATTACTCAATACTACTACTAGTGAGTGACAGTATCCGAGAACTTGCATTAGAATGCACGAGATTTCGATTAGGGAATACTACTACTAGTGAGTGACAGTAACCGAGAACTTGCATTCGAATGCAAGAGATTTCGATTAGCGAATACTACTACTAGTGAGTGACAGTATCCGAGAACTTGCATTCGAATGCAAGAGATTTCGATTACTCAATACTACTACTAGTGAGTGACAGTATCCGAGAACTTGCATTCGAATGCAAGAGATTTCGATTAGCGAATACTACTACTAGTGAGTGACAGTATCCGAGAACTTGCATTCGAATGCAAGAGATTTCCGTTACTCAATACTACTACTAGTGAGTGACAGTATCCGAGAACTTGCATTCGAATGCAAGAGATTTGGATTACTCAATACTACCACTAGTGAGTGACAGTATCCGAGAGCTTGCATTCGAATGCAAGAGATTTCGATTAGGGAATACTACTACTAGTGAGTGATAGTATACGAGAACTTGCATTCGAATGCAAGAGATTTCGATTAGGGAATACTACTACTAGTGAGTGACAGTATCCGAGAAATTGCATTCGAATGCAAGAGATTTCGATTAGCGAATACTACTACTAGTGAGTGATAGTAACCGAGTACTTGCATTCGAATGCAAGAGATTTCGATTACTCAATACCACTACTAGTGAGTGACAGTATCCGAGTACTTGCATTCGAATGCAAGAGATTTCGATTACTCAATACTACTACTAGTGAGTGACAGTATCCGAGAACTTGCATTCGAATGCAAGAGATTTCGATTACTCAATACTACTACTAGTGAGTGACAGTATCCGAGTACTTGCATTCGAATGCAAGAGATTTCGATTAGCGAATACTACTACTAGTGAGTGATAGTATCCGAGAACTTCCACTCGAATGTAAGAGATTTCGATTAGCGAATACTACTACTAGTGAGTGATAGTATCCGAGATCTTGCATTCGAATGCAAGAGATTTCGATTACTCAATACTACTACTAGTGAGTGACAGTATCCGAGAACTTGCATTCGAATGCAAGAGATTTGGATTACTCAATACTACCACTAGTGAGTGACAGTATCCGAGAGCTTGCATTCGAATGCAAGAGATTTCGATTACTCAATACTACTACTAGTGAGTGACAGTAACCGAGAACTTGCAGTCGAATGCAAGAGATTTCGATTACTCAATACTACTACTAGTGAGTCACAGTATCCGAGAAGTTGCATTCGAATGCAAGAGATTTCGATTACTCAATACTACTACTAGTGAGTGACAGTATCCGAGAACTTGCATTCGAATGCAAGAGATTTCGATTACTCAATGCTACTACTAGTGAGTGACAGTAACCGAGAACTTGCAGTCGAATGCAAGAGATTTCGATTACTCAATACTACTACTAGTGAGTGACAGTATCCGAGAACTTGCATTCGAATGCAAGAGATTTCGATTACTCAATACTACTACTAGTGAGTGACAGTAACCGAGAACTTGCAGTCGAATGCAAGAGATTTCGATTAGGCAATACTACTACTAGTGAGTGACAGTATCCGAGAACTTGCATTCGAATGCAAGAGATTTCGATTACTCAATACTACTACTAGTGAGTGACAGTAACCGGGAACTTGCACTCGAATGCAAGAGATTTCGATTAGGGAATGCTACTACTAGTGAGTGATAGTATCCGAGAACTTGCACTCGAATGCAAGAGATTTCGATTAGCGAATACTACTACTAGTGAGTGATAGTATCCGAGAACTTGCACTCGAATGCAAGAGATTTCGATTACTCAATACTACTACTAGTGAGTGATAGTATCCGAGAACTTGCATTCGAATGCAAGAGATTTCGATTAGCGAATACTACTACTAGTGAGTGATAGTATCCGAGAACTTGCACTCGAATGCAAGAGATTTCGATTAGCGAATACTACTACTAGTGAGTGATAGTATACGAGAACTTGCACTCGAATGCAAGAGATTTCGAGTAGCGAATACTACTACTAGTGAGTGAAAGTAACCGAGAACTTGCATTCGAATGCAAGATATTTCGATTAGGGAATACTACTACTAGTGAGTGACAGTAACCGAGAACTTGCATTCGAATGCACGAGATTTCGATTAGGGAATACTACTACTAGTGAGTGACAGTAACCGAGAACTTGCATTCGAATGCAAGAGATTTCGACTACTCAATACTACCACTAGTGAGTGACAGTATCCGAGAACTTGCATTCGAATGCAAGAGATTTCCATTACTCAATACTACTACTAGTGAGTGATAGTATCCGAGAACTTGCATTTGAATGCAAGAGATTTCGATTACTCAATACTACTACTAGTGACTGACAGTATCCGAGAACTTGCATTCGAATGCAAGAGATTTCGATTAGGGAATACTACTACTAGTGGGTGACAGTATCCGAGAAATTGCATTCGAATGCAAGAGATTTCGATTAGCGAATACTACTACTAGTGAGTGATAGTATCCGAGAACTTGCATTCGAATGCAAGAGATTTCGATTACTCAATACTACTACTAGTGACTGACAGTATCCGAGAACTTGCATTCGAATGCAAGAGATTTCGATTAGGGAATACTACTACTAGTGGGTGACAGTATCCGAGAAATTGCATTCGAATGCAAGAGATTTCGATTAGCGAATACTACTACTAGTGAGTGATAGTATCCGAGAACTTGCATTCGAATGCAAGAGATTTCGATTAGGGAATACTAATACTAGTGGGTGACAGTATCCGAGAAATTGCATTCGAATGCAAGAGATTTCGATTAGCGAATACTACTACTAGTGAGTGATAGTAACCGAGTACTTGCATTCGAATGCAAGAGATTTCGATTAGCGAATACTACTACTAGTGAGTGATAGTATCCGAGAACTTGCACTCGAATGTAAGAGATTTCGATTAGCGAATACTACTACTAGTGAGTGATAGTATCCGAGATCTTGCATTCGAATGCAAGAGATTTCGATTACTCAATACTACCACTAGTGAGTGACAGTATCCGAGAACTTGCATTCGAATGCAAGAGATTTGGATTACTCAATACTACCACTAGTGAGTGACAGTATCCGAGAACTTGCATTCGAATGCAAGAGATTTCGATTACTCAATACTACTACTAGTGAGTGACAGTAACCGAGAACTTGCAGTCGAATGCAAGAGATTTCGATTACTCAATACTACTACTAGTGAGTGACAGTATCCGAGAACTTGCATTCGAATGCAAGAGATTTCGATTACTCAATACTACTACTAGTGAGTGACAGTATCCGAGAACTTGCATTCGAATGCAAGAGATTTCGATTACTCAATGCTACTACTAGTGAGTGACAGTAACCGAGAACTTGCAGTCGAATGCAAGAGATTTCGATTACTCAATACTACTACTAGTGAGTGACAGTATCCGAGAACTTGCATTCGAATGCAAGAGATTTCGATTACTCAATACTACTACTAGCGAGTGATAGTGTCCGAGAACTTGCATTCGAATGCAAGAGATTTCGATTACTCAATACTACTACTAGTGAGTGACAGTATCATAGAACTTGCATTCGAATGCAAGAGATTTCGATTACTCAATACTACTACTAGTGAGTGACAGTATCCGAGAACTTGCATTAGAATGCACGAGATTTCGATTAGGGAATACTACTACTAGTGAGTGACAGTAACCGAGAACTTGCATTCGAATGCAAGAGATTTCGATTAGCGAATACTACTACTAGTGAGTGACAGTATCCGAGAACTTGCATTCGAATGCAAGAGATTTCGATTACTCAATACTACTACTAGTGAGTGACAGTATCCGAGAACTTGCATTCGAATGCAAGAGATTTCGATTAGCGAATACTACTACTAGTGAGTGACAGTATCCGAGAACTTGCATTCGAATGCAAGAGATTTCCGTTACTCAATACTACTACTAGTGAGTGACAGTATCCGAGAACTTGCATTCGAATGCAAGAGATTTGGATTACTCAATACTACCACTAGTGAGTGACAGTATCCGAGAGCTTGCATTCGAATGCAAGAGATTTCGATTAGGGAATACTACTACTAGTGAGTGATAGTATCCGAGAACTTGCATTCGAATGCAAGAGATTTCGATTAGGGAATACTACTACTAGTGAGTGACAGTATCCGAGAAATTGCATTCGAATGCAAGAGATTTCGATTAGCGAATACTACTACTAGTGAGTGATAGTAACCGAGTACTTGCATTCGAATGCAAGAGATTTCGATTACTCAATACCACTACTAGTGAGTGACAGTATCCGAGTACTTGCATTCGAATGCAAGAGATTTCGATTACTCAATACTACTACTAGTGAGTGACAGTATCCGAGAACTTGCATTCGAATGCAAGAGATTTCGATTACTCAATACTACTACTAGTGAGTGACAGTATCCGAGTACTTGCATTCGAATGCAAGAGATTTCGATTAGCGAATACTACTACTAGTGAGTGATAGTATCCGAGAACTTCCACTCGAATGTAAGAGATTTCGATTAGCGAATACTACTACTAGTGAGTGATAGTATCCGAGATCTTGCATTCGAATGCAAGAGATTTCGATTACTCAATACTACTACTAGTGAGTGACAGTATCCGAGAACTTGCATTCGAATGCAAGAGATTTGGATTACTCAATACTACCACTAGTGAGTGACAGTATCCGAGAGCTTGCATTCGAATGCAAGAGATTTCGATTACTCAATACTACTACTAGTGAGTGACAGTAACCGAGAACTTGCAGTCGAATGCAAGAGATTTCGATTACTCAATACTACTACTAGTGAGTCACAGTATCCGAGAAGTTGCATTCGAATGCAAGAGATTTCGATTACTCAATACTACTACTAGTGAGTGACAGTATCCGAGAACTTGCATTCGAATGCAAGAGATTTCCATTACTCAATACTACTACTAGTGAGTGACAGTATCCGAGAACTTGCATTCGAATGCAAGAGATTTCGATTACTCAATACTACCACTAGTGAGTGACAGTATCCGAGAACTTGCATTCGAATGCAAGAGATTTCGATTACTCAATACTACTACTAGTGAGTGATAGTATCCGAGAACTTGCATTCGAATGCAAGAGATTTCGATTAGGGAATACTACTACTAGTGAGTGACAGTATCCGAGAACTTGCATTCGAATGCAAGAGATTTCGATTAGGGAATACTACTACTAGTGAGTGATAGTATCCGAGAACTTGCATTCGAATGCAAGAGATTTCGATTAGGGAATACTACTACTAGTGGGTGACAGTATCCGAGAAATTGCATTCGAATGCAAGAGATTTCGATTAGCGAATACTACTACTAGTGAGTGATAGTAACCGAGTACTTGCATTCGAATGCAAGAGATTTCGATTACTCAATACTACTACTAGTGTGTGACAGTATCCGAGTACTTGCATTCGAATGCAAGAGATTTCGATTACTCAATACTACTACTAGTGAGTGACAGTATCCGAGAACTTGCATTCGAATGCAAGAGATTTCGATTACTCAATACTACTACTAGTGAGTGACAGTATCCGAGTACTTGCATTCGAATGCAAGAGATTTCGATTAGCGAATACTACTACTAGTGAGTGATAGTATCCGAGAACTTGCATTCGAATGCAAGAGATTTCGATTACTCAATACTACTACTAGTGAGTGACAGTATCCGAGAACTTGCATTCGAATGCAAGAGATTTGGATTACTCAATACTACCACTAGTGAGTGACAGTATCCGAGAACTTGCATTCGAATGCAAGAGATTTCGATTACTCAATACTACTACTAGTGAGTGACAGTAACCGAGAACTTGCAGTCGAATGCAAGAGATTTCGATTACTCAATACTACTACTAGTGAGTGACAGTATCCGAGAACTTGCATTCGAATGCAAGAGATTTCGATTACTCAATACTACTACTAGTGAGTGACAGTATCCGAGAACTTGCATTCGAATGCAAGAGATTTCGATTACTCAATGCTACTACTAGTGAGTGACAGTATCCGAGAACTTGCATTCGAATGCAAGAGATTTGGATTACTCAATACTACCACTAGTGAGTGACAGTATCCGAGATCTTGCATTCGAATGCAAGAGATTTCGATTACTCAATACTACTACTAGTGAGTGACAGTAACCGAGAACTTGCAGTCGAATGCAAGAGATTTCGATTACTCAATACTACTACTAGTGAGTGACAGTATCCGAGAACTTGCATTCGAATGCAAGAGATTTCGATTACTCAATACTACTACTAGTGAGTGACAGTATCCGAGAACTTGCATTCGAATGCAAGAGATTTCGATTACTCAATACTACTACTAGTGAGTGACAGTATCCGAGAACTTGCATTCGAATGCAAGAGATTTCGATTACTCAATACTACTACCAGTGAGTGACAGTAACCGAGAACTTGCAGTCGAATGCAAGAGATCTCGATTACTCAATACTACTACTAGTGAGTGACAGTATCCGAGAACTTGCATTCGAATGCAAGAGATTTCGATTACTCAATACTACTACTAGTGAGTGATAGTGTCCGAGAACTTGCATTCGAATGCAAGAGATTTCGATTACTCAATACTACTACTAGTGAGTGACAGTATCATAGAACTTGCATTCGAATGCAAGAGATTTCGATTACTCAATACTACCACTAGTGAGTGACAGTATCCGAGAACTTGCATTAGAATGCAACAGATTTCGATTACTCAATACTACTACTAGTGAGTGACAGTAACAGAGAACTTGCATTCGAATGCAAGAGATTTCGATTACTCAATACTACTACTAGTGAGTGATAGTATCCGAGAACTTGCATTCGAATGCAAGAGATTTCGATTACTCAATACTACTACTAGTGAGTGACAGTATCCGAGAACTTGCATTCGAATGCAAGAGATTTCGATTACGGAATACTACTACTAGTGAGTGATAGTATCCGAGAACTTGCATTCGAATGCAAGAGATTTCGATTAGGGAATACTACTACTAGTGGGTGACAGTATCCGAGAAATTGCATTCGAATGCAAGAGATTTCGATTAGCGAATACTACTACTAGTGAGTGATAGTAACCGAGTACTTGCATTCGAATGCAAGAGATTTCGATTACTCAATACTACTACTAGTGAGTGACAGTATCCGAGTACTTGCATTCGAATGCAAGAGATTTCGATTAGCGAATACTACTACTAGTGAGTGATAGTATCCGAGAACTTGCACTCGAATGTAAGAGATTTCGATTAGCGAATACTACTACTAGTGAGTGATAGTATCCGAGATCTTGCATTCGAATGCAAGAGATTTCGATTACTCAATACTACCACTAGTGAGTGACAGTATCCGAGAACTTGCATTCGAATGCAAGAGATTTGGATTACTCAATACTACCACTAGTGAGTGACAGTATCCGAGAACTTGCATTCGAATGCAAGAGATTTCGATTACTCAATACTACTACTAGTGAGTGACAGTAACCGAGAACTTGCAGTCGAATGCAAGAGATTTCGATTACTCAATACTACTACTAGTGAGTGACAGTATCCGAGAACTTGCATTCGAATGCAAGAGATTTCGATTACTCAATACTACTACTAGTGAGTGACAGTATCCGAGAACTTGCATTCGAATGCAAGAGATTTCGATTACTCAATGCTACTACTAGTGAGTGACAGTAACCGAGAACTTGCAGTCGAATGCAAGAGATTTCGATTACTCAATACTACTACTAGTGAGTGACAGTATCCGAGAACTTGCATTCGAATGCAAGAGATTTCGATTACTCAATACTACTACTAGCGAGTGATAGTGTCCGAGAACTTGCATTCGAATGCAAGAGATTTCGATTACTCAATACTACTACTAGTGAGTGACAGTATCATAGAACTTGCATTCGAATGCAAGAGATTTCGATTACTCAATACTACTACTAGTGAGTGACAGTATCCGAGAACTTGCATTAGAATGCACGAGATTTCGATTAGGGAATACTACTACTAGTGAGTGACAGTAACCGAGAACTTGCATTCGAATGCAAGAGATTTCGATTAGCGAATACTACTACTAGTGAGTGACAGTATCCGAGAACTTGCATTCGAATGCAAGAGATTTCGATTACTCAATACTACTACTAGTGAGTGACAGTATCCGAGAACTTGCATTCGAATGCAAGAGATTTCGATTAGCGAATACTACTACTAGTGAGTGACAGTATCCGAGAACTTGCATTCGAATGCAAGAGATTTCCGTTACTCAATACTACTACTAGTGAGTGACAGTATCCGAGAACTTGCATTCGAATGCAAGAGATTTGGATTACTCAATACTACCACTAGTGAGTGACAGTATCCGAGAGCTTGCATTCGAATGCAAGAGATTTCGATTAGGGAATACTACTACTAGTGAGTGATAGTATACGAGAACTTGCATTCGAATGCAAGAGATTTCGATTAGGGAATACTACTACTAGTGAGTGACAGTATCCGAGAAATTGCATTCGAATGCAAGAGATTTCGATTAGCGAATACTACTACTAGTGAGTGATAGTAACCGAGTACTTGCATTCGAATGCAAGAGATTTCGATTACTCAATACCACTACTAGTGAGTGACAGTATCCGAGTACTTGCATTCGAATGCAAGAGATTTCGATTACTCAATACTACTACTAGTGAGTGACAGTATCCGAGAACTTGCATTCGAATGCAAGAGATTTCGATTACTCAATACTACTACTAGTGAGTGACAGTATCCGAGTACTTGCATTCGAATGCAAGAGATTTCGATTAGCGAATACTACTACTAGTGAGTGATAGTATCCGAGAACTTCCACTCGAATGTAAGAGATTTCGATTAGCGAATACTACTACTAGTGAGTGATAGTATCCGAGATCTTGCATTCGAATGCAAGAGATTTCGATTACTCAATACTACTACTAGTGAGTGACAGTATCCGAGAACTTGCATTCGAATGCAAGAGATTTGGATTACTCAATACTACCACTAGTGAGTGACAGTATCCGAGAGCTTGCATTCGAATGCAAGAGATTTCGATTACTCAATACTACTACTAGTGAGTGACAGTAACCGAGAACTTGCAGTCGAATGCAAGAGATTTCGATTACTCAATACTACTACTAGTGAGTCACAGTATCCGAGAAGTTGCATTCGAATGCAAGAGATTTCGATTACTCAATACTACTACTAGTGAGTGACAGTATCCGAGAACTTGCATTCGAATGCAAGAGATTTCGATTACTCAATGCTACTACTAGTGAGTGACAGTAACCGAGAACTTGCAGTCGAATGCAAGAGATTTCGATTACTCAATACTACTACTAGTGAGTGACAGTATCCGAGAACTTGCATTCGAATGCAAGAGATTTCGATTACTCAATACTACTACTAGTGAGTGACAGTAACCGAGAACTTGCAGTCGAATGCAAGAGATTTCGATTAGGCAATACTACTACTAGTGAGTGACAGTATCCGAGAACTTGCATTCGAATGCAAGAGATTTCGATTACTCAATACTACTACTAGTGAGTGACAGTAACCGGGAACTTGCACTCGAATGCAAGAGATTTCGATTAGGGAATGCTACTACTAGTGAGTGATAGTATCCGAGAACTTGCACTCGAATGCAAGAGATTTCGATTAGCGAATACTACTACTAGTGAGTGATAGTATCCGAGAACTTGCACTCGAATGCAAGAGATTTCGATTACTCAATACTACTACTAGTGAGTGATAGTATCCGAGAACTTGCATTCGAATGCAAGAGATTTCGATTAGCGAATACTACTACTAGTGAGTGATAGTATCCGAGAACTTGCACTCGAATGCAAGAGATTTCGATTAGCGAATACTACTACTAGTGAGTGATAGTATACGAGAACTTGCACTCGAATGCAAGAGATTTCGAGTAGCGAATACTACTACTAGTGAGTGAAAGTAACCGAGAACTTGCATTCGAATGCAAGATATTTCGATTAGGGAATACTACTACTAGTGAGTGACAGTAACCGAGAACTTGCATTCGAATGCACGAGATTTCGATTAGGGAATACTACTACTAGTGAGTGACAGTAACCGAGAACTTGCATTCGAATGCAAGAGATTTCGACTACTCAATACTACCACTAGTGAGTGACAGTATCCGAGAACTTGCATTCGAATGCAAGAGATTTCCATTACTCAATACTACTACTAGTGAGTGATAGTATCCGAGAACTTGCATTTGAATGCAAGAGATTTCGATTACTCAATACTACTACTAGTGACTGACAGTATCCGAGAACTTGCATTCGAATGCAAGAGATTTCGATTAGGGAATACTACTACTAGTGGGTGACAGTATCCGAGAAATTGCATTCGAATGCAAGAGATTTCGATTAGCGAATACTACTACTAGTGAGTGATAGTATCCGAGAACTTGCATTCGAATGCAAGAGATTTCGATTACTCAATACTACTACTAGTGACTGACAGTATCCGAGAACTTGCATTCGAATGCAAGAGATTTCGATTAGGGAATACTACTACTAGTGGGTGACAGTATCCGAGAAATTGCATTCGAATGCAAGAGATTTCGATTAGCGAATACTACTACTAGTGAGTGATAGTATCCGAGAACTTGCATTCGAATGCAAGAGATTTCGATTAGGGAATACTAATACTAGTGGGTGACAGTATCCGAGAAATTGCATTCGAATGCAAGAGATTTCGATTAGCGAATACTACTACTAGTGAGTGATAGTAACCGAGTACTTGCATTCGAATGCAAGAGATTTCGATTAGCGAATACTACTACTAGTGAGTGATAGTATCCGAGAACTTGCACTCGAATGTAAGAGATTTCGATTAGCGAATACTACTACTAGTGAGTGATAGTATCCGAGATCTTGCATTCGAATGCAAGAGATTTCGATTACTCAATACTACCACTAGTGAGTGACAGTATCCGAGAACTTGCATTCGAATGCAAGAGATTTGGATTACTCAATACTACCACTAGTGAGTGACAGTATCCGAGAACTTGCATTCGAATGCAAGAGATTTCGATTACTCAATACTACTACTAGTGAGTGACAGTAACCGAGAACTTGCAGTCGAATGCAAGAGATTTCGATTACTCAATACTACTACTAGTGAGTGACAGTATCCGAGAACTTGCATTCGAATGCAAGAGATTTCGATTACTCAATACTACTACTAGTGAGTGACAGTATCCGAGAACTTGCATTCGAATGCAAGAGATTTCGATTACTCAATGCTACTACTAGTGAGTGACAGTAACCGAGAACTTGCAGTCGAATGCAAGAGATTTCGATTACTCAATACTACTACTAGTGAGTGACAGTATCCGAGAACTTGCATTCGAATGCAAGAGATTTCGATTACTCAATACTACTACTAGCGAGTGATAGTGTCCGAGAACTTGCATTCGAATGCAAGAGATTTCGATTACTCAATACTACTACTAGTGAGTGACAGTATCATAGAACTTGCATTCGAATGCAAGAGATTTCGATTACTCAATACTACTACTAGTGAGTGACAGTATCCGAGAACTTGCATTAGAATGCACGAGATTTCGATTAGGGAATACTACTACTAGTGAGTGACAGTAACCGAGAACTTGCATTCGAATGCAAGAGATTTCGATTAGCGAATACTACTACTAGTGAGTGACAGTATCCGAGAACTTGCATTCGAATGCAAGAGATTTCGATTACTCAATACTACTACTAGTGAGTGACAGTATCCGAGAACTTGCATTCGAATGCAAGAGATTTCGATTAGCGAATACTACTACTAGTGAGTGACAGTATCCGAGAACTTGCATTCGAATGCAAGAGATTTCCGTTACTCAATACTACTACTAGTGAGTGACAGTATCCGAGAACTTGCATTCGAATGCAAGAGATTTGGATTACTCAATACTACCACTAGTGAGTGACAGTATCCGAGAGCTTGCATTCGAATGCAAGAGATTTCGATTAGGGAATACTACTACTAGTGAGTGATAGTATCCGAGAACTTGCATTCGAATGCAAGAGATTTCGATTAGGGAATACTACTACTAGTGAGTGACAGTATCCGAGAAATTGCATTCGAATGCAAGAGATTTCGATTAGCGAATACTACTACTAGTGAGTGATAGTAACCGAGTACTTGCATTCGAATGCAAGAGATTTCGATTACTCAATACCACTACTAGTGAGTGACAGTATCCGAGTACTTGCATTCGAATGCAAGAGATTTCGATTACTCAATACTACTACTAGTGAGTGACAGTATCCGAGAACTTGCATTCGAATGCAAGAGATTTCGATTACTCAATACTACTACTAGTGAGTGACAGTATCCGAGTACTTGCATTCGAATGCAAGAGATTTCGATTAGCGAATACTACTACTAGTGAGTGATAGTATCCGAGAACTTCCACTCGAATGTAAGAGATTTCGATTAGCGAATACTACTACTAGTGAGTGATAGTATCCGAGATCTTGCATTCGAATGCAAGAGATTTCGATTACTCAATACTACTACTAGTGAGTGACAGTATCCGAGAACTTGCATTCGAATGCAAGAGATTTGGATTACTCAATACTACCACTAGTGAGTGACAGTATCCGAGAGCTTGCATTCGAATGCAAGAGATTTCGATTACTCAATACTACTACTAGTGAGTGACAGTAACCGAGAACTTGCAGTCGAATGCAAGAGATTTCGATTACTCAATACTACTACTAGTGAGTCACAGTATCCGAGAAGTTGCATTCGAATGCAAGAGATTTCGATTACTCAATACTACTACTAGTGAGTGACAGTATCCGAGAACTTGCATTCGAATGCAAGAGATTTCGATTACTCAATGCTACTACTAGTGAGTGACAGTAACCGAGAACTTGCAGTCGAATGCAAGAGATTTCGATTACTCAATACTACTACTAGTGAGTGACAGTATCCGAGAACTTGCATTCGAATGCAAGAGATTTCGATTACTCAATACTACTACTAGTGAGTGACAGTAACCGAGAACTTGCAGTCGAATGCAAGAGATTTCGATTAGGCAATACTACTACTAGTGAGTGACAGTATCCGAGAACTTGCATTCGAATGCAAGAGATTTCGATTACTCAATACTACTACTAGTGAGTGACAGTAACCGGGAACTTGCACTCGAATGCAAGAGATTTCGATTAGGGAATGCTACTACTAGTGAGTGATAGTATCCGAGAACTTGCACTCGAATGCAAGAGATTTCGATTAGCGAATACTACTACTAGTGAGTGATAGTATCCGAGAACTTGCACTCGAATGCAAGAGATTTCGATTACTCAATACTACTACTAGTGAGTGATAGTATCCGAAAACTTGCATTCGAATGCAAGAGATTTCGATTAGCGAATACTACTACTAGTGAGTGATAGTATCCGAGAACTTGCACTCGAATGCAAGAGATTTCGATTAGCGAATACTACTACTAGTGAGTGATAGTATACGAGAACTTGCACTCGAATGCAAGAGATTTCGAGTAGCGAATACTACTACTAGTGAGTGAAAGTAACCGAGAACTTGCATTCGAATGCAAGATATTTCGATTAGGGAATACTACTACTAGTGAGTGACAGTAACCGAGAACTTGCATTCGAATGCACGAGATTTCGATTAGGGAATACTACTACTAGTGAGTGACAGTAACCGAGAACTTGCATTCGAATGCAAGAGATTTCGACTACTCAATACTACCACTAGTGAGTGACAGTATCCGAGAACTTGCATTCGAATGCAAGAGATTTCCATTACTCAATACTACTACTAGTGAGTGATAGTATCCGAGAACTTGCATTTGAATGCAAGAGATTTCGATTACTCAATACTACTACTAGTGACTGACAGTATCCGAGAACTTGCATTCGAATGCAAGAGATTTCGATTAGGGAATACTACTACTAGTGGGTGACAGTATCCGAGAAATTGCATTCGAATGCAAGAGATTTCGATTAGCGAATACTACTACTAGTGAGTGATAGTATCCGAGAACTTGCATTCGAATGCAAGAGATTTCGATTACTCAATACTACTACTAGTGACTGACAGTATCCGAGAACTTGCATTCGAATGCAAGAGATTTCGATTAGGGAATACTACTACTAGTGGGTGACAGTATCCGAGAAATTGCATTCGAATGCAAGAGATTTCGATTAGCGAATACTACTACTAGTGAGTGATAGTAACCGAGTACTTGCATTCGAATGCAAGAGATTTCGTATACTCAATACTACTACTAGTGAGTGACAGTATCCGAGTACTTGCATTCGAATGCAAGAGATTTCGATTACTCAATACTACTACTAGTGAGTGACAGTATCCGAGAACTTGCATTCGAATGCAAGAGATTTCAATTACTCAATACTACTACTAGTGAGTGACAGTATCCGAGTACTTGCATTCGAATGCAAGAGATTTCGATTAGCGAATTCTACTACTAGTGAGTGATAGTATCCGAGAACTTGCACTCGAATGTAAGAGATTTCGATTAGCGAATACTACTACTAGTGAGTGATAGTATCCGAGATCTTGCATTCGAATGCAAGAGATTTCGATTACTCAATACTGCTACTAGTGAGTGACAGTATCCGAGAACTTGCATTCGAATGCAAGAGATTTGGATTACTCAATACTACCACTAGTGAGTGACAGTATCCGAGAACTTGCATTCGAATGCAAGAGATTTCGATTACTCAATACTACTAGTAGTGAGTGACAGTAACCGAGAACTTGCAGTCGAATGCAAGAGATTTCGATAACTCAACACTACTACTAGTGAGTGACAGTATCCGAGAACTTGCATTCGAATGCAAGAGATTTCGATTACTCAATACTACTACTAGTGAGTGACAGTATCCGAGAACTTGCCTTCGAATGCAAGAGATTTCGATTACTCAATGCTACTACTAGTGAGTGACAGTAACCGAGAACTTGCAGTCGAATGCAAGAGATTTCGATTACTCAGTACTACTACTAGTGAGTGACAGTATCCGAGAACTTGCATTCGAATGCAAGAGATTTCGATTACTCAATACTACTACTAGAGAGTGATAGTGTCCGAGAACTTGCATTCGAATGCAAGAGATTTCGATTACTCAATACTACTACTAGTGAGTGACAGTATCATAGAACTTGCATTCGAATGCAAGAGATTTCGATTACTCAATACTACTACTAGTGAGTGACAGTATCCGAGAACTTGCATTAGAATGCAACAGATTTGGATTACTCAATACTACTACTAGTGAGTGACAGTAACAGAGAACTTGCATTCGAATGCAAGAGATTTCGATTACTCAATACTACTACTAGTGAGTGACAGTATCCGAGAACTTGCATTCGAATGCAAGAGATTTCGATTAGGGAATACTACTACTAGTGAGTGACAGTATCCGAGAACTTGCATTCGAATGCAAGAGATTTCGATTACTCAATACTACTCCTAGTGAGTGACAGTATCATAGAACTTGCATTCGAATGCAAGAGATATCGATTACTCAATACTACTATTAGTGAGTGACAGTATCATAGAACTTGCCTACGAATGCAAGAGATTTCGAATAGGGAATACTACTCCTAGTGAGTGACAGTAACCGAGAACTAGCCTTCGAATGCAAGAGATTTCGATTAGGGAATACTACTCCTAGTGAGTGACAGTAACCAAGAACTTGCCTTCGAATGCAAGAGATTTGGATTACTCAATACTACCACTAGTGAGTGACAGTATCCGAGAACTTGCATTCGAATGCAAGAGATTTCGATTACTCAATACTACTACTAGTGAGTGACAGTAACCGAGAACTTGCAGTCGAATGCAAGAGATTTCGATTACTCAATACTACTACTAGTGAGTGACAGTATCCGAGAACTTGCATTCGAATGCAAGAGATTTCGATTACTCAATACTACTACTAGTGAGTGACAGCATCCGAGAACTTGCATTCGAATGCAAGAGATTTCGATTACTCAATGCTACTACTAGTGAGTGACAGTAACCGAGAACTTGCAGTCGAATGCAAGAGATTTCGATTACTCAATACTACTACTAGTGAGTGACAGTATCCGAGAACTTGCATTCGAATGCAAGAGATTTCGATTACTCAATACTACTACTAGCGAGTGATAGTGTCCGAGAACTTGCATTCGAATGCAAGAGATTTCGATTACTCAATACTACTACTAGTGAGTGACAGTATCATAGAACTTGCATTCGAATGCAAGAGATTTCGATTACTCAATACTACTACTAGTGAGTGACAGTATCCGAGAACTTGCATTAGAATGCACGAGATTTCGATTAGGGAATACTACTACTAGTGAGTGACAGTAACCGAGAACTTGCATTCGAATGCAAGAGATTTCGATTAGCGAATACTACTACTAGTGAGTGACAGTATCCGAGAACTTGCATTCGAATGCAAGAGATTTCGATTACTCAATACTACTACTAGTGAGTGACAGTATCCGAGAACTTGCATTCGAATGCAAGAGATTTCGATTAGCGAATACTACTACTAGTGAGTGACAGTATCCGAGAACTTGCATTCGAATGCAAGAGATTTCCGTTACTCAATACTACTACTAGTGAGTGACAGTATCCGAGAACTTGCATTCGAATGCAAGAGATTTGGATTACTCAATACTACCACTAGTGAGTGACAGTATCCGAGAGCTTGCATTCGAATGCAAGAGATTTCGATTAGGGAATACTACTACTAGTGAGTGATAGTATCCGAGAACTTGCATTCGAATGCAAGAGATTTCGATTAGGGAATACTACTACTAGTGAGTGACAGTATCCGAGAAATTGCATTCGAATGCAAGAGATTTCGATTAGCGAATACTACTACTAGTGAGTGATAGTAACCGAGTACTTGCATTCGAATGCAAGAGATTTCGATTACTCAATACTACTACTAGTGAGTGACAGTATCCGAGTACTTGCATTCGAATGCAAGAGATTTCGATTACTCAATACTACTACTAGTGAGTGACAGTATCCGAGAACTTGCATTCGAATGCAAGAGATTTCGATTACTCAATACTACTACTAGTGAGTGACAGTATCCGAGTACTTGCATTCGAATGCAAGAGATTTCGATTAGCGAATACTACTACTAGTGAGTGATAGTATCCGAGAACTTCCACTCGAATGTAAGAGATTTCGATTAGCGAATACTACTACTAGTGAGTGATAGTATCCGAGATCTTGCATTCGAATGCAAGAGATTTCGATTACTCAATACTACTACTAGTAAGTGACAGTATCCGAGAACTTGCATTCGAATGCAAGAGATTTGGATTACTCAATACTACCACTAGTGAGTGACAGTATCCGAGAGCTTGCATTCGAATGCAAGAGATTTCGATTACTCAATACTACTACTAGTGGGTGACAGTAACCGAGAACTTGCAGTCGAATGCAAGAGATTTCGATTACTCAATACTACTACTAGTGAGTCACAGTATCCGAGAAGTTGCATTCGAATGCAAGAGATTTCGATTACTCAATACTACTACTAGTGAGTGACAGTATCCGAGAACTTGCATTCGAATGCAAGAGATTTCGATTACTCAATGCTACTACTAGTGAGTGACAGTAACCGAGAACTTGCAGTCGAATGCAAGAGATTTCGATTACTCAATACTACTACTAGTGAGTGACAGTATCCGAGAACTTGCATTCGAATGCAAGAGATTTCGATTACTCAATACTACTACTAGTGAGTGACAGTAACCGAGAACTTGCAGTCGAATGCAAGAGATTTCGATTACTCAATACTACTACTAGTGAGTGACAGTATCCGAGAACTTGCATTCGAATGCAAGAGATTTCGATTACTCAATACTACTACTAGTGAGTGACAGTATCCGAGAACTTGCATTCGAATGCAAGAGATTTCGATTAGCGAATACTACTACTAGTGAGTGACAGTATCCGAGAACTTGCATTCGAATGCAAGAGATTTCGATTAGGCAATACTACTACTAGTGAGTGACAGTATCCGAGAACTTGCATTCGAATGCAAGAGATTTCGATTACTCAATACTACTACTAGTGAGTGACAGTAACCGGGAACTTGCACTCGAATGCAAGAGATTTCGATTAGGGAATGCTACTACTAGTGAGTGATAGTATCCGAGAACTTGCACTCGAATGCAAGAGATTTCGATTAGCGAATACTACTACTAGTGAGTGATAGTATCCGAGAACTTGCACTCGAATGCAAGAGATTTCGATTACTCAATACTACTACTAGTGAGTGATAGTATCCGAGAACTTGCATTCGAATGCAAGAGATTTCGATTAGCGAATACTACTACTAGTGAGTGATAGTATCCGAGAACTTGCACTCGAATGCAAGAGATTTCGATTAGCGAATACTACTACTAGTGAGTGATAGTAACCGAGAACTTGCATTCGAATGCAAGATATTTCGATTAGGGAATACTACTACTAGTGAGTGACAGTAACCGAGAACTTGCATTCGAATGCACGAGATTTCGATTACGGAATACTACTACTAGTGAGTGACAGTAACCGAGAACTTGCATTCGAATGCAAGAGATTTCGACTACTCAATACTACCACTAGTGAGTGACAGTATCCGAGAACTTGCATTCGAATGCAAGAGATTTCCATTACTCAATACTACTACTAGTGAGTGATAGTATCCGAGAACTTGCATTTGAATGCAAGAGATTTCGATTACTCAATACTACTACTAGTGACTGACAGTATCCGAGAACTTGCATTCGAATGCAGGAGATTTCGATTAGGGAATACTACTACTAGTGGGTGACAGTATCCGAGAAATTGCATTCGAATGCAAGAGATTTCGATTAGCGAATACTACTACTAGTGAGTGATAGTATCCGAGAACTTGCATTCGAATGCAAGAGATTTCGATTACTCAATACTACTACTAGTGACTGACAGTATCCGAGAACTTGCATTCGAATGCAAGAGATTTCGATTAGGGAATACTACTACTAGTGGGTGACAGTATCCGAGAAATTGCATTCGAATGCAAGAGATTTCGATTAGCGAATACTACTACTAGTGAGTGATAGTATCCGAGAACTTGCATTCGAATGCAAGAGATTTCGATTAGGGAATACTAATACTAGTGGGTGACAGTATCCGAGAAATTGCATTCGAATGCAAGAGATTTCGATTAGCGAATACTACTACTAGTGAGTGATAGTAACCGAGTACTTGCATTCGAATGCAAGAGATTTCGTATACTCAATACTACTACTAGTGAGTGCCAGTATCCGAGTACTTGCATTCGAATGCAAGAGATTTCGATTACTCAATACTACTACTAGTGAGTGACAGTATCCGAGAACTTGCATTCGAATGCAAGAGATTTCAATTACTCAATACTACTACTAGTGAGTGACAGTATCCGAGTACTTGCATTCGAATGCAAGAGATTTCGATTAGCGAATTCTACTACTAGTGAGTGATAGTATCCGAGAACTTGCACTCGAATGTAAGAGATTTCGATTAGCGAATACTACTACTAGTGAGTGATAGTATCCGAGATCTTGCATTCGAATGCAAGAGATTTCGATTACTCAATACTACTACTAGTGAGTGACAGTATCCGAGAACTTGCATTCGAATGCAAGAGATTTGGATTACTCAATACTACCACTAGTGAGTGACAGTATCCGAGAACTTGCATTCGAATGCAAGAGATTTCGATTACTCAATACTACTAGTAGTGAGTGACAGTAACCGAGAACTTGCAGTCGAATGCAAGAGATTTCGATAACTCAACACTACTACTAGTGAGTGACAGTATCCGAGAACTTGCATTCGAATGCAAGAGATTTCGATTACTCAATACTACTACTAGTGAGTGACAGTATCCGAGAACTTGCCTTCGAATGCAAGAGATTTCGATTACTCAATGCTACTACTAGTGAGTGACAGTAACCGAGAACTTGCAGTCGAATGCAAGAGATTTCGATTACTCAGTACTACTACTAGTGAGTGACAGTATCCGAGAACTTGCATTCGAATGCAAGAGATTTCGATTACTCAATACTACTACTAGTGAGTGATAGTGTCCGAGAACTTGCATTCGAATGCAAGAGATTTCGATTACTCAATACTACTACTAGTGAGTGACAGTATCATAGAACTTGCATTCGAATGCAAGAGATTTCGATTACTCAATACTACTACTAGTGAGTGACAGTATCCGAGAACTTGCATTAGAATGCAACAGATTTGGATTACTCAATACTACTACTAGTGAGTGACAGTAACAGAGAACTTGCATTCGAATGCAAGAGATTTCGATTACTCAATACTACTACTAGTGAGTGACAGTATCCGAGAACTTGCATTCGAATGCAAGAGATTTCGATTAGGGAATACTACTACTAGTGAGTGACAGTATCCGAGAACTTGCATTCGAATGCAAGAGATTTCGATTACTCAATACTACTCCTAGTGAGTGACAGTATCATAGAACTTGCATTCGAATGCAAGAGATTTCGATCAGTGAATACTACTACTAGTGAGTGACAGTATCCGAGAACTTGCATTCGAATGCAAGAGATATCGATTACTCAATACTACTATTAGTGAGTGACAGTATCATAGAACTTGCCTACGAATGCAAGAGATTTCGAATAGGGAATACTACTCCTAGTGAGTGACAGTAACCGAGAACTTGCCTTCGAATGCAAGAGATTTCGATTAGGGAATACTACTCCTAGTGAGTGACAGTAACCAAGAACTTGCCTTCGAATGCAAGAGATTTCGATTAGGGAATACTAATACTAGTGAGTGACAGTATCCGAGAACTTGCATTCGAATGAAAGAGATTTCGATTAGCGAATACTACTACAAGTGAGTGATAGTAACCGTGTACTTGCATTCGAATGCAAGAGATTTCGATTACTCAATACTACTACTAGTGAGTGACAGTATCCGAGTACTTGCATTCGAATGCAAGAGATTTCGATTAGCGAATACTACTACTAGTGAGTGATATTATCCGAGAACTTGCACTCGAATGCAAGAGATTTCGATTAGCGAATACTACTACTAGTGAGTGATAGTATACGAGAACTTGCACTCGAATGCAAGAGATTTTGACTAGCGAATACTACCACTAGTGAGTGATAGTAACCGAGAACTTGCATTCGAATGCAAGAGATTTCGATTAGGGAATACTACTACTAGTGAGTGACAGTAACCGAGAACTTGCATTCGAATGCACGAGATTTCGATTAGGGAATACTACTACTAGTGAGTGACAGTAACCGAGAACTTGCATTCGAATGCAAGAGATTTCGATTACTCAATACTACTACTAGTGAGTGACAGTATCCGAGAACTTGCATTCGAATGCAAGAGATTTCGATTACTCAATACTACTACTAGTGAGTGACAGTATCCGAGAACTTGCATTCGAATGCAAGAGATTTCGATTAGCGAATACTACTACTAGTGAGTGACAGTATCCGAGAACTTGCATTCGAATGCAAGAGATTTCCATTACTCAATACTACTACTAGTGAGTGACAGTATCCGAGAACTTGCATTCGAATGCAAGAGATTTCGATTACTCAATACTACCACTAGTGAGTGACAGTATCCGAGAACTTGCATTCGAATGCAAGAGATTTCGATTACTCAATACTACTACTAGTGAGTGATAGTATCCGAGAACTTGCATTCGAATGCAAGAGATTTCGATTAGGGAATACTACTACTAGTGAGTGACAGTATCCGAGAACTTGCATTCGAATGCAAGAGATTTCGATTAGGGAATACTACTACTAGTGAGTGATAGTATCCGAGAACTTGCATTCGAATGCAAGAGATTTCGATTAGGGAATACTACTACTAGTGGGTGACAGTATCCGAGAAATTGCATTCGAATGCAAGAGATTTCGATTAGCGAATACTACTACTAGTGAGTGATAGTAACCGAGTACTTGCATTCGAATGCAAGAGATTTCGATTACTCAATACTACTACTAGTGAGTGACAGTATCCGAGTACTTGCATTCGAATGCAAGAGATTTCGATTACTCAATACTACTACTGGTGAGTGACAGTATCCGAGAACTTGCATTCGAATGCAAGAGATTTCGATTACTCAATACTACTACTAGTGAGTGACAGTATCCGAGTACTTGCATTCGAATGCAAGAGATTTCGATTAGCGAATACTACTACTAGTGAGTGATAGTATCCGAGAACTTGCATTCGAATGCAAGAGATTTCGATTACTCAATACTACTACTAGTGAGTGACAGTATCCGAGAACTTGCATTCGAATGCAAGAGATTTGGATTACTCAATACTACCACTAGTGAGTGACAGTATCCGAGAACTTGCATTCGAATGCAAGAGATTTCGATTACTCAATACTACTACTAGTGAGTGACAGTAACCGAGAACTTGCAGTCGAATGCAAGAGATTTCGATTACTCAATACTACTACTAGTGAGTGACAGTATCCGAGAACTTGCATTTGAATGCAAGAGATTTCGAATTCTCAATACTACTACTAGTGAGTGACAGTATCCGAGAACTTGCATTCGAATGCAAGAGATTTCGATTACTCAATACTACTACTAGTGAGTGACAGTATCCGAGAACTTGCATTCGAATGCAAGAGATTTCGATTAGGGAATACTACTACTAGTGAGTGATAGTATCCGAGAACTTGCATTCGAATGCAAGAGATTTCGATTAGGGAATACTACTACTAGTGGGTGACAGTATCCGAGAAATTGCATTCGAATGCAAGAGATTTCGAATAGCGAATACTACTACTAGTGAGTGATAGTAACCGAGTACTTGCATTCGAATGCAGGAGATTTCGATTACTCAATACTACTACTAGTGAGTGACAGTATCCGAGTACTTGCATTCGAATGCAAGAGATTTCGATTAGCGAATACTACTACTAGTGAGTGACAGTAACCGAGAACTTGCAGTCGAATGCAAGAGATTTCGATTACTCAATACTACTACTAGTGAGTGACAGTATCCGAGAACTTGCATTCGAATGCAAGAGATTTCGATTACTCAATACTACTACTAGTTAGTGACAGTATCCGAGAACTTGCATTCGAATGCAAGAGATTTCGATTACTCAATGCTACTACTAGTGAGTGACAGTAACCGAGAACTTGCAGTCGAATGCAAGAGATTTCGATTACTCAATACTACTACTAGTGAGTGACAGTATCCGAGAACTTGCATTCGAATGCAAGAGATTTCGATTACTCAATACTACTACTAGTGAGTGATAGTGTCCGAGAACTTGCATTCGAATGCAAGAGATTTCGATTACTCAATACTACTACTAGTGAGTGACAGTATCATAGAACTTGCATTCGAATGCAAGAGATTTCGATTACTCAATACTACTACTAGTGAGTGACAGTATCCGAGAACTTGCATTAGAATGCAACAGATTTCGATTACTCAATACTACTACTAGTGAGTGACAGTAACAGAGAACTTGCATTCGAATGCAAGAGATCTCGATTACTCAATACGGCGGCGCCGTGGCCGAGCGGTTAGCGCGCTCGCCTACCACCTAGGCGGCCCGGGTTCAATCCCAGGGACCCGCATGTGGTATTCGTGGTGGACGAAGCGGCGTCAGGGCGGGTTTTCTCCGGGTACTCCGGTTTCCCCCGCCATCTCATTCCACCGGTGCTCCATCTTCATTCCATGTATCACCAGTGTCACCGCCTGCGGTGCCGTAGTAGTAAAAGCGGGCGTTAAACACTACAACAACAATTACTCAATACTACTACTAGTGAGTGACAGTATCCGAGTACTTGCATTCGAATGCAAGAGATTTCGATTAGGGAATACTACTACTAGTGAGTGATAGTATCCGAGAACTTGCATTCGAATGCAAGAGATTTCGATTAGGGAATACTACTACTAGTGGGTGACAGTATCCGAGAAATTGCATTCGAATGCAAGAGATTTCGATTAGCGAATACTACTACTAGTGAGTGATAGTAACCGAGTACTTGCATTCGAATGCAAGAGATTTCGATTATTCAATACTACTACTAGTGAGTGACAGTATCCGAGTACTTGCATTCGAATGCAAGAGATTTCGATTACTCAATACTACTACTAGTGAGTGACAGTATCCGAGAACTTGCATTCGAATGCAAGAGATTTCGATTACTCAATACTACTACTAGTGAGTGACAGTATCCGAGTACTTGCATTCGAATGCAAGAGATTTCGATTAGCGAGTACTACTACTAGTGAGTGAGAGTATCCGAGAACTTGCACTCGAATGTAAGAGATTTCGATTAGCGAATACTACTACTAGTGAGTGATAGTATCCGAGATCTTGCATTCGAATGCAAGAGATTTCGATTACTCAATACTACTACTAGTGAGTGACAGTATCCGAGAACTTGCATTCGAATGCAAGAGATTTGGATTACTCAATACTACCACTAGTGAGTGACAGTATCCGAGAACTTGCATTCGAATGCAAGAGATTTCGATTACCCAATACTACTACCAGTGAGTGACAGTAACCGAGAACTTGCAGTCGAATGCAAGAGATTTCGATTACTCAATACTACTACTAGTGAGTGACAGTATCCGAGAACTTGCATTCGAATGCAAGAGATTTCGATTACTCAATACTACTACTAGTGAGTGACAGTATCCGAGAACTTGCATTCGAATGCAAGAGATTTCGATTACTCAATGCTACTACTAGTGAGTGACAGTAACCGAGAACTTGCAGTCAAATGCAAGAGATTTCGATTACTCAATACTACTACTAGTGAGTGACAGTATCCGAGAACTTGCATTCGAATGCAAGAGATTTCGATTACTCAATACTACTACTAGTGAGTGATAGTGTCCGAGAACTTGCATTCGAATGCAAAAGATTTCGATTACTCAATACTACTACTAGTGAGTGACAGTATCATAGAACTTGCATTCGAATGGAAGAGATTTCGATTACTCAATACTACTACTAGTGAGTGACAGTAACCGGGAACTTGCACTGGAATGCAAGAGATTTCGATTAGGGAATGCTACTACTAGTGAGTGATAGTATCCGAGAACTTGCACTCGAATGCAAGAGATCTCGATTAGCGAATACTACTACTAGTGAGTGATAGTATCCGAGAACTTGCACTCGAATGCAAGAGATTTCGATTACTCAATACTACTACTAGTGAGTGATAGTATCCGAGAACATGCATTCGAATGCAAGAGATTTCGATTAGCGAATACTACTACTAGTGAGTGATAGTATCCGAGAACTTGCACTCGAATGCTCGGATACTGTCACTCACTAGTAGTAGTATTGAGTAATCGAAATCTCTTGCATTCGAATGCAAGTTCTCGGATACTGTCACTCACTAGTGGTACTATTGAGTAATCGAAATCTCTTGCATTCGAATGCAAGTTCTCGGTTACTGTCACTCACTAGTAGTAGTATTCCCTAATCGAAATCTCTTGCATTCGAATGCAAGTTCTCGGATACTGTCACTCACTAGTAGTAGTATTCCCTAATCGAAATCTCTTGCATTCGAATGCAAGTTCTCGGATACTGTCACTCACTAGTAGTAGTATTCGCTAATCGAAATCTCTTGCATTCGAATGCAAGTTCTCGGATACTGTCACTCACTAGTAGTAGTATTCGCCAATCGAAATCTCTTGCATTCGAATGCAAGTTCTCGGATACTGTCACTCACTAGTAGTAGTATTGAGTAATCGAAATCTCTTGCATTCGAATGCAAGTTCTCGGATACTGTCACTCACTAGTAGTAGTATTGAGTAATCGAAATCTCTTGCATTCGAATGCAAGTTCTCGGATACTGTCACCCACTAGTAGTAGTATTCCCTAATCGAAATCTCTTGCATTCGAATGCAAGTTCTCGGATACTATCACTCACTAGTGGTAGTATTGAGTAATCGAAATCTCTTGCATTCGAATGCAAGTTCTCGGATACTATCACTCACTAGTAGTAGTATTGAGCAATCGAAATCTCGTGCATTCGAATGCAAGTTCTCGGATACTGTCACTCACTAGTAGTAGTATTCGCTAATCAAAATCTCTTGCATTCGAATGCAAGCTCTCGGTTACAGTCACTCACTAGTAGTAGTATTGAGTAATCGAAATCTCTTGCATTCGAATGCAAGTTCTCGGTCACTGTCACTCAATAGTAGTAGTATTGAGTAATCGAAATCTCTTGCATTCGACTGCAAGTTCTCGGATACTGTCACTCACTAGTAGTAGTATTCCCTAATCGAAATCTCTTGCATTCGAATGCAAGTTCTCGGTTACTGTCACTCACTTGTAGTAGTATTCCCTAATCGAAATCTCTTGCATTCGAATGCAAGTTCTCGGATACTGTCACTCACTAGTAGTAGTATTGAGTAATCGAAATCACTTGCATTCGAATGCAAGTTCTCGGTTACTGTCACTCACTAGTAGTAGTATTCCCTAATCGAAATCTCTTGCATATGTATGCAAGTTCTCGGATACTGTCACTCACTAGTAGTAGTATTGAGTAATCGAAATCTCTTGCATTCGAATGCAAGTTCTCGGTTACTGTCACTCACTAGTAGTTGTATTCCCTAATCGAAATCTCTTGCATTCGAATGCAAGTTCTCGGTTACTTTCACTCACTAGTAGTAGCATTCCCTAATCGAAATCTCTTGCATTCGAATGCAAGTTCTCGGATACTGTCACTCACTAGTAGTAGTATTGAGTATTCGAAATCTCTTGCATTTGAATGCAAGTTCTCGGTTAGTGTCACTCACTAGGAGTAGTATTGAGTAATCGAAATCTCTTGCATTCGAATGCAAGTTCTCGGATACTGTCACTTACTAGTAGTAGTATTGAGTAATCGAAATATCTTGCATTCGAATGCAAGTTCTCGGATACTGTCACTCACTAGGTGTAGTACTCCCTAATCGAAATCTCTTGCATTCGAATGCAAGTTCTCGGATACTGTCACTCACTAGTAGTAGTATTCCCTAATCGAAATCTCTTGCATTCGAATGCAAGTTCTCGGATAGTCACTCACTAGTAGTAGTATTGAGTAATCGAAATCTCTTGCATTCGAATGCAAGTTCTCGGATACTGTCACTCACTAGTAGTAGTATTGAGTAATCGAAATCTCTTGCATTCGAATGCAAGTTCTCGGATACTGTCACTCACTAGTAGTAGTATTGAGTAATCGAAAACTCTTGCATTCGAATGCAAGTCCTCGGATACTGTCACTCACTAGTAGTAGTATTCAGTAATCGAAATCTCTTGCATTCGAATGCAAGTTCTCGGATACTGTCACCCACTAGGAGTAGTATTCCCTAATCGAAATCTCTTGCTTTCGAATGCAAGCTCTCGGATACTGTCACTCACTAGTAGTAGTATTGAGTAATCGAAATCACTTGCATTCGAATGCAAGTTCTCGGATACTGTCACTCACTAGGAGTAGTATTCCCTAATCGAAATCTCTTGCATTCGAATGCAAGTTCTCGGATACTGTTACTCACTAGTAGTAGTATTGAGTAATCGAAATCTCTCGCATTCGAATGCAAGTTCTCGGATACTGTCACTCACTAGTAGTAGTATTGAGTAATCGAAATCTCTTGCATTCGAATGCAGGTTCTCGGTTACTGTCACTCACTAGTAGTAGTATTGAGTAATCGAAAACTCTTGCATTCGAATGCAAGTTCTCGGATACTGTCACTCACTAGTAGTAGTATTGAGTAATCGAAATTTCTTGCATTCGAATGCAAGTTCTCGGATACTATCACTCACTAGTAGTAGTATTGAGTAATCGAAATCTCTTTCATTCGAATGCAAGTTCTCGGATACTATCACTCACTAGTAGTAGTATTGAGTAATCGAAATCTCTTTCATTCGAATGCAAATTCTCGGATACTATCACTCCCTGGTAGTAGTATTGAGTAATCGAAATCTCTTTCATTCGAATGCAAGTTCTCGGATACTATTACTCACTAGTAGTAGTATTGAGTAATCGAAATCTCTTGCATTCGAATGCAAGTTCTCGGATACTGTCACTCACTAGTAGTAGTATTCGCTAATCGAAATCTCTTGCATTCGAATGCAAGTTCTCGGATACTGTCACTCACTAGTAGTAGTATTCGCTAATCAAAATCTCTTGCATTCGAATGCAAATTCTCGGTTACAGTCACTCACTAGTAGTAGTATTGAGTAATCGAAATCTCTTGCATTCGAATGCAAGTTCTCGGATACTGTCACTCTCTAGTAGTAGTATTGAGTAATCGAAATCACTTGCATTCGAATGCAAGTTCTCGGTTACTGTCACTCACTAGTAGTAGTATTCCCTAATCGAAATCTCTTGCATTCGAATGCAAGTTCTCGGATACTGTCACTCACTAGTAGTAGTATTGAGTAATCGAAATCTCTTGCATTCGAATGCAAGTTCTCGGTTTCTGTCACTCACTAGTAGTAGTATTCCCTAATCGAAATCTCTTGCATTCGAATGCAAGTTCTCGGATACTGTCACTCAGTAGTAGTAGTATTCGCTAATCGAAATCTCTTGCATTCGAATGCAAGTTCTCGGATACTGTCACTCACTAGTAGTAGTGTTGAGTAATCGAAATCTCTTGCATTCGAATGCAAGTTCTCGGTTAGTGTCACTCACTAGGAGTAGTATTGAGTAATCGAAATCTCTTGCATTCGAATGCAAGTTCTCGGATACTGTCACGTACTAGTAGTAGTATTGAGTAATCGAAATATCTTGCATTCGAATGCAAGTTCTCGGATACTGTCACTCACTAGGAGTAGTATTCCGTAATCGAAATCTCTTGCATTCGAATGCAAGTTCTCGGATACTGTCACTCACTAGTAGTAGTATTCCCTAACCGAAATCTCTTGCATTCGAATGCAAGTTCTCGGATACTGTCACTCACTAGGAGTAGTATTCCCTAATCGAAATCTCTTGCATTCGAATGCAAGTTCTCGGATACTGTCACTCACAAGTAGTAGTATTGAGTAATCGAAATCTCTTGCATTCGAATGCAAGTTCTCGGATACTGTCACTCACTAGTAGTAGTATTCAGTAATCGAAATCTCTTGCATTCGAATGCAAGTTCCCGGATACTGTCACTCACTAGGTGTAGTATTGCCTAATCGAAATCTCTTGCATTCGAATGCAAGCTCCTGGATACTGTCACTCACTAGTAGTAGTATTGAGTAATCGAAATCTCTTGCATTGGAATGCAAGTTCTCGGATACTGTCACTCACTAGTAGTAGTATTGAGTAATCGAAATCTCTTTCATTCGAATGCAAGTTCTCGGATACTGTCACTCACTAGGAGTAGTATTCCCTAATCGAAATCTTTTGCATTCGAATGCAAATTCTCGGATACTGTCACTCACTAGTAGTAGTATTCAGTAATCGAAATCTCTTGCATTCGAATGCAAGTTCCCGTATACTGTCACTCACTAGGTGTAGTATTGCCCAATCGAAATCTCTTGCATTCGAATGCAAGCTCCTGGATACTGTCACTCACTAGTAGTAGTATTGAGTAATCGAAATCTCTTGCATTGGAATGCAAGTTCTCGGATACTGTCACTCACTAGTAGTAGTATTGAGTAATCGAAATCTCTTGCATTCGAATGCAAGTTCTCGGTTACTGTCATTCACTAGTAGTAGTATTCCCTAATCGAAATCTCTTGCATTCGAATGCAAGTTCTCGGATACTGTCACTCACTAGTAGTAGTATTGAGTAATCGAAATCTCTTGCATTCGAATGCAAGTTCTCGGATACTGTCACTCACTAGTAGTAGTATTCCCTAATCGAAATCTCTTGCATTCGAATGCAAGTTCTCGGATACTATCACTCACTAGTAGTAGTATTGAGTAATCGAAATCTCATGCATTCGAATGCAAGTTCTCGGATACTGTCACTCACTAGTAGTAGTATTGAGTAATCGAAATCTCTTGCATTCGAATGCAAGATCTCGGATACTGTCACTCACTAGTAGTAGTATTCGCTAATCGAAATCTCTTGCATTCGAATGCAAGTTCTCGTTTACTGTCGCTCACTAGTAGTAGTATTGAGTAATCGAAATCTCTTGCATTCGAATGCAAGTTCTCGGTTACTGTCACTCACTACTAGTAGTATTGAGTAATCGAAATCTCTTGCATTCGACTGCAAGTTCTCGGTTACTGTCACTCAGTAGTAGTAGTATTCCGTAATCGAAATCTCCTGCATTCGAATGCAAGTTCTCGGATACTGTCACCCTCTAGTAGTAGTATTGAGTAATCGAAATCACTTGCATTCAAATGCAAGTTCTCGGTTACTGTCACTCACTAGTAGTAGTATTCCCTAATCGAAATCTCTTGCATTCGAATGCAAGTTCTCGGATACTGTCACTCACTAGTAGTAGTATTGAGTAATCGAAATCTCTTGCATTCGAATGCAAGTTCTCGGTTTCTGTCACTCACTAGTAGTAGTATTCCCTAATCGAAATCTCTTGCATTCGAATGCAAGTTCTCGGTTACTGTAACTCACTAGTAGTAGTATTCCCTAATCGAAATCTCTTGCATTCGAATGCAAGTTCTCGGATTCTGTCACTCACTAGTAGTAGTATTCTCTAATCGAAATCTCTTGCATTCGAATGCAAGTTCTCGGATACTGTCACTCACTAGTAGTAGTATTGAGTAATCGAAATCTCTTGCATTCGAATGCAAGTTCTCGGTTAGTGTCACTCACTAGGAGTAGTATTGAGCAATCGAAATCTCTTGCATTCGAATGCAAGTTCTCGGATAGTGTCACTCACTAGTAGTAGTATTGAGTAATCGAAATCTCTTGCATTCGAATGCAAGTTCTCGGATACTGTCACTCACTAGTAGTAGTATTGAGTAATCGAAATTTCTTGCATTCGAATGCAAGTTCTCGGATGCTGTCACTCACTAGTAGTAGTATTGAGTAATCGAAATCTCTTGCATTCGAATGCAAGTTCTCGGATACTGTCACTCACTAGGAGTAGTATTCCCTAATCGAAATCTCTTGCATTCGAACGAGAGCTCCTGGATACTGTCACTCACTAGTAGTAGTATTGAGTAATCGAAATCTCTTGCATTGGAATGCAAGTTCTCGGATACTGTCACTCACTAGGAATAGTATTCCCTAATCGAAATCTCTTGCATTCGAATGCAAGTTCTCGGATTCTGTCACTCACTAGTAGTAGTATTGAGTAATCGAAATCTCTTGCATTCGAATGCAAGTTCTCGGATACTGTCACTCACTAGTAGTAGTATTGAGTAATCGAAATCTCTTGCATTCGAATGCAGGTTCTCGGTTACTGTCACTCACTAGTAGTAGTATTGAGTAATCAAAATCTCTTGCATTCGAATGCAAGTTCTCGGATACTGTCACTCACTAGTAGTAGTATTGAGTAATTGAAATCTCTTGCATTCGAATGCAAGTTCTCGGATACTGTCACTCACTAGGAGTGGTATTCCCTAATCGAAATCTCTTGCATTCGATTGCAAGTTCTCGGATACTGTCACTCACTAGTAGTAGTATTTCCTAATCGAAATCTCTTGCATTCGAATGCAGGTTCTTGGATACTATCACTCACTAGTAGTAGTATTGAGTAATCGAAATCTCTTGCATTCGAATGCAAGTTCTCGGATACTATCACTCACTAGTAGTAGTATTGAGCAATCGAAATCTCTTGCATTCGAATGCAAGTTCTCGGATACTGTCACTCACTAGTAGTAGTATTCGCTAATCAAAATCTCTTGCATTCGAATGCAAGTTCTCGGTTACTGTCACTCACTTGTAGTAGTATTCCCTAATCGAAATCTCTTGCATTCGAATGCAAGTTCTCGGATACTGTCACTCACTAGTAGTAGTATTGAGTAATCGAAATCACTTGCATTCGAATGCAAGTTCTCGGTTACTGTCACTCACTAGTAGTAGTATTCCCTAATCGAAATCTCTTGCATATGTATGCAAGTTCTCGGATACTGTCACTCACTAGTAGTAGTATTGAGTAATCGAAATCTCTTGCATTCGAATGCAAGTTCTCGGTTACTGTCACTCACTAGTAGTTGTATTCCCTAATCGAAATCTCTTGCATTCGAATGCAAGTTCTCGGTTACTTTCACTCACTAGTAGTAGTATTCCCTAATCGAAATCTCTTGCATTCGAATGCAAGTTCTCGGATACTGTCACTCACTAGTAGTAGTATTGAGTATTCGAAATCTCTTGCATTTGAATGCAAGTTCTCGGTTAGTGTCACTCACTAGGAGTAGTATTGAGTAATCGAAATCTCTTGCATTCGAATGCAAGTTCTCGGATACTGTCACTTACTAGTAGTAGTATTGAGTAATCGAAATATCTTGCATTCGAATGCAAGCTCTCGGATACTGTCACTCACTAGGAGTAGTAGTCCCTAATCGAAATCTCTTGCATTCGAATGCAAGTTCTCGGATACTGTCACTCACTAGTAGTAGTATTCCCTAATCGAAATCTCTTGCATTCGAATGCAAGTTCTCGGATAGTCACTCACTAGTAGTAGTATTGAGTAATCGAAATCTCTTGCATTCGAATGCAAGTTCTCGGATACTGTCACTCACTAGTAGTAGTATTGAGTAATCGAAATCTCTTGCATTCGAATGCAAGTTCTCGGATAGTGTCACTCACTAGTAGTAGTATTGAATAATCGAAATCTCTTGCATTCGAATGCAAGTTCTCGGATACTGTCACTCACTAGTAGTAGTATTGAGTAATCGAAATTTCTTGCATTCGAATGCAAGTTCTCGGATACTGTCACTCACTAGTAGTAGTATTGAGTAATCGAAATCTCTTGCATTCGAATGCAAGTTCTCGGATACTGTCACTCACTAGGAGTAGTATTCCCTAATCGAAATCTCTTGCATTCGAATGAGAGCTCCTGGATACTGTCACTCACTAGTAGTAGTATTGAGTAATCGAAATCTCTTGCATTGGAATGCAAGTTCTCGGATACTGTCACTCACTAGGAATAGTATTCCCTAATCGAAATCTCTTGCATTCGAATGCAAGTTCTCGGATACTGTCACTCACTAGTAGTAGTATTGAGTAATCGAAATCTCTTGCATTCGAATGCAAGTTCTCGGATACTGTCACTCACTAGTAGTAGTATTGAGTAATCGAAATCTCTTGCATTCGAATGCAGGTTCTCGGTTACTGTCACTCACTAGTAGTAGTATTGAGTAATCAAAATCTCTTGCATTCGAATGCAAGTTCTCGGATACTGTCACTCACTAGTAGTAGTATTGAGTAATTGAAATCTCTTGCATTCGAATGCAAGTTCTCGGATACTGTCACTCACTAGGAGTGGTATTCCCTAATCGAAATCTCTTGCATTCGATTGCAAGTTCTCGGATACTGTCACTCACTAGTAGTAGTATTTCCTAATCGAAATCTCTTGCATTCGAATGCAAGTTCTCGGTTACTGTCACTCACTTGTAGTAGTATTCCCTAATCGAAATCTCTTGCATTCGAATGCAAGTTCTCGGATACTGTCACTCACTAGTAGTAGTATTGAGTAATCGAAATCACTTGCATTCGAATGCAAGTTCTCGGTTACTGTCACTCACTAGTAGTAGTATTCCCTAATCGAAATCTCTTGCATTTGTATGCAAGTTCTCGGATACTGTCACTCACTAGTAGTAGTATTGAGTAATCGAAATCTCTTGCATTCGAATGCAAGTTCTCGGTTACTCTCACTCACTAGTAGTTGTATTCCCTAATCGAAATCTCTTGCATTCGAATGCAAGTTCTCGGTTACTTTCACTCACTAGTAGTAGTATTCCCTAATCGAAATCTCTTGCATTCGAATGCAAGTTCTCGGATACTGTCACTCACTAGTAGTAGTATTGAGTATTCGAAATCTCTTGCATTTGAATGCAAGTTCTCGGTTAGTGTCACTCACTAGGAGTAGTATTGAGTAATCGAAATCTCTTGCATTCGAATGCAAGTTCTCGGATACTGTCACTTACTAGTAGTAGTATTGAGTAATCGAAATATCTTGCATTCGAATGCAAGTTCTCGGATACTGTCACTCACTAGGAGTAGTAGTCCCTAATCGAAATCTCTTGCATTCGAATGCAAGTTCTCGGATACTGTCACTCACTAGTAGTAGTATTCCCTAATCGAAATCTCTTGCATTCGAATGCAAGTTCTCGGATAGTCACTCACTAGTAGTAGTATTGAGTAATCGAAATCTCTTGCATTCGAATGCAAGTTCTCGGATACTGTCACTCACTAGTAGTAGTATTCAGTAATCGAAATCTCTTGCATTCGAATGCAAGTTCTCGGATACTGTCACCCACTAGGAGTAGTATTCCCTAATCGAAATCTCTTGCTTTCGAATGCAAGCTCTCGGATACTGTCACTCACTAGTAGTAGTATTGAGTAATCGAAATCACTTGCATTCGAATGCAAGTTCTCGGATACTGTCACTCACTAGGAGTAGTATTCCCTAATCGAAATCTCTTGCATTCGAATGCAAGTTCTCGGATACTGTTACTCACTAGTAGTAGTATTGAGTAATCGAAATCTCTCGCATTCGAATGCAAGTTCTCGGATACTGTCACTCACTAGTGGTAGTATTGAGTAATCGAAATCTCTTGCATTCGAATGCAGGTTCTCGGTTACTGTCATTCACTAGTAGTAGAATTGAGTAATGGAAAACTCTTGCATTCGAATGCAAGTTCTCGGATACTGTCACTCACTAGTAGTAGTATTGAGTAATCGAAATTTCTTGCATTCGAATGCAAGTTCTCGGATACTATCACTCACTAGTAGTAGTATTGAGTAATCGAAATCTCTTTCATTCGAATGCAAGTTCTCGGATACTGTCACTCACTAGTAGTAGTATTCGCTAATCGAAATCTCTTGCATTCGAATGCAAGTTCTCGGATACTGTCACTCACTAGTAGTAGTATTCGCTAATCAAAATCTCTTGCATTCGAATGCAAATTCTCGGTTACAGTCACTCACTAGTAGTAGTATTGAGTAATCGAAATCTCTTGCATTCGAATGCAAGTTCTCGGATACTGTCACTCTCTAGTAGTAGTATTGAGTAATCGAAATCACTTGCATTCGAATGCAAGTTCTCGGTTACTGTCACTCACTAGAAGTAGTATTCCCTAATCGAAATCTCTTGCATTCGAATGCAAGTTCTCGGATACTGTCACTCACTAGTAGTAGTATTGAGTAATCGAAATCTCTTGCATTCGAATGCAAGTTCTCGGTTACTGTCACTCACTAGTAGTAGTATTCCCTAATCGAAATCTCTTGCATTCGAATGCAAGTTCTCGGATACTGTCACTCAGTAGTAGTAGTATTCGCTAATCGAAATCTCTTGCATTCGAATGCAAGTTCTCGGATACTGTCACTCACTAGTAGTAGTGTTGAGTAATCGAAATCTCTTGCATTCGAATGCAAGTTCTCGGTTAGTGTCACTCACTAGGAGTAGTATTGAGTAATCGAAATCTCTTGCATTCGAATGCAAGTTCTCGGATACTGTCACGTACTAGTAGTAGTATTGAGTAATCGAAATATCTTGCATTCGAATGCAAGTTCTCGGATACTGTCACTCACTAGGAGTAGTATTCCCTAATCGAAATCTCTTGCATTCGAATGCAAGTTCTCGGATACTGTCACTCACTAGTAGTAGTATTCCCTAACCGAAATCTCTTGCATTCGAATGCAAGTTCTCGGATACTGTCACTCACTAGGAGTAGTATTCCCTAATCGAAATCTCTTGCATTCGAATGCAAGTTCTCGGATACTGTCACTCACAAGTAGTAGTATTGAGTAATCGAAATCTCTTGCATTCGAATGCAAGTTCTCGGATACTGTCACTCACTAGTAGTAGTATTCAGTAATCGAAATCTCTTGCATTCGAATGCAAGTTCCCGGATACTGTCACTCACTAGGTGTAGTATTCCCTAATCGAAATCTCTTGCATTCGAATGCAAGCTCCTGGATACTGTCACTCACTAGTAGTAGTATTGAGTAATCGAAATCTCTTGCATTGGAATGCAAGTTCTCGGATACTGTCACTCACTAGTAGTAGTATTGAGTAATCGAAATCTCTTTCATTCGAATGCAACTTCTCGGATACTGTCACTCACTAGGAGTAGTATTCCCTAATCGAAATCTTTTGCATTCGAATGCAAATTCTCGGATAGTGTCACTCACTAGTAGTAGTATTGAGTAATCGAAATCTCTTGCATTCGAATGCAAGTTCTCGGATACTGTCACTCACTAGTAGTAGTATTGAGTAATCGAAATCTCTTGCATTCGAATGCAAGTTCTCGGTTACTGTCATTCACTAGTAGTAGTATTCCCTAATCGAAATCTCTTGCATTCGAATGCAAGTTCTCGGATACTGTCACTCACTAGTAGTAGTATTGAGTAATCGAAATCTCTTGCATTCGAATGCAAGTTCTCGGATACTGTCACTCACTAGTAGTAGTATTCCCTAATCGAAATCTCTTGCATTCGAATGCAAGTTCTCGGATACTATCACTCACTAGTAGTAGTATTGAGTAATCGAAATCTCATGCATTCGAATGCAAGTTCTCGGATACTGTCACTCACTAGTAGTAGTATTGAGTAATCGAAATCTCTTGCATTCGAATGCAAGTTCTCGGATACTGTCACTCACTAGTAGTAGTATTCGCTAATCGAAATCTCTTGCATTCGAATGCAAGTTCTCGTTTACTGTCGCTCACTAGTAGTAGTATTGAGTAATCGAAATCTCCTGCATTCGAATGCAAGTTCTCGGTTACTGTCACTCACTAGTAGTAGTATTGAGTAATCGAAATCTCTTGCATTCGACTGCAAGTTCTCGGTTACTGTCACTCACTAGTAGTAGTATTCCGTAATCGAAATCTCCTGCATTCGAATGCAAGTTCTCGGATACTGTCACTCTCTAGTAGTAGTATTGAGTAATCGAAATCACTTGCATTCGAATGCAAGTTCTCGGTTACTGTCACTCACTAGTAGTAGTATTCCCTAATCGAAATCTCTTGCATTCGAATGCAAGTTCTCGGATACTGTCACTCACTAGTAGTAGTATTGAGTAATCGAAATCTCTTGCATTCGAATGCAAGTTCTCGGTTTCTGTCACTCACTAGTAGTAGTATTCCCTAATCGAAATCTCTTGCATTCGAATGCAAGTTCTCGGTTACTGTAACTCACTAGTAGTAGTATTCCCTAATCGAAATCTCTTGCATTCGAATGCAAGTTCTCGGATACTGTCACTCACTAGTAGTAGTATTCGCTAATCGAAATCTCTTGCATTCGAATGCAAGTTCTCGGATACTGTCACTCACTAGTAGTAGTATTGAGTAATCGAAATCTCTTGCATTCGAATGCAAGTTCTCGGTTAGTGTCACTCACTAGGAGTAGTATTGAGCAATCGAAATCTCTTGCATTCGAATGCAAGTTCTCGGATAGTGTCACTCACTAGTAGTAGTATTGAGTAATCGAAATCTCTTGCATTCGAATGCAAGTTCTCGGATACTGTCACTCACTAGTAGTAGTATTGAGTAATCGAAATTTCTTGCATTCGAATGCAAGTTCTCGGATACTGTCACTCACTAGTAGTAGTATTGAGTAATCGAAATCTCTTGCATTCGAATGCAAGTTCTCGGATACTGTCACTCACTAGGAGTAGTATTCCCTAATCGAAATCTCTTGCATTCGAATGAGAGCTCCTGGATACTGTCACTCACTAGTAGTAGTATTGAGTAATCGAAATCTCTTGCATTGGAATGCAAGTTCTCGGATACTGTCACTCACTAGGAGTAGTATTCCCTAATCGAAATCTCTTGCATTCGAATGCAAGTTCTCGGATACTGTCACTCACTAGTAGTAGTATTGAGTAATCGAAATCTCTTGCATTCGAATGCAAGTTCTCGGATACTGTCACTCACTAGTGGTAGTATTGAGTAATCGAAATCTCTTGCATTCGAATGCAGGTTCTCGGTTACTGTCACTCACTAGTAGTAGTATTGAGTAATTGAAATCTCTTGCATTCGAATGCAAGTTCTCGGATACTGTCACTCACTAGGAGTGGTATTCCCTAATCGAAATCTCTTGCATTCGATTGCAAGTTCTCGGATACTGTCACTCACTAGTAGTAGTATTCCCTAATCGAAATCTCTTGCATTCGAATGCAGGTTCTTGGATACTATCACTCACTAGTAGTAGTATTGAGTAATCGAAATCTCTTGCATTCGAATGCAAGTTCTCGGATACTGTCACTCACTAGTAGTAGTATTCCCTAATCGAAATTTCTTGCATTCGAATGCAAGTTCTCGGATACTGTCACTCACTAGTAGTAGTATCCGCTAATCGAAATCTCTTGCATTCGAATGCAAGTTCTCGGATACTGTCACTCACTAGTAGTAGTATTCGCTAATCGAAATCTCTTGCATTCGAATGCAAGTTCTCGGATACTGTCACTCACTAGTAGTAGTATTGAGTAATCGAAATCTCTTCCATTCGAATGCAAGTCCTCGGATACTGTCACTCACTAGTAGTAGTATTGAGTAATTGAAATCTCTTGCATTCGAATGCAAGCTCTCGGATACTGTCAATCACTAGTAGTAGTATTCCCTAATCGAAATCTCTTGCATTCGAATGCAAGTTCTCGGATACTATCACTCACTAGTAGTAGTATTGAGTAATCGAAATCTCTTGCATTCGAATGCAAGTTCTCGGATACTGTCACTCACCAGTAGTAGTATTCGCTAATCAAAGTCTCTTGCATTTGAATGCAAGTTCTCGGTTACTGTCACTCACTAGTAGTAGTATTGAGTAATCGAAATCTCTTGCATTCGAATGCAAGTTCTCGGTTACTGTCACTCACTAGTAGTAGTATTGTGTAATCGAAATCTCTTGCATTCGACTGCAAGTTCTCGGATACTGTCACTCACTAGTAGTAGTATTCCCTAATTGAAATCTCTAGCATTCGAATGGAAGTTCTCGGTTACTGTCACTGACTTGTAGTAGTATTCCCCAATCGAAATCTCTTGCATTCGAATGCAAGTTATCGGTTTCTGTCACTCACTAGTAGTAGTATTCCCTAATCGAAATCTCTTGCATTCGAATGCAAGTTCTCGGTTACTGTAACTCACTAGTAGTAGTATTCCCTAATTGAAATCTCTTGCATTCGAATGCAAGTTCTCGGATACTGTCACTCACTAGTAGTAGTATTGAGTAATCGAAATCTCTTGCATTCGAATGCAAGTTCTCGGATACTGTCACTCACTAGTAGTAGTATTGAGTAATCGAAATCTCTTGCATTCGAATGCAGGTTCTCGGTTACTGTCACTCACTAGTAGTAGTATTGAGTAATCAAAATCTCTTGCATTGGAATGCAAGTTCTCGGATACTGTCACTCACTAGTAGTAGTATTGAGTAATCGAAATCTCTTTCATTCGAATGCAAGTTCTCGGATACTGTCACTCACTAGTAGTAGTATTCCCTAATCGAAATCTCTTGCATTCGAATGCAGGTTCTTGGATACTATCACTCACTAGTTGTAGTATTGAGTATTCGAAATCTCTTGCATTCGAATGCAAGTTCTCGGATACTGTCACTCACTAGTAGTAGTATTCCCTAATCGAAATCTCTTGCATTCGAATGCAAGTTCTCGGATACTGTCACTCACTAGTAGTAGTATTCGCTAATCGAAATCTCTTGCATTCGAATGCAAGTTCTCGGATACTGTCACTCACTAGTAGTAGTATTCGCTAATCGAAATCTCTTGCATTCGAATGCAAGTTCTCGGATACTGTCACTCACTAGTAGTAGTATTGAGTAATCGAAATCTCTTCCATTCGAATGCAAGTCCTCGGATACTGTCACTCACTAGTAGTAGTATTGAGTAATTGAAATCTCTTGCATTCGAATGCAAGTTCTCGGATACTGTCAATCACTAGTAGTAGTCTTCCCTAATCGAAATCTCTTGCATTCGAATGCAAGTTCTCGGATACTATCACTCACTAGTAGTAGTATTGAGTAATCGAAATCTCTTGCATTCGAATGCAAGTTCTCGGATACTGTCACTCACCAGTAGTAGTATTCGCTAATCAAAGTCTCTTGCATTTGAATGCAAGTTCTCGGTTACTGTCACTCACTAGTAGTAGTATTGAGTAATCGAAATCTCTTGCATTCGAATGCAAGTTCTCGGTTATTGTCACTCACTAGTAGTAGTATTGTGTAATCGAAATCTCTTGCATTCGACTGCAAGTTCTCGGATACTGTCACTCACTAGTAGTAGTATTCCCTAATTGAAATCTCTAGCATTCGAATGGAAGTTATCGGTTACTGTCACTGACTTGTAGTAGTATTCCCCAATCGAAATCTCTTGCATTCGAATGCAAGTTCTCGGTTTCTGTCACTCACTAGTAGTAGTATTCCCTAATCGAAATCTCTTGCATTCGAATGCAAGTTCTCGGTTACTGTAACTCACTAGTAGTAGTATTCCCTAATTGAAATCTCTTGCATTCGAATGCAAGTTCTCGGATACTGTCACTCACTAGTAGTAGTATTGAGTAATCGAAATCTCTTGCATTCGAATGCAAGTTCTCGGATACTGTCACTCACTAGTAGTAGTATTGAGTAATCGAAATCTCTTGCATTCGAATGCAGGTTCTCGGATACTGTCACTCACTAGTAGTAGTATTGAGTAATCAAAATCTCTTGCATTGGAATGCAAGTTCTCGGATACTGTCACTCACTAGTAGTAGTATTGAGTAATCGAAATCTCTTTCATTCGAATGCAAGTTCTCGGATACTGTCACTCACTAGGAGTAGTATTCCCTAATCGAAATCTTTTGCATTCGAATGCAAATTCTCGGATACTGTCACTCACTAGTAGTAGTATTGAGTAATCGAAATCTCTTGCATTCGAATGCAAGTTCTCGGATACTGTCACTCACTAGTAGTAGTATTGAGTAATCGAAATCTCTTGCATTCGAATGCAAGTTCTCGGTTGCTGTCATTCACTAGTAGTAGTATTCCCTAATCGAAATCTCTTGCATTCGAATGCAAGTTCTCGGATACTGTCACTCACTAGTAGTAGTATTGAGTAATCGAAATCTCTTGCATTCGAATGCAAGTTCTCGGATACTGTCACTCACTAGTAGTAGTATTCCCTAATCGAAATCTCTTGCATTCGAATGCAAGTTCTCGGATACTATCACTCACTAGTAGTAGTATTGAGTAATCGAAATCTCATGCATTCGAATGCAAGTTCTCGGATACTGTCACTCACTAGTAGTAGTATTGAGTAATCGAAATCTCTTGCATTCGAATGCAAGTTCTCGGATACTGTCACTCACTAGTTGTAGTATTCGCTAATCGAAATCTCTTGCATTCGAATGCAAGTTCTCGTTTACTGTCGCTCACTAGTAGTAGTATTGAATAATCGAAATCTCTTGCATTCGAATGCAAGTTCTCGGTTACTGTCACTCACTAGTAGTAGTATTGAGTAATCGAAATCTCTTGCATTCGACTGCAAGTTCTCGGTTACTGTCACTCACTAGTAGTAGTATTCCGTAATCGAAATCTCTTGCATTCGAATGCAAGTTCTCGGATACTGTCACTCTCTAGTAGTAGTATTGAGTAATCGAAATCACTTGCATTCGAATGCAAGTTCTCGGTTACTGTCACTCACTAGTAGTAGTATTCCCTAATCGAAATCTCTTGCATTCGAATGCAAGTTCTCGGATACTGTCACTCACTAGTAGTAGTATTGAGTATTCGAAATCTCTTGCATTCGAATGCAAGTTCTCGGTTTCTGTCACCCACTAGTAGTAGTATTCCCTAATCGAAATCTCTTGCATTCGAATGCAAGTTCTCGGTTACTGTAACTCACTAGTAGTAGTATTCCCTAATCGAAATCTCTTGCATTCGAATGCAAGTTCTCGGATACTGTCACTCACTAGTAGTAGTATTCGCTAATCGAAATCTCTTGCATTCGAATGCAAGTTCTCGGATACTGTCACTCACTAGTAGTAGTATAGAGTAATCGAAATCTCTTGCATTCGAATGCAAGTTCTCGGATACTGTCACTCACTAGTAGTAGTATTGAGTAATCGAAATTTCTTGCATTCGAATGCAAGTTCTCGGATACTGTCACTCACTAGTAGTAGTACTGAGTAATCGAAATCTCTTGCATTCGAATGCAAGTTCTCGGATACTGTCACTCACTAGGAGTAGTATTCCCTAACCGAAATCTCTTGCATTCGAATGAGAGCTCCTGGATACTGTCAGTCACTAGTAGTAGTATTGAGTAATCGAAATCTCTTGCATTGGAATGCAAGTTCTCGGATACTGTCACTCACTAGGAGTAGTATTCCCTAATCGAAATCTCTTGCATTCGAATGCAAGTTCTCGGATACTGTCACTCACTAGTAGTAGTATTGAGTAATCGAGATCTCTTGCATTCGAATGCAAGTTCTCGGATACTGTCACTCACTAGTAGTAGTATTGAGTAATCGAAATCTCTTGCATTCGAATGCAGGTTCTCGGTTACTGTCACTCACTAGTAGTAGTATTGAGTAATCAAAATCTCTTGCATTCGAATGCAAGTTCTCGGATACTGTCACTCACTAGTAGTAGTATTGAGTAATTGAAATCTCTTGCATTCGAATGCAAGTTCTCGGATACTGTCACTCACTAGGAGTGGTATTCCCTAATCGAAATCTCTTGCATTCGATTGCAAGTTCTCGGATACTGTCACTCACTAGTAGTAGTATTCCCTAATCGAAATCTCTTGCATTCGAATGCAGGTTCTTGGATACTATCACTCACTAGTAGTAGTATTGAGTAATCGAAATCTCTTGCATTCGAATGCAAGTTCTCGGATACTGTCACTCACTAGTAGTAGTATTCCCTAATCGAAATCTCTTGCATTCGAATGCAAGTTCTCGGATACTGTCACTCACTAGTAGTAGTATTCGCTATTCAAAATCTCTTGCATTCGAATGCAAGTTCTCGGATACTGTCACTCACTAGTAGTAGTATTCGCTAATCGAAATCTCTTGCATTCGAATGCAAGTTCTCGGATACTGTCACTCACTAGTAGTAGTATTGAGTAATCGAAATCTCTTGCATTCGAATGCAAGTCCTCGGATACTGTCACTCACTAGTAGTAGTATTGAGTAATTGAAATCTCTTGCATTCGAATGCAAGTTCTCGGATACTGTCACTCACTAGTAGTAGTATTCCCTAATCGAAATCTCTTGCATTCGAATGCAAGTTCTCGGATACTATCACTCACTAGTAGTAGTATTGAGTAATCGAAATCTCTTGCATTCGAATGCAAGTTCTCGGATACTGTCACTCACTAGTAGTAGTATTCGCTAATCAAAGTCTCTTGCATTTGAATGCAAGTTCTCGGTTACTGTCACTCACTAGTAGTAGTATTGAGTAATCGAAATCTCTTGCATTCGAATGCAAGTTCTCGGTTACTGTCACTCACTAGTAGTAGTATTGAGTAATCGAAATCTCTTGCATTCGACTGCAAGTTCTCGGATACTGTCACTCACTAGTAGTAGTATTCCCTAATTGAAATCTCTAGCATTCGAATGCAAGTTCTCGGTTACTGTCACTGACTTGTAGTAGTATTCCCCAATCGAAATCTCTTGCATTCGAATGCAAGTTCTCGGATACTGTCACTCACTAGTAGTAGTATTCCCTAATCGAAATCTCTTGCATTCGAATGCTAGTTCTCGGATACTGTCACTCACTAGTAGTAGTATTGAGTAATCGAAATCACTTGCATTCGAATGCAAGTTCTCGGTTACTGTCACTCACTAGTAGTAGTATTCCCTAATCGAAATCTCTTGCATTCGTATGCAAGTTCTCGGATACTGTCACTCACTAGTAGTAGTAGTATTCCCTAATCGAAATCTCTTGCATTCGAATGCAAGTTCTCGGTTACTGTCACTCACTAGTAGTAGTATTCCCTAATCGAAATCTCTTGCATTCGAATGCAAGTTCTCGGATACTGTCACTCACTAGTAGTAGTATTCGCTAATCGAAATCTCTTGCATTCGAATGCAAGTTCTCGGATACTGTCACTCACTAGTAGTAGTATTGAGTAATCGAAATCTCTTGCATTTGAATGCAAGTTCTCGGTTAGTGTCACACACTAGGTGTAGTATTGAGTAATCGAAATCTGTTGCATTCGAATGCAAGATCTCGGATACTGTCACTTACTAGTAGTAGTATTGAGTAATCGAAATATCTTGCATTCGAATGCAAGTTCTCGGATACTGTCACTCACTAGGAGTAATATTCCCTAATCGAAATCTCTTGCATTCGAATGCAAGTTCTCGGATACTGTCACTCACTAGTAGTAGTATTCCCTAATCCAAATCTCTTGCAATCGAATGCAGGTTCTTGGATACTATCACTCACTAGTAGTAGTATTGAGTAATCGAAATCTCTTGCATTCGAATGCAAGTTCTCGGATACTGTCACTTACTAGTAGTAGTATTGAGTAATCGAAATCTCTTGCATTTGAATGCAAGTTCTCGGATAGTCACTCACTAGTAGTAGTATTGGGTAATCGAAATCTCTTGCATTCGAATGCAAGTTCTCGGATACTGTCACTCACTAGTAGTAGTATTGAGTAATCGAAATCTCTTGCATTCGAATGCAAGTTCTCGGATACTGTCACTCACTAGTAGTAGTATTGAGTAATCGAAATCTCTTGCATTCGAATGCAAGTCCTCGGATACTGTCACTCACTAGTAGTAGTATTCAGTAATCGAAATCTCTTGTATTCGAATGCAAGTTCTCGGATACTGTCACTCACTAGGAGTAGTATTCCCTAATCGAAATCTCTTGCTTTCGAATGCAAGCTCTCGGATACTGTCACTCACTAGTAGTAGTATTGAGTAATCGAAATCACTTGTATTCGAATCCAAGTTCTCGGATACTGTCACTCACTAGGAGTAGTATTCCCTAATCGAAATCTCTTGCTTTCGAATGCAAGTCCTCGGATACTGTCACTCACTAGTAGTAGTATTGAGTAATCGAAATCTCTTGCATTCGAATGCAAGTTCCCGGACACTATCACTCACTAGTAGCAGTATTGAGTAATCGAAATCTCTTTCATTCGAATGCAAGTTCTCGGATACTATCACTACTAGTAGTAGTATTGAGTAATCGAAATCTCTTTCATTCGAATGCAAATTCTCGGATACTATCACTCACTAGCAGTAGTATTGAGTAAACGAAATCTCTTTCATTCGAATGCAAGTTCTCGGATACTATCACTCACTAGTAGTAGTATTGAGTAATCGAAATCTATGCATTCGAATGCAAGTTCTCGGATACTGTCACTCACTAGTAGTAGTATTCGCTAATCGAAATCTCTCGCATTCGAATGCAAGTTCTCGGATACTGTCACTCACTAGTAGTAGTATTCGCTAATCGAAATCTCTTGCATTCGAATGCAAGTTCTCGGATACTGTCACTCACTAGGAGTAGTATTCCCTAATCGAAATCTCTTGCATTCGAATGCAAGTTCTCGGATACTGTCACTCACTAGTAGTAGTATTCGCTAATCGAAATCTCTTGCATTCGAATGGAAGTTCTCGGATACTGTCACTCACTAGTAGTAGTATTCCCTAATCGAAATCTCTTGCATTCGAATGCAAGTTCTCGGATACTATCACTCACTAGTAGTAGTATTGAGTAATCGAAATCTCTTGCATTTGAATGCAAGTTCTCGGATACTGTCACTCACTAGTAGTAGTATTCCCTAATCCAAATCTCTTGCATTCGAATGCAAGTTCTCGGATACTGTCACTCACTAGTAGTAGTATTCCCTAATCGAAATCTCTTGCATTCGAATGCAAGTTCTCGGATACTATCACTCACTAGTAGTAGTATTGAGTAATCGAAATCTCTTGCATTCGAATGCAAGTTCTCGGATACTGTCACTCACTAGTAGTAGTATTGAGTAATCGAAATCTCTTGCATTCGAATGCAAGTTCTCGGATACTGTCACTCACTAGTAGTAGGATTCGCTAATCAAAATCTCTTGCATTCGAATGCAAGTTCTCGGTTACAGTCACTCACTAGTAGTAGTATTGAGTAATCGAAAAATCTTGCATTCGAATGCAAGTTCTCGTATACTGTCACTCTCTAGTAGTAGAATTGAGTAATCGAAATCACTTGCATTCGAATGCAAGTTCTCGGTTACTGTCACTCACTAGTAGTAGTATTCCCTAATCGAAATCTCTTGCTATCGAATGCAAGTTCTCGGATACTGTCACTCACTAGTAGTAGTATTGAGTAATCGAAATCTCTTGCATTCGAATGCAAGTTCTCGGTTTCTGTCACTCACTAGTAGTAGTATTCCCTATTCGAAATCTCTTGCATTCGAATGCAGGTTCTCGGTTACTGTCACTCACTAGTAGTAGTATTCCCTAATCAGGATCTCTTGCATTCGAATGCAAGTTCTCGGATACTGTCACTCACTAGTAGTAGTATTGAGTAAACGAAATCACTTGCATTCGAATGCAAGTTCTCGGTTACTGTCACTCACTAGTAGTAGTATTCCCTAATCGAAATCTCTTGCATTCGTATGCAAGTTCTCGGATACTGTCACTCACTAGTAGTAGTATTGAGTAATCGAAATCTCTTGCATTCGAATGCAAGTTCTCGGTTACTGTCACTCACTAGTAGTTGTATTCCCTAATCGAAATCTCTTGCATTCGAATGCAAGTTCTCGGATACTGTCACTCACTAGTAGTAGTATTCGCTAATCGAAATCTCTTGCATTCGAATGCAAGTTCTCGGATACTGTCACTCACTAGTAGTAGTATTGAGTAATCGAAATCTCTTGCATTTGAATGCAAGTTCTCGGTTAGTGTCACTCACTAGGAGTAGTATTGAGTAATCGAAATCTCTTGCATTCGAATGCAAGTTCTCGGATACTGTCTCTTACTAGTAGTAGTATTGAGTAATCGAAATATCTTGCATTCGAGTGCAAGTGCCCGGGTACTGTCACTCACTAGTAGTAGTATTCCCTAATCGAAATCTCTTGCATTCGAATGCAGGTTCTTGGATACTATCACTCACTAGTAGTAGTATTGAGTAATCGAAATCTCTTGCATTCGAATGCAAGTTCTCGGATAATGTCACTTACTAGTAGTAGTATTGAGTAATCAAAATCTCTTGCATTTGAATGCAAGTTCTCGGATAGTCACTCACTAGTAGTAGTATTGAGTAATCGAAATCTCTTGCATTCGAATGCAAGTTCTCGGATACTGTCACTCACTAGTAGTAGTATTCCCTAATCGAAATCTCTTGCATTCGAATGCAAGTTCTCGGATACTATCACTCACTAGCAGAAGTACTAAGTAATCGAAATCTCTTGCATTCGAATGCAAGTTCTCGGATACTGTCACTCACTAGTAGTAGTATTGAGCAATCGAAATCTCTTGCATTCGAATGCAAGTTCTCGGATACTGTCACTCACTAGTAGTAGTATTGAGTAATCGAAATCTCTTGCATTCGAATGCAAGTTCTCGGTTACTGTCCCTCACTAGTAGTAGTATTGAGTAATCAAAATCTCTTGCATTCGACTGCAAGTTCTCGGATACTGTCACTCACTAGTAGTAGTATTCCCTAATCGAAATCTCTAGCATTCGAATGCAAGTTCTCGGTTACTGTCACTGACTTGTAGTAGTATTCCCCAATCGAAATCTCTTGCATTCGAATGCAAGTTCTCGGATACTGTCACTCACTAGTAGTAGTATTCCCTAATCGAAATCTCTTGCATTTGAATGCAAGTTCTCGGATACTGTCACTCACTAGTAGTAGTATTCGCTAATCGAAATCTCTCGCATTCGAATGCAAGTTCTCGGATACTGTCACTCACTAGTAGTAGTATTCGCTAATCGAAATCTCTTGCATTCGAATGCAAGTTCTCGGATACTGTCACTCACTAGTAGTAGTATTGAGTAATCGAAATCTCTTGCATTCGAATGCAAGTTCTCGGATACTGTCACTCACTAGTAGTAGTATTGAGTAATCGAAATCTCTTGCATTCGAATGCAAGTTCTCGGTTACTGTCACTCACTAGTAGTAGTATTCCCTAATCGAAATCTCTTGCATTCGAATGCAAGTTCTCGGTTACTGTCACTCAGTAGTAGTAGTATTGAGTAATCGAAATCTCTTATATTCGAATGCAAGTTCTCGGATACTGTCACTCACTAGTAGTAGTATTCCCTAATCGAAATCTCTTGCATTCGAATGCAAGTTCTCGGATACTATCACTCACTAGTAGTAGTATTGAGTAATCGAAATCTCTTGCATTCGAATGCAAGTTCTCGGATACTGTCACTCACTAGTAATAGTATTGAGTAATCGAAATCTCTTGCATTCGAATGCAAGTTCTCAGATACTGTCACTCACTAGTAGTAGGATTCGCTAATCAAAGTCTCTTGCATTCGAATGCAAGTTCTCGGTTACAGTCACTCACTAGTAGTAGTATTGAGTAATCGAAATCTCTTGCATTCGAATGCAAGTTCTCGTATACTGTCACTCTCTAGTAGTAGTATTGAGTAATCGAAATCACTTGCATTCGAATGCAAGTTCTCGGTTACTGTCACTCACTAGTAGTAGTATTCCCTAATCGAAATCTCTTGCTTTCGAATGCAAGTTCTCGGATACTGTCACTCACTAGTAGTAGTATTGAGTAATCGAAATCTCTTGCATTCGAATGCAAGTTCACGGATACTGTCACTCACTAGTAGTAGTATTGAGTAATCGAAATCTCTTGCATTCGAATGCAGGTTCTCGGTTACTGTCACTCACTAGTAGTAGTATTGAATAATCGAAATCTCTTGCATTCGAATGCAAGTTCTCGGATACTGTCACTCACTAGTAGTAGTATTGAGTAATCGAAATCTCTTGCTTTCGAATGCAAGTTCTCGGTTTCTGTCACACACTAGTAGTAGTATTCCCTAATCGAAATCTCTTGCATTCGAATGCAGGTTCTCGGTTACTGTCACTCACTAGTAGTAGTATTCCCTAATCGAAATCTCTTGCATTCGAATGCAAGTTCTCGGATACTGTCACTCACTAGTAGTAGTATTGAGTAAACGAAATCACTTGCATTCGAATGCAAGTTCTCGGTTACTGTCACTCACTAGTAGTAGTATTCCCTAATCGAAATCTCTTGCATTCGTATGCAAGTTCTCGGATACTGTCACTCACTAGTAGTAGTATTGAGTAATCGAAATCTCTTGCATTCGAATGCAAGTTCTCGGTTACTGTCACTCACTAGTAGTTGTATTCCCTAATCGAAATCTCTTGCATTCGAATGCAAGTTCTCGGTTACTGTCACTCACTAGTAGTAGTATTCCCTAATCGAAATCTCTTGCATTCGAACGCAAGTTCTCGGATACTGTCACTCACTAGGAGTAGTATTCCCTAATCGAAATCTCTTGCTTTCGAATGCAAGCTCTCGGATACTGTCACTCACTAGTAGTAGTATTGAGTAATCGAAATCACTTGCATTCGAATGCAAGTTCTCGGATACTGTCACTCACTAGGAGTAATATTCCCTAATCGAAATCTCTTGCATTCGAATGCAAGTTCTCGGATACTGTCACTCACTAGTAGTAGTATTGAGTAATCGAAATCTCTTGCATTCGAATGCAAGTTCACGGATACTGTCACTCACTAGTAGTAGTATTGAGTAATCGAAATCTCTTGCATTCGAATGCAGGTTCTCGGTTTCTGTCACTCACTAGTAGTAGTATTGAATAATCGAAATCTCTTGCATTCGAATGCAAGTTCTCGGATACTGTCACTCACTAGTAGTAGTATTGAGTAATCGAAATCTCTTGCATTCGAATGCAAGTTCTCGGATACTATCACTCACTAGTAGTAGTATTGAGTAATCGAAATCTCTTTCATTCGAATGCAAGTTCTCGGATACTATCACTCACTAGTAGTAGTATTGAGTAATCGAAATCTCTTTCATTCGAATGCAAATTCTCGGATACTATCACTCACTAGTAGTAGTATTGAGCAATCGAAATCCCTTTCATTCGAATGCAAGTTCTCGGATACTGTCACTCACTAGTAGTAGTATTGAGTAATCGAAATCTATGCATTCGAATGCAAGTTCTCGGATACTGTTACTCACTAGTATTAGTATTCGCTAATCGAAATCTCTTGCATTCGAATGCAAGTTCTCGGATACTGTCACTCACTAGTAGTAGTATTCGCTAATCGAAATCTCTTGCTTTCGAATGCAAGCTCTCGGATACTGTCACTCACTAGTAGTAGTATTGAGCAATCAAATCTCTTGCATTCGAATGCAAGTTCTCGGATACTGTCACTCACTAGTAGTAGTATTCGCTAATCAAAATTTCTTGCATTCGAATGCAAGTTCTCGGTTACTGTCACTCACTAGTAGTAGTATTGAGTAATCGAAATCTCTTGCATTCGAATGCAAGTTCTCGGTTACTGTCACTCACTAGTAGTAGTATTGAGTAATCGAAATCTCTTGCATTCGACTGCAAGTTCTCGGATACTGTCACTCACTAGTAGTAGTATTCCCTAATCGAAATCTCTAGCATTCGAATGCAAGTTCTCGGTTACTGTCACTGACTTGTAGTAGTATTCCCCAATCGAAATCTCTTGCATTTGAATGCAAGTTCTCGGATACTGTCACTCACTAGTAGTAGTATTCCCTAATCGAAATCTCTTGCATTCGAATGCAAGTTCTCGGATACTGTCACTCACTAGTAGTAGAATTCCCTAATCGAAATCTCTTGCATTCGTATGCAAGTTCTCGGATACTGTCACTCACTAGTATTAGTAGTATTGAGTAATCGAAATCTCTTGCATTCGAATGCAAGTTCTCGGTTACTGTCACTCACTAGTAGTAGTATTGAATAATCGAAATCTCTTGCATTCGAATGCAAGTTCTCGGTTACTGTCACTCACTAGTAGTAGTATTGAGTAATCGAAATCTCTTGCATTCGACTGCAAGTTCTCGGATACTGTCACTCACTAGTAGTAGTATTCCCTAATCGAAATCTCTAGCATTCGAATGCAAGTTCTCGGTTACTGTCACTGACTTGTAGTAGTATTCCCCAATCGAAATCTCTTGCATTTGAATGCAAGTTCTCGGATACTGTCACTCACTAGTAGTAGTATTCCCTAATCGAAATCTCTTGCATTCGAATGCAAGTTCTCGGATACTGTCACTCACTAGTAGTAGAATTCCCTAATCGAAATCTCTTGCATTCGTATGCAAGTTCTCGGATACTGTCACTCACTAGTATTAGTAGTATTGAGTAATCGAAATCTCTTGCATTCGAATGCAGGTTCTCGGTTACTGTCACTCACTAGTAGTAGTATTGAATAATCGAAATCTCTTGCATTCGAATGCAAGTTCTCGGATACTGTCACTCACTAGTAGTAGTATTGAGTAATCGAAATCTCTTGCTTTCGAATGCAAGTTCTCGGTTTCTGTCACACACTAGTAGTAGTATTCCCTAATCGAAATCTCTTGCATTCGAATGCAGGTTCTCGGTTACTGTCACTCACTAGTAGTAGTATTCCCTAATCGAAATCTCTTGCATTCGAATGCAAGTTCTCGGATACTGTCACTCACTAGTAGTAGTATTGAGTAAACGAAATCACTTGCATTCGAATGCAAGTTCTCGGTTACTGTCACTCACTAGTAGTAGTATTCCCTAATCGAAATCTCTTGCATTCGTATGCAAGTTCTCGGATACTGTCACTCACTAGTAGTAGTATTGAGTAATCGAAATCTCTTGCATTCGAATGCAAGTTCTCGGTTACTGTCACTCACTAGTAGTTGTATTCCCTAATCGAAATCTCTTGCATTCGAATGCAAGTTCTCGGTTACTGTCACTCACTAGTAGTAGTATTCCCTAATCGAAATCTCTTGCATTCGAACGCAAGTTCTCGGATACTGTCACTCACTAGGAGTAGTATTCCCTAATCGAAATCTCTTGCTTTCGAATGCAAGCTCTCGGATACTGTCACTCACTAGTAGTAGTATTGAGTAATCGAAATCACTTGCATTCGAATGCAAGTTCTCGGATACTGTCACTCACTAGGAGTAATATTCCCTAATCGAAATCTCTTGCATTCGAATGCAAGTTCTCGGATACTGTCACTCACTAGTAGTAGTATTGAGTAATCGAAATCTCTTGCATTCGAATGCAAGTTCACGGATACTGTCACTCACTAGTAGTAGTATTGAGTAATCGAAATCTCTTGCATTCGAATGCAGGTTCTCGGTTTCTGTCACTCACTAGTAGTAGTATTGAATAATCGAAATCTCTTGCATTCGAATGCAAGTTCTCGGATACTGTCACTCACTAGTAGTAGTATTGAGTAATCGAAATCTCTTGCATTCGAATGCAAGTTCTCGGATACTATCACTCACTAGTAGTAGTATTGAGTAATCGAAATCTCTTTCATTCGAATGCAAGTTCTCGGATACTATCACTCACTAGTAGTAGTATTGAGTAATCGAAATCTCTTTCATTCGAATGCAAATTCTCGGATACTATCACTCACTAGTAGTAGTATTGAGCAATCGAAATCCCTTTCATTCGAATGCAAGTTCTCGGATACTGTCACTCACTAGTAGTAGTATTGAGTAATCGAAATCTATGCATTCGAATGCAAGTTCTCGGATACTGTTACTCACTAGTATTAGTATTCGCTAATCGAAATCTCTTGCATTCGAATGCAAGTTCTCGGATACTGTCACTCACTAGTAGTAGTATTCGCTAATCGAAATCTCTTGCTTTCGAATGCAAGCTCTCGGATACTGTCACTCACTAGTAGTAGTATTGAGCAATCAAATCTCTTGCATTCGAATGCAAGTTCTCGGATACTGTCACTCACTAGTAGTAGTATTCGCTAATCAAAATTTCTTGCATTCGAATGCAAGTTCTCGGTTACTGTCACTCACTAGTAGTAGTATTGAGTAATCGAAATCTCTTGCATTCGAATGCAAGTTCTCGGTTACTGTCACTCACTAGTAGTAGTATTGAGTAATCGAAATCTCTTGCATTCGACTGCAAGTTCTCGGATACTGTCACTCACTAGTAGTAGTATTCCCTAATCGAAATCTCTAGCATTCGAATGCAAGTTCTCGGTTACTGTCACTGACTTGTAGTAGTATTCCCCAATCGAAATCTCTTGCATTTGAATGCAAGTTCTCGGATACTGTCACTCACTAGTAGTAGTATTCCCTAATCGAAATCTCTTGCATTCGAATGCAAGTTCTCGGATACTGTCACTCACTAGTAGTAGAATTCCCTAATCGAAATCTCTTGCATTCGTATGCAAGTTCTCGGATACTGTCACTCACTAGTATTAGTAGTATTGAGTAATCGAAATCTCTTGCATTCGAATGCAAGTTCTCGGTTACTGTCACTCACTAGTAGTAGAATTCCCTAATCGAAATCTCTTGCATTCGTATGCAAGTTCTCGGATACTGTCACTCACTAGTAGTAGTAGTATTGAGTAATCGAAATCTCTTGCATTCGAATGCAAGTTCTCGGTTACTGTCACTCACTAGTCGTTGTATTCCCTAATCGAAATCTCTTGCATTCGAATGCAAGTTCTTGGTTACTGTCACTCACTAGTAGTAGTATTCCCTAATCGAAATCTCTTGCATTCGAATGCAAGTTCTCGGATACTGTCACTCACTAGTAGTAGTATTCGCTAATCGAAATCTCTTGCATTCGAATGCAAGTTCTCGGATACTGTCACTCACTAGTAGTAGTATTGAGTAATCGAAATCTCTTGCACTTGAATGCAAGTTCTCGGTTAGTGTCACTCACTAGGAGAAGTATTGAGTAATCGAAATCTGTTGCATTCGAATGCAAGTTCTCGGATACTGTCACTTACTAGTAGTAGTATTGAGTAATCGAAATATCTTGCATTCGAATGCAAGTTCTCGGATACTGTCACTCACTAGGAGTAATATTCCCTAATCCAAATCTCTTGCATTCGAATGCAGGTTCTTGGATACTATCACTCACTAGTAGTAGTATTGAGTAATCGAAATCTCTTGCATTCGAATGCAAGTTCTCGGATACTGTCACTTACTAGTAGTAGTATTGAGTAATCGAAATCTCTTGCATTTGAATGCAAGTTCTCGGATAGTCACTCACTAGTAGTAGTATTGAGTAATCGAAATCTCTTGCATTCGAATGCAAGTTCTCGGATACTGTCACTCACTAGTAGTAGTATTGAGTAATCGAAATCTCTTGCATTCGAATGCAAGTTCTCGGATACTGTCACTCACTAGGAGTAGTATTCCCTAATCGAAATCTCTTGCTTTCGAATGCAAGCTCTCGGATACTGTCACTCACTAGTAGTAGTATTGAGTAATCGAAATCACTTGCATTCGAATGCAAGTTCTCGGATACTGTCACTCACTAGGAGTAATATTCCCTAATCGAAATCTCTTGCATTCGAATGCAAGTTCTCGGATACTGTCACTCACTAGTAGTAGTATTGAGTAATCGAAATCTCTTGCATTCGAATGCAAGTTCACGGATACCTTCACTCACTAGTAGTAGTATTGAGTAATCGAAATCTCTTGCATTCGAATGCAGGTTCTCGGTTACTGTCACTCACTAGTAGTAGTATTGAATAATCGAAATCTCTTGCATTCGAATGCAAGTTCTCGGATACTGTCACTCACTAGTAGTAGTATTGAGTAATCGAAATCTCTTGCATTCGAATGCAAGTTCTCGGATACTATCACTCACTAGTAGTAGTATTGAGTAATCGAAATCTCTTTCATTCGAATGCAAGTTCTCGGATACTATCACTCACTAGTAGTAGTATTGAGTAATCGAAATCTCTTTCATTCGAATGCAAATTCTCGGATACTATCACTCACTAGTAGTAGTATTGAGTAATCGAAATCTCTTTCATTCGAATGCAAGTTCTCGGATACTATCACTCACTAGTAGTAGTATTGAGTAATCGAAATCTATGCATTCGAATGCAAGTTCACGGATACTGTCACTCACTAGTATTAGTATTCGCTAATCGAAATCTCTTGCATTCGAATGCAAGTTCTCGGATACTGTCACTCACTAGTAGTAGTATTCGCTAATCGAAATCTCTTGCATTCGAATGCAAGTTCTCGGATACTGTCACTCACTAGTAGCAGTATTCCCTAATCCAAATCTCGTGCATTCGAATGCAGGTTCTTGGATACTATCACTCACTAGTAGTAGTATTGAGTAATCGAAATCTCTTGCATTCGAATGCAAGTTCTCGGATACTGTCACTTACTAGTAGTAGTATTGAGTAATCGAAATCTCTTGCATTTGAATGCAAGTTCTCGGATAGTCACTCACTAGTAGTAGTATTGAGTAATCGAAATCTCTTGCATTCGAATGCAAGTTCTCGGTTACTGTCACTCACTAGTAGTAGTATTCCCTAATCGAAATCTCTTGCATTCGAATGCAAGTTCTCGGTTACTGTCACTCAGTAGTAGTAGTATTGAGTAATCGAAATCTCTTATATTCGAATGCAAGTTCTCGGATACTGTCACTCACTAGTAGTAGTATTCGCTAATCGAAATCTCTTGCATTCGAATGCAAGTTCTCGGATACTGTCACTCACTAGTAGTAGTATTGAGTAATCGAAATCTCTTGCATTCGAATGCAAGTTCTCGGATACTGTCACTCACTAGTAGTAGTATTGAGTAATCGAAATCTCTTGCATTCGAATGCAAGTTCTCGGTTACTGTCACTCACTAGTAGTAGTATTCCCTAATCGAAATCTCTTGCATTCGAATGCAAGTTCTCGGTTACTGTCACTCAGTAGTAGTAGTATTGAGTAATCGAAATCTCTTATATTCGAATGCAAGTTCTCGGATACTGTCACTCACTAGTAGTAGTATTCCCTAATCGAAATCTCTTGCATTCGAATGCAAGTTCTCGGATACTATCACTCACTAGTAGTAGTATTGAGTAATCGAAATCTCTTGCATTCGAATGCAAGTTCTCGGATACTGTCACTCACTAGTAATAGTATTGAGTAATCGAAATCTCTTGCATTCGAATGCAAGTTCTCAGATACTGTCACTCACTAGTAGTAGGATTCGCTAATCAAAATCTCTTGCATTCGAATGCAAGTTCTCGGTTACAGTCACTCACTAGTAGTAGTATTGAGTAATCGAAATCTCTTGCATTCGAATGCAAGTTCTCGTATACTGTCACTCTCTAGTAGTAGTATTGAGTAATCGAAATCACTTGCATTCGAATGCAAGTTCTCGGTTACTGTCACTCACTAGTAGTAGTATTCCCTAATCGAAATCTCTTGCTTTCGAATGCAAGTTCTCGGATACTGTCACTCACTAGTAGTAGTATTGAGTAATCGAAATCTCTTGCATTCGAATGCAAGTTCACGGATACTGTCACTCACTAGTAGTAGTATTGAGTAATCGAAATCTCTTGCATTCGAATGCAGGTTCTCGGTTACTGTCACTCACTAGTAGTAGTATTGAATAATCGAAATCTCTTGCATTCGAATGCAAGTTCTCGGATACTGTCACTCACTAGTAGTAGTATTGAGTAATCGAAATCTCTTGCTTTCGAATGCAAGTTCTCGGTTTCTGTCACACACTAGTAGTAGTATTCCCTAATCGAAATCTCTTGCATTCGAATGCAGGTTCTCGGTTACTGTCACTCACTAGTAGTAGTATTCCCTAATCGAAATCTCTTGCATTCGAATGCAAGTTCTCGGATACTGTCACTCACTAGTAGTAGTATTGAGTAAACGAAATCACTTGCATTCGAATGCAAGTTCTCGGTTACTGTCACTCACTAGTAGTAGTATTCCCTAATCGAAATCTCTTGCATTCGTATGCAAGTTCTCGGATACTGTCACTCACTAGTAGTAGTATTGAGTAATCGAAATCTCTTGCATTCGAATGCAAGTTCTCGGTTACTGTCACTCACTAGTAGTTGTATTCCCTAATCGAAATCTCTTGCATTCGAATGCAAGTTCTCGGTTACTGTCACTCACTAGTAGTAGTATTCCCTAATCGAAATCTCTTGCATTCGAACGCAAGTTCTCGGATACTGTCACTCACTAGGAGTAGTATTCCCTAATCGAAATCTCTTGCTTTCGAATGCAAGCTCTCGGATACTGTCACTCACTAGTAGTAGTATTGAGTAATCGAAATCACTTGCATTCGAATGCAAGTTCTCGGATACTGTCACTCACTAGGAGTAATATTCCCTAATCGAAATCTCTTGCATTCGAATGCAAGTTCTCGGATACTGTCACTCACTAGTAGTAGTATTGAGTAATCGAAATCTCTTGCATTCGAATGCAAGTTCACGGATACTGTCACTCACTAGTAGTAGTATTGAGTAATCGAAATCTCTTGCATTCGAATGCAGGTTCTCGGTTTCTGTCACTCACTAGTAGTAGTATTGAATAATCGAAATCTCTTGCACTCGAATGCAAGTTCTCGGATACTGTCACTCACTAGTAGTAGTATTGAGTAATCGAAATCTCTTGCATTCGAATGCAAGTTCTCGGATACTATCACTCACTAGTAGTAGTATTGAGTAATCGAAATCTCTTTCATTCGAATGCAAGTTCTCGGATACTATCACTCACTAGTAGTAGTATTGAGTAATCGAAATCTCTTTCATTCGAATGCAAATTCTCGGATACTATCACTCACTAGTAGTAGTATTGAGTAATCGAAATCCCTTTCATTCGAATGCAAGTTCTCGGATACTGTCACTCACTAGTAGTAGTATTGAGTAATCGAAATCTATGCATTCGAATGCAAGTTCTCGGATACTGTTACTCACTAGTATTAGTATTCGCTAATCGAAATCTCTTGCATTCGAATGCAAGTTCTCGGATACTGTCACTCACTAGTAGTAGTATTCGCTAATCGAAATCTCTTGCTTTCGAATGCAAGCTCTCGGATACTGTCACTCACTAGTAGTAGTATTGAGCAATCAAATCTCTTGCATTCGAATGCAAGTTCTCGGATACTGTCACTCACTAGTAGTAGTATTCGCTAATCAAAATTTCTTGCATTCGAATGCAAGTTCTCGGTTACTGTCACTCACTAGTAGTAGTATTGAGTAATCGAAATCTCTTGCATTCGAATGCAAGTTCTCGGTTACTGTCACTCACTAGTAGTAGTATTGAGTAATCGAAATCTCTTGCATTCGACTGCAAGTTCTCGGATACTGTCACTCACTAGTAGTAGTATTCCCTAATCGAAATCTCTAGCATTCGAATGCAAGTTCTCGGTTACTGTCACTGACTTGTAGTAGTATTCCCCAATCGAAATCTCTTGCATTTGAATGCAAGTTCTCGGATACTGTCACTCACTAGTAGTAGTATTCCCTAATCGAAATCTCTTGCATTCGAATGCAAGTTCTCGGATACTGTCACTCACTAGTAGTAGAATTCCCTAATCGAAATCTCTTGCATTCGTATGCAAGTTCTCGGATACTGTCACTCACTAGTAGTAGTAGTATTGAGTAATCGAAATCTCTTGCATTCGAATGCAAGTTCTCGGTTACTGTCACTCACTAGTAGTAGAATTCCCTAATCGAAATCTCTTGCATTCGTATGCAAGTTCTCGGATACTGTCACTCACTAGTAGTAGTAGTATTGAGTAATCGAAATCTCTTGCATTCGAATGCAAGTTCTCGGTTACTGTCACTCACTAGTCGTTGTATTCCCTAATCGAAATCTCTTGCATTCGAATGCAAGTTCTTGGTTACTGTCACTCACTAGTAGTAGTATTCCCTAATCGAAATCTCTTGCATTCGAATGCAAGTTCTCGGATACTGTCACTCACTAGTAGTAGTATTCGCTAATCGAAATCTCTTGCATTCGAATGCAAGTTCTCGGATACTGTCACTCACTAGTAGTAGTATTGAGTAATCGAAATCTCTTGCACTTGAATGCAAGTTCTCGGTTAGTGTCACTCACTAGGAGAAGTATTGAGTAATCGAAATCTGTTGCATTCGAATGCAAGTTCTCGGATACTGTCACTTACTAGTAGTAGTATTGAGTAATCGAAATATCTTGCATTCGAATGCAAGTTCTCGGATACTGTCACTCACTAGGAGTAATATTCCCTAATCGAAATCTCTTGCATTCGAATGCAAGTTCTCGGATACTGTCACTCACTAGTAGCAGTATTCCCTAATCCAAATCTCTTGCATTCGAATGCAGGTTCTTGGATACTATCACTCACTAGTAGTAGTATTGAGTAATCGAAATCTCTTGCATTCGAATGCAAGTTCTCGGATACTGTCACTTACTAGTAGTAGTATTGAGTAATCGAAATCTCTTGCATTTGAATGCAAGTTCTCGGATAGTCACTCACTAGTAGTAGTATTGAGTAATCGAAATCTCTTGCATTCGAATGCAAGTTCTCGGATACTGTCACTCACTAGTAGTAGTATTGAGTAATCGAAATCTCTTGCATTCGAATGCAAGTTCTCGGATACTGTCACTCACTAGGAGTAGTATTCCCTAATCGAAATCTCTTGCTTTCGAATGCAAGCTCTCGGATACTGTCACTCACTAGTAGTAGTATTGAGTAATCGAAATCACTTGCATTCGAATGCAAGTTCTCGGATACTGTCACTCACTAGGAGTAATATTCCCTAATCGAAATCTCTTGCATTCGAATGCAAGTTCTCGGATACTGTCACTCACTAGTAGTAGTATTGAGTAATCGAAATCTCTTGCATTCGAATGCAAGTTCACGGATACCTTCACTCACTAGTAGTAGTATTGAGTAATCGAAATCTCTTGCATTCGAATGCAGGTTCTCGGTTACTGTCACTCACTAGTAGTAGTATTGAATAATCGAAATCTCTTGCATTCGAATGCAAGTTCTCGGATACTGTCACTCACTAGTAGTAGTATTGAGTAATCGAAATCTCTTGCATTCGAATGCAAGTTCTCGGATACTATCACTCACTAGTAGTAGTATTGAGTAATCGAAATCTCTTTCATTCGAATGCAAGTTCTCGGATACTATCACTCACTAGTAGTAGTATTGAGTAATCGAAATCTCTTTCATTCGAATGCAAATTCTCGGATACTATCACTCACTAGTAGTAGTATTGAGTAATCGAAATCTCTTTCATTCGAATGCAAGTTCTCGGATACTATCACTCACTAGTAGTAGTATTGAGTAATCGAAATCTATGCATTCGAATGCAAGTTCACGGATACTGTCACTCACTAGTATTAGTATTCGCTAATCGAAATCTCTTGCATTCGAATGCAAGTTCTCGGATACTGTCACTCACTAGTAGTAGTATTCGCTAATCGAAATCTCTTGCATTCGAATGCAAGTTCTCGGATACTGTCACTCACTAGTAGCAGTATTCCCTAATCCAAATCTCGTGCATTCGAATGCAGGTTCTTGGATACTATCACTCACTAGTAGTAGTATTGAGTAATCGAAATCTCTTGCATTCGAATGCAAGTTCTCGGATACTGTCACTTACTAGTAGTAGTATTGAGTAATCGAAATCTCTTGCATTTGAATGCAAGTTCTCGGATAGTCACTCACTAGTAGTAGTATTGAGTAATCGAAATCTCTTGCATTCGAATGCAAGTTCTCGGATACTGTCACTCACTAGTAGTAGTATTGAGTAATCGAAATCTGTTGCATTCGAATGCAAGTTCTCGGATACTGTCACTCACTAGGAGTAGTATTCCCTAATCGAAATCTCTTGCTTTCGAATGCAAGCTCTCGGATACTGTCACTCACTAGTAGTAGTATTGAGTAATCGAAATCACTTGCATTCGAATGCAAGTTCTCGGATACTGTCACTCACTAGGAGTAATATTCCCCAATCGAAATCTCTTGCATTCGAATGCAAGTTCTCGGATACTGTCACTCACTAGTAGTAGTATTGAGTAATCGAAATCTCTTGCATTCGAATGCAAGTTCACGGATACTGTCACTCACTAGTAGTAGTATTGAGTAATCGAAATCTCTTGCATTCGAATGCAGGTTCTCGGTTACTGTCACTCACTAGTAGTAGTATTGAGTAATCGAAATCTCTTGCATTCGAATGCAAGTTCTCGGATACTGTCACTCACTAGTAGAAGTATTGAGTAATCGAAATCTCTTGCATTCGAATGCAAGTTCTCGGATACTATCACTCACTAGTAGTAGTATTGAGTAATCGAAATCTCTTTCATTCGAATGCAAGTTCTCGGATACTATCACTCACTAGTAGTAGTATTGAGTAATCGAAATCTCTTTCATTCGAATGCAAATTCTCGGATACTATCACTCACTAGTAGTAGTATTGAGTAATCGAAATCTCTTTTATTCGAATGCAAGTTCTCGGATACTATCACTCACTAGTAGTAGTATTGAGTAATCGAAATCTATGCATTCGAATGCAAGTTCTCGGATACTGTCACTCACTAGTATTAGTATTCGCTAATCGAAATCTCTTGCATTCGAATGCAAGTTCTCGGATACTGTCACTCACTAGTAGTAGTATTCGCTAATCGAAATCTCTTGCATTCGAATGCAAGTTCTCGGATACTGTCACTCACTAGTAGTAGTATTGAGTAATCGAAATCTCTTGCATTCGAATGCAAGTTCTCGGATACTGTCACTCACTAGTAGTAGTATTGAGTAATCGAAGTCTCTTGCATTCGAATGCAAGTTCTCGGATACTGTCACTCACTAGTAGTAGTATTGAGTAATCGAAATCTCTTGCATTCGAATGCAAGTTCTCGGTTACTGTCACTCACTAGTAGTAGTATACCCTAATCGAAATCTTTTGCATTCGAATGCAAGTTCTCGGTTACTGTCACTCACTAGTAGTAGTATTGAGTAATCGAAATCTCTTGCATTCGAATGCAAGTTCTCGTATACTGTCACTCTCTAGTAGTAGTATTCCCTAATCGAAATCACTTGCATTCGAATGCAAGTTCTCGGTTACTGTAACTCACTAGTAGTAGTAATTCCTAATCGAAATCTCTTGCATTCGAATGCAAGTTCTCGGATACTGTCACTCACTAGTAGTAGTATTGAGTAATCGAAATCTCTTGCATTCGAATGCAAGTTCTCGGTTTCTGTCACTCACTAGTAGTAGTATTCCCTAATCGAAATCTCTTGCATTCGAATGCAGGTTCTCGGTTACTGTCACTCACTAGTAGTAGTATTCCCTAATCGAAATCTCTTGCGTTCGAATGCAAGTTCTCGGATACTGTCACTCACTAGTAGTAGTATTGAGTAATCGAAATCACTTGCATTAGAATGCAAGTTCTCGGTTACTGTCACTCACTAGTAGTAGTATTCCCTAATTGAAATCTCTTGCATTCGTATGCAAATTCTCGGATACTGTCACTCACTAGTAGTAGTATTGAGTAATCGAAATCTCTTGCACTCGAATGCAAGTTCTCGGTTACTGTCACTCACTAGTAGTTGTATTCCCTAATCGAAATCTCTTGCATTCGAATGCAAGTTCTCGGTTACTGTCACTCACTAGTAGTAGTATTCCCTAATCGAAATCTCTTGCATTCGAGTGCAAGTTCTCGGATACTGTCACTCACTAGTAGTAGTATTCGCTAATCGAAATCTCTTGCATTCGAATGCAAGTTCTCGGATACTGTCACTTACTAGTAGCAGTATTGAGTAATCGAAATATCTTGCATTCGAATGCAAGTTCTCGGATACTGTCACTCACTAGGAGTAATGTTCCCTAATCGAAATCTCTTGCATTCGAATGCAAGTTCTCGGATACTGTCACTCACTAGTAGTAGTATTCCCTAATCGAAATCTCTAGCATTCGAATGCAGGTTCTTGGATACTATCACTCACTAGTAGTAGTATTGAGTAATCGAAATCTCTAGCATTCGAATGCAGGTTCTTGGATACTATCACTCACTAGTAGTAGTATTGAGTAATCGAAGTCTCTTGCATTTGAATGCAAGTTCTCGGTTAGTGTCACTCACTAGGAGTAGTATTGAGTAATCGAAATCTCTTGCATTCGAATGCAAGTTCTCGGATACTGTCACTTACTAGTAGTAGTATTGAGTAATCGAAATATCTTGCATTCGAATGCAAGTTCTCGGATACTGTCACTCACTAGGAGTAATGTTCCCTAATCGAAATCTCTTGCATTCGAATGCAAGTTCTCGGATACTGTCACTCACTAGTAGTAGTATTCCCTAATCGAAATCTCTAGCATTCGAATGCAGGTTCTTGGATACTATCACTCACTAGTAGTAGTATTGAGTAATCGAAATCTCTTGCATTCGAATGCAAGTTCTCGGATACTGTCACTTACTAGTAGTAGTATTGAGTAATCGAAATCCCTTGCATTTGAATGCAAGTTCTCGGATACTGTCACTCACTAGTAGTAGTATTGAGTAATCGAAATCTCTTGCATTCGAATGCAAGTTCTCGGGTACTGTCACTCACTAGTGGTAGTATTGAGTAATCGAAATCTCTTGCATTCCAATGCAAGTTCTCGGATACTGTCACTCACTAGGAGTAGTATTCCCTAATCGAAATCTCTTGCTTTCGAATGCAAGCTCTCGGATACTGTCACTCACTAGTAGTAGTATTGAGTAATCGAAATCACTTGCATTCGAATGCAAGTTCTCGGATACTGTCACTCACTAGGAGAAATATTCCCTAATCGAAATCTCTTGCATTCGAATGCATGTTCTCGGATACTGTCACTCACTAGTAGTAGTATTGAGTAATCGAAATCTCTTGCATTCGAATGCAAGTTCTCGGATACTGTCACTCACTAGTATTAGTATTGAGTAATTGAAATCTCTTGCATTTGAATGCAGGTTCTGGGTTACTGTCACTCACTAGTAGTAGTATTGAGTAATCGAAATCTCTTGCATTCGAATGCAAGTTCTGGGATACTGTCACTCACTGGTAGTAGTATTGAGTAATCGAAATCTCTTGCATTCGAATGCAAGTTCTCGGATACTATCACTCACTAGTAGTAGTATTGAGTAATCGAAATCTCTTTCATTCGGATGCAAGTTCTCGGATACTATCACTCACTAGTAGTAGTATTGAGTAATCGAAATCTCTTTCATTCGAATGCAAATTCTCGGACTATCACTCACTAGTAGTAGTATTGAGTAATCGAAATCTCTTTCATTCGAATGCAAGTTCTCGGATACTGTCACTCACTAGTAGTAGTATTAAGTAATCGAAATCAATGCATTCGAATGCAAGTTCTCGGATACTGTCACTCACTAGTAGTAGTATTCGCTAATCGAAATCTCTTGCATTCGAATGCAAGTTCTCGGATACTGTCACTCACTAGTAGTAGTATTCGCTAATCGAAATCTCTTGCATTCGAATGCAAGTTCTCGGATACTGTCACTCACTAGTAGTAGTATTGAGTAATCGAAATCTCTTGCATTCGAATGCAAGTTCTCGGATACTATCACTCACTAGTAGTAGTATTGAGTAATCGAAATCTCTTGCATTCGAATGCAAGTTCTCGGATGCTGTCACTCACTAGTAGTAGTATTGAGTAATCGAAATCTCTTGCATTCGAATGCAAGTTCTCGGTTACTGTCACTCACTAGTAGTAGTATTCCCTAATCGAAATCTCTTGCATTCGAATGCAAGTTCTCGGTTACTGTCACTCACTAGTAGTAGTATTGAGTAATCGAAATCTCTTGCATTCGAATGCAAGTTCTCGGATACTGTCACTCACTAGTAGTAGTATTCCCTAATCGAAATCTCTTGCATTCGAATGCAAGTTCTCGGATACTATCACTCACTAGTAGTAGTATTGAGTAATCGAAATCTCTTGCATTCGAATTCAAGTTCTCGGATACTGTCACTCACTAGTAGTAGTATTGAGTAATCGAAATCTCTTGCATTCGAATGCAAGTTCTCGGATACTGTCACTCACTAGTAGTAGTATTCGCTAATCAAAATCTCTTGCATTGGAATGCAAGTTCTCGGTTACAGTCACTCACTAGTAGTAGTATTGAGTAATCGAAATCTCTTGCATTCGAATGCAAGTTCTCGGATATTGTCACTCTCTAGTAGTAGTATTGAGTAATCGAAATCACTTGCATTCGAATGCAAGTTCTCGGTTACTGTCACTCACTAGTAGTAGTATTCCCTAATCGAAATCTCTTGCATTCGAATGCAGGTTCTCGGTTACTGTCACTCACTAGTAGTAGTATTCCCTAATCGAAATCTCTTGCATTCGAATGCAAGTTCTCAGTTTTTGTCACTCACTAGTAGTAGTATTCCCTAATCGAAATCTCTTGCATTCGAATGCAGGTTCTCGGTTACTGTCACTCACTAGTAGTAGTATTCCCTAATCGAAATCTCTTGCATTCGAGTGCAAGTTCTCGGATACTGTCACTCACTAGTAGTAGTATTCGCTAATCGAAATCTCTTGCATTCGAATGCAAGTTCTCGGTTAGTGTCACTCACTAGGAGTAGTATTGAGTAATCGAAATCTCTTGCATTCGAATGCAAGTTCTCGGATACTGTGACTTACTAGTAGTAGTATTGAGTAATCGAAATATCTTGCATTCGAATGCAAGTTCTCGGATACTGTCACTCACTAGGAGTAGTATTCCCTAATCGAAATCTCTTGCATTCGAATGCAAGTTCTCGGATACTGTCACGCACTAGTAGTAGTATTCCCTAATCGAAATCTCTTGCATTCGAATGCAAGTTCTCGGATACTGTAACTCACTAGTAGTAGTATTGAGTAATCGAAATCTCTTGCATTCGAATGCAAGTTCTGGGATACTGTCACTCACTAGTAGTAGTATTGAGTAATCGAAATCTCTTGCATTCGAATGCAAGTTCTCGGATACTGTCACTCACTAGTAGTAGTATTCAGTAATCGAAATCTCTTGCATTCGAATGCAAGTCCTCGGATACTGTCACTCACTAGGAGTAGTATTCCCTAATCGAAATCTCTTGCATTCGAAAGCAAGCTCCTGGATACTGTCACTCACTAGTAGTAGTATTGAGTAATCGAAATCTCTTGCATTGGAATGCAAGTTCTCGGATAATGTCACTCACTAGTAGTAGTATTGAGTAATCGAAATCTCTTGCATTCGAATGCAAGTTCTCGGATACTGTCACTTACTAGTAGTAGTATTGAGTAATCGAAATCTCTTGCATTCGAATGCAAGTTCTCGGGTACTGTCACTCACTAGTAGTAGTATTGAGTAATCGAAATCTCTTGCATTCGAATGCAAGTTCTCGGATACTGTCACTCACTAGGACTAGTATTCCCTAATCGAAATCTCTTGCTTTCGAATGCAAGCTCTCGGATACTGTCACTCACTAGTAGTAGTATTGAGTAATCGAAATCACTTGCATTCAAATGCAAGTTCTCGGATACTGTCACTCACTAGGAGTAATATTCCCTAATCGAAATCTCTTGCATTCGAATGCAAGTTCTCGGATACTGTAACTCACTAGTAGTAGTATTGAGTAATCGAAATCTCTTGCATTCGAATGCAAGTTCTCGGATACTGTCACTCACTAGTAGTAGTATTGAGTAATCGAAATCTCTTGCATTCGAATGCAAGTTCTCGGATATTGTCACTCACTAGTAGTAGTATTCAGTAATCGAAATATCTTGGATTCGAATGCAAGTTCTCGGATACTGTCACTCACTAGGAGTAATGTTCCCTAATCGAAATCTCTTGCATTCGAATGCAAGTTCTCGGATACTGTCACTCACTAGTAGTAGTATTCCCTAATCGAAATCTCTAGCATTCGAATGCAGGTTCTTGGATACTATTACTCACTAGTAGTAGTATTGAGTAATCGAAATCTCTTGCATTCCAATGCAAGTTCTAGGATACTGTCACTTACTAGTAGTAGTATTGAGTAATCGAAATCCCTTGCATTTGAATGCAAGTTCTCGGATACTGTCACTCACTAGTAGTAGTATTGAGTAATCGAAATCTCTTGCATTCGAATGCAAGTTCTCGGGTACTGTCACTCACTAGTAGTAGTATTGAGTAATCGAAATCTCTTGCATTCGAATGCAAGTTCTCGGATACTGTCACTCACTAGGAGTAGTATTCCCTAATCGAAATTTCTTGCTTTCGAATGCAAGCTCTCGGATACTGTCACTCACTAGTAGTAGTATTGAGTAATCGAAATCACTTGCATTCGAATGCAAGTTCTCGGATACTGTCACTCACTAGGAGTAATATTCCCTAATCGAAATCTCTTGCATTCGAATGCATGTTCTCGGATACTGTCACTCACTAGTAGTAGTATTGAGTAATCGAAATCTTTTGCATTCGAATGCAAGTTCTCGGATACTGTCACTCACTAGTATTAGTATTGAGTAATTGAAATCTCTTGCATTCGAATGCAGGTTCTGGGTTACTGTCACTCACTAGTAGTAGTATTGAGTAATCGAAATCTCTTGCATTCGAATGCAAGTTCTCGGATACTGTCACTCACTGGTAGTAGTATTGAGTAATCGAAATCTCTTGCATTCGAATGCAAGTTCTCGGATACTATCACTCACTAGTAGTAGTATTGAGTAATCGAAATCTCTTTCATTCGAATGCAAGTTCTCGGATACTATCACTCACTAGTAGTAGTATTGAGTAATCGAAATCTCTTTCATTCGAATGCAAATTCTCGGACTATCACTCACTAGTAGTAGTATTGAGTAATCGAAATCTCTTTCATTCGAATGCAAGTTCTCGGATACTATCACTCACTAGTAGTAGTATTGAGTAATCGAAATCAATGCATTCGAATGGAAGTTCTCGGATACTGTCACTCACTAGTAGTAGTATTCGCTAATCGAAATCTCTTGCATTCGAATGCAAGTTCTCGGATACTGTCACTCACTAGTAGTAGTATTCGCTAATCGAAATCTCTTGCATTCGAATGCAAGTTCTCGGATACTGTCACTCACTAGTAGTAGTATTGAGTAATCGAAATCTCTTGCATTCGAATGCAAGTTCTCGGATACTATCACTCACTAGTAGTAGTATTGAGTAATCGAAATCTCTTGCATTCGAATGCAAGTTCTCGGATGCTGTCACTCACTAGTAGTAGTATTGAGTAGTCGAAATCTCTTGCATTCGAATGCAAGTTCTCGGTTACTGTCACTCACTAGTAGTAGTATTCCCTAATCGAAATCTCTTGCATTCGAATGCAAGTTCTCGGTTACTGTCACTCACTAGTAGTAGTATTGAGTAATCGAAATCTCTTGCATTCGAATGCAAGTTCTCGGATACTGTCACTCACTAGTAGTAGTATTCCCTAATCGAAATCTCTTGCATTCGAATGCAAGTTCTCGGATACTGTCACTCACTAGTAGTAGTATTCGCTAATCAAAATCTCTTGCATTGGAATGCAAGTTCTCGGTTACAGTCACTCACTAGTAGTAGTATTGAGTAATCGAAATCTCTTGCATTCGAATGCAAGTTCTCGGATACTGTCACTCTCTAGTAGTAGTATTGAGTAATCGAAATCACTTGCATTCGAATGCAAGTTCTCGGTTACTGTCACTCACTAGTAGTAGTATTCCGTAATCGAAATCTCTTGCATTTGAATGCAAGTTCTCGGATACTGTCACTCACTAGTAGTAGTATTGAGTAATCGAAATCTCTTGCATTCGAATGCAAGTTCTCAGTTTTTGTCACTCACTAGTAGTAGTATTCCCTAATCGAAATCTCTTGCATTCGAATGCAGGTTCTCGGTTACTGTCACTCACTAGTAGTAGTATACCCTAATCGAAATCTCTTGCATTCGAATGCAAGTTCTCGGATACTGTCACTCACTAGTAGTAGTATTCGCTAATCGAAATCTCTTGCATTCGAATGCAAGTTCTCGGTTAGTGTCACTCACTAGGAGTAGTATTGAGTAATCGAAATCTCTTGCATTCGAATGCAAGTTCTCGGATACTGTGACTTACTAGTAGTAGTATTGAGTAATCGAAATATCTTGCATTCGAATGCAAGTTCTCGGATAGTGTCACTCACTAGGAGTAGTATTCCCTAATCGAAATCTCTTGCATTCGAATGCAAGTTCTCGGATACTGTCACGCACTAGTAGTAGTATTCCCTAATCGAAATCTCTTGCATTCGAATGCAAGTTCTCGGATACTGTAACTCACTAGTAGTAGTATTGAGTAATCGAAATCTCTTGCATTCGAATGCAAGTTCTCGGATACTGTCACTCACTAGTAGTAATATTGAGTAATTGAAATCTCTTGCATTCGAATGCAAGTTCTCGGATACTGTCACTCACCAGTAGTAGTATTCAGTAATCGAAATCTCTTGCATTCGAATGCAAGTTCTCGGATACTGTCACTCACTAGGAGTAGTATTCCCTAATCGAAATCTCTTGCATTCGAAAGCAAGCTCCTGGATACTGTCACTCACTAGTAGTAGTATTGAGTAATCGAAATCTCTTGCATTGGAATGCAAGTTCTCGGATAATGTCACTCACTAGTAGTAGTATTGAGTAATGGAAATCTCTTTCATTCGAATGCAAGTTCTCTGATACTGTCACTCACTAGAAGTAGTATTCCCTAATCGAAATCTCTTGCATTCGAATGCAAGTTCTCGGATACTGTCACTCACTAGTAGTAGTATTGAGTAATCGAAATCTCTTGCATTCGAATGCAAGTTCTCGGATACTGTCACTCACTAGTAGTAGTATTGAGTAATCGAAATCTCTTGCATTCGAATGCAAGTTCTCGGTTACTGTCATTCACTAGTAGTAGTATTCCCTAATCGAAATCTCTTGCATTCGAATGCAAGTTTTCGGATACTGTCACTCACTAGTAGTAGTATTGAGTAATCTAAATCTCTTGCATTCGAATGCTTGTTCTCGGATACTGTCACTCACTAGTAGTAGTATTCCCTAATCGAAATCTCTTGCATTCGAATGCAAGTTCTCGGATACTATCACTCACTAGTAGTAGTATTGAGTAATCGAAATCTCTTGCATTCGAATGCAAGTTCTCGGATACTATCACTCACTAGTAGTAGTATTGAGTAATCGAAATCTCTTGCATTCGAATGCCAGTTCCCGGATACTGTCACTCACTAGTAGTAGTATTCGCTAATCGAAATCTCTTGCATTCGAATGCAAGTTCTCGGTTTCTGTCACTCACTAGTAGTAGTATTGGGTAATCGAAATCTCTTGTATTCGAATGCAAGTTCTCGGTTACTGTCACTAACTAGTAGTAGTATTGAGTAATCGAAATCTCTTGCATTCGACTGCAAGTACTCGGTTACTGTCACTCACTAGTAGTAGTATTCCGTAATCGAAATCTCCTGCATTCGAATACAAGTTCTCGGATGCTGTCACTCTCTAGTAGTAGTATTGAGTAATCAAAATCACTTGCATTCGAATGCAAGTTCTCGGTTACTGTCACTCACTAGTAGTAGTATTGAGTAATCGAAATCTCTTTCATTCGAATGCAAATTCTCGGACTATCACTCACTAGTAGTAGTATTGAGTAATCGAAATCTCTTTCATTCGAATGCAAGTTCTCGGATACTATCACTCACTAGTAGTAGTATTGAGTAATCGAAATCAATGCATTCGAATGGAAGTTCTCGGATACTGTCACTCACTAGTAGTAGTATTCGCTAATCGAAATCTCTTGCATTCGAATGCAAGTTCTCGGATACTGTCACTCACTAGTAGTAGTATTCGCTAATCGAAATCTCTTGCATTCGAATGCAAGTTCTCGGATACTGTCACTCACTAGTAGTAGTATTGAGTAATCGAAATCTCTTGCATTCGAATGCAAGTTCTCGGATACTATCACTCACTAGTAGTAGTATTGAGTAATCGAAATCTCTTGCATTCGAATGCAAGTTCTCGGATGCTGTCACTCACTAGTAGTAGTATTGAGTAGTCGAAATCTCTTGCATTCGAATGCAAGTTCTCGGTTACTGTCACTCACTAGTAGTAGTATTCCCTAATCGAAATCTCTTGCATTCGAATGCAAGTTCTCGGTGACTGTCACTCACTAGTAGTAGTATTGAGTAATCGAAATCTCTTGCATTCGAATGCAAGTTCTCGGATACTGTCACTCACTAGTAGTAGTATTCCCTAATCGAAATCTCTTGCATTCGAATGCAAGTTCTCGGATACTATCACTCACTAGTAGTAGTATTGAGTAATCGAAATCTCTTGCATTCGAATGCAAGTTCTCGGATACTGTCACTCACTAGTAGTAGTATTGAGTAATCGAAATCTCTTGCATTCGAATGCAAGTTCTCGGATACTGTCACTCACTAGTAGTAGTATTCGCTAATCAAAATCTCTTGCATTGGAATGCAAGTTCTCGGATAATGTCACTCACTAGTAGTAGTATTGAGTAATCGAAATCTCTTGCATTCGAATGCAAGTTCTCGGATACTGTCACTTACTAGTAGTAGTATTGAGTAATCGAAATCTCTTGCATTCGAATGCAAGTTCTCGGGTACTGTCACTCACTAGTAGTAGTATTGAGTAATCGAAATCTCTTGCATTCGAATGCAAGTTCTCGGATACTGTCACTCACTAGGACTAGTATTCCCTAATCGAAATCTCTTGCTTTCGAATGCAAGCTCTCGGATACTGTCACTCACTAGTAGTAGTATTGAGTAATTGAAATCTCTTGCATTCGAATGCAAGTTCTCGGATACTGTCACTCACTAGGAGTGGTATTCCCTAATCGAAATCTCTTGCATTCGAATGCTAGTTCTCGGATACTGTCACTCACTAGTAGTAGTATTGAGTAATCGAAATCTCTTGCATTCGAATGCTTGTTCTCGGATACTGTCACTCACTAGTAGTAGTATTCCCTAATCGAAATCTCTTGCATTCGAATGCAAGTTCTCGGATACTATCACTCACTAGTAGTAGTATTGAGTAATCGAAATCTCTTGCATTCGAATGCAAGTTCTCGGATACTATCACTCACTAGTAGTAGTATTGAGTAATCGAAATCTCTTGCATTCGAATGCCAGTTCCCGGATACTGTCACTCACTAGTAGTAGTATTCGCTAATCGAAATCTCTTGCATTCGAATGCAAGTTCTCGGTTTCTGTCACTCACTAGTAGTAGTATTGGGTAATCGAAATCTCTTGTATTCGAATGCAAGTTCTCGGTTACTGTCACTAACTAGTAGTAGTATTGAGTAATCGAAATCTCTTGCATTCGACTGCAAGTACTCGGTTACTGTCACTCACTAGTAGTAGTATTCCGTAATCGAAATCTCCTGCATTCGAATACAAGTTCTCGGATGCTGTCACTCTCTAGTAGTAGTATTGAGTAATCAAAATCACTTGCATTCGAATGCAAGTTCTCGGTTACTGTCACTCACTAGTAGTAGTATTGAGTAATCGAAATCTCTTTCATTCGAATGCAAATTCTCGGACTATCACTCACTAGTAGTAGTATTGAGTAATCGAAATCTCTTTCATTCGAATGCAAGTTCTCGGATACTATCACTCAGTAGTAGTAGTATTGAGTAATCGAAATCAATGCATTCGAATGGAAGTTCTCGGATACTGTCACTCACTAGTAGTAGTATTCGCTAATCGAAATCTCTTGCATTCGAATGCAAGTTCTCGGATACTGTCACTCACTAGTAGTAGTATTCGCTAATCGAAATCTCTTGCATTCGAATGCAAGTTCTCGGATACTGTCACTCACTAGTAGTAGTATTGAGTAATCGAAATCTCTTGCATTCGAATGCAAGTTCTCGGATACTATCACTCACTAGTAGTAGTATTGAGTAATCGAAATCTCTTGCATTCGAATGCAAGTTCTCGGATGCTGTCACTCACTAGTAGTAGTATTGAGTAGTCGAAATCTCTTGCATTCGAATGCAAGTTCTCGGTTACTGTCACTCACTAGTAGTAGTATTCCCTAATCGAAATCTCTTGCATTCGAATGCAAGTTCTCGGTTACTGTCACTCACTAGTAGTAGTATTGAGTAATCGAAATCTCTTGCATTCGAATGCAAGTTCTCGGATACTGTCACTCACTAGTAGTAGTATTCCCTAATCGAAATCTCTTGCATTCGAATGCAAGTTCTCGGATACTATCACTCACTAGTAGTAGTATTGAGTAATCGAAATCTCTTGCATTCGAATGCAAGTTCTCGGATACTGTCACTCACTAGTAGTAGTATTGAGTAATCGAAATCTCTTGCATTCGAATGCAAGTTCTCGGATACTGTCACTCACTAGTAGTAGTATTCGCTAATCAAAATCTCTTGCATTGGAATGCAAGTTCTCGGATAATGTCACTCACTAGTAGTAGTATTGAGTAATCGAAATCTCTTGCATTCGAATGCAAGTTCTCGGATACTGTCACTTACTAGTAGTAGTATTGAGTAATCGAAATCTCTTGCATTCGAATGCAAGTTCTCGGGTACTGTCACTCACTAGTAGTAGTATTGAGTAATCGAAATCTCTTGCATTCGAATGCAAGTTCTCGGATACTGTCACTCACTAGGACTAGTATTCCCTAATCGAAATCTCTTGCTTTCGAATGCAAGCTCTCGGATACTGTCACTCACTAGTAGTAGTATTGAGTAATCGAAATCACTTGCATTCAAATGCAAGTTCTCGGATACTGTCACTCACTAGGAGTAATATTCCCTAATCGAAATCTCTTGCATTCGAATGCAAGTTCTCGGATACTGTAACTCACTAGTAGTAGTATTGAGTAATCGAAATCTCTTGCATTCGAATGCAAGTTCTCGGATACTGTCACTCACTAGTAGTAGTATTGAGTAATCGAAATCTCTTGCATTCGAATGCAAGTTCTCGGATATTGTCACTCACTAGTAGTAGTATTCAGTAATCGAAATATCTTGGATTCGAATGCAAGTTCTCGGATACTGTCACTCACTAGGAGTAATGTTCCCTAATCGAAATCTCTTGCATTCGAATGCAAGTTCTCGGATACTGTCACTCACTAGTAGTAGTATTCCCTAATCGAAATCTCTAGCATTCGAATGCAGGTTCTTGGATACTATTACTCACTAGTAGTAGTATTGAGTAATCGAAATCTCTTGCATTCGAATGCAAGTTCTAGGATACTGTCACTTACTAGTAGTAGTATTGAGTAATCGAAATCCCTTGCATTTGAATGCAAGTTCTCGGATACTGTCACTCACTAGTAGTAGTATTGAGTAATCGAAATCTCTTGCATTCGAATGCAAGTTCTCGGGTACTGTCACTCACTAGTAGTAGTATTGAGTAATCGAAATCTCTTGCATTCGAATGCAAGTTCTCGGATACTGTCACTCACTAGGAGTAGTATTCCCTAATCGAAATTTCTTGCTTTCGAATGCAAGCTCTCGGATACTGTCACTCACTAGTAGTAGTATTGAGTAATCGAAATCAGTTGCATTCGAATGCAAGTTCTCGGATACTGTCACTCACTAGGAGTAATATTCCCTAATCGAAATCTCTTGCATTCGAATGCATGTTCTCGGATACTGTCACTCACTAGTAGTAGTATTGAGTAATCGAAATCTCTTGCATTCGAATGCAAGTTCTCGGATACTGTCACTCACTAGTATTAGTATTGAGTAATTGAAATCTCTTGCATTCGAATGCAGGTTCTGGGTTACTGTCACTCACTAGTAGTAGTATTGAGTAATCGAAATCTCTTGCATTCGAATGCAAGTTCTCGGATACTGTCACTCACTGGTAGTAGTATTGAGTAATCGAAATCTCTTGCATTCGAATGCAAGTTCTCGGATACTATCACTCACTAGTAGTAGTATTGAGTAATCGAAATCTCTTTCATTCGAATGCAAGTTCTCGGATACTATCACTCACTAGTAGTAGTATTGAGTAATCGAAATCTCTTTCATTCGAATGCAAATTCTCGGACTATCACTCACTAGTAGTAGTATTGAGTAATCGAAATCTCTTTCATTCGAATGCAAGTTCTCGGATACTATCACTCACTAGTAGTAGTATTGAGTAATCGAAATCAATGCATTCGAATGGAAGTTCTCGGATACTGTCACTCACTAGTAGTAGTATTCGCTAATCGAAATCTCTTGCATTCGAATGCAAGTTCTCGGATACTGTCACTCACTAGTAGTAGTATTCGCTAATCGAAATCTCTTGCATTCGAATGCAAGTTCTCGGATACTGTCACTCACTAGTAGTAGTATTGAGTAATCGAAATCTCTTGCATTCGAATGCAAGTTCTCGGATACTATCACTCACTAGTAGTAGTATTGAGTAATCGAAATCTCTTGCATTCGAATGCAAGTTCTCGGATGCTGTCACTCACTAGTAGTAGTATTGAGTAGTCGAAATCTCTTGCATTCGAATGCAAGTTCTCGGTTACTGTCACTCACTAGTAGTAGTATTCCCTAATCGAAATCTCTTGCATTCGAATGCAAGTTCTCGGTTACTGTCACTCACTAGTAGTAGTATTGAGTAATCGAAATCTCTTGCATTCGAATGCAAGTTCTCGGATACTGTCACTCACTAGTAGTAGTATTCCCTAATCGAAATCTCTTGCATTCGAATGCAAGTTCTCGGATACTATCACTCACTAGTAGTAGTATTGAGTAATCGAAATCTCTTGCATTCGAATGCAAGTTCTCGGATACTGTCACTCACTAGTAGTAGTATTGAGTAATCGAAATCTCTTGCATTCGAATGCAAGTTCTCGGATACTGTCACTCACTAGTAGTAGTATTCGCTAATCAAAATCTCTTGCATTGGAATGCAAGTTCTCGGTTACAGTCACTCACTAGTAGTAGTATTGAGTAATCGAAATCTCTTGCATTCGAATGCAAGTTCTCGGATACTGTCACTCTCTAGTAGTAGTATTGAGTAATCGAAATCACTTGCATTCGAATGCAAGTTCTCGGTTACTGTCACTCACTAGTAGTAGTATTCCGTAATCGAAATCTCTTGCATTTGAATGCAAGTTCTCGGATACTGTCACTCACTAGTAGTAGTATTGAGTAATCGAAATCTCTTGCATTCGAATGCAAGTTCTCAGTTTTTGTCACTCACTAGTAGTAGTATTCCCTAATCGAAATCTCTTGCATTCGAATGCAGGTTCTCGGTTACTGTCACTCACTAGTAGTAGTATACCCTAATCGAAATCTCTTGCATTCGAATGCAAGTTCTCGGATACTGTCACTCACTAGTAGTAGTATTCGCTAATCGAAATCTCTTGCATTCGAATGCAAGTTCTCGGTTAGTGTCACTCACTAGGAGTAGTATTGAGTAATCGAAATCTCTTGCATTCGAATGCAAGTTCTCGGATACTGTGACTTACTAGTAGTAGTATTGAGTAATCGAAATATCTTGCATTCGAATGCAAGTTCTCGGATACTGTCACTCACTAGGAGTAGTATTCCCTAATCGAAATCTCTTGCATTCGAATGCAAGTTCTCGGATACTGTCACGCACTAGTAGTAGTATTCCCTAATCGAAATCTCTTGCATTCGAATGCAAGTTCTCGGATACTGTAACTCACTAGTAGTAGTATTGAGTAATCGAAATCTCTTGCATTCGAATGCAAGTTCTCGGATACTGTCACTCACTAGTAGTAATATTGAGTAATCGAAATCTCTTGCATTCGAATGCAAGTTCTCGGATACTGTCACTCACTAGTAGTAGTATTCAGTAATCGAAATCTCTTGCATTCGAATGCAAGTTCTCGGATACTGTCACTCACTAGGAGTAGTATTCCCTAATCGAAATCTCTTGCATTCGAAAGCAAGCTCCTGGATACTGTCACTCACTAGTAGTAGTATTGAGTAATCGAAATCTCTTGCATTGGAATGCAAGTTCTCGGATAATGTCACTCACTAGTAGTAGTATTGAGTAATGGAAATCTCTTTCATTCGAATGCAAGTTCTCTGATACTGTCACTCACTAGAAGTAGTATTCCCTAATCGAAATCTCTTGCATTCGAATGCAAGTTCTCGGATACTGTCACTCACTAGTAGTAGTATTGAGTAATCGAAATCTCTTGCATTCGAATGCAAGTTCTCGGATACTGTCACTCACTAGTAGTAGTATTGAGTAATCGAAATCTCTTGCATTCGAATGCAAGTTCTCGGTTACTGTCATTCACTAGTAGTAGTATTCCCTAATCGAAATCTCTTGCATTCGAATGCAAGTTTTCGGATACTGTCACTCACTAGTAGTAGTATTGAGTAATCTAAATCTCTTGCATTCGAATGCTTGTTCTCGGATACTGTCACTCACTAGTAGTAGTATTCCCTAATCGAAATCTCTTGCATTCGAATGCAAGTTCTCGGATACTATCACTCACTAGTAGTAGTATTGAGTAATCGAAATCTCTTGCATTCGAATGCAAGTTCTCGGATACTATCACTCACTAGTAGTAGTATTGAGTAAACGAAATCTCTTGCATTCGAATGCCAGTTCCCGGATACTGTCACTCACTAGTAGTAGTATTCGCTAATCGAAATCTCTTGCATTCGAATGCAAGTTCTCGGTTTCTGTCACTCACTAGTAGTAGTATTGGGTAATCGAAATCTCTTGTATTCGAATGCAAGTTCTCGGTTACTGTCACTAACTAGTAGTAGTATTGAGTAATCGAAATCTCTTGCATTCGACTGCAAGTTCTCGGTTACTGTCACTCACTAGTAGTAGTATTCCGTAATCGAAATCTCCTGCATTCGAATACAAGTTCTCGGATGCTGTCACTCTCTAGTAGTAGTATTGAGTAATCAAAATCACTTGCATTCGAATGCAAGTTCTCGGTTACTGTCACTCACTAGTAGTAGTATTGAGTAATCGAAATCTCTTTCATTCGAATGCAAATTCTCGGACTATCACTCACTAGTAGTAGTATTGAGTAATCGAAATCTCTTTCATTCGAATGCAAGTTCTCGGATACTATCACTCACTAGTAGTAGTATTGAGTAATCGAAATCAATGCATTCGAATGGAAGTTCTCGGATACTGTCACTCACTAGTAGTAGTATTCGCTAATCGAAATCTCTTGCATTCGAATGCAAGTTCTCGGATACTGTCACTCACTAGTAGTAGTATTCGCTAATCGAAATCTCTTGCATTCGAATGCAAGTTCTCGGATACTGTCACTCACTAGTAGTAGTATTGAGTAATCGAAATCTCTTGCATTCGAATGCAAGTTCTCGGATACTATCACTCACTAGTAGTAGTATTGAGTAATCGAAATCTCTTGCATTCGAATGCAAGTTCTCGGATGCTGTCACTCACTAGTAGTAGTATTGAGTAGTCGAAATCTCTTGCATTCGAATGCAAGTTCTCGGTTACTGTCACTCACTAGTAGTAGTATTCCCTAATCGAAATCTCTTGCATTCGAATGCAAGTTCTCGGTTACTGTCACTCACTAGTAGTAGTATTGAGTAATCGAAATCTCTTGCATTCGAATGCAAGTTCTCGGATACTGTCACTCACTAGTAGTAGTATTCCCTAATCGAAATCTCTTGCATTCGAATGCAAGTTCTCGGATACTATCACTCACTAGTAGTAGTATTGAGTAATCGAAATCTCTTGCATTCGAATGCAAGTTCTCGGATACTGTCACTCACTAGTAGTAGTATTGAGTAATCGAAATCTCTTGCATTCGAATGCAAGTTCTCGGATACTGTCACTCACTAGTAGTAGTATTCGCTAATCAAAATCTCTTGCATTGGAATGCAAGTTCTCGGTTACAGTCACTCACTAGTAGTAGTATTGAGTAATCGAAATCTCTTGCATTCGAATGCAAGTTCTCGGATACTGTCACTCTCTAGTAGTAGTATTGAGTAATCGAAATCACTTGCATTCGAATGCAAGTTCTCGGTTACTGTCACTCACTAGTAGTAGTATTCCGTAATCGAAATCTCTTGCATTTGAATGCAAGTTCTCGGATACTGTCACTCACTAGTAGTAGTATTGAGTAATCGAAATCTCTTGCATTCGAATGCAAGTTCTCAGTTTTTGTCACTCACTAGTAGTAGTATTCCCTAATCGAAATCTCTTGCATTCGAATGCAGGTTCTCGGTTACTGTCACTCACTAGTAGTAGTATACCCTAATCGAAATCTCTTGCATTCGAATGCAAGTTCTCGGATACTGTCACTCACTAGTAGTAGTATTCGCTAATCGAAATCTCTTGCATTCGAATGCAAGTTCTCGGTTAGTGTCACTCACTAGGAGTAGTATTGAGTAATCGAAATCTCTTGCATTCGAATGCAAGTTCTCGGATACTGTGACTTACTAGTAGTAGTATTGAGTAATCGAAATATCTTGCATTCGAATGCAAGTTCTCGGATACTGTCACTCACTAGGAGTAGTATTCCCTAATCGAAATCTCTTGCATTCGAATGCAAGTTCTCGGATACTGTCACGCACTAGTAGTAGTATTCCCTAATCGAAATCTCTTGCATTCGAATGCAAGTTCTCGGATACTGTAACTCACTAGTAGTAGTATTGAGTAATCGAAATCTCTTGCATTCGAATGCAAGTTCTCGGATACTGTCACTCACTAGTAGTAATATTGAGTAATCGAAATCTCTTGCATTCGAATGCAAGTTCTCGGATACTGTCACTCACTAGTAGTAGTATTCAGTAATCGAAATCTCTTGCATTCGAATGCAAGTTCTCGGATACTGTCACTCACTAGGAGTAGTATTCCCTAATCGAAATCTCTTGCATTCGAAAGCAAGCTCCTGGATACTGTCACTCACTAGTAGTAGTATTGAGTAATCGAAATCTCTTGCATTGGAATGCAAGTTCTCGGATAATGTCACTCACTAGTAGTAGTATTGAGTAATGGAAATCTCTTTCATTCGAATGCAAGTTCTCTGATACTGTCACTCACTAGAAGTAGTATTCCCTAATCGAAATCTCTTGCATTCGAATGCAAGTTCTCGGATACTGTCACTCACTAGTAGTAGTATTGAGTAATCGAAATCTCTTGCATTCGAATGCAAGTTCTCGGATACTGTCACTCACTAGTAGTAGTATTGAGTAATCGAAATCTCTTGCATTCGAATGCAAGTTCTCGGTTACTGTCATTCACTAGTAGTAGTATTCCCTAATCGAAATCTCTTGCATTCGAATGCAAGTTTTCGGATACTGTCACTCACTAGTAGTAGTATTGAGTAATCTAAATCTCTTGCATTCGAATGCTTGTTCTCGGATACTGTCACTCACTAGTAGTAGTATTCCCTAATCGAAATCTCTTGCATTCGAATGCAAGTTCTCGGATACTATCACTCACTAGTAGTAGTATTGAGTAATCGAAATCTCTTGCATTCGAATGCAAGTTCTCGGATACTATCACTCACTAGTAGTAGTATTGAGTAATCGAAATCTCTTGCATTCGAATGCCAGTTCCCGGATACTGTCACTCACTAGTAGTAGTATTCGGTAATCGAAATCTCTTGCATTCGAATGCAAGTTCTCGGTTTCTGTCACTCACTAGTAGTAGTATTGGGTAATCGAAATCTCTTGTATTCGAATGCAAGTTCTCGGTTACTGTCACTAACTAGTAGTAGTATTGAGTAATCGAAATCTCTTGCATTCGACTGCAAGTTCTCGGTTACTGTCACTCACTAGTAGTAGTATTCCGTAATCGAAATCTCCTGCATTCGAATACAAGTTCTCGGATGCTGTCACTCTCTAGTAGTAGTATTGAGTAATCAAAATCACTTGCATTCGAATGCAAGTTCTCGGTTACTGTCACTCACTAGTAGTAGTATTGAGTAATCGAAATCTCTTGCATTCGAATGCAAGTTCTCGGTTTCTGTCACTCACTAATAATAGTATTCCCTAATCGAAGTCTCTTGCATTCGAATGCAAGTTCTCGGTTACTGTCACTCACTAGTAGTAGTATTCCCTAATCGAAATCTCTTGCATTCGAATGCAAGTTCTCGGGTTCTGTCACTCACTAGTAGTAGTATTCGCTAATCGAAATCTCTTGCATTCGAATGCAAGTTCTCGGATACTGTCACTCACTAGTAGTAGTATTGAGTAATCGAAATTTCTTGCATTCGAAAGCAAGTTATCGGTTAGTGTCACTCACTAGGAGTAGTATTGAGTAATCGAAATCTCTTGCATTCGAATGCAAGTTCTCGGATACTGTCACTTACTAGTAGTAGTATTGAGTAATCGAAATATCTTGCATTCGAATGCAAGTTCTCGGATACTGTCAGTCACTAGGAGTAGTATTCCCTAATCGAAATCTCTTGCATTCGAATGCAAGTTCTCGGATACTGTTACTCACTAGTAGGAGTATTCCCTAATCGAAATCTCTTGCATTCGAATGCAAGCTCTCGGATACTGTCACTCACTAGTAGTAGAGTTGAGTAATCGAAATCTCTTGCATTCGAATGCAAGTTCTTGGATACTGTCACTCACTAGTAGTAGTATTGAGTAATCGAAATCTCTTGCATTCGAATGCAAGTTCTCGGATACTGTCACTCACTAGTAGTAGTATTGAGTAATCGAAATCTCTTGCATTCGAATGCAAGTTCTCGGATGCTGTCACTCACTAGGAGTAGTATTCCCTAATCGAAATCTCTTGCATTCGAATGCAAGCTCCTGGATACTGTCACTCACTAGTAGTAGTATTGAGTAATCGAAATCTCTTGCATTGGAATGCAAGTTCTCGGATACTGTCACTCACTAGGAGTAGTATTCCCTAATCGAAATCTCTTGCATTCGAATGCGAGTTCTCGGATACTGTCACTCACTAGTAGTAGTATTGAGTAATCGAAATCTCTTGCATTCGAATGCAAGTTCTCGGATACTGTCACCCACTAGTAGTAGTATTGAGTTATCGAAATCTCTTGCATTCGAATGCAGATTCTCGGTTACTGTCACTCACTAGTAGTAGTATTGAGTAATCGAAATCTCTTGCATTCGAATGCAAGTTCTCGGATACTGTCACTCACTAGTAGTAGTATTGAGTAATTGAAATCTCTTGCATTCGAATGCAAGTTCTCGGATACTGTCACTCACTAGGAGTGGTATTCCCTAATCGAAATCTCTTGCATTCGAATGCTAGTTCTCGGATACTGTCACTCACTAGTAGTAGTATTGAGTAATCGAAATCTCTTGCATTCGAATGCAAGTTCTCGGTTACTGTCACTCACTAGGAGTAGCATTCCCTAATCGAAATCTCTTGCATTCGAATGCAAGTTCTCGGATACTGTGACTTACTAGTAGTAGTATTGAGTAATCGAAATCTCTTTCATTCGAATGCAAGTTCTCGGATACTATCACTCACTAGTAGTAGGATTGAGTAATCGAAATCAATGCATTCGAATGCAACTTCTCGGATACTGTCACTCACTAGTAGTAGTATTCGCTAATCGAAATCTCTTGCATTCGAATGCAAGTTCTCGGATACTGTCACTCAGTAGTAGTAGTATTCGCTAATCGAAATCTCTTTCATTCGAATGCAAGTTCTCTGATACTGTCACTCACTAGAAGTAGTATTCCCTAATCGAAATCTCTTGCATTCGAATGCAAGTTCTCGGATACTGTCACTCACTAGTAGTAGTATTGAGTAATCGAAATCTCTTGCATTCGAATGCAAGTTCTCGGATACTGTCACTCACTAGTAGTAGTATTGAGTAATCGAAATCTCTTGCATTCGAATGCAAGTTCTCGGTTACTGTCATTCACTAGTAGTAGTATTCCCTAATCGAAATCTCTTGCATTCGAATGCAAGTTTTCGGATACTGTCACTCACTAGTAGTAGTATTGAGTAATCTAAATCTCTTGCATTCGAATGCTTGTTCTCGGATACTGTCACTCACTAGTAGTAGTATTCCCTAATCGAAATCTCTTGCATTCGAATGCAAGTTCTCGGATACTATCACTCACTAGTAGTAGTATTGAGTAATCGAAATCTCTTGCATTCGAATGCAAGTTCTCGGATACTATCACTCACTAGTAGTAGTATTGAGTAATCGAAATCTCTTGCATTCGAATGCCAGTTCCCGGATACTGTCACTCACTAGTAGTAGTATTCGCTAATCGAAATCTCTTGCATTCGAATGCAAGTTCTCGGTTTCTGTCACTCACTAGTAGTAGTATTGGGTAATCGAAATCTCTTGTATTCGAATGCAAGTTCTCGGTTACTGTCACTAACTAGTAGTAGTATTGAGTAATCGAAATCTCTTGCATTCGACTGCAAGTTCTCGGTTACTGTCACTCACTAGTAGTAGTATTCCGTAATCGAAATCTCCTGCATTCGAATACAAGTTCTCGGATACTGTCACTCTCTAGTAGTAGTATTGAGTAATCAAAATCACTTGCATTCGAATGCAAGTTCTCGGTTACTGTCACTCACTAGTAGTAGTATTGAGTAATCGAAATCTCTTGCATTCGAATGCAAGTTCTCGGTTTCTGTCACTCACTAATAGTAGTATTCCCTAATCGAAGTCTCTTGCATTCGAATGCAAGTTCTCGGTTACTGTCACTCACTAGTAGTAGTATTCCCTAATCGAAATCTCTTGCATTCGAATGCAAGTTCTCGGGTTCTGTCACTCACTAGTAGTAGTATTCGCTAATCGAAATCTCTTGCATTCGAATGCAAGTTCTCGGATACTGTCACTCACTAGTAGTAGTATTAAGTAATCGAAATTTCTTGCATTCGAAAGCAAGTTATCAGTTAGTGTCACTCACTAGGAGTAGTATTGAGTAATCGAAATCTCTTGCATTCGAATGCAAGTTCTCGGATACTGTCACTTACTAGTAGTAGTATTGAGTAATCGAAATATCTTGCATTCGAATGCAAGTTCTCGGATACTGTCAGTCACTAGGAGTGGTATTCCCTAATCGAAATCTCTTGCATTCGAATGCAAGTTCTCGGATACTGTTACTCACTAGTAGTAGTATTCCCTAATCGAAATCTCTTGCATTCGAATGCAAGCTCTCGGATACTGTCACTCACTAGTAGTAGAGTTGAGTAATCGAAATCTCTTGCATTCGAATGCAAGTTCTTGGATACTGTCACTCACTAGTAGTAGTATTGAGTAATCGAAATCTCTTGCATTCGAATGCAAGTTCTCGGATACTGTCACTCACTAGTAGTAGTATTGAGTAATCGAAATCTCTTGCATTCGAATGCAAGTTCTCGGATGCTGTCACTCACTAGGAGTAGTATTCCCTAATCGAAATCTCTTGCATTCGAATGCAAGCTCCTGGATACTGTTACTCACTAGTAGTAGTATTGAGTAATCGAAATCTCTTGCATTGGAATGCAAGTTCTCGGATACTGTCACTCACTAGGAGTAGTATTCCCTAATCGAAATCTCTTGCATTCGAATGCAAGTTCTCGGATACTGTCACTCACTAGTAGTAGTATTGAGTAATCGAAATCTCTTGCATTCGAATGCAAGTTCTCGGATACTGTCACCCACTAGTAGTAGTATTGAGTTATCGAAATCTCTTGCATTCGAATGCAGATTCTCGGTTACTGTCACTCACTAGTAGTAGTATTGAGTAATCGAAATCTCTTGCATTCGAATGCAAGTTCTCGGATACTGTCACACACTAGTAGTAGTATTGAGTAATTGAAATCTCTTGCATTCGAATGCAAGTTCTCGGATACTGTCACTCACTAGGAGTGGTATTCCCTAATCGAAATCTCTTGCATTCGAATGCTAGTTCTCGGATACTGTCACTCACTAGTAGTAGTATTGAGTAATCGAAATCTCTTGCATTCGAATGCAAGTTCTCGGTTACTGTCACTCACTAGGAGTAGCATTCCCTAATCGAAATCTCTTGCATTCGAATGCAAGTTCTCGGATACTGTGACTTACTAGTAGTAGTATTGAGTAATCGAAATCTCTTTCATTCGAATGCAAGTTCTCGGATACTATCACTCACTAGTAGTAGGATTGAGTAATCGAAATCAATGCATTCGAATGCAACTTCTCGGATACTGTCACTCACTAGTAGTAGTATTCGCTAATCGAAATCTCTTGCATTCGAATGCAAGTTCTCGGATACTGTCACTCAGTAGTAGTAGTATTCGCTAATCGAAATCTCTTGCATTCGTATGCAAGTTCTCGGATACTGTCACTCACTAGTAGTAGTATTGAGTAATCGAAATCTCTTGCATTCGAATGCAAGTTCTCGGATACTATCACTCACTAGTAGTAGTATTGAGTAATCGAAATCTCTTGCATTCGAATGCAAGTTCTCGGATACTGTCACTCACTAGGAGTAGTATTGAGTAATCGAAATCTCTTGCATTCGAATGCAAGTTCTCGGTTACTGTCACTCAGTAGCAGTAGTATTGAGTAATCGAAATCTCTTGCATTCGAATGCAAGTTCTCGGATACTGTCACTCACTTGTAGTAGTATTCCCTAATCGAAATCTCTTGCATTCGAATGCAAGTTCTCGGATACTATCACTCACTAGTAGTAGTATTGAGTAATCGAAATCTCTTGCATTCGAATGCAAGTTCTCGGATACTGTCACTCACTAGTAGTAGTATTGAGTAATCGAAATCTCCTGCATTCGAATGCAAGTTCTCGGATACTGTCACTCACTAGTAGTAGTATTCGCTAATCAAAATCTCTTGCATTGGAATGCAAGTTCTCGGTTACAGTTACTCACTAGTAGTAGTATTGAGTAATCGAAATCTCTTGCATTCGAATGCAAGTTCTCGGATACTGTCACTCTCTAGTAGTAGTATTGAGTAATCGAAATAACTTGCATTCGAATGCAAGTTCTCGGTTACTGTCACTCACTAGTAGTAGTATTCCCTAATCGAAATCTCTTGCATTCGAATGCAAGTTCTCGGATACTGTCACTCACTAGTAGTAGTAGTATTGAGTAATCGAAATCTCTTGCATTCGAATGCAAGTTCTCAGTTTTTGTCACTCACTAGTAGTAGTATTCCCTAATCGAAATCTCTTGCATTCGAATGCAATTTCTCGGATACTGTCACCCACTAGTAGTAGTATTCCCTAATCGAAATCTCTTGCATTCGAATGCAAGTTCTCGGATACTGTCACTCACTAGTAGTAGTATTCGCTAATCGAAATCTCTTGCATTCGAATGCAAGTTCTCGGATACTGTCACTCACTAGTAGTAGTATTGAGTAATCGAAATCTCTTGCATTCGAATGCAAGTTCTCGGTTAGTGTCACTCACTAGGAGTAGTATTGAGTAATCGAAATCTCTTGCATTCGAATGCAAGTTCTCGGATACTGTCACTCTCTAGTAGTAGTATTGAGTAATCGAAATCACTTGCATTCGAATGCAAGTTCTCGGTTACTGTCACTCACTAGTAGTAGTATTCCCTAATCGAAATCTCTTGCATTCGAATGCAAGTTCTCGGATACTGTCACTCACTAGTAGTAGTATTGAGTAATTGAAATCTCTTGCATTCGAATGCAAGTTCTCAGTTTTTGTCACTCACTAGTAGTAGTATTCCCTAATCGAAATCTCTTGCATTCGAATGCAGGTTCTCGGTTACTGTCACTCACTAGTAGTAGTATTCCCTAATCGAAATCTCTTGCATTCGAATGCAAGTTCTCGGATACTGTCACTCACTAGTAGTAGTATTCGCTAATCGAAATCTCTTGCATTCGAATGCAAGTTCTCGGATACTGTCACTCACTAGTAGTAGTATTGAGTAATCGAAATCTCTTGCATTCGAATGCAAGTTCTCGGTTAGTGTCACTCACTAGGAGTAGTATTGAGTAATCGAAATCTCTTGCATTCGAATGCAAGTTCTCGGATACTGTGACTTACTAGTAGTAGTATTGAGTAATCGAAATATCTTGCATTCGAATGCAAGTTCTCGGATACTGTCACTCACTAGGAGTAGTATTCCCTAATCGAAATCTCTTGCATTCGAATGCAAGTTCTCGGATACTGTCACTCACTAGTAGTAGTATTCCCTAATCGAAATCTCTTGCATTCGAATGCAAGTTCTCGGATACTGTAACTCACTAGTAGTAGTATTGAGTAATCGAAATCTCTTGCATTCGAATGCAAGTTCTCGGATACTGTCACTCACTAGTAGTAGTATTGAGTAATCGAAATCTCCTGCATTCGAATGCAAGTTCTCGGATACTGTCACTCACTAGTAGTAGTATTCAGTAATCGAAATCTCTTGCATTCGAATGCAAGTTCTCGGATACTGTCACTCACTAGGAGTAGTATTCCCTAATCGAAATCTCTTGCATTCGAAAGCAAGCTCCTGGATACTGTCACTCACTAGTAGTAGTATTGAGTAATTGAAATCTCTTGCATTCGAATGCAAGTTCTCGGATACTATCACTCACTATAGTAGTATTGAGTAATCGAAATCTCTTGCATTCGAATGCAAGTTCTCGGATACTGTCACTCACTAGTAGTAGTATTGAGTAATCGAAATCTCTTGCATTCGAATGCAAGTTCTCGGATACTGTCACTCACTAGTAGTAGTATTGAGTAATCGAAATCTCCTGCATTCGAATGCAAGTTCTCGGATACTGTCACTCACTAGTAGTAGTATTCGCTAATCAAAATCTCTTGCATTGGAATGCAAGTTCTCGGTTACAGTCACTCACTAGTAGTAGTATTGAGTAATCGAAATCTCTTGCATTCGAATGCAAGTTCTCGGATACTGTCACTCTCTAGTAGTAGTATTGAGTAATCGAAATCACTTGCATTCGAATGCAAGTTCTCGGTTACTGTCACTCACTAGTAGTAGTATTCCCTAATCGAAATCTCTTGCATTCGAATGCAAGTTCTCGGATACTGTCACACACTAGTAGTAGTATTGAGTAATCGAAATCTCTTGCATTCGACTGCAAGTTCTCGGTTACTGTCCTTCACTAGTAGTAGTATTCCGTAATCGAAATCTCCTGCATTCGAATACAAGTTCTCGGATACTGTCACTCTCTAGTAGTAGTATTGAGTAATCGAAATCTCTTGCATTCGAATGCAAGTTCTCGGATACTGTCACTCACTAGTAGTAGTATTCGCCAATCGAAATCTCTTGCATTCGAATGCAAGTTCTCGGATACTGTCACTCACTAGTAGTAGTATTGAGTAATCGAAATCTCTTGCATTCGAATGCAAGTTCTCGGTTTCTGTCACTCACTAGTAGTAGTATTCTCTAATCGAAGTCTCTTGCATTCGAATGCAAGTTCTCGGTTACTGTCACTCACTAGTAGTAGTATTCCCTAATCGAAATCTCTTGCATTCGAATGCAAGTTCTCGGGTTCTGTCACTCACTAGTAGTAGTATTCGCTAATCGAAATCTCTTGCATTCGAATGCAAGTTCTCGGATACTGTCACTCACTAGTAGTAGTGATGAGTAATCGAAATCTCTTGCATTCGAAAGCAAGTTATCGGTTAGTGTCACTCACTAGGAGTAGTATTGAGTAATCGAAATCTCTTGCATTCGAATGCAAGTTCTCGGATACTGTCACTTACTAGGAGTAGTATTGAGTAATCGAAATATCTTGCATTCGACTGCAAGTTCTCGGATACTGTCAGTCACTAGGAGTAGTATTCCCTAATCGAAATCTCTTGCATTCGAATGCAAGTTCTCGGATACTGTTACTCACTAGTAGTAGTATTCCCTAATCGAATTCTCTTGCATTCGAATGCAAGCTCTCGGATACTGTCACTCACTAGTAGTAGTATTGAGTAATCGAAATCTCTTGCATTCTCATGCAAGCTCTCGGATACTGTCACTCACTAGTAGTAGTATTGAGTAATCGAAATCTCTTGCATTCGAATGCAAGTTCTCGGATACTGTCGCTCACTAGTAGTAGTATTGAGTAATCGAAATCTCTTGCATTCGAATGCAAGTTCTCGGATACTGTCACTCACTAAGAGTAGTATTCCCTAATCGAAATCTCTTGCATTCGAATGCAAGCTCCTGGATACTGTCACTCACTAGTAGTAGTATTGAGTAATCGAAATCTCTTGCATTGGAATGCAAGTTCTCGGATAGTGTCACCCACTAGGAGTAGTATTCCCTAATCGAAATCTCTTGCATTCGAATGCAAGTTCTCGGATACAGTCACTCACTAGTAGTAGTATTGAGTAATCGAAATCTCTTGCATTCGAATGCAAGTTCTCGGATACTGTCACCCACTAGTAGTAGTATTGAGTTATCGAAATCTCTTGCATTCGAATGCAGGTTCTCGGTTACTGTCACTCACTAGTAGTAGTATTGAGTAATCGAAATCTCTTGCATTCGAATGCCAGTTCTCGGATACTGTCACTCACTAGTAGTAGTATTGAGTAATTGAAATCTCTTGCATTCGAATGCAAGTTCTCGGATACTGTCACTCACTAGGAGTGGTATTCCCTAATCGAAATCTCTTGCATTCGAATGCTAGTTCTCGGATACTGAAACTCACTAGTAGTAGTATTGAGTAATCGAAATCTCTTGCATTCGAATGCAAGTTCTCGGTTACTGTCACTCACTAGGAGTAGCATTCCCTAATCGAAATCTCTTGCATTCGAATGCAAGTTCTCGGATACTGTCACTCACTAGTAGTAGTATTCGCTAATCGAAATCTGTTGCATTCGAATGCAAGTTCTCGGATACTGTGACTTACTAGTAGTAGTATTGAGTAATCGAAATCTCTTTCATTCGAATGCAAGTTCTCGGATACTATCACTCACTAGTAGTAGTATTGAGTAATCGAAATCACTGCATTCGAATGCAACTTCTCTGATACTGTCACTCACTAGTAGTAGTATTCGCTAATCGAAATCTCTTGCATTCGAATGCAAGTTCTCGGATACTGTCACTCACTAGTAGTAGTATTCGCTAATCGAAATCTCTTGCATTCGAATGCAAGTTCTCGGATACTGTCACTCACTAGTAGTAGTATTGAGTAGTCGAAATCTCTTGCATTCGAATGCAAGTTCTCGGATACTATCACTCACTAGTAGTAGTATTGAGTAATCGAAATCTCTTGCATTCGAATGCAAGTTCTCGGATACTGTCACTCACTAGTAGTAGTATTGAGTAATCGAAATCTCTTGCATTCGAATGCAAGTTCTCGGTTACTGTCACTCACTAGTAGTAGTATTCCCTAATCGAAATCTCTTGCATTCGAATGCAAGTTCTCGGTTACTGTCACTCACTAGTAGTAGTATTGAGTAATCGAAATCTCTTGCATTCGAATGCAAGTTCTCGGATACTGTCACTCACTAGTAGTAGTATTCCCTAATCGAAATCTCTTGCATTCGAATGCAAGTTCTCGGATACTATCACTCACTAGTAGTAGTATTGAGTAATCGAAATCTCTTGCATTCGAATGCAAGTTCTCGGATACTGTCACTCACTAGTAGTAGTATTGAGTAATCGAAATCTCTTGCATTCGAATGCAAGTTCTCGGATACTGTCACTCACTAGTAGTAGTATTCGCTAATCAAAATCTCTTGCATTGGAATGCAAGTTCTCGGTTACAGTCACTCACTAGTAGTAGTATTGAGTAATCGAAATCTCTTGCATTCGAATGCAAGTTCTCGGATACTGTCACTCTCTAGTAGCAGTATTGAGTAATCGAAATCACTTGCATTCGAATGCAAGTTCTCGGTTACTGTCACTCACTAGTAGTAGTATTCCCTAATCGAAATCTCTTGCATTCGAATGCAAGTTCTCGGATACTGTCACTCACTAGTAGTAGTATTGAGTAATCGAAATCTCTTGCATTCGAATGCAAGTTCTCAGTTTTTGTCACTCACTAGTAGTAGTATTCCCTAATCGAAATCTCTTGCATTCGAATGCAGGTTCTCGGTTACTGTCACTCACTAGTAGTAGTATTCCCTAATCGAAATCTCTTGCATTCGAATGCAAGTTCTCGGATACTGTCACTCACTAGTAGTAGTATTCACTAATCGAAATCTCTTGCATTCGAATGCAAGTTCTCGGATACTGTCACTCACTAGTAGTAGTATTGAGTAATCGAAATCACTTGCATTCGAATGCAAGTTCTCGGTTACTGTCACTCACTAGTAGTAGTATTCCCTAATCGAAATCTCTTGCATTCGAATGCAAGTTCTCGCATACTGTCACTCACTAGTAGTAGTATTGAGTAATCGAAATCTCTTGCATTCGAATGCAAGTTCTCAGTTTTTGTCACTCACTAGTAGTAGTATTCCCAAATCGAAATCTCTTGCATTCGAATGCAGGTTCTTGGTTACTGTCACTCACTAGTAGTAGTATTCCCTAATCGAAATCTCTTGCATTCGAATGCAAGTTCTCGGATACTGTCACTCACTAGTAGTAGTATTCGCTAATCGAAATCTCTTGCATTCGAATGCAAGTTCTCGGATACTGTCACTCACTAGTAGTAGTATTGAGTAATCGAAATCTCTTGCATTCGAATGCAAGTTCTCGGTTAGTGTCACTCACTAGGAGTAGTATTGAGTAATCGAAATCTCTTGCATTCGAATGCAAGTTCTCGGATACTGTGACTTACTAGTAGTAGTATTGAGTAATCGAAATATCTTGCATTCGAATGCAAGTTCTCGGATACTGTCACTCACTAGGAGTAGTATTCCCTAATCGAAATCTCTTGCATTCGAATGCAAGTTCTCGGATACTGTCACTCACTAGTAGTAGTATTCCCTAATCGAAATCTCTTGCATTCGAATGCAAGTTCTCGGATACTGTAACTCACTAGTAGTAGTATTGAGTAATCGAAATCTCTTGCATTCGAATGCAAGTTCTCGGATACTGTCACTCACTAGTAGTAGTATTGAGTAATCGAAATCTCTTGCATTCGAATGCAAGTTCTCGGATACTGTCACTCACTAGTAGTAGTATTCAGTAATCGAAATCTCTTGCATTCGAATGCAAGTTCTCGGATACTGTCACTCACTAGGTGTAGTATTCCCTAATCGAAATCTGTTGCATTCGAAAGCAAGCTCCTGGATACTGTCACTCACTAGTAGTAGTATTGAGTAATCGAAATCTCTTGCATTGGAATGCAAGTTCTCGGATAATGTCACTCACTAGTAGTAGTATTGAGTAATGGAAATCTCTTTCATTCGAATGCAAGTTCTCTGATACTGTCACTCACTAGGAGTAGTATTCCCTAATCGAAATCTCTTGCATTCGAATGCAAGTTCTCGGATACTGTCACTCACTAGTAGTAGTATTGAGTAATCGAAATCTCTTGCATTCGAATGCAAGTTCTCGGATACTGTCACTCACTAGTAGTAGTATTGAGTAATCGAAATCTCTTGCATTCGAATGCAAGTTCTCGGTTACTGTCATTCACTAGTAGTAGTATTCCCTAATCGAAATCTCTTGCATTCGAATGCAAGTTTTCGGATACTGTCACTCACTAGTAGTAGTATTGAGTAATCTAAATCTCTTGCATTCGAATGCAAGTTCTCGGATACTGTCACTCACTAGTAGTAGTATTCCCTAATCGAAATCTCTTGCATTCGAATGCAAGTTCTCGGATACTATCACTCACTAGTAGTAGTATTGAGTAATCGAAATCTCTTGCATTCGAATGCAAGTTCTCGGATACTATCACTCACTAGTAGTAGTACTGAGTAACCGAAATCTCTTGCATTCGAATGCAAGTTCCCGGATACTGTCACTCACTAGTAGTAGTATTCGCTAATCGAAATCTCTTGCATTCGAATGCAAGTTCTCGGTTTCTGTCACTCACTAGTAGTAGTATTGGGTAATCGAAATCTCTTGTATTCGAATGCAAGTTCTCGGTTACTGTCACTCACTAGTAGTAGTATTGAGTAATCGAAATCTCTTGCATTCGACTGCAAGTTCTCGGTTACTGTCACTCACTAGTAGTAGTATTCCTTAATCGAAATCTCCTGCATTCGAATACAAGTTCTCGGATACTGTCACTCTCTAGTAGTAGTATTGAGTAATCAAAATCACTTGCATTCGAATGCAAGTTCTCGGTTACTGTCACTCACTAGTAGTAGTATTGAGTAATCGAAATCTCTTGCATTCGAATGCAAGTTCTCGGATACTGTCACTCACTAGTAGTAGTATTGAGTAATCGAAATCTCTTGCATTCGAATGCAAGTTCTCGGTTTCTGTCACTCACTAGTAGTAGTATTCCCTAATCGAAGTCTCTTGCATTCGAATGCAAGTTCTCGGTTACTGTCACTCACTAGTAGTAGTATTCCCTAATCGAAATCTCTTGCATTCGAATGCAAGTTCTCGGGTTCTGTCACTCACTAGTAGTAGTATTCGCTAATCGAAATCTCTTGCATTCGAATGCAAGTTCTCGGATACTGTCACTCACTAGTAGTAGTATTGAGTAATCGAAATCTCTTGCATTCGAAAGCAAGTTATCGGTTAGTGTCACTCACTAGGAGTAGTATTGAGTAATCGAAATCTCTTGCATTCGAATGCAAGTTCTCGGATACTGTCACTTACTAGTAGTAGTATTGAGTAATCGAAATATCTTGCATTCGAATGCAAGTTCTCGGATACTGTCAGTCACTAGGAGTAGTATTCCCTAATCGAAATCTCTTGCATTCGAATGCAAGTTCTCGGATACTGTTACTCACTAGTAGTAGTATTGCCTAATCGAAATCTCTTGCATTCGAATGCAAGCTCTCGGATACTGTCACTCACTAGTAGTAGTATTGAGTAATCGAAATCTCTTGCATTCGAATGCAAGCTCTCGGATACTGTCACTCACTAGTAGTAGTATTGAGTAATCGAAATCTCTTTGAATTCGAATGCAAGTTCTCGGATACTGTCACTCACTAGTAGTAGTATTGAGTAATCGAAATCTCTTGCATTCGAATGCAAGTTCTCGGATACTGTCACTCACTAGGAGTAGTATTCCCCAATCGAAATCTCTTGCATTCGAATGCAAGCTCCTGGATACTGTCACTCACTAGTAGTAGTATTGAGTAATCGAAATCTCTTGCATTGGAATGCAAGTTCTCGGATACTGTCACTCACTAGGAGTAGTATTCCCTAATCGAAATCTCTTGCATTCGAATACAAGTTCTCGGATACTGTCACTCACTAGTAGTAGTATTGAGTAATCGAAATCTCTTGCATTCGAATGCAAGTTCTCGGATACTGTCACCCACTAGTAGTAGTATTGAGTTATCGAAATCTCTTGCATTCGAATGCAGGTTCTCGGTTACTGTCACTCACTAGTAGTAGTATTGAGTAATTGAAATCTCTTGCATTCGAATGCAAGTTCTCGGATACTGTCACTCACTAGGAGTGGTATTCCCTAATTGAAATCTCTTTCATTCGAATGCTAGTTCTCGGATACTGTCACTCACTAGTAGTAGTATTGAGTAATCGAAATCTCTTGCATTCGAATGCAAGTTCTCGGTTACATTCACTCACTAGGAGTAGCATTCCCTAATCGAAATCTCTTGCATTCGAATGCAAGTTCTCGGATACTGTCACTCACTAGTAGTAGTATTCGCTAATCGAAATCTCTTGCATTCGAATGCAAGTTCTCGGATACTGTGACTTACTAGTAGTAGTATTGAGTAATCGAAATCTCTTTCATTCGAATGCAAGGTCTCGGATACTATCACTCACTAGTAGTAGTATTGAGTAATCGAAATCAATGCATTCGAATGCAAGTTCTCGGATACTGTCACTCACTAGTAGTAGTATTCGCTAATCGAAATCTCTTGCATTCGAATGCAAGTTCTCGGATACTGTCACTCACTAGTAGTAGTATTCGCTAATCGAAATCTCTTGCATTCGAATGCAAGCTCTCGGATACTGTCACTCACTAGTAGTAGTATTGAGTAATCGAAATCTCTTGCATTCGAATGCAAGTTCTCGGATACTATCACTCACTGGTAGTAGTATTGAGTAATCGAAATCTCTTGCATTCGAATGCAAGTTCTCGGATACTGTCACTCACTAGTAGTAGTATTGAGTAATCGAAATCTCTTGCATTCGAATGCAAGTTCTCGGTTACTGTCACTCACTAGTAGTAGTATTCCCTAATCGAAATCTCTTGCATTCGAATGCAAGTTCTCGGTTACTGTCACTCACTAGTAGTAGTATTGAGTAATCGAAATCTCTTGCATTCGAATGCAAGTTCTCGGATACTGTCACTCACTAGTAGTAGTATTCGCTAATCAAAATCTCTTGCATTGGAATGCAAGTTCTCGGTTACAGTCACTCACTAGTAGTAGTATTGAGTAATCGAAATCTCTTGCATTCGAATGCAAGTTCTCGGATACTGTCACTCTCTAGTAGTAGTATTGAGTAATCGAAATCACTTGCATTCGAATGCAAGTTCTCGGTTACTGTCACTCACTAGTAGTAGTATTCCCTAATCGAAATCTCTTGCATTCGAATGCAAGTTCTCGGATACTGTCACTCACTAGTAGTGGTATTGAGTAATCGAAATCTCTTGCATTCGAATGCAAGTTCTCAGTTTTTGTCACTCACTAGTAGTAGTATTCCCTAATCGAAATCTCTTGCATTCGAATGCAGGTTCTCAGTTACTGTCACTCACTAGTAGTAGTATTCCCTAATCGAAATCTCTTGCATTCGAATGCAAGTTCTCGGATACTGTCACTCACTAGTAGTAGTATTCCCTAATCGAAATCTCTTGCATTCGAATGCAAGTTCTCGGATACTGTCACTCACTAGTAGTAGTATTGAGTAATCGAAATCTCTTGCATTCGAATGCAAGTTCTCGGATACTGTCACTCACTAGTAGTAGTATTGAGTAATCGAAATCTCTTGCATTCGAATGCAAGTTCTCGGATACTGTCACTGACTAGTAGTAGTATTCAGTAATCGAAATCTCTTGCATTCGAATGCAAGTTCTCGGATACTGTCACTCCCTAGGAGTAGTATTCCCTAAACGAAATCTCTTGCATTCGAAAGCAAGCTCCTGGATACTGTCACTCACTAGTAGTAGTATTGAGTAATCGAAATCTCTTGCATTGGAATGCAAGTTCTCGGATAATGTCACTCACTAGTAGTAGTATTGAGTAATGGAAATCTCTTTCATTCGAATGCAAGTTCTCTGATACTGTCACTCACTAGGAGTAGTATTCCCTAATCGAAATCTCTTGCATTCGAATGGAAGTTCTCGGATACTGTCACTCACTAGTAGTAGTATTGAGTAATCGAAATCTCTTGCATTCGAATGCAAGTTCTCGGATACTGTCACTCACTAGTAGTAGTATTGAGTAATCGAAATCTCTTGCATTCGAATGCAAGTTCTCGGTTACTGTCATTCACTAGTAGTAGTATTCCCTAATGGAAATCTCTTGCATTCGAATGCAAGTTTTCGGATACTGTCAATCACTAGTAGTAGTATTGAGTAATCTAAATCTCTTGCATTCGAATGCAAGTTCTCGGATACTGTCACTCACTAGTAGTAGTATTCCCTAATCGAAATCTCTTGCATTCGAATGCAAGTTCTCGGATACTATCACTCACTAGTAGTAGTATTGAGTAATCGAAATCTCTTGCATTCGAATGCAAGTTCTCGGATACTATCACTCACTAGTAGTAGTATTGAGTAATCGAAATCTCTTGCATTCGAATGCAAGTTCCCGGATACTGTCACTCACTAGTAGTAGTATTCGCTAATCGAAATCTCTTGCATTCGAATGCAAGTTCTCGGTTTCTGTCACTCACTAGTAGTAGTATTGGGTAATCGAAATCTCTTGTATTCGAATGCAAGTTCTCGGTTACTGTCACTCACTAGGAGTAGTATTGAGTAATCGAAATCTCCTGCATTCGACTGCAAGTTCTCGGTTACTGTCACTCACTAGTAGTAGTATTGAGTAATCGAAATCTCTTGCATTCGAATGCAAGTTCTCGGATACTGTCACTCACTAGGAGTAGTATTCCCTAATCGAAATCTCTTGCATTCGAATGCAAGCTCCTGGATACTGTCACTCACTAGTAGTAGTATTGAGTAATCGAAATCTCTTGCATTGGAATGCAAGTTCTCGGATACTGTCACTCACTAGGAGTAGTATTCCCTAATCGAAATCTCTTGCATTCGAATGCAAGTTCTCGGATACTGTCACTCACTAGTAGTAGTATTGAGTAATCGAAATCTCTTGCATTCGAATGCAAGTTCTCGGATACTGTCACCCACTAGTAGTAGTATTGAGTTATCGAAATCTCTTGCATTCGAATGCAGGTTCTCGGTTACTGTCACTCACTAGTAGTAGTATTGAGTAATCGAAATCTCTTGCCTTCGAATGCAAGTTCTCGGATACTGTCACTCACTAGTAGTAGTATTGAGTAATTGAAATCTCTTGCATTCGAATGCAAGTTCTCGGATACTGTCACTCACTAGGAGTGGTATTCCCTAATCGAAATCTCTTGCATTCGAATGCTAGTTCTCGGATACTGTCACTCACTAGTAGTAGTATTGAGTAATCGAAATCTCTTGCATTCGAATGCAAGTTCTCGGTTACTGTCACTCACTAGTAGTAGCATTCCCTAATCGAAATCTCTTGCATTCGAATGCAAGTTCTCGGATACTGTCACTCACTAGTAGTAGTATTCGCTAATCGAAATCTCTTGCATTCGAATGCAAGTTCTCGGATACTGTGACTTACTAGTAGTAGTATTGAGTAATCGAAATCTCTTTCATTCGAATGCAAGTTCTCGGATACTATCACTCACTAGTAGTAGTATTGAGTAATCGAAATCAATGCATTCGAATGCAAGTTCTCGGATACTGTCACTCACTAGTAGTAGTATTCGCTAATCGAAATCTCTTGCATTCGAATGCAAGTTCTCGGATACTGTCACTCACTAGTAGTAGTATTCCCTAATCGAAATCTCTTGCATTCGAATGCAAGTTCTCGGATACTGTCACTCACTAGTAGTAGTATTGAGTAATCGAAATCTCTTGCATTCGAATGCAAGTTCTCGGATACTGTCACTCACTAGTAGTAGTATTGAGTAATTGAAATCTCTTGCATTCGAATGCAAGTTCTCGGATACTGTCACTCAATAGGAGTGGTATTCCCTAATCGAAATCTCTTGCATTCGAATGCTAGTTCTCGGATACTGTCACTCACTAGTAGTAGTATTGAGTAATCGAAATCTCTTGCATTCGAATGCAAGTTCTCGGTTACTGTCACTCACTAGGAGTAGCATTCCCTAATCGAAATCTCTTGCATTCGAATGCAAGTTCTCGGATACTGTCACTCACTAGTAGTAGTATTCGCTAATCGAAATCTCTTGTATTCGAATGCAAATTCTCGGATACAGTCACTCACTAGTAGTAGTATTGAGTAATCGAAATCTCTTGCATTCGAATGCAAGTTCTCGGATACTATCACTCACTAGTAGTAGTATTGAGTAATCGAAATCTCTTGCATTCGAATGGAAGTTCTCGGATACTGTCACTCACTAGTAGTAGTATTGAGTAATCGAAATCTCTTGCATTCGAATGCAAGTTCTCGGTTACTGTCACTCACTAGTAGTAGTATTCCCTAATCGAAATCTCTTGCATTCGAATGCAAGTTCTCGGTTACTGTCACTCACTAGTAGGAGTATTGAGTAATCGAAATCTCTTGCATTCGAATGCAAGTTCTCGGATACTGTCACTCACTAGTAGTAGTATTCCCTAATCGAAATCTCTTGCATTCGAATGCAAGTTCTCGGATACTATCACTCACTAGTAGTAGTATTGAGTAATCGAAATCTCTTGCATTCGAATGCAAGTTCTCGGATACTGTCACTCACTAGTAGTAGTATTGAGTAATCGAAATCTCTTGCATTCGAATGCAAGTTCTCGGATACTGTCACTCACTAGTAGTAGTATTCGCTAATCAAAATCTCTTGCATTCGAATGCAAGTTCTCGGTTACAGTCACTCACTAGTAGTAGTATTGAGTAATCGAAATCTCTTGCATTCGAATGCAAGTTCTCGGATACTGTCACTCTCTAGTAGTAGTATTGAGTAATCGAAATCACTTGCATTTGAATGCAAGTTCTCGGTTACTGTCACTCACTAGTAGTAGTATTCCCTAATCGAAATCTCTTGCATTCGAATGCAAGTTCTCGGATACTGTCACTCACTAGTAGTAGCATTGAGTAATCGAAATCTCTTGCATTCGAATGCAAGTTCTCAGTTTTTGTCACTCACTAGTAGTAGTATTCCCTAATCGAAATCTCTTGCATTCGAATGCAGGTTCTCGGTTACTGTCACTCACTAGTAGTAGTATTCCCTAATCGAAATCTCTTGCATTCGAATGCAAGTTCTCGGATACTGTCACTCACTAGTAGTAGTATTGAGTAATCGAAATCTCTTGCATTCGAATGCAAGTTCTCGGATACTGTCACTCACTAGTAGTAGTATTGAGTAATCGAAATCTCTTGCATTCGAATGCAAGTTCTCGGATACTGTCAGTCACTAGGAGTAGTATTCCCTAATCGAAATCTCTTGCATTCGAATGCAAGTTCTCGGATACTATTACTCACTAGTAGTAGTATTCCCTAATCGAAATCTCTTGCATTCGAATGCAAGCTCTCGGATACTGTCACTCACTAGTAGTAGTATGGAGTAATCGAAATCTCTTGCATTCGAATGCAAGTACTCGGATACTGTCACTCACTAGTAGTAGTATTGAGTAATCGAAATCTCTTGCATTCGAATGCAAGTTCTCGGATACTGTCACTCACTAGGAGTAGTATTCCCTAATCGAAATCTCTTGCATTCGAACGCAAGCTCCTGGATACTGTCACTCACTAGTAGTAGTATTGAGTAATCGAAATCTCTTGCATTGGAATGCAAGTTCTCGGATACTGTCACTCACTAGGAGTAGTATTCCCTAATCGAAATCTCTTGCATTTGAATGCAAGTTCTCGGATACTGTCACTCACTAGTAGTAGTATTGAGTAATCGAAATCTCTTGCATTCGAATGCAAGTAATCGGATACTGTCACCCACTGGTAGTAGTATTGAGTTATCGAAATCTCTTGCATTCGAATGCAGGTTCTCGGTTACTGTCACTCACTAGTAGTAGTATTGAGTAATCGGAATCTCTTGCATTCGAATGCAAGTTCTCGGATACTGTCACTCACTAGTAGTAGTATTGAGTAATTGAAATCTCTTGCATTCGAATGCAAGTTCTCGGATACTGTCACTCACTAGGAGTGGTATTCCCTAATCGAAATCTCTTGCATTCGAATGCTAGTTCTCGGATACTGTCACTCACTAGTAGTAGTATTGAGTAATCGAAATCTCTTGCATTCGAATGCAAGTTCTCGGTTACTGTCACTCACTAGGAGTAGCATTCCCTAATCGAAATCTCTTGCATTCGAATGCAAGTTCTCGGATACTGTCACTCACTAGTAGTAGTATTCGCTAATCGAAATCTCTTGCATTCGAATGCAAATTCTCGGATACAGTCACTCACTAGTAGAAGTATTGAGTAATCGAAATCTCTTGCATTCGAATGCAAGTTCTCGGATACTATCACTCACTAGTAGTAGTATTGAGTAATCGAAATCTCTTGCATTCGAATGGAAGTTCTCGGATACTGTCACTCACTAGTAGTAGTATTGAGTAATCGAAATCTCTTGCATTCGAATGCAAGTTCTCGGTTACTGTCACTCACTAGTAGTAGTATTCCCTAATCGAAATCTCTTGCATTCGAATGCAAGTTCTCGGTTACTGTCACTCACTAGTAGTAGTATTGAGTAATCGAAATCTCTTGCATTCGAATGCAAGTTCTCGGATACTGTCACTCACTAGTAGTAGTATTCCCTAATCGAAATCTCTTGCATTCGAATGCAAGTTCTCGGATACTATCACTCACTAGTAGTAGTATTGAGTAATCGAAATCTCTTGCATTCGAATGCAAGTTCTCGGATACTGTCACTCACTAGTAGTAGTATTGAGTAATCGAAATCTCTTGCATTCGAATGCAAGTTCTCGGATACTGTCACTCACTAGTAGTAGTATTCGCTAATCAAAATCTCTTGCATTCGAATGCAAGTTCTCGGTTACAGTCACTCACTAGTAGTAGTATTGAGTAATCGAAATCTCTTGCATTCAAATGCAAGTTCTCGGATACTGTCACTCTCTAGTAGTAGTATTGAGTAATCGAAATCACTTGCATTCGAATGCAAGTTCTCGGTTACTGTCACTCACTAGTAGTAGTATTCCCTAATCGAAATCTCTTGCATTCGAATGCAAGTTCTCGGATACTGTTACTCACTAGTAGTAGCATTGAGTAATCGAAATCTCTTGCATTCGAATGCAAGTTCTCAGTTTTTGTCACTCACTAGTAGTAGTATTCCCTAATCGAAATCTCTTGCATTCGAATGCAGGTTCTCGGTTACTGTCACTCACTAGTAGTAGTATTCCCTAATCGAAATCTCTTGCATTCGAATGCAAGTTCTCGGATACTGTCACTCACTAGTAGTAGTATTGAGTAATCGAAATCTCTTGCATTCGAATGCAAGTTCTCGGATACTGTCACTCACTAGTAGTAGTATTGAGTAATCGAAATCTCTTGCATTCGAATGCAAGTTCTCGGTTACTGTCATTCACTAGTAGTAGTATTCCCTAATCGAAATCTCTTGCATTCGAATGCAAGTTTTCGGATACTGTCACTCACTAGTAGTAGTATTTAGTAATCTAAATCTCTTGCATTCGAATGCAAGTTCTCGGATGCTGTCACTCACCAGTAGTAGTATTCCCTAATCCAAATCTCTTGCATTCGAATGCAAGTTCCCGGATACTGTCACTCACTAGTAGTAGTATTCGCTAATCGAAATCTCTTGCATTCGAATGCAAGTTCTCGGTTTCTGTCACTCACTAGTAGTAGTATTGGGTAATCGAAATCTCTTGTATTTGAATGCAAGTTCTCGGTTACTGTCACTCACTAGTAGTAGTATTGAGTAATCGAAATCTCTTGCATTCGACTGCAAGTTCTCGGTCACTGTCACTCACTAGTAGTAGTATTGAGTAATCGAAATCTCTTGCATTCGAATGCAAGTTCTCGGATACTGTCACTCACTAGTAGTAGTATTGAGTAATCGAAATCTCTTGCATTCGAATGCAAGTTCTCGGTTTCTGTCACTCACTAGTAGTAGTATTCCCTAATCGAAGTCTCTTGCATTCGAATGCAAGTTCTCGGTTACTGTCACTCACTAGTAGTAGTATTCCCTAATCGAAATCTCTTGCATTCGAATGCAAGTTCTCGGATACTGTCACTCACTAGTAGTAGTATTCGCTAATCGAAATCTCTTGCATTCGAATGCAAGTTCTCGGATACTGTCACTCACTAGTAGTAGTATAGAGTAATCGAAATCTCTTGCATTCGAAAGCAAGTTATCGGTTAGTGTCACTCACTAGGAGTAGTATTGAGTAATCGAAATCTCTTGCATTCGAATGCAAGTTCTCGGATACTGTCACTTACTAGTAGTAGTATTGAGTAATCGAAATATCTTGCATTCGAATGCAAGTTCTCGGATACTGTCAGTCACTAGGAGTAGTATTCCCTAATCGAAATCTCTTGCATTCGAATGCAAGTTCTCGGATACTATTACTCACTAGTAGTAGTATTCCCTAATCGAAATCTCTTGCATTCGAATGCAAGCTCTCGGATACTGTCACTCACTAGTAGTAGTATTGAGTAATCGAAATCTCTTGCATTCGAATGCAAGTACTCGGATACTGTCACTCACTAGTAGTAGTATTGAGTAATCGAAATCTCTTGCATTCGAATGCAAGTTCTCTGATACTGTCACTCACTAGGAGTAGTATTCCCTAATCGAAATCTCTTGCATTCGAACGCAAGCTCCTGGATACTGTCACTCACTAGTAGTAGTATTGAGTAATCGAAATCTCTTGCATTGGAATGCAAGTTCTCGGATACTGTCACCCACTAGGAGTAGTATTCCCTAATCGAAATCTCTTGCATTTGAATGCAAGTTCTCGGATACTGTCACTCACTAGTAGTAGTATTGAGTAATCGAAATCTCTTGCATTCGAATGCAAGTTCTCGGATACTGTCACCCACTGGTAGTAGTATTGAGTTATCGAAATCTCTTGCATTCGAATGCAGGTTCTCGGTTACTGTCACTCACTAGTAGTAGTATTGAGTAATCGAAATCTCTTGCATTCGAATGCAAGTTCTCGGATACTGTCACTCACTAGTAGTAGTATTGAGTAATTGAAATCTCTTGCATTCGAATGCAAGTTCTCGGATACTGTCACTCACTAGGAGTGGTATTCCCTAATCGAAATCTCTTGCATTCGAATGCTAGTTCTCGGATACTGTCACTCACTAGTAGTAGTATTGAGTAATCGAAATCTCTTGCATTCGAATGCAAGTTCTCGGTTACTGTCACTCACTAGGAGTAGCATTCCCTAATCGAAATCTCTTGCATTCGAATGCAAGTTCTCGGATACTGTCACTCACTAGTAGTAGTATTCGCTAATCGAAATCTCTTGCATTCGAATGCAAGTTCTCGGATACTGTGACTTACTAGTAGTAGTATTGAGTAATCGAAATATCTTGCATTCGAATGCAAGTTCTCGCATACTCTCACTCACTAGTAGTAGTATTCGCTAATCGAAATCTCTTGCATTCGAATGCAAGTTCTGGGATACTGTCACTCACTAGTAGTAGTATTGAGTAATCGAAATCTCTTGCATTCGAATGCAAGTTCTCGGATACTGTCACTCACTAGTAGTAGTATTGAGTAATGGAATTCTCTTGCATTCGAATGCAAGTTCTCGGATACTGTCACTCACTAGGAGTAGTATTCCCTAATCGAAATCTCTTGCATTCGAATGCAAGTTCTCGGATACTGTCACTCACTAGTAGTAGTATTCCCTAATCGAAATCTCTTGCATTCGAATGCAAGTTCTCGGATACTGTCACTCACTAGTAGTAGTATTGAGTAATCGAAATCTCCTGCATTCGCATGCATGTTCTCGGATACTGTCACTCACTAGTAGTAGTATTGAGTAATCGAAATCTCTTGCATTCGAATGCAAGTTCTCGGATACTGTCACTCACTAGGAGTAGTATTCCCTAATCGAAATCTCTTGCATTCAAATTCAAGTTCTCGGATACTGTCACTCACTAGTAGTAGTATTCCGTAATCGAAATCTCTTGCATTCGAATGCAAGTTCTCGGATACTGTCACTCACTAGTAGTAGTATTGAGTAATCGAAATCTCTTGCATTCGAATGCAAGTTATCGGATACTGTCACTCACTAGGATTAGTATTCCCTAATCGAAATCTCTTGCATTCGAATGCAAGTTCTCGGATACTGTCACTCACTAGTAGTAGTATTCCCTAATCGAAATCTCTTGCATTCGAATGCAAGTTCTCGGATACTATCACTCACTAGTAGTAGTATTGAGTAATCGAAATCTCTTGCATTCGAATGCAAGTTCTCGGATACTGTCACTCACTAGTAGTAGTATTGAGTAATCGAAATCTCTTGCATTCGAATGCAAGTTCTCGGATACTGTCACTCACTAGTAGTAGTATTCGCTAATCAAAATCTCTTGCATTGGAATGCAAGTTCTCGGTTACAGTCACTCACTAGTAGTAGTATTGAGTAATCGAAATCTCTTGCATTCGAATGCAAGTTCTCGGATGCTGTCACTCTCTAGTAGTAGTATTGACTAATCGAAATCACTTGCATTCGAATGCAAGTTCTCGGTTACTGTCACTCACTAGTAGTAGTATTCCCTAATCGAAATCTCTTGCATTCGAATGCAAGTTCTCGGATACTGTCACTCACTAGTAGTAGTATTGAGTAATCGAAATCTCTTGCATTCGAATGCAAGTTCTCAGTTTTTGTCACTCACTAGTAGTAGTATTCCCTAATCGAAATCTCTTGCATTCGAATGCAGGTTCTCGGTTACTGTCACTCACTAGTAGTAGTATTCCCTAATCGAAATCTCTTGCATTCGAATGCAAGTTCTCTGATACTGTCACTCACTAGTAGTAGTATTCGCTAATCGAAATCTCTTGCATTCGAATGCAAGTTCTCGGATACTGTCACTCACTAGTAGTAGTATTCGCAAATCGAAATCTCTTGCATTCGAATGCAAGTTCTCGGATACTGTGACTTACTAGTAGTAGTATTGAGTAATCGAAATCTCTTTCATTCGAATGCAAGTTCTCGGATACTATCACTCACTAGTAGTAGTATTGAGTAATCGAAATACATGCATTCGAATGCAAGTTCTCGGATACTGTCTTTCACTAGTAGTAGTATTCGCTAATCGAAATCTCTTGCATTCGAATGCAAGTTCTCGGATACTGTCACTCACTAGTAGTAGTATTCGCTAATCGAAATCTCTTGCATTCGAATGCAAATTCTCGGATACAGTCACTCACTAGTAGTAGTATTGAGTAATCGAAATCTCTTGCATTCGAATGCAAGTTCTCGGATACTATCACTCACTAGTAGTAGTATTGAGTAATCGAAATCTCTTGCATTCGAATGCAAGTTCTCGGATACTGTCACTCACTAGTAGTAGTATTGAGTAATCGAAATCTCTTGCATTCGAATGCAAGTTCTCGGTTACTGTCACTCACTAGTAGTAGTATTCCCTAATCGAAATCTCTTGCATTCGAATGCAAGTTCTCGGTTACTGTCACTCACTAGTAGTAGTATTGAGTAATCGAAATCTCTTGCATTCGAATGCAAGTTCTCGGATACTGTCACTCACTAGTAGTAGTATTCCCTAATCGAAATCTCTTGCATTCGAATGCAAGTTCTCGGATACTATCACTCACTAGTAGTAGTATTGAGTAATCGAAATCTCTTGCATTCGAATGCAAGTTCTCGGATACTGTCACTCACTAGTAGTAGTATTGAGTAATCGAAATCTCTTGCATTCGAATGCAAGTTCTCGGATACTGTCACTCACTAGTAGTAGTATTCGCTAATCAAAATCTCTTGCATTCGAATGCAAGTTCTCGGTTACAGTCACTCACTAGTAGTAGTATTGAGTAATCGAAATCTCTTGCATTCCAATGCAAGTTCTCGGATACTGTCACTCTCTAGTAGTAGTATTGAGTAATCAAAATCACTTACATTCGAATGCAAGTTCTCGGTTACTGTCACTCACTAGTAGTAGTATTCCGTAATCGAAATCTCTTGCATTCGAATGCAAGTTCTCGGATACTTTCACTCACTAGTAGTAGCATTGAGTAATCGAAATCTCTTGCATTCGAATGCAAGTTCTCAGTTTTTGTCACTCACTAGTAGTAGTATTCCCTAATCGAAATCTCTTGCATTCGAATGCAGGTTCTCGGTTACTGTCACTCACTAGTAGTAGTATTCCCTAATCGAAATCTCTTGCATTCGAATGCAAGTTCTCGGATACTGTCACTCACTAGTAGTAGTATTGAGTAATCGAAATCTCTTGCATTCGAATGCAAGTTCTCGGATACTGTCACTCACTAGTAGTAGTATTGAGTAATCGAAATCTCTTGCATTCGAATGCAAGTTCTCGGTTACTGTCATTCACTAGTAGTAGTATTCCCTAATCGAAATCTCTTGCATTCGAATGCAAGTTTTCGGATACTGTCACTCACTAGTAGTAGTATTTAGTAATCTAAATCTCTTGCATTCGAATGCAAGTTCTCGGATACTGTCACTCACCAGTAGTAGTATTCCCTAATCCAAATCTCTTGCATTCGAATGCAAGTTCCCGGATACTGTCACTCACTAGTAGTAGTATTCGCTAATCGAAATCTCTTGCATTCGAATGCAAGTTCTCGGTTTCTGTCACTCACTAGTAGTAGTATTGGGTAATCGAAATCTCTTGTATTCGAATGCAAGTTCTCGGTTACTGTCACTCACTAGTAGTAGTATTGAGTAATCGAAATCTCTTGCATTCGACTGCAAGTTCTCGGTCACTGTCACTCACTAGTAGTAGTATTGAGTAATCGAAATCTCTTGCATTCGAATGCAAGTTCTCGGATACTGTCACTCACTAGTAGTAGTATTGAGTAATCGAAATCTCTTGCATTCGAATGCAAGTTCTCGGTTTCTGTCACTCACTAGTAGTAGTATTCCCTAATCGAAGTCTCTTGCATTCGAATGCAAGTTCTCGGTTACTGTCACTCACTAGTAGTAGTATTCCCTAATCGAAATCTCTTGCATTCGAATGCAAGTTCTCGGATACTGTCACTCACTAGTAGTAGTATTCGCTAATCGAAATCTCTTGCATTCGAATGCAAGTTCTCGGATACTGTCACTCACTAGTAGTAGTATTGAGTAATCGAAATCTCTTGCATTCGAAAGCAAGTTATCGGTTAGTGTCACTCACTAGGAGTAGTATTGAGTAATCGAAATCTCTTGCATTCGAATGCAAGTTCTCGGATACTGTCACTTACTAGTAGTAGTATTGAGTAATCGAAATCTCTTGCATTCGAATGCAAGTTCTCGGATACTGTCACTCACTAGTAGTAGTATTGAGTAATCGAAATCTCTTGCATTCGAATGCAAGTTATCGGATACTGTCACTCACTAGGATTAGTATTCCCTAATCGAAATCTCTTGCATTCGAATGCAAGTTCTCGGATACTGTCACTCACTAGTAGTAGTATTCCCTAATCGAAATCTCTTGCATTCGAATGCAAGTTCTCGGATACTATCACTCACTAGTAGTAGTATTGAGTAATCGAAATCTCTTGCATTCGAATGCAAGTTCTCGGATACTGTCACTCACTAGTAGTAGTATTGAGTAATCGAAATCTCTTGCATTCGAATGCAAGTTCTCGGATACTGTCACTCACTAGTAGTAGTATTCGCTAATCAAAATCTCTTGCATTGGAATGCAAGTTCTCGGTTACAGTCACTCACTAGTAGTAGTATTGAGTAATCGAAATCTCTTGCATTCGAATGCAAGTTCTCGGATGCTGTCACTCTCTAGTAGTAGTATTGACTAATCGAAATCACTTGCATTCGAATGCAAGTTCTCGGTTACTGTCACTCACTAGTAGTAGTATTCCCTAATCGAAATCTCTTGCATTCGAATGCAAGTTCTCGGATACTGTCACTCACTAGTAGTAGTATTGAGTAATCGAAATCTCTTGCATTCGAATGCAAGTTCTCAGTTTTTGTCACTCACTAGTAGTAGTATTCCCTAATCGAAATCTCTTGCATTCGAATGCAGGTTCTCGGTTACTGTCACTCACTAGTAGTAGTATTCCCTAATCGAAATCTCTTGCATTCGAATGCAAGTTCTCGGATACTGTCACTCACTAGTAGTAGTATTCGCTAATCGAAATCTCTTGCATTCGAATGCAAGTTCTCGGATACTGTCACTCACTAGTAGTAGTATTCGCAAATCGAAATCTCTTGCATTCGAATGCAAGTTCTCGGATACTGTGACTTACTAGTAGTAGTATTGAGTAATCGAAATCTCTTTCATTCGAATGCAAGTTCTCGGATACTATCACTCACTAGTAGTAGTATTGAGTAATCGAAATACATGCATTCGAATGCAAGTTCTCGGATACTGTCTTTCACTAGTAGTAGTATTCGCTAATCGAAATCTCTTGCATTCGAATGCAAGTTCTCGGATACTGTCACTCACTAGTAGTAGTATTCGCTAATCGAAATCTCTTGCATTCGAATGCAAATTCTCGGATACAGTCACTCACTAGTAGTAGTATTGAGTAATCGAAATCTCTTGCATTCGAATGCAAGTTCTCGGATACTATCACTCACTAGTAGTAGTATTGAGTAATCGAAATCTCTTGCATTCGAATGCAAGTTCTCGGATACTGTCACTCACTAGTAGTAGTATTGAGTAATCGAAATCTCTTGCATTCGAATGCAAGTTCTCGGTTACTGTCACTCACTAGTAGTAGTATTCCCTAATCGAAATCTCTTGCATTCGAATGCAAGTTCTCGGTTACTGTCACTCACTAGTAGTAGTATTGAGTAATCGAAATCTCTTGCATTCGAATGCAAGTTCTCGGATACTGTCACTCACTAGTAGTAGTATTCCCTAATCGAAATCTCTTGCATTCGAATGCAAGTTCTCGGATACTATCACTCACTAGTAGTAGTATTGAGTAATCGAAATCTCTTGCATTCGAATGCAAGTTCTCGGATACTGTCACTCACTAGTAGTAGTATTGAGTAATCGAAATCTCTTGCATTCGAATGCAAGTTCTCGGATACTGTCACTCACTAGTAGTAGTATTCGCTAATCAAAATCTCTTGCATTCGAATGCAAGTTCTCGGTTACAGTCACTCACTAGTAGTAGTATTGAGTAATCGAAATCTCTTGCATTCCAATGCAAGTTCTCGGATACTGTCACTCTCTAGTAGTAGTATTGAGTAATCAAAATCACTTACATTCGAATGCAAGTTCTCGGTTACTGTCACTCACTAGTAGTAGTATTCCGTAATCGAAATCTCTTGCATTCGAATGCAAGTTCTCGGATACTTTCACTCACTAGTAGTAGCATTGAGTAATCGAAATCTCTTGCATTCGAATGCAAGTTCTCAGTTTTTGTCACTCACTAGTAGTAGTATTCCCTAATCGAAATCTCTTGCATTCGAATGCAGGTTCTCGGTTACTGTCACTCACTAGTAGTAGTATTCCCTAATCGAAATCTCTTGCATTCGAATGCAAGTTCTCGGATACTGTCACTCACTAGTAGTAGTATTGAGTAATCGAAATCTCTTGCATTCGAATGCAAGTTCTCGGATACTGTCACTCACTAGTAGTAGTATTGAGTAATCGAAATCTCTTGCATTCGAATGCAAGTTCTCGGTTACTGTCATTCACTAGTAGTAGTATTCCCTAATCGAAATCTCTTGCATTCGAATGCAAGTTTTCGGATACTGTCACTCACTAGTAGTAGTATTTAGTAATCTAAATCTCTTGCATTCGAATGCAAGTTCTCGGATACTGTCACTCACCAGTAGTAGTATTCCCTAATCCAAATCTCTTGCATTCGAATGCAAGTTCCCGGATACTGTCACTCACTAGTAGTAGTATTCGCTAATCGAAATCTCTTGCATTCGAATGCAAGTTCTCGGTTTCTGTCACTCACTAGTAGTAGTATTGGGTAATCGAAATCTCTTGTATTCGAATGCAAGTTCTCGGTTACTGTCACTCACTAGTAGTAGTATTGAGTAATCGAAATCTCTTGCATTCGACTGCAAGTTCTCGGTCACTGTCACTCACTAGTAGTAGTATTGAGTAATCGAAATCTCTTGCATTCGAATGCAAGTTCTCGGATACTGTCACTCACTAGTAGTAGTATTGAGTAATCGAAATCTCTTGCATTCGAATGCAAGTTCTCGGTTTCTGTCACTCACTAGTAGTAGTATTCCCTAATCGAAGTCTCTTGCATTCGAATGCAAGTTCTCGGTTACTGTCACTCACTAGTAGTAGTATTCCCTAATCGAAATCTCTTGCATTCGAATGCAAGTTCTCGGATACTGTCACTCACTAGTAGTAGTATTCGCTAATCGAAATCTCTTGCATTCGAATGCAAGTTCTCGGATACTGTCACTCACTAGTAGTAGTATTGAGTAATCGAAATCTCTTGCATTCGAAAGCAAGTTATCGGTTAGTGTCACTCACTAGGAGTAGTATTGAGTAATCGAAATCTCTTGCATTCGAATGCAAGTTCTCGGATACTGTCACTTACTAGTAGTAGTATTGAGTAATCGAAATATCTTGCATTCGAATGCAAGTTCTCGGATACTGTCAGTCACTAGGAGTAGTATTCCCTAATCGAAATCTCTTGCATTCGAATGCAAGTTCTCGGATACTGTTACTCACTAGTAGTAGTATTCCCTAATCGAAATCTCTTGCATTCGAATGCAAGCTCTCGGATACTGTCACTCACTAGTAGTAGTATTGAGTAATCGAAATCTCTTGCATTCGAATGCAAGTACTCGGATACTGTCACTCACTAGTAGTAGTATTGAGTAATCGAAATCTCTTGCATTCGAATGCAAGTTCTCGGATACTGTCACTCACTAGGAGTAGTATTCCCTAATCGAAATCTCTTGCATTCGAACGCAAGCTCCTGGATACTGTCACTCACTAGTAGTAGTATTGAGTAATCGAAATCTCTTGCATTGGAATGCAAGTTCTCGGATACTGTCACTCACTAGGAGTAGTATTCCCTAATCGAAATCTCTTGCATTTGAATGCAAGTTCTCGGATACTGTCACTCACTAGTAGTAGTATTGAGTAATCGAAATCTCTTGCATTCGAATGCAAGTTCTCGGATACTGTCACCCACTGGTAGTAGTATTGAGTTATCGAAATCTCTTGCATTCGAATGCAGGTTCTCGGTTACTGTCACTCACTAGTAGTAGTATTGAGTAATCGAAATCTCTTGCATTCGAATGCAAGTTCTCGGATACTGTCACTCACTAGTAGTAGTATTGAGTAATTGAAATCTCTTGCATTCGAATGCAAGTTCTCGGATACTGTCACTCACTAGGAGTGGTATTCCCTAATCGAAATCTCTTGCATTCGAATGCTAGTTCTCGGATACTGTCACTCACTAGTAGTAGTATTGAGTAATCGAAATCTCTTGCATTCGAATGCAAGTTCTCGGATACTGTCACTCACTAGGGGTGGTATTCCCTAATCGAAATCTCTTGCATTCGAATGCAAGTTCTCGGATACTGTCACTCACTAGTAGTAGTATTGAGTAATCGAAATCTCTTGCATTCGAATGCAAGTTCTCGGATACTGTCACTCACTAGTAGTAGTATTGAGTAATCGTAATCTCTTGCATTCGAATGCAAGTTCTCGGATACTGTCACTCACTAGTAGTAGTATTCCCTAATCGTAATCTCTTGCATTCGAATGCAAGTTCTCGGATACTGTCACTCACTAGTAGTAGTATTGAGTAATCGAAATCTCTTGCATTCGAATGCAAGTTCTCGGATACTGTCACTCACTAGTAGTAGTATTGAGTAATCGAAATCTCTTGCATTCGAATGCAAGTTCTCGGATACTGTCACTCACTAGTAGTAGTATTGAGTAATCGATATCTCTTGCATTGGAATGCAAGTTCTCGGATAATGTCACTCACTAGTAGTACTATTGAGTAATCGAAATCTCTTTCATTCGAATGCAAGTTCTCGGATACTGTCACTCACTAGGAGTAGTATTCCCTAATCGAAATCTCTTGCATTCGAATGCAAGTTCTCGGACACTGTCACTCACTAGTAGTAGTATTGAGTAATCGAAATCTCTTGCATTCGAATGCAAGTTCTCGGATACTGTCACTCACTAGTAGTAGTATTGAGTATTCGAAATCTCTTGCATTAGAATGCAAGTTCTCGGATACTGTCACTCACTAGTAGTAGTATTGAGTAATCGAAATCTCTTGCATTCGAATGCAAGTACTCGGATACTGTCACTCACTAGTAGTAGTATTCGCTAATCGAAATCTCTTGCATTCGAATGCAAGTTCTCGGTTTCTGTCACTCACTAGTAGTAGTATTGAGTAATCGAAATCTCTTGCATTCGAATGCAAGTTCTCGGTTACTGTCACTCACTAGTAGTAGTATTGAGTAATCGAAATCTCTTGCATTCGACTGCAAGTTCTCGGTTACTGTCACTCACTAGTAGTAGTATTCCGTAATCGAAATCTCCTGCATTCGAATGCAAGTTCTCGGATCCTGTCACTCTCTAGTAGTAGTATTGAGTAATAGAAATCACTTGCATTCGAATGCAAGTTCTCGGTTACTGTCACTCACTAGTAGTAGTATTGAGTAATCGAAATCTCTTGCATTCGAATGCAAGTTCTCGGATACTGTCACTCACTAGTAGTAGTATTAAGTAATCGAAATCTCTTGCATTGGAATGCAAGTTCTCGGATACTGTCACTCACTAGTAGTAGTATTCGCTAATCGAAATCTCTTGCATTCGAATGCAAGTTCTCGGTTTCTGTCACTCACTAGTAGTAGAATTGAGTAATCGAAATCTCTTGCATTCGAAGGCAAGTTCTCGGTTAGTGTCACTCACTAGGAGTAGTATTGAGTAATCGAAATCTCTTGCATTCGAATGCAAGTTCTCGGATACTGTCACTTACTAGTAGTAGTATTGAGTAATCGAAATATCTTGCATTCGAATGCAAGTTCTCGGATACTGTCACTCACTAGGAGTAGTATTCCCTAATCGAAATCTCTTGCATTCGAATGCAAGTTCTCGGATACTGTCACTCACTAGTAGTAGTATTCCCTAATCGAAATCTCTTGCATTCGAATGCAAGTTCTCGGATACTGTCACTCACTAGTAGTAGTATTGAGTAATCGAAATCTCTTGCATTCGAATGCAAGTTCTCGGATACTGTCACTCACTAGTAGTAGTATTGAGTAATCGAAATCTCTTGCATTCGAATGCAAGTTCTCGGATACTGTCACTCACTAGTAGTAGTATTGAGTAATCGAAATCTCTTGCATTCGAATGCAAGTTCTCGGATACTGTCACTGACTAGTAGTAGTATTGAGTAATCGAAATCTCTTGCATTCGAATGCAAGTTCTCGGATACTGTCACTCACTAGGAGTAGTATTCCCTAATCGAAATCTCTTGCATTCGAATGCAAGCTCCTGGATACTGTCACTCACTAGTAGTAGTATTGAGTAATCGAAATCTCTTGCATTGTGATGCAAGTTCTCGGATACTGTCACTCACTAGGAGTAGTATTCCCTAATCGAAATCTCTTGCATTCGAATGCAAGTTCTCGGATACTGTCACTCACTAGTAGTAGTATTGAGTAATCGAAATCTCTTGCATTCGAATGCAAGTTCTCGGATACTGTCACTCACTAGTAGTAGTATTGAGTAATCGAAATCTCTTGCATTCGAATGCAGGTTCTCGGGTACTGTCACTGACTAGTAGTAGTATTGAGTAATCGAAATCTCTTGCATTCGAATGCAAGTTCTCGGATACTGTCACTCACTAGTAGTAGTATTGAGTAATTGAAATCTCTTGCATTCGAATGCAAGTTCTCGGATACTGTCACTCACTAGGAGTGGTATTCCCTAATCGAAATCTCTTGCATTCGATTGCAAGTTCTCGGATACTGTCACTCACTAGTAGTAGTATTGAGTAATCGAAATATCTTGCATTCGAATGCAAGTTCTCGGATACTGTCACTCACTAGGAGTAGTATTCCCTAATCGAAATCCCTTGCATTCGAATGCAAGTTCTCGGATACTGTCACTCACTAGTAGTAGTATTCCCTAATCGAAATCTCTTGCATTCGAATGCAAGTTCTCGGATACTGTCACTCACTAGTAGTAGTATTGAGTAATTGAAATCTCTTGCATTCGAATGCAAGTTCTCGGATACTGTCACTCACTAGTAGTAGTATTGAGTAATCGAAATCTCCTGCATTCGAATTCAAGTTCTCGGTTAGTGTCACTCACTAGTAGTAGTATTGAGTAATCGAAGTATCTTGCATTCGAATGCAAGTTCTCGGATACTGTCACTCACTAGTAATAGTATTCCCTAATCGAAATCTCTTGCATTCGAATGCAAGTTCTTGCTTACTGTCACTCACTAGTAGTAGTATTCCCTAATCGAAATCTCTTGCATTCGAATGCAAGTTCTCGGTTACTGTCACTCACTAGTAGTAGTATTCCCTAATCGAAATCTCTTGCATTCGAATGCAAGTTCTCGGATACTGTCACTCACTAGTAGTTGTATTGAGTAATCGAAATATCTTCCATTTGAGTGCAAGTTCTCGGATGCTGTCACTCACTAGGAGTAGTATTCCCTAAACGAAATCTCTTGCATTCGAATGCAAGTTCTCGGATACTGTCACTCACTAGTAGTAGTATTCCCTAATCGAAATCTCTTGCATTCGAATGTAAGTTCTCGGATACTGTCACTCACTAGTAGTAGTATTGAGTAATCGAAATCTCTTGCATTCGAATGCAAGTTCTCGAATACTGTCAATCACTAGTAGTAGTATTGAGTAATTGAAATCTCTTGCATTCGAATGCAAGTTCTCGGATACTGTCACTCACTAGGAGTGGTATTCCCTAATCGAAATCTCTTGCATTCGATTGCAAGTTCTCGGATACTGTCACTCACTAGTAGTAGTATTGAGTAATCGAAATCTCTTGCATTCGAATGCAAGTTCTCGGTTACTGTCACTCACTAGGAGTAGTATTCCCTAATCGAAATCTCTTGCATTCGAATGCAAGTTCTCGGATACTGTCACTCACTAGTAGTAGTATTCGCTAATCGAAATCTCTTGCATTCGAATGCAAGTTCTCGGTTACTGTCACTCACTAGTAGTAGTATTGAGTAATCGAAACCTCTTGCATTCGAATGCAAGTTCTCGGTTACTGTCACTCACTAGTAGTAGTATTGAGTAATCGAAATCTCTTGCATTCGAATGCAAGTTCTCGGTTACTGTTAGTCACTAGTACTAGTATTCCCTGATCGAAATCTCTTGCATTCGAATGCAAGTTCTCGGATACTGTCACTCACTAGTAGTAGTATAGAGTAATCGAAATCTCTTGCATTCGAATGCAAGTTCTCGGTTAGTGTCACTCACTAGGAGTAGTATTGAGTAATCGAAATCTCTTGCATTCGAATGCAAGTTCTCGGATACTGTCACTCACTACTAGTAGTATTCAGTAATCGAAATCTCTTGCATTCGAATACAATTTCTCGGTTAGTGTCACTCACTAGTAGTAGTATTGAGTAATCGAAATATCTTGCATTCGAATGCAAGTTCTCGGATACTGTCACTCACTAGTAATAGTATTCCCTAATCGAAATCTCCTGCATTCGAATGCAAGTTCTCGCTTACTGTCACTCACTAGTAGTAGTATTCCCTAATCGAAATCTCTTGCATTCGAATGCAAGTTCTCGGTTACTGTCACTCACTAGTAGTAGTATTCCCTAATCGAAATCTCTTGCATTCGAATGCAAGTTTTCGGATACTGTCACTCACTAGTAGTTGTATTGAGTAATCGAAATATCTTCCATTCGAATGCAAGTTCTCAGATGCTGTCACTCACTAGGAGTAGTATTCCCTAAACGAAATCTCTTGCATTCGAATGCAAGTTCTCGGATACCGTCACTCACTAGTAGTAGTATTCCCTAATCGAAATCTCTTGCATTCGAATGCAAGTTCTCGGTTACTGTCACTCACTAGTAGTAGTATTCCCTAATCGAAATCTCTTGCATTCGAATGCAAGTTTTCGGATACTGTCACTCACTAGTAGTTGTATTGAGTAATCGAAATATCTTCCATTCGAATGCAAGTTCTCGGATGCTGTCACTCACTAGGAGTAGTATTCCCTAAACGAAATCTCTTGCATTCGAATGCAAGTTCTCGGATACTGTCACTCACTAGTAGTAGTATTCCCTAATCGAAATCTCTTGCATTCGAATGTAAGTTCTCGGATACTGTCACTCACTAGTAGTAGTATTGAGTAATCGAAATCTCTTGCATTGGAATGCAAGTTCTCGGATACTGTCACTCACTAGTAGTAGTATTGAGTAATCGAAATCTCTTGCATTCGAATGCAAGTTCTCGGATACTGTCACTCACTAGTAGTAGTATTCAGTAATCGAAATCTCTTGCATTCGAATGCAAGTTCTCGGATACTGTCACTCACTAGGAGTAGTATTCCCTAATCGAAATCTCTTTCATTCGAATGCAAGTTCTCGGATACTGTCACTCACTAGGAGTAGTATTCCCTAATCGAAATCTCTTGCATTCGAATGCAAGTTCTCGGATACTGTCACTCACTAGTAGTAGTATTGAGTAATCGAAATCTCTTGCATTGGAATGCAAGTTCTCGGATAATCTCACTCACTAGTAGTAGTATTGAGTAATTGAAATCTCTTTCATTCGAATGCAAGTTCTCGGATACTGTCACTCACTAGGAGTAGTATTCCCTAATCGAAATCTCTTGCATTCGAATGCAAGTTCTCGGATACTGTCACTCACTAGTAGTAGTATTGAGTAATCGAAATCTCTTGCATTCGAATGCAAGATCTCGGATACTGTCACTCACTAGTAGTAGTATTGAGTAATCGAAATCTCTTGCATTCGAATGCATGTTCTCGGATACTGTCACTCACTAGTAGTAGTATTGAGTAATCGAAATCTCTTGCATTGGAATGCAAGTTCTCGGATAATGTCACTCACTAGTAGTAGTATTGAGTAATCGAAATCTCTTTCATTCGAATGCAAGTTCTCGGATACTGTCACTCACTAGGAGTAGTATTCCCTAATCGAAATCTCTTGCATTCGAATGCAAGTTCTCGGATACTGTCACTCACTAGTAGTAGTATTGAGTAATCGAAATCTCTTGCATTCGAATGCAAGTTCTCGGATACTGTCACTCACTAGTAGTAGTATTGAGTATTCGAAATCTCTTGCATTAGAATGCAAGTTCTCGGATACTGTCACTCACTAGTAGTAGTATTGAGTAATCGAAATCTCTTGCATTCGAATGCAAGTACTCGGATACTGTCACTCACTAGTAGTAGTATTCGCTAATCGAAATCTCTTGCATTCGAATGCAAGTTCTCGGTTTCTGTCACTCACTAGTAGTAGTATTGAGTAATCGAAATCTCTTGCATTCGAATGCAAGTTCTCGGTTACTGTCACTCACTAGTAGTAGTATTCCGTAATCGAAATCTCCTGCATTCGAATGCAAGTTCTCGGATACTGTCACTCTCTAGTAGTAGTATTGAGTAATAGAAATCACTTGCATTCGAATGCAAGTTCTCGGTTACTGTCACTCACTAGTAGTAGTATTGAGTAATCGAAATCTCTTGCATTCGAATGCAAGTTCTCGGATACTGTCACTCACTAGTAGTAGTATTGAGTAATCGAAATCTCTTGCATTCGAATGCAAGTTCTCGGATACTGTCACTCACTAGTAGTAGTATTGAGTAATCGAAATCTCTTGCATTCGAATGCAAGTTCTCGGATACTGTCACTCACTAGTAGTAGTATTGAGTAATCGAAATCTCTTGCATTCGAATGCAAGTTCTCGGATACTGTCACTCACTAGTAGTAGTATTGAGTAATCGAAATCTCTTGCATTCGAATGCAAGTTCTCGGATACTGTCACTGACTAGTAGTAGTATTGAGTAATCGAAATCTCTTGCATTCGAATGCAAGTTCTCGGATACTGTCACTCACTAGGAGCAGTATTCCCTAATCGAAATCTCTTGCATTCGAATGCAAGCTCCTGGATACTGTCACTCACTAGTAGTAGTATTGAGTAATAGAAATCTCTTGCATTGTGATGCAAGTTCTCGGATACTGTCACTCACTAGGAGTAGTATTCCCTAATCGAAATCTCTTGCATTCGAATGCAAGTTCTCGGATACTGTCACTCACTAGTAGTACTATTGAGTAATCGAAATCTCTTGCATTCGAATGCAAGTTCTCGGATACTGTCACTCACTAGTAGTAGTATTGAGTAATCGAAATCTCTTGCATTCGAATGCAGGTTCTCGGTTACTCTCACTGACTAGTAGTAGTATTGAGTAATCGAAATCTCTTGCATTCGAATGCAAGTTCTCGGATACTGTCACTCACTAGTAGTAGTATTGAGTAATTGAAATCTCTTGCATTCGAACGCAAGCTCTCGGATACTGTCACTCACTAGGAGTGGTATTCCCTAATCGAAATCTCTTGCATTCGATTGCAAGTTCTCGGATACTGTCATTCACTAGTAGTAGTATTGAGTAATTGAAATCTCTTGCATTCGAATGCAAGTTCTCGGATACTGTCACTCACTAGTAGTAGTATTGAGTAATCGAAATCTCTTGCATTCGAATTCAAGTTCTCTGTTAGTGTCACTCACTAGTAGTAGTATTGAGTAATCGAAATCTCTTGCATTCGAATGCAAGTTCTCGGATACTGTCACTCACTAGTAGTAGTATTGAGTAATCGAAATCTCTTGCATTCGAATGCAAGTTCTCGGATACTGTCACTCACTAGGAGTAGTATTCCCTAATCGAAATCTCTTGCATTCGAATGCAAGTTCTCGGATACTGTCACTCACTAGGAGTAGTATTCCCTAATCGAAATCTCTTGCATTCGAATGCAAGCTCCTGGATACTGTCACTCACTAGTAGTAGTATTGAGTAATCGAAATCTCTTGCATTGTGATGCAAGTTCTCGGATACTGTCACTCACTAGGAGTAGTATTCCCTAATCGAAATCTCTTGCATTCGAATGCAAGATCTCGGATACTGTCACTCACTAGTAGTAGTATTGAGTAATCGAAATCTCTTGCATTCGAATGCAAGTTCTCGGATACTGTCACTCACTAGTAGTAGTATTGAGTAATCGAAATCTCTTGCATTCGAATGCAGGTTCTCGGGTACTGTCACTGACTAGTAGTAGTATTGAGTAATCGAAATCTCTTGCATTCGAATGCAAGTTCTCGGATACTGTCACTCACTAGTAGTAGTATTGAGTAATTGAAATCTCTTGCATTCGAATGCAAGTTCTCGGATACTGTCACTCACTAGGAGTGGTATTCCCTAATCGAAATCTCTTGCATTCGATTGCAAGTTCTCGGATACTGTCACTCACTAGTAGTAGTATTGAGTAATCGAAATATCTTGCATTCGAATGCAAGTTCTCGGATACTGTCACTCACTAGGAGTAGTATTCCCTAATCGAAATCCCTTGCATTCGAATGCAAGTTCTCGGATACTGTCACTCACTAGTAGTAGTATTCCCTAATCGAAATCTCTTGCATTCGAATGCAAGTTCTCGGATACTGTCACTCACTAGTAGTAGTATTGAGTAATTGAAATCTCTTGCATTCGTATGCAAGTTCTCGGATACTGTCACTCACTAGTAGTAGTATTGAGTAATCGAAATCTCCTGCATTCGAATTCAAGTTCTCGGTTAGTGTCACTCACTAGTAGTAGTATTGAGTAATCGAAATATCTTGCATTCGAATGCAAGTTCTCGGATACTGTCACTCACTAGTAATAGTATTCCCTAATCGAAATCTCTTGCATTCGAATGCAAGTTCTCGCTTACTGTCACTCACTAGTAGTAGTATTCCCTAATCGAAATCTCTTGCATTCGAATGCAAGTTCTCGGTTACTGTCACTCACTAGTAGTAGTATTCCCTAATCGAAATCTCTTGCATTCGAATGCAAGTTCTCGGATACTGTCACTCACTAGTAGTTGTATTGAGTAATCGAAATATCTTCCATTCGAGTGCAAGCTCTCGGATGCTGTCACTCACTAGGGGTAGTATTCCCTAAACGAAATCTCTTGCATTCGAATGCAAGTTCTCGGATACTGTCACTCACTAGTAGTAGTATTCCCAAATCGAAATCTCTTGCATTCGAATGTAAGTTCTCGGATACTGTCACTCACTAGTAGTAGTATTGAGTAATCGAAATCTCTTGCATTCGAATGCAAGTTCTCGAATACTGTCAATCACTAGTAGTAGTATTGAGTAATTGAAATCTCTTGCATTCGAATGCAAGTTCTCGGATACTGTCACTCACTAGGAGTGGTATTCCCTAATCGAAATCTCTTGCATTCGATTGCAAGTTCTCGGATACTGTCACTCACTAGTAGTAGTATTGAGTAATCGAAATCTCTTGCATTCGAATGCAAGTTCTCGGTTACTGTCACTCACTAGGAGTAGTATTCCCTAATCGAAATCTCTTGCATTCGAATGCAAGTTCTCGGATACTGTCACTCACTAGTAGTAGTATTCGCTAATCGAAATCTCTTGCATTGGAATGCAAGTTCTCGGTTACTGTCACTCACTAGTAGTAGTATTGAGTAATCGAAACCTCTTGCATTCGAATGCAAGTTCTCGGTTACTGTCACTCACTAGTAGTAGTATTGAGTAATCGAAATCTCTTGCATTCGAATGCAAGTTCTCGGTTACTGTCAGTTACTAGTACTAGTATTCCCTGATCGAAATCTCTTGCATTCGAATGCAAGTTCTCGGATACTGTCACTCACTAGTAGTAGTATAGAGTAATCGAAATCTCTTGCATTCGAATGCAAGTTCTCGGTTAGTGTCACTCACTAGGAGTAGTATTGAGTAATCGAAATCTCTTGCATTCGAATGCAAGTTCTCGGATACTGTCACTCACTACTAGTAGTATTGAGTAATCGAAATCTCTTGCATTCGAATACAAGTTCTCGGTTAGTGTCACTCACTAGTAGTAGTATTGAGTAATCGAAATCTCTTGCATTCGAATGCAAGTTCTCGGATACTGTCACTCACTAGTAGTAGTATTGAGTAATCGAAATCTCTTGCATTCGAATGCAAGTTCTCGCTTACTGTCACTCACTAGTAGTAGTATTCCCTAATCGAAATCTCTTGCATTCGAATGCAAGTTCTCGGTTACTGTCACTCACTAGTAGTAGTATTCCCTAATCGAAATCTCTTGCATTCGAATGCAAGTTTTCGGATACTGTCACTCACTAGTAGTTGTATTGAGTAATCGAAATATCTTCCATTCGAATGCAAGTTCTCGGATGCTGTCACTCACTAGGAGTAGTATTCCCTAAACGAAATCTCTTGCATTCGAATGCAAGTTCTCGGATACTGTCACTCACTAGTAGTAGTATTCCCTAATCGAAATCTCTTGCATTCGAATGCAAGTTCTCGGTTACTGTCACTCACTAGTAGTAGTATTCCCTAATCGAAATCTCTTGCATTCGAATGCAAGTTTTCGGATACTGTCACTCACTAGTAGTTGTATTGAGTAATCGAAATATCTTCCATTCGAATGCAAGTTCTCGGATGCTGTCACTCACTAGGAGTAGTATTCCCTAAACGAAATCTCTTGCATTCGAATGCAAGTTCTCGGATACTGTCACTCACTAGTAGTAGTATTCAGTAATCGAAATCTCTTGCATTCGAATGCAAGTTCTCGGATACTGTCACTCACTAGGAGTAGTATTCCCTAATCGAAATCTCTTGCATTTGAATGCAAGCTCCTGGATACTGTCACTCACTAGTAGTAGTATTGAGTAATCGAAATCTCTTGCATTGGAATGCAAGTTCTCGGATAATCTCACTCACTAGTAGTAGTATTGAGTAATTGAAATCTCTTTCATTCGAATGCAAGTTCTCGGATACTGTCACTCACTAGGAGTAGTATTCCCTAATCGAAATCTCTTGCATTCGAATGCAAGTTCTCGGATACTGTCACTCACTAGTAGTAGTATTGAGTAATCGAAATCTCTTGCATTCGAATGCAAGTTCTCGGATACTGTCACTCACTAGTAGTAGTATTGAGTAATCGAAATCTCTTGCATTCGAATGCATGTTCTCGGATACTGTCACTCACTAGTAGTAGTATTGAGTAATCGAAATCTCTTGCATTGGAATGCAAGTTCTCGGATAATGTCACTCACTAGTAGTAGTATTGAGTAATCGAAATCTCTTTCATTCGAATGCAAGTTCTCGGATACTGTCACTCACTAGGAGTAGTATTCCCTAATCGAAATCTCTTGCATTCGAATGCAAGTTCTCGGATACTGTCACTCACTAGTAGTAGTATTGAGTAATCGAAATCTCTTGCATTCGAATGCAAGTTCTCGGATACTGTCACTCACTAGTAGTAGTATTGAGTATTCGAAATCTCTTGCATTAGAATTCAAGTTCTCGGATACTGTCACTCACTAGTAGTAGTATTGAGTAATCGAAATCTCTTGCATTCGAATGCAAGTTCTCGGATACTGTCAATCACTAGTAGTAGTATTGAGTAATCGAAATCTCTTGCATTCGAATGCAAGTTCTCGGATACTGTCACTCACTAGTAGTAGTATTGAGTAATCGAAATCTCTTGCATTCGAATGCAAGTTCTCGGATACTGTCACTCACTAGTAGTAGTATTGAGTAATCGAAATCTCTTGCATTCGAATGCAAGTTCTCGGATACTGTCACTGACTAGTAGTAGTATTGAGTAATCGAAATCTCTTGCATTCGAATGCAAGTTCTCGGATACTGTCACTCACTAGTAGTAGTATTGAGTAATAGAAATCTCTTGCATTGTGATGCAAGTTCTCGGATACTGTCACTCACTAGGAGTAGTATTCCCTAATCGAAATCTCTTGCATTCGAATGCAAGTTCTCGGATACTGTCACTCACTAGTAGTACTATTGAGTAATCGAAATCTCTTGCATTCGAATGCAAGTTCTCGGATACTGTCACTCACTAGTAGTAGTATTGAGTAATCGAAATCTCTTGCATTCGAATGCAGGTTCTCGGTTACTCTCACTGACTAGTAGTAGTATTGAGTAATCGAAATCTCTTGCATTCGAATGCAAGTTCTCGGATACTGTCACTCACAAGTAGTAGTATTGAGTAATTGAAATCTCTTGCATTCGAACGCAAGCTCTCGGATACTGTCACTCACTAGGAGTGGTATTCCCTAATCGAAATCTCTTGCATTCGAATTCAAGTTCTCGGTTAGTGTCACTCACTAGTAGTAGTATTGAGTAATCGAAATATCTTGCATTCGAATGCAAGTTCTCGGATACTGTCACTCACTAGTAATAGTATTCCCTAATCGAAATCTCTTGCATTCGAATGCAAGTTCTCGCTTACTGTCACTCACTAGTAGTAGTATTCCCTAATCGAAATCTCTTGCATTCGAATGCAAGTTCTCGGTTACTGTCACTCACTAGTAGTAGTATTCCCTAATCGAAATCTCTTGCATTCGAATGCAAGTTCTCGGATAGTGTCACTCACTAGTAGTTGTATTGAGTAATCGAAATATCTTCCATTCGAATGCAAGTTCTCGGATGTTGTCACTCACTAGGAGTAGTATTCCCTAAACGAAATCTCTTGCATTCCAATGCAAGTTCTCGGATACTGTCACTCACTAGTAGTAGTATTCCCTAATCGAAATCTCTTGCATTCGAATGTAAGTTCTCGGATACTGTCACTCACTAGTAGTAGTATTGAGTAATTGAAATCTCTTGCATTCGAACGCAAGCTCTCGGATACTGTCACTCACTAGGAGTGGTATTCCCTAATCGAAATCTCTTGCATTCGATTGCAAGTTCTCGGATACTGTCATTCACTAGTAGTAGTATTGAGTAATTGAAATCTCTTGCATTCGAATGCAAGTTCTCGGATACTGTCACTCACTAGTAGTAGTATTGAGTAATCGAAATCTCTTGCATTCGAATTCAAGTTCTCTGTTAGTGTCACTCACTAGTAGTAGTATTGAGTAATCGAAATCTCTTGCATTCGAATGCAAGTTCTCGGATACTGTCACTCACTAGTAGTAGTATTGAGTAATCGAAATCTCTTGCATTCGAATGCAAGTTCTCGGATACTGTCACTCACTAGGAGTAGTATTCCCTAATCGAAATCTCTTGCATTCGAATGCAAGTTCTCGGATACTGTCACTCACTAGGAGTAGTATTCCCTAATCGAAATCTCTTGCATTCGAATGCAAGCTCCTGGATACTGTCACTCACTAGTAGTAGTATTGAGTAATCGAAATCTCTTGCATTGTGATGCAAGTTCTCGGATACTGTCACTCACTAGGAGTAGTATTCCCTAATCGAAATCTCTTGCATTCGAATGCAAGATCTCGGATACTGTCACTCACTAGTAGTAGTATTGAGTAATCGAAATCTCTTGCATTCGAATGCAAGTTCTCGGATACTGTCACTCACTAGTAGTAGTATTGAGTAATCGAAATCTCTTGCATTCGAATGCAGGTTCTCGGGTACTGTCACTGACTAGTAGTAGTATTGAGTAATCGAAATCTCTTGCATTCGAATGCAAGTTCTCGGATACTGTCACTCACTAGTAGTAGTATTGAGTAATTGAAATCTCTTGCATTCGAATGCAAGTTCTCGGATACTGTCACTCACTAGGAGTGGTATTCCCTAATCGAAATCTCTTGCATTCGATTGCAAGTTCACGGATACTGTCACTCACTAGTAGTAGTATTGAGTAATCGAAATATCTTGCATTCGAATGCAAGTTCTCGGATACTGTCACTCACTAGGAGTAGTATTCCCTAATCGAAATCCCTTGCATTCGAATGCAAGTTCTCGGATACTGTCACTCACTAGTAGTAGTATTCCCTAATCGAAATCTCTTGCATTCGAATGCAAGTTCTCGGATACTGTCACTCACTAGTAGTAGTATTGAGTAATTGAAATCTCTTGCATTCGTATGCAAGTTCTCGGATACTGTCACTCACTAGTAGTAGTATTGAGTAATCGAAATCTCCTGCATTCGAATTCAAGTTCTCGGTTAGTGTCACTCACTAGTAGTAGTATTGAGTAATCGAAATATCTTGCATTCGAATGCAAGTTCTCGGATACTGTCACTCACTAGTAATAGTATTCCCTAATCGAAATCTCTTGCATTCGAATGCAAGTTCTCGCTTACTGTCACTCACTAGTAGTAGTATTCCCTAATCGAAATCTCTTGCATTCGAATGCAAGTTCTCGGTTACTGTCACTCACTAGTAGTAGTATTCCCTAATCGAAATCTCTTGCATTCGAATGCAAGTTCTCGGATACTGTCACTCACTAGTAGTTGTATTGAGTAATCGAAATATCTTCCATTCGAGTGCAAGTTCTCGGATGCTGTCACTCACTAGGAGTAGTATTCCCTAAACGAAATCTCTTGCATTCGAATGCAAGTTCTCGGATACTGTCACTCACTAGTAGTAGTATTCCCAAATCGAAATCTCTTGCATTCGAATGTAAGTTCTCGGATACTGTCACTCACTAGTAGTAGTATTGAGTAATCGAAATCTCTTGCATTCGAATGCAAGTTCTCGAATACTGTCAATCACTAGTAGTAGTATTGAGTAATTGAAATCTCTTGCATTCGAATGCAAGTTCTCGGATACTGTCACTCACTAGGAGTGGTATTCCCTAATCGAAATCTCTTGCATTCGATTGCAAGTTCTCGGATACTGTCACTCACTAGTAGTAGTATTGAGTAATCGAAATCTCTTGCATTCGAATGCAAGTTCTCGGTTACTGTCACTCACTAGGAGTAGTATTCCCTAATCGAAATCTCTTGCATTCGAATGCAAGTTCTCGGATACTGTCACTCACTAGTAGTAGTATTCGCTAATCGAAATCTCTTGCATTGGAATGCAAGTTCTCGGTTACTGTCACTCACTAGTAGTAGTATTGAGTAATCGAAACCTCTTGCATTCGAATGCAAGTTCTCGGTTACTGTCACTCACTAGTAGTAGTATTGAGTAATCGAAATCTCTTGCATTCGAATGCAAGTTCTCGGTTACTGTCAGTTACTAGTACTAGTATTCCCTGATCGAAATCTCTTGCATTCGAATGCAAGTTCTCGGATACTGTCACTCACTAGTAGTAGTATAGAGTAATCGAAATCTCTTGCATTCGAATGCAAGTTCTCGGTTAGTGTCACTCACTAGGAGTAGTATTGAGTAATCGAAATCTCTTGCATTCGAATGCAAGTTCTCGGATACTGTCACTCACTACTAGTAGTATTGAGTAATCGAAATCTCTTGCATTCGAATACAAGTTCTCGGTTAGTGTCACTCACTAGTAGTAGTATTGAGTAATCGAAATCTCTTGCATTCGAATGCAAGTTCTCGGATACTGTCACTCACTAGTAGTAGTATTGAGTAATCGAAATCTCTTGCATTCGAATGCAAGTTCTCGCTTACTGTCACTCACTAGTAGTAGTATTCCCTAATCGAAATCTCTTGCATTCGAATGCAAGTTCTCGGTTACTGTCACTCACTGGTAGTAGTATTCCCTAATCGAAATCTCTTGCATTCGAATGCAAGTTTTCGGATACTGTCACTCACTAGTAGTTGTATTGAGTAATCGAAATATCTTCCATTCGAATGCAAGTTCTCGGATGCTGTCACTCACTAGGAGTAGTATTCCCTAAACGAAATCTCTTGCATTCGAATGCAAGTTCTCGGATACTGTCACTCACTAGTAGTAGTATTCCCTAATCGAAATCTCTTGCATTCGAATGCAAGTTCTCGGTTACTGTCACTCACTAGTAGTAGTATTCCCTAATCGAAATCTCTTGCATTCGAATGCAAGTTTTCGGATACTGTCACTCACTAGTAGTTGTATTGAGTAATCGAAATATCTTCCATTCGAATGCAAGTTCTCGGATGCTGTCACTCACTAGGAGTAGTATTCCCTAAACGAAATCTCTTGCATTCGAATGCAAGTTCTCGGATACTGTCACTCACTAGTAGTAGTATTCAGTAATCGAAATCTCTTGCATTCGAATGCAAGTTCTCGGATACTGTCACTCACTAGGAGTAGTATTCCCTAATCGAAATCTCTTGCATTTGAATGCAAGCTCCTGGATACTGTCACTCACTAGTAGTAGTATTGAGTAATCGAAATCTCTTGCATTGGAATGCAAGTTCTCGGATAATCTCACTCACTAGTAGTAGTATTGAGTAATTGAAATCTCTTTCATTCGAATGCAAGTTCTCGGATACTGTCACTCACTAGGAGTAGTATTCCCTAATCGAAATCTCTTGCATTCGAATGCAAGTTCTCGGATACTGTCACTCACTAGTAGTAGTATTGAGTAATCGAAATCTCTTGCATTCGAATGCAAGTTCTCGGATACTGTCACTCACTAGTAGTAGTATTGAGTAATCGAAATCTCTTGCATTCGAATGCATGTTCTCGGATACTGTCACTCACTAGTAGTAGTATTGAGTAATCGAAATCTCTTGCATTGGAATGCAAGTTCTCGGATAATGTCACTCACTAGTAGTAGTATTGAGTAATCGAAATCTCTTTCATTCGAATGCAAGTTCTCGGATACTGTCACTCACTAGGAGTAGTATTCCCTAATCGAAATCTCTTGCATTCGAATGCAAGTTCTCGGATACTGTCACTCACTAGTAGTAGTATTGAGTAATCGAAATCTCTTGCATTCGAATGCAAGTTCTCGGATACTGTCACTCACTAGTAGTAGTATTGAGTATTCGAAATCTCTTGCATTAGAATTCAAGTTCTCGGATACTGTCACTCACTAGTAGTAGTATTGAGTAATCGAAATCTCTTGCATTCGAATGCAAGTTCTCGGATACTGTCAATCACTAGTAGTAGTATTGAGTAATCGAAATCTCTTGCATTCGAATGCAAGTTCTCGGATACTGTCACTCACTAGTAGTAGTATTGAGTAATCGAAATCTCTTGCATTCGAATGCAAGTTCTCGGATACTGTCACTCACTAGTAGTAGTATTGAGTAATCGAAATCTCTTGCATTCGAATGCAAGTTCTCGGATACTGTCACTGACTAGTAGTAGTATTGAGTAATCGAAATCTCTTGCATTCGAATGCAAGTTCTCGGATACTGTCACTCACTAGTAGTAGTATTGAGTAATAGAAATCTCTTGCATTGTGATGCAAGTTCTCGGATACTGTCACTCACTAGGAGTAGTATTCCCTAATCGAAATCTCTTGCATTCGAATGCAAGTTCTCGGATACTGTCACTCACTAGTAGTACTATTGAGTAATCGAAATCTCTTGCATACGAATGCAAGTTCTCGGATACTGTCACTCACTAGTAGTAGTATTGAGTAATCGAAATCTCTTGCATTCGAATGCAGGTTCTCGGTTACTCTCACTGACTAGTAGTAGTATTGAGTAATCGAAATCTCTTGCATTCGAATGCAAGTTCTCGGATACTGTCACTCACAAGTAGTAGTATTGAGTAATTGAAATCTCTTGCATTCGAACGCAAGCTCTCGGATACTGTCACTCACTAGGAGTGGTATTCCCTAATCGAAATCTCTTGCATTCGATTGCAAGTTCTCGGATACTGTCACTCACTAGTAGTAGTATTGAGTAATTGAAATCTCTTGCATTCGAATGCAAGTTCTCGGATACTGTCACTCACTAGTAGTAGTATTGAGTAATCGAAATCTCTTGCATTCGAATTCAAGTTCTCGGTTAGTGTCACTCACTAGTAGTAGTATTGAGTAATCGAAATATCTTGCATTCGAATGCAAGTTCTCGGATACTGTCACTCACTAGTAATAGTATTCCCTAATCGAAATCTCTTGCATTCGAATGCAAGTTCTCGCTTACTGTCACTCACTAGTAGTAGTATTCCCTAATCGAAATCTCTTGCATTCGAATGCAAGTTCTCGGTTACTGTCACTCACTAGTAGTAGTATTCCCTAATCGAAATCTCTTGCATTCGAATGCAAGTTCTCGGATAGTGTCACTCACTAGTAGTTGTATTGAGTAATCGAAATATCTTCCATTCGAATGCAAGTTCTCGGATGTTGTCACTCACTAGGAGTAGTATTCCCTAAACGAAATCTCTTGCATTCCAATGCAAGTTCTCGGATACTGTCACTCACTAGTAGTAGTATTCCCTAATCGAAATCTCTTGCATTCGAATGTAAGTTCTCGGATACTGTCACTCACTAGTAGTAGTATTGAGTAATTGAAATCTCTTGCATTCGAATGCAAGTTCTCGGATACTGTCACTCACTAGGAGTGGTATTCCCTAATCGAAATCTCTTGCATTCGATTGCAAGTTCTCGGATACTGTCACTCACTAGTAGTAGTATTGAGTAATCGAAATATCTTGCATTCGAATGCAAGTTCTCGGATACTGTCACTCACTAGGAGTAGTATTCCCTAATCGAAATCCCTTGCATTCGAATGCAAGTTCTCGGATACTGTCACTCACTAGTAGTAGTATTCCCTAATCGAAATCTCTTGCATTCGAATGCAAGTTCTCGGATACTGTCACTCACTAGTAGTAGTATTGAGTAATTGAAATCTCTTGCATTCGAATGCAAGTTCTCGGATACTGTCACTCACTAGTAGTAGTATTGAGTAATCGAAATCTCCTGCATTCGAATTCAAGTTCTCGGTTAGTGTCACTCACTAGTAGTAGTATTGAGTAATCGAAATATCTTGCATTCGAATGCAAGTTCTCGGATACTGTCACTCACTAGTAATAGTATTCCCTAATCGAAATCTCTTGCATTCGAATGCAAGTTCTCGCTTACTGTCACTCACTAGTAGTAGTATTCCCTAATCGAAATCTCTTGCATTCGAATGCAAGTTCTCGGTTACTGTCACTCACTAGTAGTAGTATTCCCTAATCGAAATCTCTTGCATTCGAATGCAAGTTCTCGGATACTGTCACTCACTAGTAGTTGTATTGAGTAATCGAAATATCTTCCATTCGAGTGCAAGTTCTCGGATGCTGTCACTCACTAGGAGTAGTATTCCCTAAACGAAATCTCTTGCATTCGAATGCAAGTTCTCGGATACTGTCACTCACTAGTACTAGTATTCCCTAATCGAAATCTCTTGCATTCGAATGTAAGTTCTCGGATACTGTCACTCACTAGTAGTAGTATTGAGTAATCGAAATCTCTTGCATTCGAATGCAAGTTCTCGAATACTGTCAATCACTAGTAGTAGTATTGAGTAATTGAAATCTCTTGCATTCGAATGCAAGTTCTCGGATACTGTCACTCACTAGGAGTGGTATTCCCTAATCGAAATCTCTTGCATTCGATTGCAAGTTCTCGGATACTGTCACTCACTAGTAGTAGTATTGAGTAATCGAAATCTCTTGCATTCGAATGCAAGTTCTCGGTTACTGTCACTCACTAGGAGTAGTATTCCCTAATCGAAATCTCTTGCATTCGAATGCAAGTTCTCGTATACTGTCACTCACTAGTAGTAGTATTCGCTAATCGAAATCTCTTGCATTCGAATGCAAGTTCTCGGTTACTGTCACTCACTAGTAGTAGTATTGAGTAATCGAAACCTCTTGCATTCGAATGCAAGTTCTCGGTTACTGTCACTCACTAGTAGTAGTATTGAGTAATCGAAATCTCTTGCATTCGAATGCAAGTTCTCGGTTACTGTCAGTCACTAGTACTAGTATTCCCTGATCGAAATCTCTTGCATTCGAATGCAAGTTCTCGGATACTGTCACTCACTAGTAGTAGTATAGAGTAATCGAAATCTCTTGCATTCGAATGCAAGTTCTCGGTTAGTGTCACTCACTAGGAGTAGTATTGAGTAATCGAAATCTCTTGCATTCGAATGCAAGTTCTCGGATACTGTCACTCACTACTAGTAGTATTGAGTAATCGAAATCTCTTGCATTCGAATACAAGTTCTCGGTTAGTGTCACTCACTAGTAGTAGTATTGAGTAATCGAAATATCTTGCATTCGAATGCAAGTTCTCGGATACTGTCACTCACTAGTAATAGTATTCCCTAATCGAAATCTCCTGCATTCGAATGCAAGTTCTCGCTTACTGTCACTCACTAGTAGTAGTATTCCCTAATCGAAATCTCTTGCATTCGAATGCAAGTTCTCGGTTACTGTCACTCACTAGTAGTAGTATTCCCTAATCGAAATCTCTTGCATTCGAATGCAAGTTTTCGGATACTCTCACTCACTAGTAGTTGTATTGAGTAATCGAAATATCTTCCATTCGAATGCAAGTTCTCGGATGCTGTCACTCACTAGGAGTAGTATTCCCTAAACGAAATCTCTTGCATTCGAATGCAAGTTCTCGGATACTGTCACTCACTAGTAGTAGTATTCCCTAATCGAAATCTCTTGCATTCGAATGCAAGTTCTCGGTTACTGTCACTCACTAGTAGTAGTATTCCCTAATCGAAATCTCTTGCATTCGAATGCAATTTTTGGGATACTGTCACTCACTAGTAGTTGTATTGAGTAATCGAAATATCTTCCATTCGAATGCAAGTTCTCGGATGCTGTCACTCACTAGGAGTAGTATTCCCTAAACGAAATCTCTTGCATTCGAATGCAAGTTCTCGGATACTGTCACTCACTAGTAGTAGTATTCCCTAATCGAAATCTCTTGCATTCGAATGTAAGTTCTCGGATACTGTCACTCACTAGTAGTAGTATTGAGTAATCGAAATCTCTTGCATTCGAATGCAAGTTCTCGGATACTGTCACTCACTAGTAGTAGTATTGAGTAATCGAAATCTCTTGCATTCGAATGCAAGTTCTCGGATACTGTCACTCACTAGTAGTAGTATTCAGTAATCGAAATCTCTTGCATTCGAATGCAAGTTCTCGGATACTGTCACTCACTAGGAGTAGTATTCCCTAATCGAAATCTCTTGCATTTGAATGCAAGCTCCTGGATACTGTCACTCACTAGTAGTAGTATTGAGTAATCGAAATCTCTTGCATTGGAATGCAAGTTCTCGGATAATCTCACTCACTAGTAGTAGTATTGAGTAATTGAAATCTCTTTCATTCGAATGCAAGTTCTCGGATACTGTCACTCACTAGGAGTAGTATTCCCTAATCGAAATCTCTTGCATTCGAATGCAAGTTCTCGGATACTGTCACTCACTAGTAGTAGTATTGAGTAATCGAAATCTCTTGCATTCGAATGCAAGTTCTCGGATACTGTCACTCACTAGTAGTAGTATTGAGTAATCGAAATCTCTTGCATTCGAATGCATGTTCTCGGATACTGTCACTCACTAGTAGTAGTATTGAGTAATCGAAATCTCTTGCATTGGAATGCAAGTTCTCGGATAATGTCACTCACTAGTAGTAGTATTGAGTAATCGAAATCTCTTTCATTCGAATGCAAGTTCTCGGATACTGTCACTCACTAGGAGTAGTATTCCCTAATCGAAATCTCTTGCATTCGAATGCAAGTTCTCGGATACTGTCACTCACTAGTAGTAGTATTGAGTAATCGAAATCTCTTGCATTCGAATGCAAGTTCTCGGATACTGTCACTCACTAGTAGTAGTATTGAGTATTCGAAATCTCTTGCATTAGAATGCAAGTTCTCGGATACTGTCACTCACTAGTAGTAGTATTGAGTAATCGAAATCTCTTGCATTCGAATGGAAGTACTCGGATACTGTCACTCACTAGTAGTAGTATTCGCTAATCGAAATCTCTTGCATTCGAATGCAAGTTCTGGGTTTCTGTCACTCACTAGTAGTAGTATTGAGTAATCGAAATCTCTTGCATTCGAATGCAAGTTCTCGGTTACTGTCACTCACTAGTAGTAGTATTCCGTAATCGAAATCTCCTGCATTCGAATGCAAGTTCTCGGATACTGTCACTCTCTAGTAGTAGTATTGAGTAATAGAAATCACTTGCATTCGAATGCAAGTTCTCGGTTACTGTCACTCACTAGTAGTAGTATTGAGTAATCGAAATCTCTTGCATTCGAATGCAAGTTCTCGGATACTGTCACTCACTAGTAGTAGTATTGAGTAATCGAAATCTCTTGCATTCGAATGCAAGTTCTCGGATACTGTCACTCACTAGTAGTAGTATTGAGTAATCGAAATCTCTTGCATTCGAATGCAAGTTCTCGGATACTGTCACTCACTAGTAGTAGTATTGAGTAATCGAAATCTCTTGCATTCGAATGCAAGTTCTCGGATACTGTCACTCACTAGTAGTAGTATTGAGTAATCGAAATCTCTTGCATTCGAATGCAAGTTCTCGGATACTGTCACTCACTAGTAGTAGTATTGAGTAATCGAAATCTCTTGCATTCGAATGCAAGTTCTCGGATACTGTCACTCACTAGGAGCAGTATTCCCTAATCGAAATCTCTTGCATTCGAATGCAAGCTCCTGGATACTGTCACTCACTAGTAGTAGTATTGAGTAATAGAAATCTCTTGCATTGTGATGCAAGTTCTCGGATACTGTCACTCACTAGGAGTAGTATTCCCTAATCGAAATCTCTTGCATTCGAATGCAAGTTCTCGGATACTGTCACTCACTAGTAGTACTATTGAGTAATCGAAATCTCTTGCATTCGAATGCAAGTTCTCGGATACTGTCACTCACTAGTAGTAGTATTGAGTAATCGAAATCTCTTGCATTCGAATGCAGGTTCTCGGTTACTCTCACTGACTAGTAGTAGTATTGAGTAATCGAAATCTCTTGCATTCGAATGCAAGTTCTCGGATACTGTCACTCACTAGTAGTAGTATTGAGTAATTGAAATCTCTTGCATTCGAACGCAAGCTCTCGGATACTGTCACTCACTAGGAGTGGTATTCCCTAATCGAAATCTCTTGCATTCGATTGCAAGTTCTCGGATACTGTCACTCACTAGTAGTAGTATTGAGTAATTGAAATCTCTTGCATTCGAATGCAAGTTCTCGGATACTGTCACTCACTAGTAGTAGTATTGAGTAATCGAAATCTCTTGCATTCGAATTCAAGTTCTCGGTTAGTGTCACTCACTAGTAGTAGTATTGAGTAATCGAAATATCTTGCATTCGAATGCAAGTTCTCGGATACTGTCACTCACTAGTAATAGTATTCCCTAATCGAAATCTCTTGCATTCGAATGCAAGTTCTCGCTTACTGTCACTCACTAGTAGTAGTATTCCCTAATCGAAATCTCTTGCATTCGAATGCAAGTTCTCGGTTACTGTCACTCACTAGTAGTAGTATTCCCTAATCGAAATCTCTTGCATTCGAATGCAAGTTCTCGGATACTGTCACTCACTAGTAGTTGTATTGAGTAATCGAAATATCTTCCATTCGAATGCAAGTTCTCGGATGCTGTCACTCACTAGGAGTAGTATTCCCTAAACGAAATCTCTTGCATTCCAATGCAAGTTCTCGGATACTGTCACTCACTAGTAGTAGTATTCCCTAATCGAAATCTCTTGCATTCGAATGTAAGTTCTCGGATACTGTCACTCACTAGTAGTAGTATTGAGTAATCGAAATCTCTTGCATTCGAATGCAAGTTCTCGAATACTGTCACTCACTAGTAGTAGTATTGAGTAATTGAAATCTCTTGCATTCGAATGCAAGTTCTCGGATACTGTCACTCACTAGGAGTGGTATTCCCTAATCGAAATCTCTTGCATTCGATTGCAAGTTCTCGGATACTGTCACTCACTAGTAGTAGTATTGAGTAATCGAAATATCTTGCATTCGAATGCAAATTCTCGGATACTGTCACTCACTAGGAGTAGTATTCCCTAATCGAAATCCCTTGCATTCGAATGCAAGTTCTCGGATACTGTCACTCACTAGTAGTAGTATTCCCTAATCGAAATCTCTTGCATTCGAATGCAAGTTCTCGGATACTATCACTCACTAGTAGTAGTATTGAGTAATTGAAATCTCTTGCATTCGAATGCAAGTTCTCGGATACTGTCACTCACTAGTAGTAGTATTGAGTAATCGAAACCTCTTGCATTCGAATTCAAGTTCTCGGTTAGTGTCACTCACTAGTAGTAGTATTGAGTAATAAAAATATCTTGCATTCGAATGCAAGTTCTCGGATACTGTCACTCACTAGTAGTAGTATTCGCTATTCGAAATCTCTTGCATTCGAATGCAAGTTCTCGAATACTGTCACTCACTAGTAGTAGTATTGAGTAATCTAAATCTCTTGCATTCGAATGCAAGTTCTCGGATACTGTCACTCACTAGTAGTAGTATTGAGTAATCGAAATCTCTTGCATTCGAATGCAAGTTCTCGGATACTGTCACTCACTAGTAGTTGTATTGAGTAATCGAAATATCTTCCATTCGAATGCAAGTTCTCGGATGCTGTCACTCACTAGGAGTAGTATTCCCTAAACGAAATCTCTTGCATTCGAATGCAAGTTCTCGGATACTGTCACTCACTAGCAGTAGTATTCCCTAATCGAAATCTCTTGCATTGGAATGTAAGTTCTCGGATACTGTCACTCACTAGTAGTAGTATTGAGTAATCGAAATCTCTTGCATTCGAATGCAAGTTCTCGAATACTGTCACTCACTAGTAGTAGTATTGAGTAATTGAAATCTCTTGCATTCGAATGCAAGTTCTCGGATACTGTCACTCACTAGGAGTGGTATTCCCTAATCGAAATGTCTTGCATTCGATTGCAAGTTCTCGGATACTGTCACTCACTAGTAGTAGTATTCGCTAATCGAAATCTCTTGCATTCGAATGCAAGTTCTCGGTTACTGTCACTCACTAGTAGTAGTATTGAGTAATCGAAACCTCTTGCATTCGAATGCAAGTTCTCGGTTACTGTCACTCACTAGTAGTAGTATTGAGTAATCGAAATCTCTTGCATTCGAATGCAAGTTCTCGGATGCTGTCACTCACTAGGAGTAGTATTCCCTAAACGAAATCTCTTGCATTCGAATGCAAGTTCTCGGATACTGTCACTCACTAGTAGTAGTATTCCCTAATCGAAATCTCTTGCATTCGAATGTAAGTTCTCGGATACTGTCACTCACTAGTAGTAGTATTGAGTAACCGAAATCTCTTGCATTCGAATGCAAGTTCTCGGATACTGTCACTCACTAGTAGTAGTATTGAGTAATCGAAATCTCTTGCATTCGAATGCAAGTTCTCGGATACTGTCACTCACTAGTAGTAGTATTCAGTAATCGAAATCTCTTGCATTCGCATGCAAGTTCTCGGATACTGTCACTCACTAGGAGTAGTATTCCCTAATCGAAATCTCTTGCATTCGAATGCAAGCTCCTGGAAACATTCACTCACTAGTAGTAGTATTGAGTAATCGAAATCTCTTGCATTGGAATGCAAGTTCTCGGATAATCTCACTCACTAGTAGTAGTATTGAGTAATCGAGATCTCTTTCATTCGAATGCAAGTTCTCGGATACTGTCACTCACTAGGAGTAGTATTCCCTAATCGAAATCTCTTGCATTCGAATGCAAGTTCTCGGATACTGTCACTCACTAGTAGTAGTATTGAGTAATCGAAATCTCTTGCATTCGAATGCAAGTTCTCGGATACTGTCACTCACTAGTAGTAGTATTGAGTAATCGAAATCTCTTGCATTCGAATGCATGTTCTCGGATACTGTCACTCACTAGTAGTAGTATTGAGTAATCGAAATCTCTTGCATTGGAATGCAAGTTCTCGGATAATGTCACTCACTAGTAGTAGTATTGAGTAATCGAAATCTCTTTCATTCGAATGCAAGTTCTCGGATACTGTCACTCACAAGGAGTAGTATTCCCTAATCGAAATCTCTTGCATTCGAATGCAAGTTCTCGGATACTGTCACTCACTAGTAGTAGTATTGAGTAATCTAAATCTCTTGCATTCGAATGCAAATTCTCGGATACTGTCACTTACTAGTAGTAGTATTGAGTAATCGAAATATCTTGCATTCGAATGCAAGTTCTCGGATACTGTCACTCACTAGGAGTAGTATTCCCTAATCGAAATCTCTTGCATTCGAATGCAAGTTCTCGGATACTGTCACTCACTAGTAGTAGTATTCCCTAACCGAAATCTCTTGCATTCGAATGCAAGTTCTCGGATACTGTCACTCACTAGTAGTAGTATTGAGTAATCGAAATCTCTTGCATTCGAATGCAAGTTCTCGGATACTGTCACTCACTAGTAGTAGTATTGAGGAATCGAAATCTCTTGCATTCGAATGCAAGTTCTCGGATACTGTCACTCACTAGTAATAGTATTCCCTAATCGAAATCTCTTGCATTCGAATGCAAGTTCTCGGATACTGTCACTCACTAGTAGTAGTATTGAATAATCGAAATCTCTTGCATTCGAATGCAAGTTCTCGGATACTGTCACTGACTAGTAGTAGTATTGAGTAATCGAAATCTCTTGCATTGTGATGCAAGTTCTCGGATACTGTCACTCACTAGGAGTAGTATTCCCTAATCGAAATCTCTTGCATTCGAATGCAAGTTCTCGGATACTGTCACTCACTAGTAGTAGTATTGAGTAATTGAAATCTCTTGCATTCGAATGCAAGTTCTCGGATACTGTCACTCACTAGTAGTAGTATTGAGTAATCGAAATCTCTTGCATTCGAATGCAGGTTCTCGGTTACTGTCACTGACTAGTAGTAGTATTGAGTAATCGAAATCTCTTGCATTCGAATGCAAGTTCTCGGATACTGTCACTCACTAGTAGTAGTATTGAGTAATTGAAATCTCTTGCATTCGAATGCAAGTTCTCGGATACTGTCACTCACTAGGAGTAGTATTCCCTAATCGAAATCCCTTGCATTCGAATGCAAGTTCTCGGATACTGTCACTCACTAGTAGTAGTATTCCCTAATCGAAATCTCTTGCATTCGAATGCAAGTTCTCGGATACTGTCACTCACTAGGAGTGGTATTCCCTAATCGAAATCTCTTGCATTCGATTGCAAGTTCTCGGATACTGTCACTCACTAGTAGTAGTATTGAGTAATCGAAATCTCTTGCATTCGAATGCAAGTTCTCGGTTACTGTCACTCACTAGGAGTAGTATTCCCTAATCGAAATCTCTTGCATTCGAATGCAAGTTCTCGGATACTGTCACTCACTAGTAGTAGTATTCGCTAATCGAAATCTCTTGCATTCGAATGCAAGTTCTCGGTTACTGTCACTCACTAGGTTTAGTATTGAGTAATCGAAACCTCTTGCATTCGAATGCAAGTTCTCGGATACTGTCACTCACTAGTAGTAGTATTGAGTAATTGAAATCTCTTGCATTCGAATGCAAGTTCTCGGATACTGTCACTCACTAGGAGTGGTATTCCCTAATCGAAATCTCTTCCATTCGATTGCAAGTTCTCGGATACTGTCACTCACTAGTAGTAGTATTGAGTAATCGAAATATCTTGCATTCGAATGCAAGTTCTCGGATACTGTCACTCACTAGGAGTAGTATTCCCTAATCGAAATCCCTTGCATTCGAATGCAAGTTCTCGGATACTGTCACTCACTAGTAGTAGTATTCCCTAATCAAATCTCTTGCATTCGAATGCAAGTTCTCGGATACTGTCACTCACTAGTAGTAGTATTGAGTAATTGAAATCTCTTGCATTCGTATGCAAGTTCTCGGATACTGTCACTCACTAGTAGTAGTATTGAGTAATCGAAATCTCTTGCATTCGAATTCAAGTTCTCGGTTAGTGTCACTCACTAGTAGTAGTATTGAGTAATCGAAATATCTTGCATTCGAATGCAAGTTCTCGGATACTGTCACTCACTAGTAATAGTATTCCCTAATCGAAATCTCTTGCATTCGAATGCAAGTTCTCGCTTACTGTCACTCACTAGTAGTAGTATTCCCTAATCGAAATCTCTTGCATTCGAATGCAAGTTCTCGGTTACTGTCACTCACTAGTAGTAGTATTCCCTAATCGAAATCTCTTGCATTCGAATGCAAGTTCTCGGATACTGTCACTCACTAGTAGTTGTATTGAGTAATCGAAATATCTACCATTCGAATGCAAGTTCTCGGATGCTGTCACTCACTAGGAGTAGTATTCCCTAAACGAAATCTCTTGCATTCGAATGCAAGTTCTCGGATACTGTCACTCACTAGCAGTAGTATTCCCTAATCGAAATCTCTTGCATTCGAATGTAAGTTCTCGGATACTGTCACTCACTAGTAGTAGTATTGAGTAATCGAAATCTCTTGCATTCGAATGCAAGTTCTCGAATACTGTCACTCACTAGTAGTAGTATTGAGTAATTGAAATCTCTTGGATTCGAATGCAAGTTCTCGGATACTGTCACTCACTAGGAGTGGTATTCCCTAATCGAAATCTCTTGCATTCGATTGCAAGTTCTCGGATACTGTCACTCACTAGTAGTAGTATTGAGTAATCGAAATCTCTTGCATTCGAATGCAAGTTCTCGGTTACTGTCACTCACTAGGAGTAGTATTCCCTAATCGAAATCTCTTGCATTCGAATGCAAGTTCTCGGATACTGTCACTCACTAGTAGTAGTATTCGCTAATCGAAATCTCTTGCATTCGAATGCAAGTTCTCGGTTACTGTCACTCACTAGTAGTAGTATTGAGTAATCGAAACCTCTTGCATTCGAATGCAAGTTCTCGGTTACTGTCACTCACTAGTAGTAGTATTGAGTAATCGAAATCTCTTGCATTCGAATGCAAGTTCTCGGATGCTGTCACTCACTAGGAGTAGTATTCGCTAAACGAAATCTCTTGCATTCGAATGCAAGTTCTCGGATACTGTCACTCACTAGTAGTAGTATTCCCTAATCGAAATCTCTTGCATTCGAATGTAAGTTCTCGGATACTGTCACTCACTAGTAGTAGTATTGAGTAACCGAAATCTCTTGCATTCGAATGCAAGTTCTCGGATACTGTCACTCACTAGTAGTAGTATTCCCTAATCGAAATCTCTTGCATTCGAATGAGAGCTCCTGGATACTGTCACTCACTAGTAGTAGTATTGAGTAATCGAAATCTCTTGCATTGGAATGCAAGTTCTCGGATAATCTCACTCACTAGTAGTAGTATTGAGTAATCGAGATCTCTTTCATTCGAATGCAAGTTCTCGGATACTGTCACTCACTAGGAGTAGTATTCCCTAATCGAAATCTCTTGCATTCGAATGCAAGTTCTCGGATACTGTCACTCACTAGTAGTAGTATTGAGTAATCGAAATCTCTTGCATTCGAATGCAAGTTCTCGGATACTGTCACTCACTAGTAGTAGTATTGAGTAATCGAAATCTCTTGCATTCGAATGCATGTTCTCGGATACTGTCACTCACTAGTAGTAGTATTGAGTAATCGAAATCTCTTGCATTGGAATGCAAGTTCTCGGATAATGTCACTCACTAGTAGTAGTATTGAGTAATCGAAATCTCTTTCATTCGAATGCAAGTTCTCGGATACTGTCACTCACTAGGAGTAGTATTCCCTAATCGAAATCTCTTGCATTCGAATGCAAGTTCTCGGATACTGTCACTCACTAGTAGTAGTATTGAGTAATCGAAATCTCTTGCATTCGAATGCAAGTTCTCGGATACTGTCACTTACTAGTAGTAGTATTGAGTAATCGAAATATCTTGCATTCGAATGCAAGTTCTCGGATACTGTCACTCACTAGGAGTAGTATTTCCTAATCGAAATCTCTTGCATTCGAATGCAAGTTCTCGGATACTGTCACTCACTAGTAGTAGTATTCCCTAATCGAAATCTCTTGCATTCGAATGCAAGTTCTCGGATACTGTCACTCACTAGTAGTAGTATTGAGTAATCGAAATCTCTTGCATTCGAATGCAAGTTCTCGGATACTGTCACTCACTAGTAGTAGTATTGAGGAATCGAAATCTCTTGCATTCGAATGCAAGTTCTCGGATACTGTCACCCACTAGTAGTAGTATTAAGTAATCGAAATCTCTTGCATTCGAATGCAAGTTCTCAAATACTGTCACTCACTAGTAGTAGTATTGAGTAATCGAAATCTCTTGCATTCGAATGCAAGTTCTCGGATACTGTCACTGACTAGTAGTAGTATTGAGTAATCGAAATCTCTTGCATTCGAATGCAAGTTCTCGGATACTGTCACTCACTAGGAGTAGTATTCCCTAATCGAAATCTCTTGCATTCGAATGCAAGCTCCTGGATACTGTCACTCACTAGTAGTAGTATTGAGTAATCGAAATCTCTTGCATTGTGATGCAAGTTCTCGGATACTGTCACTCACTAGGAGTAGTATTCCCTAATCGAAATCTCTTGCATTCGAATGCAAGTTCTCGGATACTGTCACTCACTAGTAGTAGTATTGAGTAATCGAAATCTCTTGCATTCGAATGCAAGTTCTCGGATACTGTCACTCACTAGTAGTAGTATTGAGTAATCGAAATCTCTTGCATTCGAATGCAGGTTCTCGGTTACTGTCACTGACTAGTAGTAGTATTGAGTAATTGAAATCTCTTGCATTCGAATGCAAGTTCTCGGATACTGTCACTCACTAGGAGTAGTATTCCCTAATCGAAATCCCTTGCATTCGAATGCAAGTTCTCGGATACTGTCACTCACTAGTAGTAGTATTCCCTAATCGAAATCTCTTGCATTCGAATGCAAGTTCTCGGATACTGTCACTCACTAGTAGTAGTATTGAGTAATTGAAATCTCTTGCATTCGAATGCAAGTTCTCGGATACTGTCACTCACTAGTAGTAGTATTGAGTAATCGAAATCTCTTGCATTCGAATTCAAGTTCTCGGTTAGTGTCACTCACTAGTAGTAGTATTGAGTAATCGAAATATCTTGCATTCGAATGCAAGTTCTCGGATACTGTCACTCACTAGTAATAGTATTCCCTAATCGAAATCTCTTGCATTCGAATGCAAGTTCTCGCTTACTGTCACTCACTAGTAGTAGTATTCCCTAATCGAAATCTCTTGCATTCGAATGCAAGTTCTCGGTTACTGTCACTCACTAGTAGTAGTATTCCCTAATCGAAATCTCTTGCATTCGAATGCAAGTTCTCGGATACTGTCACTCACTAGTAGTTGTATTGAGTAATCGAAATATCTTCCATTCGAATGCAAGTTCTCGGATGCTGTCACTCACTAGGAGTAGTATTCCCTAAACGAAATCTCTTGCATTCGAATGCAAGTTCTCGGATACTGTCACTCACTAGTAGTAAAATTCCCTAATCGAAATCTCTTGCATTCGAATGTAAGTTCTCGGATACTGTCACTCACTAGTAGTAGTATTGAGTAATCGAAATCTGTTGCATTCGAATGCAAGTTCTCGAATACTGTCACTCAGTAGTAGTAGTATTGAGTAATTGAAATCTCTTGCATTCGAATGCAAGTTCTCGGATACTGTCACTCACTAGGAGTGGTATTCCCTAATCGAAATCTCTTGCATTCGATTGCAAGTTCTCGGATACTGTCACTCACTAGTAGTAGTATTGAGTAATCGAAATCTCTTGCATTCGAATGCAAGTTCTCGGTTAATGTCACTCACTAGGAGTAGTATTCCCTAATCGAAATCTCTTGCATGCGAATGCAAGTTCTCGGATACTGTCACTCACTAGTAGTAGTATTCGCTAATCGAAATCTCTTGCATTCGAATGCAAGTTCTCGGTTACTGTCACTCACTAGTAGTAGTATTGAGTAATCGCAATCTCTTGCATTCGAATGCAAGTTCTCGGTTACTGTCACTCACTAGTAGTAGTATTGAGTAATCGAAATCTCTTGCATTCGAATGCAAGTTCTCGGATACTGTCACTCACTAGTAGTAGTATTGAGTAATCGAAATCTCTTGCATTCGAATGCAAGTTCTCGGATACTGTCACTCACTAGTAGTAGTATTCCCTAATCGAAATCTCTTGCATTCGAATGTAAGTTCTCGGATACTGTCACTCACTAGTAGTAGTATTGAGTAACCGAAATCTCTTGCATTCGAATGCAAGTTCTCGGATACTGTCACTCACTAGTAGTAGTATTGAGTAATCGAAATCTCTTGCATTCGAATGCAAGTTCTCGGATACTGTCACTCACTAGTAGTAGTGTTCAGTAATCGAAATCTCTTGCATTCGAATGCAAGTTCTCGAATACTGTCACTCACTAGGAGTAGTATTCCCTAATCGAAATCTCTTGCATTCGAATGCAAGCTCCTGGATACTGTCACTCACTAGTAGTAGTATTGAGTAATCGAAATCTCTTGCATTGGAATGCAAGTTCTCGGATAATCTCACTCACTAGTAGTAGTATTGAGTAATCGAGGTCTCTTTCATTCGAATGCAAGTTCTCGGATACTGTCACTCACTAGGAGTAGTATTCCCTAATCGAAATCTCTTGCATTCGAATGCAAGTTCTCGGATACTGTCACTCACTAGTAGCAGTATTGAGTAATCGAAATCTCTTGCATTCGAATGCAAGTTCTCGGATACTGTCACTCACTAGTAGTAGTATTGAGTAATCGAAATCTCTTGCATTCGAATGCATGTTCTCGGATACTGTCACTCACTAGTAGTAGTATTGAGTAATCGAAATCTCTTGCGTTGGAATGCAAGTTCTCGTATAATGTCACTCACTAGTAGTAGTATTGAGTAATCGAAATCTCTTTCATTCGAATGCAAGTTCTCGGATACTGTCACTCACTAGGAGTAGTATTCCCTAATCGAAATCTCTTGCATTCGAATGCAAGTTCTCGGATACTGTCACTCACTAGTAGTAGTATTGAGTAATCGAAATCTCTTGCATTCGAATGCAAGTTCTCGGATACTGTCACTTACTAGTAGTAGTATTGAGTAATCGAAATATCTTGCATTCGAATGCAAGTTCTCGAATACTGTCACTCACTAGGAGTAGTATTCGCTAATCGAAATCTCTTGCATTCGAATGCAAGTTCTCGGTTTCTGTCACTCACTAGTAGTAGTATTGAGTAATCGAAATCTCTTGCATTCGAATGCAAGTTCTCGGATACTGTCACTCACTAGTAGTAGTATTGAGTAATCGAAATCTCTTGCATTCGAATGCAAGTTCTCGGAAACTGTCACTCACTAGTAGTAGTATTGAGGAATCGAAATCTCTTGCATTCGAATGCAAGTTCTCGGATACTGTCACTCACTAGTAGTAGTATTGAGTAATCGAAATCTCTTGCATTCGAATGCAAGTTCTCGGATACTGTCACTGACTAGTAGTAGTATTGAGTAATCGAAATCTCTTGCATTCGAATGCAAGTTCTCGGATACTGTCACTCACTAGGAGTAGTATTCCCTAATCGAAATCTCTTGCATTCGAATGCAAGCTCCTGGATACTGTCACTCACTAGAAGTAGTATTGAGTAATCGAAATCTCTTGCATTGTGATGCAAGTTCTCGGATACTGTCACTCACTAGGAGTAGTATTCCCTAATCGAAATCTCTTGCATTCGAATGCAAGTTCTCGGATACTGTCACTCACTAGTAGTAGTATTGAGTAATCGAAATCTCTTGCATTCGAATGCAAGTTCTCGGATACTGTCACTCACTAGTAGTAGTATTGAGTAATCGAAATCTCTTGCATTCGAATGCAGGTTCTCGGTTACTGTCACTGACTAGTAGTAGTATTGAGTAATCGAAATCTCTTGCATTCGAATGCAAGTTCTGGGATACTGTCACTCACTAGTAGTAGTATTGAGTAATTGAAATCTCTTGCATTCGAATGCAAGTTCTCGGATACTGTCACTCACTAGGAGTAGTATTCCCTAATCGAAATCCCTTGCATTCGAATGCAAGTTCTCGGATACTGTCACTCACTAGTAGTAGTATTCCCTAATCGAAATCTCTTGCATTCGAATGCAAGTTCTCGGATACTGTCACTCACTAGTAGTAGTATTGAGTAATTGAAATCTCTTGCATTCGAATGCAAGTTCTTGGATACTGTCACTCACTAGTAGTAGTATTGAGTAATCGAAATCTCTTGCATTCGAATTCAAGTTCTCGGTTAGTGTCACTCACTAGTAGTAGTATTGAGTAATCGAAATATCTTGCATTCGAATGCAAGTTCTCGGACACTGTCACTCACTAGTAATAGTATTCCCTAATCGAAATCTCTTGCATTCGAATGCAAGTTCTCGCTTACTGTCACTCACTAGTAGTAGTATTCCCTAATCGAAATCTCTTGCATTCGAATGCAAGTTCTCGGTTACTGTCACTCACTAGTAGTAGTATTCCCTAATCGAAATCTCTTGCATTGGAATGCAAGTTCTCGGATACTGTCACTCACTAGTAGTTGTATTGAGTAATCGAAATATCTTCCATTCGAATGCAAGTTCTCGGATGCTGTCACTCACTAGGAGTAGTATTCCCTAAACGAAATCTCTTGCATTCGAATGCAAGTTCTCGGATACTGTCACTCACTAGTAGTAAAATTCCCTAATCGAAATCTCTTGCATTCGAATGTAAGTTCTCGGATACTGTCACTCACTAGTAGTAGTATTGAGTAATCGAAATCTGTTGCATTCGAATGCAAGTTCTCGAATACTGTCACTCACTAGTAGTAGTATTGAGTAATTGAAATCTCTTGCATTCGAATGCAAGTTCTCGGATACTGTCACTCACTAGGAGTGGTATTCCCTAATCGAAATCTCTTGCATTCGATTGCAAGTTCTCGGATACTGTCACTCACTAGTAGTAGTATTGAGTAATCGAAATCTCTTGCATTCGAATGCAAGTTCTCGGTTAATGTCACTCACTAGGTGTAGTATTCCCTAATCGAAATCTCTTGCATGCGAATGCAAGTTCTCGGATACTGTCACTCACTAGTAGTAGTATTCGCTAATCGAAATCTCTTGCATTCGAATGCAAGTTCTCGGTTACTGTCACTCACTAGTAGTAGTATTGAGTAATCGAAATCTCTTGCATTCGAATGCAAGTTCTCGGTTACTGTCACACACTAGTAGTAGTATTGAGTAATCGAAATCTCTTGCATTCGAATGCAAGTTCTCGGATACTGTCACTCACTAGTAGTAGTATTGAGTAATCGAAATCTCTTGCATTCGAATGCAAGTTGTCGGTTACTGTCTCTCACTAGTAGTAGTATTGAGTAATCGAAATCTCTTGCATTCGAATGCAAGTTCTCGGTTACTGTCAGTCACTAGTACTAGTATTCCCTGATCGAAATCTCTTGCATTCGAATGCAAGTTCTCGGTTAGTGTCACTCACTAGGAGTAGTATTGAGTAATCGAAATCTCTTGCATTCGAATGCAAGTTCTCGGATACTGTCACTCACTAGTAGTAGTCTTGAGTAATCGAAATCTCTTGCATTCGAATTCAAGTTCTCGGATACTGTCACTCACTAGTAGTAGTATTGAGTAATCGAAATCTCTTGCATTCGAATGCAAGCTCTCGGTTACTGTCATTCACTAGTAGTAGTATTCCCTAATCGAAATCTCTTGCATTCGAATGCAAGTTCTCGGATACTGTCACTCACTAGTAGTAGTATTGAGTATTCGAAATCTCTTGCATTAGAATGCAAGTTCTCGGATACTGTCACTCACTAGTATTAGCATTGAGTAATCGAAATCTCTTGCATTCGAATGCAAGTTCTCGGATACTGTCACTCACTAGTTGTAGTATTGAGTAATCGAAATCTCTTGCATTCGAATGCAAGTTCTCGGATACTGTCACTCACTAGTAGTAGTATTGAGTAATCGAAATCTCTTGCATTCGAATGCAAGTTCTCGGTTTCTGTCACTCACTAGTAGTAGTATTCCCTAATCGAAATCTCTTGCATTCGAATGCAAGATCTCGGTTACTGTAACTCACTAGTAGTAGTATTCCCTAATCGAAATCTCTTGCATTCGAATGCAAGTTCACGGATACTGTCACTCACTAGTAGTAGTATTGAGTAATCGAAATCTCTTGCATTCGAATGCAAGTTTACGGTTAGTGTCACTCACTAGGAGTAGTATTGAGCAATCGAAATCTCTTGCATTCGAATGCAAGTTCTCGGATACTGTCACTTACTAGTAGTAGTATTGAGTAATCGAAATCTCTTGCAGTCTAATGCCAGTTCTCGGATACTGTCACTCACTAGGAGTAGTATTCCCTAATCGAAATCTCTTGCATTCGAATGCAAGTTCTCGGATACTGTCACTCACTAGTAGTAGTATTGAGTAATCGAAATCTCTTGCATTCGAATGCAGGTTCTCGGTTACTGTCACTCACTAGTAGTAGTATTGAGTAATCGAAAACTCTTGCATTCGAATGCAAGTTCTCGGATACTGTCACTCACTAGTAGTAGTATTGAGTAATCGAAATTTCTTGCATTCGAATGCAAGTTCTCGGATACTATCACTTACTAGTAGTAGTATTGAATAATCGAAATCTCTTTCATTCGAATGCAAGTTGTCGGATACTATCACTCACTAGTAGTTGTATTGAGTAATCGAAATATCTTCCATTCGAATGCAAGTTCTCGGATGCTGTCACTCACTAGGAGTAGTATTCCCTAAACGAAATCTCTTGCATTCCAATGCAAGTTCTCGGATACTGTCACTCACTAGTAGTAGTATTCCCTAATCGAAATCTCTTGCATTCGAATGTAAGTTCTTGGATACTGTCACTCACTAGTAGTAGTATTGAGTAATCGAAATCTCTTGCATTCGAATGCAAGTTCTCGAATACTGTCACTCACTAGTAGTAGTATTGAGTAATTGAAATCTCTTGCATTCGAATGCAAGTTCTCGGATACTGTCACTCACTAGGAGTGGTATTCCCTAATCGAAATCTCTTGCATTCGAATGCAAGTTCTCGGATACTGTCACTGACTAGTAGTAGTATTGAGTAATCGAAATCTCTTGCATTCGAATGCAAGTTCTCGGATACTGTCACTCACTAGGAGTAGTATTCCCTAATCGAAATCTCTTGCATTCGAATGCAAGCTCCTGGATACTGTCACTCACTAGTAGTAGTATTGAGTAATCGAAATCTCTTGCATTGTGATGCAAGTTCTCGGATACTGTCACTCACTAGGAGTAGTATTCCCTAATCGAAATCTCTTGCATTCGAATGCAAGTTCTCGGATACTGTCACTCACTAGTAGTAGTATTGAGTAATCGAAATCTCTTGCATTCGAATGCAAGTTCTCGGATACTGTCACTCACTAGTAGTAGTATTGAGTAATCGAAATCTCTTGCATTCGAATGCAGGTTCTCGGTTACTGTCACTGACTAGTAGTAGTATTGAGTAATCGAAATCTCTTGCATTCGAATGCAAGTTCTCGGATACTGTCACTCACTAGTAGTAGTATTGAGTAATTGAAATCTCTTGCATTCGAATGCAAGTTCTCGGATACTGTCACTCACTAGGAGTGGTATTCCCTAATCGAAATCTCTTGCATTCGATTGCAAGTTCTCGGATACTGTCACTCACTAGTAGTAGTATTGAGTAATCGAAATCTCTTGCATTCGAATGCAAGTTCTCGGTTACTGTCACTCACTAGGAGTAGTATTCCCTAATCGAAATCTCTTGCATTCGAATGCAAGTTCTCGGATACTGTCACTCACTAGTAGTAGTATTCGCTAATCGAAATCTCTTGCATTCGAATGCAAGTTCTCGGTTACTGTCACTCACTAGGAGTAGTATTGAGTAATCGAAACCTCTTGCATTCGAATGCAAGTTCTCGGATACTGTCACTCACTAGTAGTAGTATTGAGTAATTGAAATCTCTTGCATTCGAATGCAAGTTCTCGGATACTGTCACTCACTAGGAGTGGTATTCCCTAATCGAAATCTCTTGCATTCGATTGCAAGTTCTCGGATACTGTCACTCACTAGCAGTAGTATTGAGTAATCGAAATATCTTGCATTCGAATGCAAGTTCTCGGATACTGTCACTCACTAGGGGTAGTATTCCCTAATCAAAATCCCTTGCATTCGAATGCAAGTTCTCGGATACTGTCACTCACTAGTAGTAGTATTCCCTAATCGAAATCTCTTGCATTCGAATGCAAGTTCTCGGATACTGTCACTCACTAGTAGTAGTATTGAGTAATTGAAATCTCTTGCATTCGAATGCAAGTTCTCGGATACTGTCACTCACTAGTAGTAGTATTGAGTAATCGAAATCTCTTGCATTCGAATTCAAGTTCTCGGTTAGTGTCACTCACTAGTAAGAGTATTGAGTAATCGAAATATCTTGCATTCGAATGCAAGTTCTCGGATACTGTCACTCACTAGTAATAGTATTCCCTAATCGAAATCTCTTGCATTCGAATGCAAGTTCTCGCTTACTGTCACTCACTAGTAGTAGTATTCCCTAATCGAAATCTCTTGCATTCGAATGCAAGTTCTCGGTTACTGTCACTCACTAGTAGTAGTATTCCCTAATCGAAATCTCTTGCATTCGAATGCAAGTTCTCGGATACTGTCACTCACTAGTAGTTGTACTGAGTAATCGAAATATCTTCCATTCGAATGCAAGTTCTCGGATGCTGTCACTCACTAGGAGTAGTATTCCCTAAACGAAATCTCTTGCATTCGAATGCAAGTTCTCGGATACTGTCACTCACTAGCAGTAGTATTCCCTAATCGGAATCTCTTGCATTCGAATGTAAGTTCTCGGATACTGTCACTCACTAGTAGTAGTATTGAGTAATCGAAATCTCTTGCATTCGAATGCAAGTTCTCGAATACTGTCACTCACTAGTAGTAGTATTGAGTAATTGAAATCGCTTGCATTCGAATGCAAGTTCTCGGATACTGTCACTCACTAGGAGTGGTATTCCCTAATAGAAATCTCTTGCATTCGATTGCAAGTTCTCGGATACTGTCACTCACTAGTAGTAGTATTGAGTAATCGAAATCTCTTGCATTCGAATGCAAGTTCTCGGTTACTGTCACTCACTAGGAGTAGTATTCCCTAATCGAAATCTCTTGCATTCGAATGCAAGTTCTCGGATACTGTCACTCACTAGTAGTAGTATTCGCTAATCGAAATCTCTTGCATTCGAATGCAAGTTCTCGGTCACTGTCACTCACGAGTAGTAGTATTGAGTAATCGAAACCTCTTGCATTCGAATGCAAGTTCTCGGTTACTGTCACTCACTAGTAGTAGTATTGAGTAATCGAAATCTCTTGCATTCGAATGCAAGTTCTCGGATGCTGTCACTCACTAGGAGTAGTATTCCCTAAACGAAATCTCTTGCATTCGAATGTAAGCTCTCGGATACTGTCACTCACTAGTGGTAGTATTGAGTAATCGAAATCTCTTGCATTCGAATGCAAGTTCTCGGATACTGTCACTCACTAGTAGTAGTATTGAGTAATCGAAATCTCTTGCATTCGAATGCAAGTTCTCGGATACTGTCACTCACTAGTAGTAGTATTCAGTAATCGAAATCTCTTGCATTCGAATGCAAGTTCTCGGATACTGTCACTCACTAGGAGTAGTATTCCCTAATCGAAATCTCTTGCATTAGAATGCAAGCTCCTGGATACTGTCACTCACTAGTAGTAGTATTGAGTAATCGAAATCTCTTGCATTGGAATGCAAGTTCTCGGATAATCTCACTCACTAGTAGTAGTATTGAGTAATCGAGATCTCTTTCATTCGAATGCAAGTTCTCAGATACTGTCACTCACTAGGAGTAGTATTCCCTAATCGAAATCTCTTGCATTCGAATGCAAGTTCTCGGATACTGTCACTCACTAGTAGTAGTATTGAGTAATCGAAATCTCTTGCATTCGAATGCAAGTTCTCGGATACTGTCACCCACTAGTAGTAGTATTGAGTAATCGAAATCTCTTGCATTCGAATGCATGTTCTCGGATACTGTCACTCACTAGTAGTAGTATTGAGTAATCGAAATCTCTTGCATTGGAATGCAAGTTCTCGGATAATGTCACTCACTAGTAGTAGTATTGAGTAATCGAAATCTCTTTCATTCGAATGCAAGTTCTCGGATACTGTCACTCACTAGGTGTAGTATTCCCTAATCGAAATCTCTTGCATTCGAATGCAAGTTCTCGGATACTGTCACTCACTAGTAGTAGTATTGAGTAATCGAAATCTCTTGCATTCGAATGCAAGTTCTCGGATACTGTCACTTACTAGTAGTAGTATTGAGTAATCGAAATATCTTGCATTCGAATGCAAGTTCTCGGATACTGTCACTCACTAGGAGTAGTATTCCCTAATCGAAATCTCTTGCATTCGAATGCAAGTTCTCGGATACTGTCACTCACCAGTAGTAGTATTCCCTAATCGAAATCTCTTGCATTCGAATGCAAGTTCTCGGATACTGTCACTCACTAGTAGTAGTATTGAGTAATCGAAATCTCTTGCATTCGAATGCAAGTTCTCGGATACTGTCACTCACTAGTAGTAGTATTGAGGAATCGAAATCTCTTGCATTCGAATGCAAGTTCTCGGATACTGTCACTCACTAGTAGACGTATTGAGTAATCGAAATCTCTTGCATTGTGATGCAAGTTCTCGGATACTGTCACTCACTAGGAGTAGTATTCCCTAATCGAAATCTCTTGCATTCGACTGCAAGTTCTCGGATACTGTCACTCACTAGTAGTAGTATTGAGTAATCGAAATCTCTTGCATTCGAATGCAAGTTCTCGGATACTGTCACTCACTAGTAGTAGTATTGAGTAATCGAAATCTCTTGCATTCGAATGCAGGTTCTCGGTTACTGTCACTGACTAGTAGTAGTATTGAGTAATCAAAATCTCTTGCATTCGAATGCAAGTTCTCGGATACTGTCACTCACTAGTAGTAGTATTGAGTAATTGAAATCTCTTGCATTCGAATGCAAGTTCTCGGATACTGTCACTCACTAGGAGTAGTATTCCCTAATCGAAATCCCTTGCATTCGAATGCAAGTTCTCGGATACTGTCACTCACTAGTAGTAGTATTCCCTAATCGAAATCTCTTGCATTCGAATGCAAGTTCTCGGATACTGTCACTCACTAGTAGTAGTATTGAGTAATTGAAATCTCTTGCATTCGAATGCAAGTTCTCGGATACTGTCACTCACTAGTAGTAGTATTGAGTAATCGAAATCTCTTGCATTCGAATTCAAGTTCTCGGTTAGTGTCACTCACTAGTAGTAGTATTGAGTAATCGAAATATCTTGCATTCGAATGCAAGTTCTCGGATACTGTCACTCACTAGTAATAGTATTCCCTAATCGAAATCTCTTGCATTCGAATGCAAGTTCTCGCTTACTGTCACTCACTAGTAGTAGTATTCCCTAATCGAAATCTCTTGCATTCGAATGCAAGTTCTCGGTTACTGTCACTCACTAGTAGTAGTATTCCCTAATCGAAATCTCTTGCATTCGAATGCAAGTTCTCGGATACTGTCACTCACTAGTAGTTGTATTGAGTAATCGAAATCTCTTCCATTCGAATGCAAGTTCTCGGATGCTGTCACTCACTAGGAGTAGTATTCCCTAAACGAAATCTCTTGCATTCGAATGCAAGTTCTCGGATACTGTCACTCACTAGTAGTAAAATTCCCTAATCGAAATCTCTTGCATTCGAATGTAAGTTCTCGGATACTGTCACTCACTAGTAGTAGTATTGAGTAATCGAAATCTGTTGCATTCGAATGCAAGTTCTCGAATACTGTCACTCACTAGTAAGAGTATTGAGTAATTGAAATCTCTTGCATTCGAATGCAAGTTCTCGGATACTGTCACTCACTAGGAGTGGTATTCCCTAATCGAAATCTCTTGCATTCGATTGCAAGTTCTCGGATACTGTCACTCACTAGTAGTAGTATTGAGTAATCGAAATCTCTTGCATTCGAATGCAAGTTCTCGGTTAATGTCACTCACTAGGAGTAGTATTCCCTAATCGAAATCTGTTGCATGCGAATGCAAGTTCTCGGATACTGTCACTCACTAGTAGTAGTATTCGCTAATCGAAATCTCTTGCATTCGAATGCAAGTTCTCGGTTACTGTCACTCACTAGTAGTAGTATTGAGTAATCGAAATCTCTTGCATTCGAATGCAAGTTCTCGGTTACTGTCACTCACTAGTAGTAGTATTGAGTAATCGAAATCTCTTGCATTCGAATGCAAGTTCTCGGATACTGTCACTCACTAGTAGTAGTATTCCCTAATCGAAATCTCTTGCATTCGAATGTAAGTTCTCGGATACTGTCCCTCACTAGTAGTAGTATTCCCTAATCGAAATCTCTTGCATTCGAATGCAAGTTCTCGGATACTGTCACTCACTAGTAGTAGTATTGAGTAATCGAAATCTCTTGCATTCGAATGCAAGTTCTCGGATACTGTCACTCACTAGTAGTAGTATTCAGTAATCGAAATCTCTTGCATTCGAATGCAAGTTCTCGGATACTGTCACTCACTAGGAGTAGTATTCCCGAATCGAAATCTCTTGCATTCGAATGCAAGCTCCTGGATACTGTCACTCACTAGTAGTAGTATTGAGTAATCGAAATCTCTTGCATTGGAATGCAAGTTCTCGGATAATCTCACTCACTAGTAGTAGTATTGAGTAATCGAGATCTCTTTCATTCGAATGCAAGTTCTCGGATACTGTCACTCACTAGGAGTAGTATTCCCTAATCGAAATCTCTTGCATTCGAATGCAAGTTCTCGGATACTGTCACTCACTAGTAGTAGTATTGAGTAATCGAAATCTCTTGCATTCGAATGCAAGTTCTCGGATACTGTCACCCACTAGTAGTAGTATTGAGTAATCGAAATCTCTTGCATTCGAATGCATGTTCTCGGATACTGTCACTCACTAGTAGTAGTATTGAGTAATCGAAATCTCTTGCATTGGAATGCAAGTTCTCGGATAATGTCACTCACTAGTAGTAGTATTGAGTAATCGAAATCTCTTTCATTCGAATGCAAGTTCTCGGATACTGTCACTCACTAGGAGTAGTATTCCCTAATCGAAATCTCTTGCATTCGAATGCAAGTCCTCGGATACTGTCACTCACTAGTAGTAGTATTGAGTAATCGAAATCTCTTGCATTCGAATGCAAGTTCTCGGATACTGTCACTTACTAGTAGTAGTATTGAGTAATCGAAATATCTTGCATTCGAATGCAAGTTCTCGGATACTGTCACTCACTAGGAGTAGTATTCCCTAATCGAAATCTCTTGCATTCGAATGCAAGTTCTCGGATACTGTCACTCACTAGTAGTAGTATTCCCTAATCGAAATCTCTTGCATTCGAATGCAAGTTCTCGGATACTGTCACTCACTAGTAGTAGTATTGAGTAATCGAAATCTCTTGCATTCGAATGCAAGTTCTCGGATACTGTCACTCACTAGTAGTAGTATTGAGGAATCGAAATCTCTTGCATTCGAATGCAAGTTCTCGGATACTGTCACTCACTAGTAGTAGTATTGAGTAATCGAAATCTCTTGCATTCGAATGCAAGTTCTCGGATACTGTCACTCACTAGTAGTAGTATTGAGTAATCGAAATCTCTTGCATTCGAATGCAAGTTCTCGGATACTGTCACTGACTAGTAGTAGTATTGAGTAATCGAAATCTCTTGCATTCGAATGCAAGTTCTCGGATACTGTCACTCACTAGGAGTAGTATTCCCTAATCGAAATCTCTTGCATTCGAATGCCAGCTCCTGGATACTGTCACTCACTAGTAGTAGTATTGAGTAATCGAAATCTCTTGCATTGTGATGCAAGTTCTCGGATACTGTCACTCACTAGGAGTAGTATTCCCTAATCGAAATCTCTTGCATTCGAATGCAAGTTCTCGGATACTGTCACTCACTAGTAGTAGTATTGAGTAATCGAAATCTCTTGCATTCGAATGCAAGTTCTCGGATACTGTCACTCACTAGTAGTAGTATTGAGTAATCGAAATCTCTTGCATTCGAATGCAGGTTCTCGGTTACTGTCACTGACTAGTAGTAGTATTGAGTAATCAAAATCTCTTGCATTCGAATGCAAGTTCTCGGATACTGTCACTCACTAGTAGTAGTATTGAGTAATTGAAATCTCTTGCATTCGAATGCAAGTTCTCGGATACTGTCACTCACTAGTAGTAGTATTCCCTAATCGAAATCTCTTGCATTCGAATGCAAGTTCTCGGATTCTGTCACTCACTAGTAGTAGTATTGAGTAATTGAAATCTCTTGCATTCGAATGCAAGTTCTCGGATACTGTCACTCACTAGTAGTAGTATTGAGTAATCGAAATCTCTTGCATTCGAATTCAAGTTCTCGGTTAGTGTCACTCACTAGTAGTAGTATTGAGTAATCGAAATATCTTGCATTCGAATGCAAGTTCTCGGATACTGTCACTCACTAGTAATAGTATTCCCTAATCGAAATCTCTTGCATTCGAATGCAAGTTCTCGCTTACTGTCACTCACTAGTAGTAGTATTCCCTAATCGAAATCTCTTGCATTCGAATGCAAGTTCTCGGTTACTGTCACTCACTAGTAGTAGTATTGAGTAATCGAAATCTCTTGCATTGGAATGCAAGTTCTCGGATACTGTCACTCACTAGTAGTTGTATTGAGTAATCGAAATATCTTCCATTCGAATGCAAGTTCTCGGATGCTGTCACTCACTAGGAGTAGTATTCCCTAAACGAAATCTCTTGCATTCGAATGCAAGTTCTCGGATACTGTCACTCACTAGTAGTAAAATTCCCTAATCGAAATCTCTTGCATTCGAATGTAAGTTCTCGGAAACTGTCACTCACTAGTAGTAGTATTGAGTAATCGAAATCTGTTGCATTCGAATGCAAGTTCTCGAATACTGTCACTCACTAGTAGTAGTATTGAGTAATTGAAATCTCTTGCATTTGAATGCAAGTTCTCGGATACTGTCACTCACTAGGAGTGGTATTCCCTAATCGAAATCTCTTGCATTCGATTGCAAGTTCTCGGATACTGTCACTCACTAGTAGTAGTATTGAGTAATCGAAATCTCTTGCATTCGAATGCAAGTTCTCGGTTAATGTCACTCACTAGGAGTAGTATTCCCTAATCGAAATCTCTTGCATGCGAATGCAAGTTCTCGGATACTGTCACTCACTAGTAGTAGTATTCGCTAATCGAAATCTCTTGCATTCGAATGCAAGTTCTCGGTTACTGTCACTCACTAGTAGTAGTATTGAGTAATCGAAATCTCTTGCATTCGAATGCAAGTTCTCGGTTACTGTCACTCACTAGTAGTAGTATTGAGTAATCGAAATCTCTTGCATTCGAATGCAAGTTCTCGGATACTGTCACTCACTAGTAGTAGTATTGAGTAATCGAAATCTCTTGCATTCGAATGCAAGTTGTCGGTTACTGTCACTCACTAGTAGTAGTATTGAGTAATCGAAATCTCTTGCATTCGAATGCAAGTTCTCGGTTACTGTCAGTCACTATTACTAGTATTCCCTGATCGAAATCTCTTGCATTCGAATGCAAGTTCTCGGTTAGTGTCACTCACTAGGAGTAGTATTGAGTAATCGAAATCTCTTGCATTCGAATGCAAGTTCTCGGATACTGTCACTCACTAGTAGTAGTCTTGAGTAATCGAAATCTCTTGCATTCGAATTCAAGTTCTCGGATACTGTCACTCACTAGTAGTAGTATTGAGTAATCGAAATCTCTTGCATTCGAATGCAAGCTCTCGGTTACTGTCATTCACTAGTAGTAGTATTCCCTAATCGAAATCTCTTGCATTCGAATGCAAGTTCTCGGATACTGTCACTCACTAGTAGTAGTATTGAGTATTCGAAATCTCTTGCATTAGAATGCAAGTTCTCGGATACTGTCACTCACTGGTAGTAGTATTGAGTAATCGAAATCTCTTGCATTCGAATGCAAGTTCTCGGATACTGTCACTCACTAGTTGTAGTATTGAGTAGTCGAAATCTCTTGCATTCGAATGCAAGTTCTCGGATACTGTCACTCACTAGTAGTAGTATTGAGTAATCGAAATCTCTTGCATTCGAATGCAAGTTCTCGGTTTCTGTCACTCACTAGTAGTAGTATTCCCTAATCGAAATCTCTTGCATTCGAATGCAAGTTCTCGGTTACTGTAACTCACTAGTAGTAGTACTCCCTAATCGAAATCTCTTGCATTCGAATGCAAGTTCACGGATACTGTCACTCACTAGTAGTAGTATTGAGTAATCGAAATCTCTTGCATTCGAATGCAAGTTTACGGTTAGTGTCACTCACTGGGAGTAGTATTGAGCAATCGAAATCTCTTGCATTCGAATGCAAGTTCTCGGATACTGTCACTTACTAGTAGTAGTATTGAGTAATCGAAATCTCTTGCATTCGAATGCCAGTTCTCGGATACTGTCACTCACTAGGAGTAGTATTCCCTAATCGAAATCTCTTGCATTCGAATGCAAGTTCTCGGATACTGTCACTCACTAGTAGTAGTATTGAGTAATCGAAATCTCTTGCATTCGAATGCAAGTTCTCGGATACTGTCACTCACTAGTAGTAGTATTGAGTAATCGAAATCTCTTGCATTCGAATGCAGGTTCTCGGTTACTGTCACTCACTAGTAGTAGTATTGAGTAATCGAAAACTCTTGCATTCGAATGCAAGTTCTCGGATACTGTCACTCACTAGTAGTAGTATTGAGTAATCGAAATTTCTTGCATTCGAATGCAAGTTCTCGGATACTATCACTTACTAGTAGTAGTATTGAGTAATCGAAATCTCTTTCATTCGAATGCAAGTTCTCGGATTCTATCACTCACTAGTAGTAGTATTGAGTAATCGAAATCTCTTTCATTCGAATGCAAATTCTCGGATACTATCACTCACTAGTAGTAGTATTGAGTAATCGAAATCTCTTTCATTCGAATGCAAGTTCTCGGATACTGTCACTCACTAGGAGTAGTATTCCCTAATCGAAATCTCTTGCATTCGAATGCAAGTTCTCGGATACTGTCACTCACTAGTAGTAGTATTGAGTAATCGAAATCTCTTGCATTCGAATGCAAGTTCTCGGATACTTTCACTCACTAGTAGTAGTATTGAGTAATCGAAATCTCTTGCATTCGAATGCAAGTTCTCGGTTTCTGTTACTCACTAGTAGTAGTATTCCCTAATCGAAATCTCTTGCATTCGAATGCAAGTTCTCGGTTACTGTCACTCACTAGTAGTAGTATTCCCTAATCGAAATCTCTTGCATTCGAATGCAATTACTCGGATACTGTCACTAACTAGTAGTAGTATTCGCTAATCGAAATCTCTTGCATTCGAATGCAAGTTCTCGGATACTGTCACTCACGAGTAGTAGTATTGAGTAATCGAAATCTCTTGCATTCGAAAGCAAGTTCTCGGTTACTGTCACTCACTAGGAGTAGTATTGAGTAATCGAAATCTCTTGCATTCGAATGCAAGTTCTCGGATACTGTCACTTACTAGTAGTAGTATTGAGTTATCGAAATATCTTGCATTCGAATGCAAGTTCTCGGATACTGTCACTCACTAGGAGTAGTATTCCCTAATCGAAATCCCTTGCATTCGAATGCAAGTTGTCGGATACTGTCACTCACTAGTAGTAGTATTGAGTAATCGAAATCTCTTGCATTCGAATGCAAGTTCTCGGTTAGTGTCACTCACTAGGAGTGGTATTGAGTAATCGAAATCTCTTGCATTCGAATGCAAGTTCTCGGATACTGTCACTCACTAGTAGTAGTATTGAGTAATCGAAATCTCTTGCATTCGAATTCAAGTTCTCGGTTAGTGTCACTCACTAGTAGTAGTATTGAGTAATCGAAATATCTTGCATTCGAATGCAAGTTTTCGGATTCTGTCACTCACTAGTAATAGTATTCCCTAATCGAAATCTCTTGCATTCGAATGCAAGTTCTCGCTTACTGTCACTCACTAGTAGTAGTATTCCCTAATCGAAATCTCTTGCATTCGAATGCAAGTTCTCGGTTACTGTCACTCACTAGTAGTAGTATTCCCTAATCGAAATCTCTTGCATTCGAATGCAAGTTCTCGGATACTGTCACTCACTAGTAGTTGTATTGAGTAATCGAAATATCTTCCATTCGAATGCAAGTTCTCGGATGCTGTCACTCACTAGGAGTAGTATTCCCTAAACGAAATCTCTTGCATTCGAATGCAAGTTCTCGGATACTGTCACTCACTAGTAGTAGTATTCCCTAATCGAAATCTCTTGCATTCGAATGTAAGTTCTCGGATACTGTCACTCACTAGTAGTAGTATTGAGTAATTGAAATCTCTTGCATTCGAATGCAAGTTCTCGGATACTGTCACTCACTAGTAGTAGTATTGAGTAATCGAAATCTCTTGCATTCGAATGCAAGTTCTCGGATACTGTCACTCACTAGTAGCAGTATTCAGTAATCGAAATCTCTTGCATTCGAATGCAAGTTCTCGAATACTGTCACTCACTACGAGTAGTATTCCCTAATCGAAATCTCTTGCATTTGAATGCAAGCTCCTGGATACTGTCACTCACTAGTAGTAGTATTGAGTAATCGAAATCTCTTGCATTGGAATGCAAGTTCTCGGATAATCTCACTCACTAGTAGTAGTGTTGAGTAATCGAAATCTCTTTCATTCGAAAGCAAGTTCTCGGATACTGTCACTCACTAGGAGTAGTATTCCCTAATCGAAATCTCTTGCATTCGAACGCAAGTTCTCGGATACTGTCACTCACTAGTAGTAGTATTGAGTAATCGAAATCTCTTGCATTCGAATGCAAGTTCTCGGATACTGTCACTCACTAGTAGTAGTGTTGAGTAATCGAAATCTCTTGCATTCGAATGCAAGTTCTCGGATACTGTCACTCACTAGTAGTAGTATTGAGTAATCGAAATCTCTTGCATTGGAATGCAAGTTCTCGACTAATGTCACTCACTAGTAGTAGTATTGAGTAATCGAAATCTCTTGCATTCGAATGCAAGTTCTCGGTTTCTGTCACTCACTAGTAGTAGTATTGAGTAATCGAAGTCTCTTGCATTCGAATGCAAGTTCACGGTTACTGTCACTCACTAGTAGTAGTATTGAGTAATCGAAATCTCTTGCATTCGACTGCAAGTTCTCGGTTACTGTCACTCACTAGTAGTAGTATTCCGTATTCGAAATTTCCTGCATTCGAATGCAAGTTCTCGGATACTGTCACTCTCTAGTAGTAGTATTGAGTAATAGAAATCACTTGCATTCGAATGCAAGTTCTCGGTTACTGTCACTCACTAGTACTAGTATTGAGTAATCGAAATCTCTTGCATTCGAATGCAAGTTCTCGGATACTGTCACTCACTAGTAGTAGTATTGAGTAATCAAAATCTCTTGCATTGGAATGCAAGTTCTCGGATACTGTCACTCACTAGTAGTAGTATTCGCTAATCGAAATCTCTTGCATTCGAATGCAAGTTCTCGGATACTGTCACTCACTAGTAGTAGTATTGAGTAATCGAAATCTCTTGCATTCGAAAGCAAGTTCTCGGTTAGTGTCACTCACTAGGAGTAGTATTGAGTAATCGAAATCTCTTGCATTCGAATGCAAGTTCTCGGATACTGTCACTTACTAGTAGTAGTATTGAGTAATCGAAATATCTTGCATTCGAATGCAAGTTCTCGGATACTGTCACTCACTAGGAGTAGTATTCCCTAATCGAAATCTCTTGCATTCGAATGCAATTACTCGGATACTGTCACTAACTAGTAGTAGTATTCGCTAATCGAAATCTCTTGCATTCGAATGCAAGTTCTCGGATACTGTCACTCACGAGTAGTAGTATTGAGTAATCGAAATCTCTTGCATTCGAATGCAAGTTCTCGGTTACTGTCACTCACTAGTAGTAGTATTGAGTAATCGAAATCTCTTGCATTCGAATGCAAGTTCTCGGATACTGTCACTCACTAGTAGTAGTATTGAGTAATCGAAATCTCTTGCATTCGAATGCAAGTTGTCGGTTACTGTCACTCACTAGTAGTAGTATTGAGTAATCGAAATCTCTTGCATTCGAATGCAAGTTCTCGGTTACTGTCAGTCACTAGTACTAGTATTCCCTGATCGAAATCTCTTGCATTCGAATGCAAGTTCTCGGTTAGTGTCACTCACTAGGAGTAGTATTGAGTAATCGAAATCTCTTGCATTCGAATGCAAGTTCTCGGATACTGTCACTCACTAGTAGTAGTCTTGAGTAATCGAAATCTCTTGCATTCGAATTCAAGTTCTCGGATACTGTCACTCACTAGTAGTAGTATTGAGTAATCGAAATCTCTTGCATTCGAATGCAAGCTCTCGGTTACTGTCATTCACTAGTAGTAGTATTCCCTAATCGAAATCTCTTGCATTCGAATGCAAGTTCTCGGATACTGTCACTCACTAGTAGTAGTATTGAGTATTCGAAATCTCTTGCATTAGAATGCAAGTTCTCGGATACTGTCACTCACTGGTAGTAGTATTGAGTAATCGAAATCTCTTGCATTCGAATGCAAGTTCTCGGATACTGTCACTCACTAGTTGTAGTATTGAGTAATCGAAATCTCTTGCATTCGAATGCAAGTTCTCGGATACTGTCACTCACTAGTAGTAGTATTGAGTAATCGAAATCTCTTGCATTCGAATGCAAGTTCTCGGTTTCTGTCACTCACTAGTAGTAGTATTCCCTAATCGAAATCTCTTGCATTCGAATGCAAGTTCTCGGTTACTGTAACTCACTAGTAGTAGTACTCCCTAATCGAAATCTCTTGCATTCGAATGCAAGTTCACGGATACTGTCACTCACTAGTAGTAGTATTGAGTAATCGAAATCTCTTGCATTCGAATGCAAGTTCTCGGATACTGTCACTCACTAGTAGTAGTATTGAGTAATCGAAATCTCTTGCATTCGAATGCAAGTTCTCGGTTTCTGTCACTCACTAGTAGTAGTATTGAGTAATCGAAGTCTCTTGCATTCGAATGCAAGTTCACGGTTACTGTCACTCACTAGTAGTAGTATTGAGTAATCGAAATCTCTTGCATTCGACTGCAAGTTCTCGGTTACTGTCACTCACTAGTAGTAGTATTCCGTATTCGAAATTTCCTGCATTCGAATGCAAGTTCTCGGATACTGTCACTCTCTAGTAGTAGTATTGAGTAATAGAAATCACTTGCATTCGAATGCAAGTTCTCGGTTACTGTCACTCACTAGTACTAGTATTGAGTAATCGAAATCTCTTGCATTCGAATGCAAGTTCTCGGATACTGTCACTCACTAGTAGTAGTATTGAGTAATCAAAATCTCTTGCATTGGAATGCAAGTTCTCGGATACTGTCACTCACTAGTAGTAGTATTCGCTAATCGAAATCTCTTGCATTCGAATGCAAGTTCTCGGATACTGTCACTCACTAGTAGTAGTATTGAGTAATCGAAATCTCTTGCATTCGAAAGCAAGTTCTCGGTTAGTGTCACTCACTAGGAGTAGTATTGAGTAATCGAAATCTCTTGCATTCGAATGCAAGTTCTCGGATACTGTCACTTACTAGTAGTAGTATTGAGTAATCGAAATATCTTGCATTCGAATGCAAGTTCTCGGATACTGTCACTCACTAGGAGTAGTATTCCCTAATCGAAATCTCTTGCATTCGAATGCAAGTTCTCGGATACTGTCACTCACTAGTAGTAGTATTCCCTAATCGAAATCTCTTGCATTCGAATGCAAGTTCTCGGATACTGTCACTCACTAGTAGTAGTATTGAGTAATCGAAATCTCTTGCATTCGAATGCAAGTTCTCGGATACTGTCACTCACTAGTAGTAGTATTGAGGAATCGAAATCTCTTGCATTCGAATGCAAGTTCTCGGATACTGTCACTCACTAGTAGTAGTATTGAGTAATCGAAATCTCTTGCATTCGAATGCAAGTTCTCGGATACTGTCACTCACTAGTAGTAGTATTGAGTAATCGAAATCTCTTGCATTCGAATGCAAGTTCTCGGATACTGTCACTGACTAGTAGTAGTATTGAGTAATCGAAATCTCTTGCATTCGAATGCAAGTTCTCGGATACTGTCACTCACTAGGAGTAGTATTCCCTAATCGAAATCTCTTGCATTCGAATGCCAGATCCTGGATACTGTCACTCACTAGTAGTAGTATTGAGTAATCGAAATCTCTTGCATTGTGATGCAAGTTCTCGGATACTGTCACTCACTAGGAGTAGTATTCCCTAGTCGAAATCTCTTGCATTCGAATGCAAGTTCTCGGATACTGTCACTCACTAGTAGTAGTATTGAGTAATCGAAATCTCTTGCATTCGAATGCAAGTTCTCGGATACTGTCACTCACTAGTAGTAGTATTGAGTAATCGAAATCTCTTGCATTCGAATGCAGGTTCTCGGTTACTGTCACTGACTAGTAGTAGTATTGAGTAATCAAAATCTCTTGCATTCGAATGCAAGTTCTCGGATACTGTCACTCACTAGTAGTAGTATTGAGTAATTGAAATCTCTTGCATTCGAATGCAAGTTCTCGGATACTGTCACTCACTAGGAGTAGTATTCCCTAATCGAAATCCCTTGCATTCGAATGCATGTTCTCGGATACTGTCACTCACTAGTAGTAGTATTCCCTAATCGAAATCTCTTGCATTCGAATGCAAGTTCTCGGATACTGTCACTCACTAGTAGTAGTATTGAGTAATTGAAATCTCTTGCATTCGAATGCAAGTTCTCGGATACTGTCACTCACTAGTAGTAGTATTGAGTAATCGAAATCTCTTGCATTCGAATTCAAGTTCTCGGTTAGTGTCACTCACTAGTAGTAGTATTGAGTAATCGAAATATCTTGCATTCGAATGCAAGTTCTCGGATACTGTCACTCACTAGTAATAGTATTCCCTAATCGAAATCTCTTGCATTCGAATGCAAGTTCTCGCTTACTGTCACTCACTAGTAGTAGTATTCCCTAATCGAAATCTCTTGCATTCGAATGCAAGTTCTCGGTTACTGTCACTCACTAGTAGTAGTATTCCCTAATCGAAATCTCTTGCATTCGAATGCAAGTTCTCGGATACTGTCACTCACTAGTAGTTGTATTGAGTAATCGAAATATCTTCCATTCGAATGCAAGTTCTCGGATGCTGTCACTCACTAGGAGTAGTATTCCCTAAACGAAATCTCTTGCATTCGAATGCAAGTTCTCGGATACTGTCACTCACTAGTAGTAAAATTCCCTAATCGAAATCTCTTGCATTCGAATGTAAGTTCTCGGATACTGTCACTCACTAGTAGTAGTATTGAGTAATCGAAATCTGTTGCATTCGAATGCAAGTTCTCGAATACTGTCACTCACTAGTAGTAGTATTGAGTAATTGAAATCTCTTGCATTCGAATGCAAGTTCTCGGATACTGTCACTCACTAGGAGTTGTATTCCCTAATCGAAATCTCTTGCATTCGATTGCAAGTTCTCGGATACTGTCACTCACTAGTAGTAGTATTGAGTAATCGAAATCTCTTGCATTCGAATGCAAGTTCTCGGTTAATGTCACTCACTAGGAGTAGTATTCCCTAATCGAAATCTCTTGCATGCGAATGCAAGTTCTCGGATACTGTCACTCACTAGTAGCAGTATTCGCTAATCGAAATCTCTTGCATTCGAATGCAAGTTCTCGGTTACTGTCACTCACTAGTAGTAGTATTGAGTAATCGAAATCTCTTGCATTCGAATGCAAGTTCTCGGTTACTGTCACTCACTAGTAGTAGTATTGAGTAATCGAAATCTCTTGCATTCGAATGCAAGTTCTCGGATACTGTCACTCACTAGTAGTAGTATTGAGTAATCGAAATCTCTTGCATTCGAATGCAAGTTGTCGGTTACTGTCACTCACTAGTAGTAGTATTGAGTAATCGAAAGCTCTTGCATTCGAATGCAAGTTCTCGGTTACTGTCAGTCACTAGTACTAGTATTCCCTGATCGAAATCTCTTGCATTCGAATGCAAGTTCTCGGTTAGTGTCACTCACTAGGAGTAGTATTGAGTAATCGAAATCTCTTGCATTCGAATGCAAGTTCTCGGATACTGTCACTCACTAGTAGTAGTCTTGAGTAATCGAAATCTCTTGCATTCGAATTCAAGTTCTCGGATACTGTCACTCACTAGTAGTAGTATTGAGTAATCGAAATCTCTTGCATTCGAATGCAAGCTCTCGGTTACTGTCATTCACTAGTAGTAGTATTCCCTAATCGAAATCTCTTGCATTCGAATGCAAGTTCTCGGATACTGTCACTCACTAGTAGTAGTATTGAGTATTCGAAATCTCTTGCATTAGAATGCAAGTTCTCGGATACTGTCACACACTAGTAGTAGTATTGAGTAATCGAAATCTCTTGCATTCGAATGCAAGTTCTCGGATACTGTCACTCACTAGTTGTAGTATTGAGTAATCGAAATCTCTTGCATTCGAATGCAAGTTCTCGGATACTGTCACTCACTAGTAGTAGTATTGAGTAATCGAAATCTCTTGCATTCGAATGCAAGTTCTCGGTTTCTGTCACTCACTAGTAGTAGTATTCCCTAATCGAAATCTCTTGCATTCGAATGCAAGTTCTCGGTTACTGTAACTCACTAGTAGTAGTATTCCCTAATCGAGATCTCTTGCATTCGAATGCAAGTTCACGGATACTGTCACTCACTGGTAGTAGTATTGAGTAATCGAAATCTCTTGCATTCGAATGCAAGTTTACGGTTAGTGTCACTCACTAGGAGTAGTATTGAGCAATCGAAATCTCTTGCATTCGAATGCAAGTTCTCGGATACTGTCACTTACTAGTAGTAGTATTGAGTAATCGAAATCTCTTGCATTCGAATGCCAGTTCTCGGATACTGTCACTCACTAGGAGTAGTATTCCCTAATCGAAATCTCTTGCATTCGAATGCAAGTTCTCGGATACTGTCACTCACTAGTAGTAGTATTGAGTAATCGAAATCTCTTGCATTCGAATGCAAGTTCTCGGATACTGTCACTCACTAGTAGTAGTATTGAGTAATCGAAATCTCTTGCATTCGAATGCAGGTTCTCGGTTACTGTCACTCACTAGTAGTAGTATTGAGTAATCGAAAACTCTTGCATTCGAATGCAAGTTCTCGGATACTGTCACTCACTAGTAGTAGTATTGAGTAATCGAAATTTCTTGCATTCGAATGCAAGTTCTCGGATACTATCACTTACTAGTAGTAGTATTGAGTAATCGAAATCTCTTTCATTCGAATGCAAGTTCTCGGATACTGTCACTCACTAGGAGTAGTATTCCCTAATCGAAATCTCTTGCATTCGAATGCCAGATCCTGGATACTGTCACTCACTAGTAGTAGTATTGAGTAATCGAAATCTCTTGCATTGTGATGCAAGTTCTCGGATACTGTCACTCACTAGGAGTAGTATTCCCTAGTCGAAATCTCTTGCATTCGAATGCAAGTTCTCGGATACTGTCACTCACTAGTAGTAGTATTGAGTAATCGAAATCTCTTGCATTCGAATGCAAGTTCTCGGATACTGTCACTCACTAGTAGTAGTATTGAGTAATCGAAATCTCTTGCATTCGAATGCAGGTTCTCGGTTACTGTCACTGACTAGTAGTAGTATTGAGTAATCAAAATCTCTTGCATTCGAATGCAAGTTCTCGGATACTGTCACTCACTAGTAGTAGTATTGAGTAATTGAAATCTCTTGCATTCGAATGCAAGTTCTCGGATACTGTCACTCACTAGGAGTAGTATTCCCTAATCGAAATCCCTTGCATTCGAATGCATGTTCTCGGATACTGTCACTCACTAGTAGTAGTATTCCCTAATCGAAATCTCTTGCATTCGAATGCAAGTTCTCGGATACTGTCACTCACTAGTAGTAGTATTGAGTAATTGAAATCTCTTGCATTCGAATGCAAGTTCTCGGATACTGTCACTCACTAGTAGTAGTATTGAGTAATCGAAATCTCTTGCATTCGAATTCAAGTTCTCGGTTAGTGTCACTCACTAGTAGTAGTATTGAGTAATCGAAATATCTTGCATTCGAATGCAAGTTCTCGGATACTGTCACTCACTAGTAATAGTATTCCCTAATCGAAATCTCTTGCATTCGAATGCAAGTTCTCGCTTACTGTCACTCACTAGTAGTAGTATTCCCTAATCGAAATCTCTTGCATTCGAATGCAAGTTCTCGGTTACTGTCACTCACTAGTAGTAGTATTCCCTAATCGAAATCTCTTGCATTCGAATGCAAGTTCTCGGATACTGTCACTCACTAGTAGTAAAATTCCCTAATCGAAATCTCTTGCATTCGAATGTAAGTTCTCGGATACTGTCACTCACTAGTAGTAGTATTGAGTAATCGAAATCTGTTGCATTCGAATGCAAGTTCTCGAATACTGTCACTCACTAGTAGTAGTATTGAGTAATTGAAATCTCTTGCATTCGAATGCAAGTTCTCGGATACTGTCACTCACTAGGAGTTGTATTCCCTAATCGAAATCTCTTGCATTCGATTGCAAGTTCTCGGATACTGTCACTCACTAGTAGTAGTATTGAGTAATCGAAATCTCTTGCATTCGAATGCAAGTTCTCGGTTAATGTCACTCACTAGGAGTAGTATTCCCTAATCGAAATCTCTTGCATGCGAATGCAAGTTCTCGGATACTGTCACTCACTAGTAGCAGTATTCGCTAATCGAAATCTCTTGCATTCGAATGCAAGTTCTCGGTTACTGTCACTCACTAGTAGTAGTATTGAGTAATCGAAATCTCTTGCATTCGAATGCAAGTTCTCGGTTACTGTCACTCACTAGTAGTAGTATTGAGTAATCGAAATCTCTTGCATTCGAATGCAAGTTCTCGGATACTGTCACTCACTAGTAGTAGTATTGAGTAATCGAAATCTCTTGCATTCGAATGCAAGTTGTCGGTTACTGTCACTCACTAGTAGTAGTATTGAGTAATCGAAAGCTCTTGCATTCGAATGCAAGTTCTCGGTTACTGTCAGTCACTAGTACTAGTATTCCCTGATCGAAATCTCTTGCATTCGAATGCAAGTTCTCGGTTAGTGTCACTCACTAGGAGTAGTATTGAGTAATCGAAATCTCTTGCATTCGAATGCAAGTTCTCGGATACTGTCACTCACTAGTAGTAGTCTTGAGTAATCGAAATCTCTTGCATTCGAATTCAAGTTCTCGGATACTGTCACTCACTAGTAGTAGTATTGAGTAATCGAAATCTCTTGCATTCGAATGCAAGCTCTCGGTTACTGTCATTCACTAGTAGTAGTATTCCCTAATCGAAATCTCTTGCATTCGAATGCAAGTTCTCGGATACTGTCACTCACTAGTAGTAGTATTGAGTATTCGAAATCTCTTGCATTAGAATGCAAGTTCTCGGATACTGTCACACACTAGTAGTAGTATTGAGTAATCGAAATCTCTTGCATTCGAATGCAAGTTCTCGGATACTGTCACTCACTAGTTGTAGTATTGAGTAATCGAAATCTCTTGCATTCGAATGCAAGTTCTCGGATACTGTCACTCACTAGTAGTAGTATTGAGTAATCGAAATCTCTTGCATTCGAATGCAAGTTCTCGGTTTCTGTCACTCACTAGTAGTAGTATTCCCTAATCGAAATCTCTTGCATTCGAATGCAAGTTCTCGGTTACTGTAACTCACTAGTAGTAGTATTCCCTAATCGAGATCTCTTGCATTCGAATGCAAGTTCACGGATACTGTCACTCACTGGTAGTAGTATTGAGTAATCGAAATCTCTTGCATTCGAATGCAAGTTTACGGTTAGTGTCACTCACTAGGAGTAGTATTGAGCAATCGAAATCTCTTGCATTCGAATGCAAGTTCTCGGATACTGTCACTTACTAGTAGTAGTATTGAGTAATCGAAATCTCTTGCATTCGAATGCCAGTTCTCGGATACTGTCACTCACTAGGAGTAGTATTCCCTAATCGAAATCTCTTGCATTCGAATGCAAGTTCTCGGATACTGTCACTCACTAGTAGTAGTATTGAGTAATCGAAATCTCTTGCATTCGAATGCAAGTTCTCGGATACTGTCACTCACTAGTAGTAGTATTGAGTAATCGAAATCTCTTGCATTCGAATGCAGGTTCTCGGTTACTGTCACTCACTAGTAGTAGTATTGAGTAATCGAAAACTCTTGCATTCGAATGCAAGTTCTCGGATACTGTCACTCACTAGTAGTAGTATTGAGTAATCGAAATTTCTTGCATTCGAATGCAAGTTCTCGGATACTATCACTTACTAGTAGTAGTATTGAGTAATCGAAATCTCTTTCATTCGAATGCAAGTTCTCGGATACTGTCACTCACTAGGAGTAGTATTCCCTAATCGAAATCTCTTGCATTCGAATGCCAGATCCTGGATACTGTCACTCACTAGTAGTAGTATTGAGTAATCGAAATCTCTTGCATTGTGATGCAAGTTCTCGGATACTGTCACTCACTAGGAGTAGTATTCCCTAGTCGAAATCTCTTGCATTCGAATGCAAGTTCTCGGATACTGTCACTCACTAGTAGTAGTATTGAGTAATCGAAATCTCTTGCATTCGAATGCAAGTTCTCGGATACTGTCACTCACTAGTAGTAGTATTGAGTAATCGAAATCTCTTGCATTCGAATGCAGGTTCTCGGTTACTGTCACTGACTAGTAGTAGTATTGAGTAATCAAAATCTCTTGCATTCGAATGCAAGTTCTCGGATACTGTCACTCACTAGTAGTAGTATTGAGTAATTGAAATCTCTTGCATTCGAATGCAAGTTCTCGGATACTGTCACTCACTAGGAGTAGTATTCCCTAATCGAAATCCCTTGCATTCGAATGCATGTTCTCGGATACTGTCACTCACTAGTAGTAGTATTCCCTAATCGAAATCTCTTGCATTCGAATGCAAGTTCTCGGATACTGTCACTCACTAGTAGTAGTATTGAGTAATTGAAATCTCTTGCATTCGAATGCAAGTTCTCGGATACTGTCACTCACTAGTAGTAGTATTGAGTAATCGAAATCTCTTGCATTCGAATTCAAGTTCTCGGTTAGTGTCACTCACTAGTAGTAGTATTGAGTAATCGAAATATCTTGCATTCGAATGCAAGTTCTCGGATACTGTCACTCACTAGTAATAGTATTCCCTAATCGAAATCTCTTGCATTCGAATGCAAGTTCTCGCTTACTGTCACTCACTAGTAGTAGTATTCCCTAATCGAAATCTCTTGCATTCGAATGCAAGTTCTCGGTTACTGTCACTCACTAGTAGTAGTATTCCCTAATCGAAATCTCTTGCATTCGAATGCAAGTTCTCGGATACTGTCACTCACTAGTAGTTGTATTGAGTAATCGAAATATCTTCCATTCGAATGCAAGTTCTCGGATGCTGTCACTCACTAGGAGTAGTATTCCCTAAACGAAATCTCTTGCATTCGAATGCAAGTTCTCGGATACTGTCACTCACTAGTAGTAAAATTCCCTAATCGAAATCTCTTGCATTCGAATGTAAGTTCTCGGATACTGTCACTCACTAGTAGTAGTATTGAGTAATCGAAATCTGTTGCATTCGAATGCAAGTTCTCGAATACTGTCACTCACTAGTAGTAGTATTGAGTAATTGAAATCTCTTGCATTCGAATGCAAGTTCTCGGATACTGTCACTCACTAGGAGTTGTATTCCCTAATCGAAATCTCTTGCATTCGATTGCAAGTTCTCGGATACTGTCACTCACTAGTAGTAGTATTGAGTAATCGAAATCTCTTGCATTCGAATGCAAGTTCTCGGTTAATGTCACTCACTAGGAGTAGTATTCCCTAATCGAAATCTCTTGCATGCGAATGCAAGTTCTCGGATACTGTCACTCACTAGTAGCAGTATTCGCTAATCGAAATCTCTTGCATTCGAATGCAAGTTCTCGGTTACTGTCACTCACTAGTAGTAGTATTGAGTAATCGAAATCTCTTGCATTCGAATGCAAGTTCTCGGTTACTGTCACTCACTAGTAGTAGTATTGAGTAATCGAAATCTCTTGCATTCGAATGCAAGTTCTCGGATACTGTCACTGACTAGTAGTAGTATTGAGTAATCGAAATCTCTTGCATTCGAATGCAAGTTGTCGGTTACTGTCACTCACTAGTAGTAGTATTGAGTAATCGAAAGCTCTTGCATTCGAATGCAAGTTCTCGGTTACTGTCAGTCACTAGTACTAGTATTCCCTGATCGAAATCTCTTGCATTCGAATGCAAGTTCTCGGTTAGTGTCACTCACTAGGAGTAGTATTGAGTAATCGAAATCTCTTGCATTCGAATGCAAGTTCTCGGATACTGTCACTCACTAGTAGTAGTCTTGAGTAATCGAAATCTCTTGCATTCGAATTCAAGTTCTCGGATACTGTCACTCACTAGTAGTAGTATTGAGTAATCGAAATCTCTTGCATTCGAATGCAAGCTCTCGGTTACTGTCATTCACTAGTAGTAGTATTCCCTAATCGAAATCTCTTGCATTCGAATGCAAGTTCTCGGATACTGTCACTCACTAGTAGTAGTATTGAGTATTCGAAATCTCTTGCATTAGAATGCAAGTTCTCGGATACTGTCACACACTAGTAGTAGTATTGAGTAATCGAAATCTCTTGCATTCGAATGCAAGTTCTCGGATACTGTCACTCACTAGTTGTAGTATTGAGTAATCGAAATCTCTTGCATTCGAATGCAAGTTCTCGGATACTGTCACTCACTAGTAGTAGTATTGAGTAATCGAAATCTCTTGCATTCGAATGCAAGTTCTCGGTTTCTGTCACTCACTAGTAGTAGTATTCCCTAATCGAAATCTCTTGCATTCGAATGCAAGTTCTCGGTTACTGTAACTCACTAGTAGTAGTATTCCCTAATCGAGATCTCTTGCATTCGAATGCAAGTTCACGGATACTGTCACTCACTGGTAGTAGTATTGAGTAATCGAAATCTCTTGCATTCGAATGCAAGTTTACGGTTAGTGTCACTCACTAGGAGTAGTATTGAGCAATCGAAATCTCTTGCATTCGAATGCAAGTTCTCGGATACTGTCACTTACTAGTAGTAGTATTGAGTAATCGAAATCTCTTGCATTCGAATGCCAGTTCTCGGATACTGTCACTCACTAGGAGTAGTATTCCCTAATCGAAATCTCTTGCATTCGAATGCAAGTTCTCGGATACTGTCACTCACTAGTAGTAGTATTGAGTAATCGAAATCTCTTGCATTCGAATGCAAGTTCTCGGATACTGTCACTCACTAGTAGTAGTATTGAGTAATCGAAATCTCTTGCATTCGAATGCAGGTTCTCGGTTACTGTCACTCACTAGTAGTAGTATTGAGTAATCGAAAACTCTTGCATTCGAATGCAAGTTCTCGGATACTGTCACTCACTAGTAGTAGTATTGAGTAATCGAAATTTCTTGCATTCGAATGCAAGTTCTCGGATACTATCACTTACTAGTAGTAGTATTGAGTAATCGAAATCTCTTTCATTCGAATGCAAGTTCTCGGATACTATCACTCACTAGTAGTAGTATTGAGTAATCGAAATCTCTTTCATTCGAATGCAAATTCTCGGATACTATCACTCACTAGTAGTAGTATTGAGTAATCGAAATCTCTTTCATTCGAATGCAAGTTCTCGGATACTGTCACTCACTAGGAGTAGTATTCCCTAATCGAAATCTCTTGCATTCGAATGCAAGTTCTCGGATACTGTCACTCACTAGTAGTAGTATTGAGTAATCGAAATCTCTTGCATTCGAATGCAAGTTCTCGGATACTTTCACTCACTAGTAGTAGTATTGAGTAATCGAAATCTCTTGCATTCGAATGCAAGTTCTCGGTTTCTGTCACTCACTAGTAGTAGTATTCCCTAATCGAAATCTCTTGCATTCGAATGCAAGTTCTCGGTTACTGTCACTCACTAGTAGTAGTATTCGCTAATCGAAATCTCTTGCATTCGAATGCAAGTTCTCGGATACTGTCACTCACGAGTAGTAGTATTGAGTAATCGAAATCTCTTGCATTCGAAAGCAAGTTCTCGGTTACTGTCACTCACTAGGAGTAGTATTGAGTAATCGAAATCTCTTGCATTCGAATGCAAGTTCTCGGATACTGTCACTCACTAGTAGTAGTATTGAGTAATCGAAATCTCTTGCATTCGAATTCAAGTTCTCGGTTAGTGTCACTCACTAGTAGTAGTATTGAGTAATCGAAATATCTTGCATTCGAATGCAAGTTCTCGGATACTGTCACTCACTAGTAATAGTATTCCCTAATCGAAATCTCTTGCATTCGAATGCAAGTTCTCGCTTACTGTCACTCACTAGTAGTAGTATTCCCTAATCGAAATCTCTTGCATTCGAATGCAAGTTCTCGGTTACTGTCACTCACTAGTAGTAGTATTCCCTAATCGAAATCTCTTGCATTCGAATGCAAGTTCTCGGATACTGTCACTCACTAGTAGTTGTATTGAGTAATCGAAATATCTTCCATTCGAATGCAAGTTCTCGGATGCTGTCACTCACTAGGTGTAGTATTCCCTAAACGAAATCTCTTGCATTCGAATGCAAGTTCTCGGATACTGTCACTCACTAGTAGTAAAATTCCCTAATCGAAATCTCTTGCATTCGAATGTAAGTTCTCGGATACTGTCACTCACTAGTAGTAGTATTGAGTAATCGAAATCTGTTGCATTCGAATGCAAGTTCTCGAATACTGTCACTCACTAGTAGTAGTATTGAGTAATTGAAATCTCTTGCATTCGAATGCAAGTTCTCGGATACTGTCACTCACTAGGAGTTGTATTCCCTAATCGAAATCTCTTGCATTCGATTGCAAGTTCTCGGATACTGTCACTCACTAGTAGTAGTATTGAGTAATCGAAATCTCTTGCATTCGAATGCAAGTTCTCGGTTAATGTCACTCACTAGGAGTAGTATTCCCTAATCGAAATCTCTTGCATGCGAATGCAAGTTCTCGGATACTGTCACTCACTAGTAGCAGTATTCGCTAATCGAAATCTCTTGCATTCGAATGCAAGTTCTCGGTTACTGTCACTCACTAGTAGTAGTATTGAGTAATCGAAATCTCTTGCATTCGAATGCAAGTTCTCGGTTACTGTCACTCACTAGTAGTAGTATTGAGTAATCGAAATCTCTTGCATTCGAATGCAAGTTCTCGGATACTGTCACTCACTAGTAGTAGTATTGAGTAATCGAAATCTCTTGCATTCGAATGCAAGTTGTCGGTTACTGTCACTCACTAGTAGTAGTATTGAGTAATCGAAAGCTCTTGCATTCGAATGCAAGTTCTCGGTTACTGTCAGTCACTAGTACTAGTATTCCCTGATCGAAATCTCTTGCATTCGAATGCAAGTTCTCGGTTAGTGTCACTCACTAGGAGTAGTATTGAGTAATCGAAATCTCTTGCATTCGAATGCAAGTTCTCGGATACTGTCACTCACTAGTAGTAGTCTTGAGTAATCGAAATCTCTTGCATTCGAATTCAAGTTCTCGGATACTGTCACTCACTAGTAGTAGTATTGAGTAATCGAAATCTCTTGCATTCGAATGCAAGCTCTCGGTTACTGTCATTCACTAGTAGTAGTATTCCCTAATCGAAATCTCTTGCATTCGAATGCAAGTTCTCGGATACTGTCACTCACTAGTAGTAGTATTGAGTATTCGAAATCTCTTGCATTAGAATGCAAGTTCTCGGATACTGTCACACACTAGTAGTAGTATTGAGTAATCGAAATCTCTTGCATTCGAATGCAAGTTCTCGGTTTCTGTCACTCACTAGTAGTAGTATTCCCTAATCGAAATCTCTTGCATTCGAATGCAAGTTCTCGGTTACTGTAACTCACTAGTAGTAGTATTCCCTAATCGAGATCTCTTGCATTCGAATGCAAGTTCACGGATACTGTCACTCACTGGTAGTAGTATTGAGTAATCGAAATCTCTTGCATTCGAATGCAAGTTTACGGTTAGTGTCACTCACTAGGAGTAGTATTGAGCAATCGAAATCTCTTGCATTCGAATGCAAGTTCTCGGATACTGTCACTTACTAGTAGTAGTATTGAGTAATCGAAATCTCTTGCATTCGAATGCCAGTTCTCGGATACTGTCACTCACTAGGAGTAGTATTCCCTAATCGAAATCTCTTGCATTCGAATGCAAGTTCTCGGATACTGTCACTCACTAGTAGTAGTATTGAGTAATCGAAATCTCTTGCATTCGAATGCAAGTTCTCGGATACTGTCACTCACTAGTAGTAGTATTGAGTAATCGAAATCTCTTGCATTCGAATGCAGGTTCTCGGTTACTGTCACTCACTAGTAGTAGTATTGAGTAATCGAAAACTCTTGCATTCGAATGCAAGTTCTCGGATACTGTCACTCACTAGTAGTAGTATTGAGTAATCGAAATTTCTTGCATTCGAATGCAAGTTCTCGGATACTATCACTTACTAGTAGTAGTATTGAGTAATCGAAATCTCTTTCATTCGAATGCAAGTTCTCGGATACTATCACTCACTAGTAGTAGTATTGAGTAATCGAAATCTCTTTCATTCGAATGCAAATTCTCGGATACTATCACTCACTAGTAGTAGTATTGAGTAATCGAAATCTCTTTCATTCGAATGCAAGTTCTCGGATACTGTCACTCACTAGGAGTAGTATTCCCTAATCGAAATCTCTTGCATTCGAATGCAAGTTCTCGGATACTGTCACTCACTAGTAGTAGTATTGAGTAATCGAAATCTCTTGCATTCGAATGCAAGTTCTCGGATACTTTCACTCACTAGTAGTAGTATTGAGTAATCGAAATCTCTTGCATTCGAATGCAAGTTCTCGGTTTCTGTCACTCACTAGTAGTAGTATTCCCTAATCGAAATCTCTTGCATTCGAATGCAAGTTCTCGGTTACTGTCACTCACTAGTAGTAGTATTCGCTAATCGAAATCTCTTGCATTCGAATGCAAGTTCTCGGATACTGTCACTCACGAGTAGTAGTATTGAGTAATCGAAATCTCTTGCATTCGAAAGCAAGTTCTCGGTTACTGTCACTCACTAGGAGTAGTATTGAGTAATCGAAATCTCTTGCATTCGAATGCAAGTTCTCGGATACTGTCACTTACTAGTAGTAGTATTGAGTAATCGAAATATCTTGCATTCGAATGCAAGTTCTCGGATACTGTCACTCACTAGGAGTAGTATTCCCTAATCGAAATCCCTTGCATTCGAATGCAAGTTGTCGGATACTGTCACTCACTAGTAGTAGTATTGAGTAATCGAAATCTCTTGCATTCGAATGCAAGTTCTCGGTTAGTGTCACTCACTAGGAGTGGTATTGAGTAATCGAAATCTCTTGCCTTCGAATGCAAGTTCTCGGATACTGTCACTCACTAGTAGTAGTATTGAGTAATCGAAATCTCTTGCATTCGAATTCAAGTTCTCGGTTAGTGTCACTCACTAGGAGTAGTATTGAGTAATCGAAATATCTTGCATTCGAATGCAAGTTCTCGGATACTGTCACTCACTAGTAATAGTATTCCCTAATCGAAATCTCTTGCATTCGAATGCAAGTTCTCACTTACTGTCACTCACTAGTAGTAGTATTCCCTAATCGAAATCTCTTGCATTCGAATGCAAGTTCTCGGTTACTGTCACTCACTAGTAGCAGTATTCCCTAATCGAAATCTCTTGCATTCGAATGCAAGTTCTCGGATACTGTCACTCACTAGTAGTTGTATTGAGTAATCGAAATATCTTCCATTCGAATGCAAGTTCTCGGATGCTGTCACTCACTAGGAGTAGTATTCCCAAAACGAAATCTCTTGCATTCGAATGCAAGTTCTCGGATACTGTCACTCACTAGTAGTAGTATTCCCTAATTGAAATCTCTTGCATTCGAATGTAAGTTCTCGGATACTGTCACTCACTAGTAGTAGTATTGAGTAATCGAAATCTCTTGCATTCGAATGCAAGTTCTCGGATACTGTCACTCACTAGTAGTAGTATTGAGTAATCGAAATCTCTTGCATTCGAATGCAAGTTCTCGGATACTGTCACTCACTAGTAGAAGTATTCAGTAATCGAAATCTCTTGCATTCGAATGCAAGTTCTCGAATACTGTCACTCACTACGAGTAGTATTCCCTAATCGAAATCTCTTGCATTCGAATGCAAGCTCCTGGATACTGTCACTCACTAGTAGTAGTATTGAGTAATCGAAATCTCTTGCATTGGAATGCAAGTTCTCGGATAATCTCACTCACTAGTAGTAGTATTGAGTAATCGAAATCTCTTTCATTCGAATGCAAGTTCTCGGATACTGTCACTCACTAGGAGTAGTATTCCCTAATCGAAATCTCTTGCATTCGAATGCAAGTTCTCGGATACTGTCACTCACTAGTAGTAGTATTGAGTAATCGAAATCTCTTGCATTCGAATGCAAGTTCTCGGATACTGTCACTCACTAGTAGTAGTGTTGAGTAATCGAAATCTCTTGCATTCGAATGCAAGTTCTCGGATACTGTCACTCACTAGTAGTAGTATTGAGTAATCGAAATCTCTTGCATTGGAATGCAAGTTCTCGACTAATGTCACTCACTAGTAGTAGTATTGAGTAATCGAAATCTCTTGCATTCGAATGCAAGTTCTCGGTTTCTGTCACTTACTAGTAGTAGTATTGAGTAATCGAAGTCTCTTGCATTCGAATGCAAGTTCACGGTTACTGTCACTCACTAGTAGTAGTATTGAGTAATCGAAATCTCTTGCATTCGACTGCAAGTTCCTCGGTTACTGTCATTCACTGGTAGTAGTATTCCGTAATCGAAATCTCCTGCATTCGAATGCAAGTTCTCGGATACTGTCACTCTCTAGTAGTAGCATTGAGTAATAGAAATCACTTGCATTCGAATGCAAGTTCTCGGTTACTGTCACTCACTAGTAGTAGTATTGAGTAATCGAAATCTCTTGCATTCGAATGCAAGTTCTCGGATACTGTCACTCACTAGTAGTAGTATTGAGTAATCAAAATCTCTTGCATTGGAATGCAAGTTCTCGGATACTGTCACTCACTAGTAGTAGTATTCGCTAATCGAAATCTCTTGCATTCGAATGCAAGTTCTCGGATACTGTCACTCACTAGTAGTAGTATTGAGTAATCGAAATCTCTTGCATTCGAAAGCAAGTTCTCGGTTAGTGTCACTCACTAGGAGTAGTATTGAGTAATCGAAATCTCTTGCATTCGAATGCAAGTTCTCGGATACTGTCACTTACTAGTAGTAGTATTGAGTAATCGAAATATCTTGCATTCGAATGCAAGTTCTCGGATACTGTCACTCACTAGGAGTAGTATTCCCTAATCGAAATCTCTTGCATTCGAATGCAAGTTCTCGGATACTGTCACTCACTAGTAGTAGTATTCCCTAATCGAAATCTCTTGCATTCGAATGCAAGTTCTCGGATACTATCACTCACTAGTAGTAGTATTGAGTAATCGAAATCTCTTTCATTCGAATGCAAGTTCTCGGATACTGTCACTCACTAGTAGTAGTATTGAGTAATCGAAATCTCTTGCATTCGAATGCAAGTTCTCGGATACTGTCAGTCACTAGTAGTAGTATTCGCTAATCAAAATCTCTTGCATTCGAATGCAAGTTCTCGGTTACTGTCACTCACTAGTAGTAGTAGTAGGTAATCGAAATCTCTTGCATTCGAATGCAAGTTCTCGGTTACTGTCACTCACTAGTAGTAGTATTGAGTAATCGAAATCTCTTGCATTCGACTGCAAGTTCTCGGATACTGTCACTCACTAGTAGTAGTATTCCCTAATCGAAATCTCTTGCATTCGAATGCAAGTTCTCGGATACTGTCACTCACTAGTAGTAGTATTCCCTAATCGAAATCTCTTGCATTCGAATGCAAGTTCTCGGATACTGTCACTCACTAGTAGTAGTATTGAGTAATCGAAATCACTTGCATTCGAATGCAAGTTCTCGGTTACTGTCACTCACTAGTAGTAGTATTGAGTAATCGAAATCTCTTGCATTCGAATGCAAGTTCTCGGATACTGTCACTCACTAGTAGTAGTATTGAGTAATCGAAATCTCTTGCATTCGAATGCAAGTTCTCGGATACTATCACTCACTAGTAGTAGTATTGAGTAATCGAAATCTCTTGCATTCGAATGCAAGTTCTCGGATACTATCACTCACTAGTAGTAGTATTGAGTAATCGAAATCTCTTGCATTCGAATGCAAGTTCGCGGATACTGTCACTCACTAGTAGTAGTATTCGCTAATCGAAATCTCTTGCATTCGAATGCAAGTTCTCGGATACTGTCACTCACTAGTAGTAGTATTCCCTAATCGAAATCTCCTGCATTCCAATGCAAGTTCTCCGATACTATCACTCACTAGTAGTAGTATTGAGTAATCGAAATCTCTTGCATTCGACTGCAAGTTCTCGGTTCCTGTCACTCACTAGTAGTAGTATTGAGTAACCGAAATCACTTGCATTCGAATGCAAGTTCTCGGTTACTGTCACTCACTAGTAGTAGTATTCCCTAATCGAAATCTCTTGCATTCGAATGCAAGTTCTCGGATACTGTCACTCACTAGTAGTAGTATTGAGTAATCGAAATCTCTTTCATTCGAATGCAAGTTCTCGGATACTGTGACTCACTAGTAGTAGCATTCGCTAATCGAAATCTCTTTCATTCGAATGCAAGTTCTCGGATACTATCACTCACTAGTAGTAGTATTGCGAAATCTAAATCTCTTTCATTCAAATGCAAGTTCTCGGATACTGTCACTCACTAGTAGTAGTATTGCGTAATCGAAATCTCTTGCATTCGAATGCAAGTTCTCGGATACTGTCACAAACTAGTAGTAGTATTCGCTAATCGAAACCTCTTGCATTCGAATGCAAGTTCTCAGATATTGTCACTCACTAGTAGTAGTATTCGCTAATCGAAATCTCTTGCATTCGAATGCAAGTTCTCGGATACTGTCACTCACTAGTAGTAGTATTCGCTAACTGAAATCTCTTGCATTCGAATGCAAGTTCTCGGATACTGTCACTCACTAGTAGTAGTATTCCCTAATCGAAATCTCTTGCATTCGAATGCAAGTTCTCGGATACTGTCACTCACTAGTAGTAGTATTCGCTAATCGAAATCTCTTGCATTCGAATGCAAGTTCTCGGTTACTGTCACTCACTAGTAATAGTATTGAGTAATCGAAATCTCTTGCATTCGAATGCAAGTTCTCGGTTACTGTCACTCACTAGTAGTTGTATTGAGTAATTGAAATCTCTTGCATTCGACTGTAAGTTCTCGGTTACTGCCACTCACTAGTAGTAGTATTGAGTAATCGAAATCACTTGCATTCGAATGCAAGTTCTCGGATACTGTCACTCACTAGTAGTAGTATTCCCTAATCGAAATCTCTTGCATTCGAATGCAAGTTGTCGGATACTGTCACTCACTAGTAGTAGTATTCCCTAATCGAAATCTCTTGCATTCGAATGCAAGTTCTCGGATACTGTCACTCACTAGTAGTAGTATTCGCTAATCGAAATCTCTTGCATTCGAATGCAAGTTCTCGGTTACTGTCACTCACTAGTAATAGTATTGAGTAATCGAAATCTCTTGCATTCGAATGCAAGTTCTCGGTTACTGTCACTCACTAGTAGTTGTATTGAGTAATTGAAATCTCTTGCATTCGACTGTAAGTTCTCGGTTACTGCCACTCACTAGTAGTAGTATTGAGTAATCGAAATCACTTGCATTCGAATGCAAGTTCTCGGATACTGTCACTCACTAGTAGTAGTATTCCCTAATCGAAATCTCTTGCATTCGAATGCAAGTTGTCGGATACTGTCACTCACTAGTAGTAGTATTGAGTAATCGAAATCTCTTTCATTCGAATGCAAGTTCTCGGATACTGTAACTGACTAGTAGTAGCATTCGCTAATCGAAATCTCTTTCATTCGAATGCAAGTTCTCGGATACTATCACTCACTAGTAGTAGTATTGCGTAATCGAAATCTCTTTCATTCGAATGCAAGCTCACGCATACTGTCACTCACTAGTAGTAGTATTCCCTAATCGAAATCTCTTGCATTGGAATGCAAGTTCTCGGATACTGTCACTCACTAGTAGTAGTATTCGCTAATCGAAATCTCTTGCATTCGAATGCAAGTTCTCGGATACTGTCACTCACTAGTAGTAGTATTCCCTAATCGAAATCTCTTGCATTCGAATGCAAGTTCTCGGATGCTATCACTCATTAGTAGTAGTATTGAGTAATCGAAATCTCTTGCATTTGAATGCAAGTTCTCGGATACTGTCACTCACTAGTAGTAGTATTCCCTAATCGAAATCTCTTGCATTCGAATGCAAGTTGTCGGATACTGTCACTCACTAGTAGTAGTATTGAGTAATCGAAATCTCTTTCATTCGAATGCAAGTTCTCGGATACTGTCACTGACTAGCAGTAGCAGTCGCTAATCGAAATCTCTTTCATTCGAATGCAAGTTCTCGGATACTATCACTCACTGGTAGTAGTATTGCGTAATCGAAATCTCTTTCATTCGAATGCAAGTTCACGCATACTGTCACTCACTAGGAGTAGTATTGCGTAATCGAAATCTCTTGGATTCGAATGTAAGTTCTCGGATTCTGTCACACACTAGTAGTAGTATTGAGTAATCGAAATCTCTTGCATTCGAATGCAAGTTCTCAGATACTATCACTCACTAGTAGTAGTATTGCGTAATCGAAATCTCTTTCATTCGAATGCAAGTTCTCGGATACTGTCACTCACTAGTAGTAGTATTGAGTAACCGAAATCTCTTGCATTCGAATGCAAGTTCTCGGATACTGTCACTCACTAGTAGTAGTATTGAGTAATCGAAATCTCTTGCATTCGAATGCAAGTTCCCGGATACTGTCACTGACTAGTAGTAGCATTCAGTAATCGAAATCTCTTGCTTTCGAATGCAAGCTCTCGGATACTGTCACCCACTAGTAGTAGTATTGAGTAATCGAAATCACTTGCATTCGAATGCAAGTTCTCGGATACTGTCACTCACTAGGTGTAGTATTCCCTAATCGAAATCTCTTGCATTCGAATGCAAGTTCTCGGATACTGTCACTCACTAGTAGTAGTATTGAGTAATCGAAATCTCTTGCATTCGAATGCAAGTTCTCGGATACTGTCACTCACTAGTAGTAGTATTGAGTAATCGAAATCTCTTGCATTCGAATGCAGGTTCTCGGTTACTGTCACTCACTAGTAGTAGTATTGAGTAATCGAAATCCCTTGCATTCGAATGCAAGTTCTCGGATACTGTCACTCACTAGTAGTAGTATTGAGTAATCGAAATCTCTTGCATTCGAATGCAAGTTCTCGGATGCTATCACTCACTAGTAGTAGTATTGAGTAATCGAAATGTCTTTCATTCGAATGCAAGTTCTCGGATACTATCACTCACTAGTAGTAGTATTGAGTAATTGAAATCTCTTTCATTCGAATGCAAGTTCTCGGATACTATCACTCACTAGTAGTAGTATTGAGTAATCGAAATCTCTTTCATTCGAATGCAAGTTCTCCGATACTATCACTCACTAGTAGTAGTATTGAGTAATCGAAATCTCTTGCATTCGAATGCAAGTTCTCGGATACTGTCACTCACTAGTAGTAGTATTCGCTAATCGAAATCTCTTGCATTCGAATGCAAGTTCTCGGATACTGTCACTCACTAGTAGTAGTACTCGCTAATCGAAATCTCTTGCATTCGAATGCAAGTTCTCGGTTACTGTCACTCACTAGTAGTAGTATTGAGTAATCGAAATCTCTTGCATTTGAATGCAAGTTCTCGGATACTGTCACTCACTAGTAGTAGTATTCCCTAATCGAAATCTCTTGCAATCGAATGCAAGTTCTCGAATACTGTCACTCACTAGTAGTAGTATTCGCTAATCGAAATCTCTTGCATTCGAATGCAAGTTCTCCGATACTGTGACTCACTAGCAGTAGTATTGAGTGATCGAAATCTCTTGCATTCGAATGCAAGTTCTCGGATACTGTCACTCACTAGTAGTAGTATTCGCTAATCGAAATCTCTTGCATTCGAATGCACGTTCTCAGATACTGTCACTCACTAGTAGTAGTATTCGCTAATCGAAATCTCTTGCATTCGAATGCATGTTCTCGGATACTGTCACTCACTAGTAGTAGTATTCGCTAATCGAAATCTCTTGCATTCAAATGCAAGTTCTCGGATACTGTCACTCACTAGTAGTAGTATTCCCTAATCGAAATCTCTTGCATTCGAATGCAAGTTCTCGGATACTATCACTCACTAGTAGTAGTATTGAGTAATCGAAATCTCTTGCATTTGAATGCAAGTTCTCGGATACTGTCACTCACTAGTAGTAGTATTCCCTAATCGAAATCTCTTGCATTCGAATGCAAGTTCTCGGATACTGTCACTCACTAGTAGTAGTATTCGCTAATCGAAATCTCTTGCATTCGAATGCAAGTTCTCGGTTACTGTCACTCACTAGTAATAGTATTGAGTAATCGAAATCTCTTGCATTCGAATGCAAGTTCCGGTTACTGTCACTCACTAGTAGTAGTATTGAGTAATCGAAATCTCTTGCATTCGACTGCAAGTTCTCGGTTACTGTCACTCACTAGTAGTAGTATTGAGTAATCGAAATCACTTGCATTCGAATGCAAGTTCTCGGTTACTGTCACTCACTAGTAGTAGTATTCCCTAATCGAAAACTCTTGCATTCGAATGCAAGTTCTCGGATACTGTCACTCACTAGTAGTAGTATTGAGTAATCGAAATCTCTTTCATTCGAATTCAAGTTCTCGGATACTGTCACTCACTAGTAGTAGCATTCGCTAATCGAAATCTCTTTCATTCGAATGCAAGTTCTCGGATACTATCACTCACTAGTAGTAGTATTGCGTAATCGAAATCTCTTTCATTCGAATGCAAGTTCTCGGATACTGTCACTCACTAGTAGTAGTATTGCGTAATCGAAATCTCTTGCATTCGAATGCAAGTTCTCGGATACTGACACAAAGTAGTAGTAGTATTGAGTAATCGAAATCTCTTTCATTCGAATGCAAGTTCTCGGATACTATCACTCACTAGTAGTAGTATTGAGTAATCGAAATCTCTTGCATTCCAATGCAAGTTCTCGGATACTGTCACTCACTAGTAGTAGTATTCGCTAATCGAAATCTCTTGCATTCGAATGCAAGTTCTCAGATACTGTCACTCACTAGTAGTAGTATTCTCTAATCGAAATCTCTTGCATTCGAATGCAAGTACTCGGATACTGTCACTCACTAGTAGTAGTATTCGCTAATCGAAATCTCTTGCATTCGAATGCAAGTTCTCGGATACTGTCACTCACTAGTAGTAGTATTGAGTAATCGAAATCTCTTGCATTTGAATGCAAGTTCTCGGATACTGTCACTCACTAGTAGTAGTATTCCCTAATCGAAATCTCTTGCATTCGAATGCAAGTTCTCGGATACTGTCACTCACTAGTAGTAGTATTCGCTAATCGAAATCTTTTGCATTCGAATGCAAGTTCTCGGTTACTGTCACTCACTAGTAATAGTATTGAGTAATCGAAATCTCTTGCATTCGAATGCAAGTTCTCGGTTACTGTCACTCACTAGTAGTAGTATTGAGTAATCGAAATCTCTTGCATTTGAATGCAAGTTCTCGGATACTGTCACTCACTAGTAGTAGTATTCCCTAATCGAAATCTCTTGCATTCGAATGCAAGTTCTCGGATACTGTCACTCACTGGTAGTAGTATTCGCTAATCGAAATCTCTTGCATTCGAATGCAAGTTCTCGGTTACTGTCACTCACTAGTAATAGTATTGAGTAATCGAAATCTCTTGCATTCGAATGCAAGTTCTCGGTTACTGTCACTCACTAGTAGTAGTATTGAGTAATCGAAATCTCTTGCATTCGACTGCAAGTTCTCGGTTACTGTCACTCACTTGTAGTAGTATTGAGTAATCGAAATCACTTGCATTCGAATGCGAGTTCTCGGTTACTGTCACTCACTAGTAGTAGTATTCCCTAATCAAAATCTCTTGCATTCGAATGCAAGTTGTCGGATACTGTCACTCACTAGTAGTAGTATTGAGTAATCGAAATCTCTTTCATTCGAATGCAAGTTCTCGGATACTGTCACTCACTAGTAGTAGCATTCGCTAATCGAAATCTCTTTCATTCGAATGCAAGTTCTCGGATACTATCACTCACTAGTAGTAGTATTGCGTAATCGAAATCTCTTTCATTCGAATGCAAGTTCTCGCATACTGTCACTCACTAGTAGTAGTATTGCGTAATCGAAATCTCTTGCATTCGAATGCAAGTTCTCGGATACTGTCACACACTAGTAGTAGTATTGAGTAATCGAAATCTCTTGCATTCGAATGCAAGTTGTCGGATACTATCACTCACTAGTAGTAGTATTGCGTAATCGAAAACTCTTTCATTCGAATGCAAGTTCTCGGATACTGTCACTCACTAGTAGTAGTATTGAGTAATCGAAATCTCTTGCATTCGAATGCAAGTTTTCGGATACTGTCACTCACTAGTAGTAGTATTGAGTAATCGAAATCTCTTGCATTCGAATGCAAGTTCTCGGATACTGTCACTCACTAGTAGTAGTATTCAGTAATCGAAATCTCTTGCATTCGAATGCAAGTTCTCGGATACTGTCACTCACTAGGAGTAGTATTCCCTAATCGAAATCTCTTGCTTTCGAATGCAAGCTCTCGGATACTGTCACTCACTAGTAGTAGTATTGAGTAATCGAAATCACTTGCATTCGAATGCAAGTTCTCGGATACTGTCACTCACTAGTAGTAGTATTGAGTAATCGAAATCTCTTGCATTCGAATGCAAGTTCTCGGATACTGTCACTCACTAGTAGTAGTATTGAGTAATCGAAATCTCTTGCATTCGAATGCAGGTTCTCGGTTACTGTCACTCACTAGTAGTAGTATTGAGTAATCGAAATCTCTTGCATTCGAATGCAAGTTCTCGGATACTGTCACTCACTAGTAGTAGTATTGAGTAATCGAAATCTCTTGCATTCGAATGCAAGTTCTCGGATGCTATCACTCACTAGTAGTAGTATTGAGTAATCGAAATCTCTTTCATTCGAATGCAAGTTCTCGGATACTATCACTCACTAGTAGTAGTATTGACTAATCGAAATCTCTTTCATTCGAATGCAAGTTCTCGGATACTATCACTCACTAGTAGTAGTATTTAGTAATCGAAATCTCTTTCATTCGAATGCAAGTTCTCCGATACTATCAGTCACTAGTAGTAGTATTGAGTAATCGAAATCTCTTGCATTCGAAAGCAAGTTCTCGGATACTGTCACTCACTAGTAGTAGTATTCGCTAATCGAAATCTCTTGCATTCGAATGCAAGTTCTCGGATACTGTCACTCACTAGTAGTTGTATTCGCTAATCAAAATCTCTTGCATTCGAATGCAAGTTCACGGATACTGTCACTCACTAGTAGTAGTATTCCCTAATCGAAATCTCTTGCATTCGAATGCAAGTTCTCGGATACTATCACTCACTAGTAGTAGTATTGAGTAATCGAAATCTCTTGCATTCGAATGCAAGTTCTCGGATACTATCACTCACTAGTAGTAGTATTGGGTATTCGAAATCTCTTTCTTTCGAATGCAAGTTCTCGGATACTATGACTCACTAGTAGTAGTATTGAGTAATCGAAATCTCTTGCATTCTAATGCAAGTTCTCGGATACTGTCACTCACTAGTAGTAGTATTCGCTAATCGAAATCTCTTGCATTCGAATGCACGTTCTCAGATACTGTCACTCACTAGTAGTAGTATTCGCTAATCGAAATCTCTTGCATTCGAATGCAAGTTCTCGGATACTGTCACTCACTAGTAGTAGTATTGAGTAATCGAAATCTCTTGCATTCGAATACAAGTTCTCGGATGCTATCGCTCACTAGTGGTAGTATTGAGTAATCGAAATCTCTTTCATTCGAATGCAAGTTCTCGGATACTATCACTCACTAGTAGTAGTATTGAGTAATCGAAATCTCTTTCATTCGAATGCAAGTTCTCGGATAGTATCACTCACTAGTAGTAGTATTGAGTAATCGAAATCTCTTTCTTTCGAATGCAAGTTCTCCGATACTATCACTCACTAGTAGTAGTATTGAGTAATCGAAATCTCTTGCATTCGAATGCAAGTTCTCGGATACTGTCACTCACTAGTAGTAGTATTCGCTAATCGAAATCTCTTGCATTCGAATGCAAGTTCTTGGATACTGTCACTCACTAGTAGTAGTATTCGCTAATCGAAATCTCTTGCATTCGAATGCAAGTTCTCGGTTACTGTCACTCACTAGTAGTAGTATTGAGTAATCGAAATCTCTTGCATTTGAATGCAAGTTCTCGGATACTGTCACTCACTAGTAGTAGTATTCCCTAATCGAAATCTCTTGCATTCGAATGCAAGTTCTCGGGTACTGTCACTCACTAGTAGTAGTATTCGCTAATCGAAATCTCTTGCATTCGAATGCAAGTTCTCGGATACTATGACTCACTAGTAGTAGTATTGAGTAATCGAAATCTCTTGCATTCAAATGCAAGTTCTCGGATACTGTCACTCACTAGTAGTAGTATTCGCTAATCGAAATCTCTTGCATTCGAATGCACGTTCTAAGATACTGTCACTCACTAGTAGTAGTATTCGCTAATCGAAACCTCTTGCATTCGAATGCAAGTTCTCGGATACTGTCACTCACTAGTAGTAGTATTCCCTAATCGAAATCTCTTGCATTCGAATGCAAGTTCTCGGATACTGTCACTCACTAGTAGTAGTATTGAGTAATCGAAATCTCTTTCATTCGAATGCAAGTTCTCGGATACTGTCACTCACTAGTAGTAGCATTCGCTAATCGAAATCTCTTTCATTCGAATGCAAGTTCTCGGATACTATCACTCACTAGTAGCAGTATTGCGTAATCGAAATCTCTTTCATTCGAATGCAAGTTCTCGGATACTGTCACTCACTAGTAGTAGTATTGCGTAATCGAAATCTCTTGCATTCGAATGCAAGTTCTCGGATACTGTCACAAACTAGTAGTAGTATTGAGTAATCGAAATCTCTTTCATTCGAATGCAAGTTCTCGGATACTGTCACAAACTAGTAGTAGTATTGAGTAATCGAAATCTCTTTCATTCGAATGCAAGTTCTCGGATACTATCACTCACTAGTAGTAGTATTGAGTAATCGAAATCTCTTGCATTCGAATGCAAGTTCTCGGATACTGTCACTCACTAGTAGTAGTATTCGCTAATCGAAATCTCTTGCATTCGAATGCAAGTTCTCGGATACTGTCACTCACTAGTAGTAGTATTCGCTAATCGAAATCTCTTGCATTCGAATGCAAGTTCTCGGATACTGTCACTCACTAGTAGTAGTATTCCCTAATCGAAATCTCTTGCATTCGAATGCAAGTTCTCGGATGCTATCACTCACTAGTAGTAGTATTGAGTAATCGAAATCTCTTGCATTTGAATGCAAGTTCTCGGATACTGTCACTCACTAGTAGTAGTATTCCCTAATCGAAATCTCTTGCATTCGAATGCAAGTTCTCGGATACTGTCACTCACTAGTAGTAGTATTCGCTAATCGAAATCTCTTGCATTCGAATGCAAGTTCTCGGTTACTGTCACTCACTAGTAATAGTATTGAGTAATCGAAATCTCTTGCATTCGAATGCAAGTTCTCGGTTACTGTCACTCAGTACTAGTAGTATTGAGTAATCGAAATCTCTTGCATTCGACTGCAAGTTCTCGGTTACTGTCACTCACTAGTAGTAGTATTGAGTAATCGAAATCACTTGCATTCGAATGCAAGCTCTCGGTTACTGTCACTCACTAGTAGTAGTATTCCCTAATCGAAATCTCTTGCATTCGAATGCAAGTTGTCGGATACTGTCACTCACTAGTAGTAGTATTGAGTAATCGAAATCTCTTTCATTCGAATGCAAGTTCTCGGATACTGTCACTCACTAGTAGTAGCATTCGCTAATCGAAATCTCTTTCATTCGAATGCAAGTTCTCGGATACTATCACTCACTAGTAGTAGTATTGCGTAATCGAAATCTCTTTCATTCGAATGCAAGTTCTCGCATACTGTCACTCACTAGTAGTAGTATTGAGTAATCGAAATCTCTTGCATTCGAATGCAAGTTCCCGGATACTATCACTCACTAGTAGTAGTATTGTGTAATCGAAATCTCTTTCATTCGAATGCAAGTTCTCGGATACTGTCACTCACTAGTAGTAGTATTGAGTAATCGAAATCTCTTGCATTCGAATGCAAGTTCTCGGATACTGTCACTCACCAGTAGTAGTATTGAGTAATCGAAATCTCTTGCATTCGAATGCAAGTTCTCGGATACTGTCACTCACTAGTAGTAGCATTCAGTAATCGAAATCTCTTGCATTCGAATGCAAGTTCTCGGATACTGTCACTCACTAGGAGTAGTATTCCCTAATCGAAATCTCTTGCTTTCGAATGCATGCTCTCGGATACTGTCACTCACTAGTAGTAGTATTGAGTAATCGAAATCACTTGCATTCGAATGCAAGTTCTCGGATACTGTCACTCACTAGGAGTAGTATTCCCTAATCGAAATCTCTTGCATTCGAATGCAAGTTCTCGGATACTGTCACTCACTAGTAGTAGTATTGAGTAATCGAAATCTCTTGCACTCGAATGCAAGTTCTCGGATACTGTCACTCACTAGTAGTGGTATTGAGTAATCGAAATCTCTTGCATTCGAATGCAGGTTCTCGGTTACTGTCACTCACTAGTAGTAGTATTGAGTAATCGAAATCTCTTGCATTCGAATGCAAGTTCTCGGATACTGTCACTCACTAGTAGTAGTATTGAGTAATCGAAATCTCTTGCATTCGAATGCAAGTTCTCGGATGCTATCACTCACTAGTAGTAGTATTGAGTAATCGAAATCTCTTTCATTCGAATGCAAGTTCTCGGATACTATCACTCACTAGTAGTGGTATTGAGTAATCGAAATCTCTTTCATTCGAATGCAAGTTCTCGGATACTATCACTCACTAGTAGTAGTATTGAGTAATCGAAATCTCTTTCATTCGAATGCAAGCTCTCCGATACTATCACTCACTAGTAGTAGTATTGAGTAATCGAAATCTCTTGCATTCGAATGCAAGTTCTCGGATACTGTCACTCACTAGTAGTAGTATTCGCTAATCGAAATCTCTTGCATTCGAATGCAAGTTCTCGGATACTGTCACTCACTAGTAGTAGTATTCGCTAATCGAAATCTCTTGCATTCGAATGCAAGTTCTCGGATACTGTCACTCACTAGTAGTAGTATTGAGTAATCGAAATCTCTTGCATTCGAATGCAAGTTCTCGGATACTGTCACTCACTAGTAGTAGTATTGAGTAATCGAAATCTCTTGCATTCGAATGCAGGTTCTCGGTTGCTGTCACTCACTAGTAGTAGTATTGAGTAATCGAAATCTCTTGCATTCGAATGCAAGTTCTCGGATACTGTCACTCACTAGTAGCAGTATTGAGTAATCGAAATCTCTTGCATTCGAATGCAAGTTCTCGGATGCTATCACTCACTAGTAGTAGTATTGAGTAATCGAAATCTCTTTCATTCGAATGCAAGTTCTCGGATACTATCACTCACTAGTAGTAGTATTGACTAATCGAAATCTCTTTCATTCGAATGCAAGTTCTCGGATACTATCACTCACTAGTAGTAGTATTTAGTAATCGAAATCTCTTTCATTCGAATGCAAGTTCTCCGATACTATCAGTCACTAGCAGTAGTATTGAGTAATCGAAATCTCTTGCATTCGAAAGCAAGTTCTCGGATACTGTCACTCACTAGTAGTAGTATTCGCTAATCGAAATCTCTTGCATTCGAATGCAAGTTCTCGGATACTGTCACTCACTAGTAGTTGTATTCGCTAATCAAAATCTCTTGCATTCGAATGCAAGTTCACGGATACTGTCACTCACTAGTAGTAGTATTCCCTAATCGAAATCGCTTGCATTCGAATGCAAGTTCTCGGATACTATCACTCACTAGTAGTAGTATTGAGTAATCGAAATCTCTTGCATTCGAATGCAAGTTCTCGGATACTATCACTCACTAGTAGTAGTATTGGGTATTCGAAATCTCTTTCTTTCGAATGCAAGTTCTCGGATACTATGACTCACTAGTAGTAGTATTGAGTAATCGAAATCTCTTGCATTCTAATGCAAGTTCTCGGATACTGTCACTCACTAGTAGTAGTATTCGCTAATCGAAATCTCTTGCATTCGAATGCGCGTTCTCAGATACCGTCACTCACTAGTAGTAGTATTCGCTAATCGAAATCTCTTGCATTCGAATGCAAGTTCTTGGATACTATCACTCACTAGTAGTGGTATTGAGTAATCGAAATCTCTTTCATTCGAATGCAAGTTCTCGGATACTATCACTCACTAGTAGTAGTATTGAGTAATCGAAATCTCTTTCATTCGAATGCAAGTTCTCCGATACTATCACTCACTAGTAGTAGTATTGAGTAATCGAAATCTCTTGCATTCGAATGCAAGTTCTCGGATACTGTCACTCACTAGTAGTAGTATTCGCTAATCGAAATCTCTTGCATTCGAATGCAAGTTCTCGGATACTGTCACTCACTAGTAGTAGTATTCGCTAATCGAAATCTCTTGCATTCGGATGCAAGTTCTCGGATACTGTCACTCACTAGTAGTAGTATTCCCTAATCGAAATCTCTTGCATTCAAATGCAAGTTCTCGGATACTATCACTCACTAGTAGTAGTATTGAGTAATCGAAATCTCTTGCATTCGAATGCAAGTTCTCGGATACTATCACTCACTAGTAGTAGTATTGGGTAATCGAAATCTCTTTCTTTCGAATGCAAGTTCTCGGATACTATGACTCACTAGTAGTAGTATTGAGTAATCGAAATCTCTTGCATTCTAATGCAAGTTCTCGGATTCTGTCACTCACTAGTAGTAGTATTCGCTAATCGAAATCTCTTGCATTCGAATGCACGTTCTCAGATACTGTCACTCACTAGTAGTAGTATTCGCTAATCGAAATCTCTAGCATTCGAATGCAAGTTCTCGGATACTGTCACTCACTAGTAGTAGTATTCGCTAATCGAAATCTCTTGCATTCGAATGCAAGTTCTCGGATACTGTCACTCACTAGTAGTAGTATTCCCTAATCGAAATCTCTTGCATTCGAATGCAAGTTCTCGGATGCTATCACTCACTAGTAGTAGTATTGAGTAATCGAAATCTCTTGCATTTGAATGCAAGTTCTCGGATACTGTCACCCACTAGTAGTAGTATTCCCTAATCGAAATCTCTTGCATTCGAATGCAAGTTCTCGGATACTGTCACTCACTAGTAGTAGTATTCGCTAATCGAAATCTCTTGCATTCGAATGCAAGTTCTCGGATACTGTCACTCACTAGTAGTAGTATTGAGTAATCGAAATCTCTTTCATTCGAATGCAAGTTCTCGGATACTGTCACTCACTAGTAGTAGTATTCCCTAATCGAAATCTCTTGCATTCGAATGCAAGTTCTCGGATACTGTCACTCACTAGTAGTAGTATTGAGTAATCGAAATCTCTTTCATTCGAATGCAAGTTCTCGGATACTATCACTCACTAGTAGTAGTATTGAGTAATCGAAATCTCTTTCATTCGAATGCAAGTTCTCGGATACTATCACTCACTAGTAGTAGTATTGAGTAATCGAAATCTCTTTCATTCGAATGCAAGTTCTCGGATACTATCACTCACTAGTAGTAGTATTGAGTAATCGAAATCTCTTGCATTCGAATGCAGGTTCTCGGTTACTGTCACTCACTAGTAGTAGTATTGAGTAATCGAAATCTCTTGCATTCGAATGCAAGTTCTCGCATACTGTCACTCACTAGTAGTAGTATTGAGTAATCGAAATCTCTTGCATTCGAATGCAAGTTCTCGGATGCTATCACTCACTAGTAGTAGTATTGAGTAATCGAAATCTCTTTCATTCGAATGCAAGTTCTCGGATACTATCACTCACTAGTAGTAGTATTGAGTAATCGAAATCTCTTTCATTCGAATGCAAGTTCTCGGATACTATCACTCACTAGTAGTAGTATTGAGTAATCGAAATCTCTTTCATTCGAATGCAAGTTCTCGGATACTATCACTCACTAGTAGTAGTATTGAGTAATCGAAATCTCTTGCATTCGAATGCAGGTTCTCGGTTACTGTCACTCACTAGTAGTAGTATTGAGTAATCGAAATCTCTTGCATTCGAATGCAAGTTCTCGGATACTGTCACTCACTAGTAGCAGTATTGAGTAATCGAAATCTCTTGCATTCGAATGCAAGTTCTCGGATGCTATCACTCACTAGTAGTAGTATTCGCTAATCGAACTCTCTTGCATTCGAATGCAAGTTCTCGGATACTATCACTCACTAGTAGTAGTATTGAGTAATCGAAATCTCTTGCATTCGAATGCAAGTTCTCGGATACTATCACTCACTAGTAGTAGTATTGGGTAATCGAAATCTCTTTCTTTCGAATGCAAGTTCTCGGATACTATGACTCACTAGTAGTAGTATTGAGTAACCTAAATCTCTTGCATTCTAATGCAAGTTCTCGGATACTGTCACTCACTAGTAGTAGTATTCGCTAATCGAAATCTCTTGCATTCGAATGCACGTTCTCAGATACTGTCACTCACTAGTAGTAGTATTCGCTAATCGAAATCTCTTGCATTCGAATGCAAGTTCTCGGATACTGTCACTCACTAGTAGTAGTATTCGCTAATCGAACTCTCTTGCATTCGAATGCAAGTTCTCGGATACTGTCACTCACTAGTAGTAGTATTCCCTAATCGAAATCTCTTGCATTCGAATGCAAGTTCTCGGATGCTATCACTCACAAGTAGTAGTATTGTGTAATCGAAATCTCTTTCATTCGAATGCAAGTTCTCGGATACTGTCACTCACTAGTAGTAGTATTGAGTAATCGAAATCTCTTGCATTCGAATGCAAGTTCTCGGATACTGTCACTCACCAGTAGTAGTATTGAGTAATCGAAATCTCTTGCATTCGAATGCAAGTTCTCGGATACTGTCACTCACTAGTAGTAGTATTCGCTAATCGAAATCTCTTGCATTCGAATGCAAGTTCTCGGATACTGTCACTCACTAGTAGTTGTATTCGCTAATCAAAATCTCTTGCATTCGAATGCAAGTTCACGGATACTGTCACTCACTAGTAGTAGTATTCCCTAATCGAAATCTCTTGCATTCGAATGCAAGTTCTCGGATACTATCACTCACTAGTAGTAGTATTGAGTAATCGAAATCTCTTGCATTCGAATGCAAGTTCTCGGATACTATCACTCACTAGTAGTAGTATTGGGTATTCGAAATCTCTTTCTTTCGAATGCAAGTTCTCGGATACTATGACTCACTAGTAGTAGTATTGAGTAATCGAAATCTCTTGCATTCTAATGCAAGTTCTCGGATACTGTCACTCACTAGTAGTAGTATTCGCTAATCGAAATCACTTGCATTCGAATGCACGTTCTCAGATACTGTCACTCACTAGTAGTAGCATTCGCTAATCGAAATCTCTTGCATTCGAATGCAAGTACTCGGATACTGTCACTCACTAGTAGTAGTATTGAGTAATCGAAATCTCTTGCATTCGAATACAAGTTCTCGGATGCTATCGCTCACTAGTGGTAGTATTGAGTAATCGAAATCTCTTTCATTCGAATGCAAGTTCTCGGATACTATCACTCACTAGTAGTAGTATTGAGTAATCGAAATCTCTTTCATTCGAATGCAAGTTCTCGGATAGTATCACTCACTAGTAGTAGTATTGAGTAATCGAAATCTCTTTCTTTCGAATGCAAGTTCTCCGATACTATCACTCACTAGTAGTAGTATTGAGTAATCGAAATCTCTTGCATTCGAATGCAAGTTCTCGGATACTGTCACTAACTAGTAGTAGTATTCGCTAATCGAAATCTCTTGCATTCGAATGCAAGTTCTTGGATACTGTCACTCACTAGTAGTAGTATTCGCTAATCGAAATCTCTTGCATTCGAATGCAAGTTCTCGGTTACTGTCACTCACTAGTAGTAGTATTGAGTAATCGAAATCTCTTGCATTTGAATGCAAGTTCTCGGATACTGTCACTCACTAGTAGTAGTATTCCCTAATCGAAATCTCTTGCATTCGAATGCAAGTTCTCGGGTACTGTCACTCACTAGTAGTAGTATTCGCTAATCGAAATCTCTTGCATTCGAATGCAAGTTCTCGGATACTATGACTCACTAGTAGTAGTATTGAGTAATCGAAATCTCTTGCATTCAAATGCAAGTTCTCGGATACTGTCACTCACTAGTAGTAGTATTCGCTAATCGAAATCTCTTGCATTCGAATGCACGTTCTCAGATACTGTCACTCACTAGTAGTAGTATTCGCTAATCGAAACCTCTTGCATTCGAATGCAAGTTCTCGGATACTGTCACTCACTAGTAGTAGTATTCCCTAATCGAAATCTCTTGCATTCGAATGCAAGTTCTCGGATACTGTCACTCGCTAGTAGTAGTATTGAGTAATCGAAATCTCTTTCATTCGAATGCAAGTTCTCGGATACTGTCACTCACTAGTAGTAGCATTCGCTAATCGAAATCTCTTTCATTCGAATGCAAGTTCTCGGATACTATCACTCACTAGTAGCAGTATTGCGTAATCGAAATCTCTTTCATTCGAATGCAAGTTCTCGGATACTGTCACTCACTAGTAGTAGTATTGCGTAATCGAAATCTCTTGCATTCGAATGCAAGTTCTCGGATACTGTCACAAACTAGTAGTAGTATTGAGTAATCGAAATCTCTTTCATTCGAATGCAAGTTCTCGGATACTGTCACAAACTAGTAGTAGTATTGAGTAATCGAAATCTCTTTCATTCGAATGCAAGTTCTCGGATACTATCACTCACTAGTAGTAGTATTGAGTAATCGAAATCTCTTGCATTCGAATGCAAGTTCTCGGATACTGTCACTCACTAGTAGTAGTATTCGCTAATCGAAATCTCTTGCATTCGAATGCAAGTTCTCGGATACTGTCACTCACTAGTAGTAGTATTCCCTAATCGAAATCTCTTGCATTCGAATGCAAGTTCTCGGATGCTATCACTCACTAGAAGTAGTATTGAGTAATCGAAATCTCTTGCATTTGAATGCAAGTTCTCGGATACTGTCACTCACTAGTAGTAGTATTCCCTAATCGAAATCTCTTGCATTCGAATGCAAGTTCTCGGATACTGTCACTCACTAGTAGTAGTATTCGCTAATCGAAATCTCTTGCATTCGAATGCAAGTTCTCGGTTACTGTCACTCACTAGTAATAGTATTGAGTAATCGAAATCTCTTGCATTCGAATGCAAGTTCTCGGTTACTGTCACTCAGTAGTAGTAGTATTGAGTAATCGAAATCTCTTGCATTCGACTGCAAGTTCTCGGTTACTGTCACTCACTAGTAGTAGTATTGAGTAATCGAAATCACTTGCATTCGAATGCAAGCTCTCGGTTACTGTCACTCACTAGTAGTAGTATTCCCTAATCGAAATCTCTTGCATTCGAATGCAAGTTGTCGGATACTGTCACTCACTAGTAGTAGTATTGAGTAATCGAAATCTCTTTCATTCGAATGCAAGTTCTCGGATACTGTCACTCACTAGTAGTAGCATTCGCTAATCGAAATCTCTTTCATTCGAATGCAAGTTCTCGGATACTATCACTCACTAGTAGTAGTATTGCGTAATCGAAATCTCTTTCATTCGAATGCAAGTTCTCGCATACTGTCACTCACTAGTAGTAGTATTGCGTAATCGAAATCTCTTGCATTCGAATGCAAGTTCTCGGATACTGTCACACACTAGTAGTAGTATTGAGTAATCGAAATCTCTTGCATTCGAATGCAAGTTCCCGGATACTATCAATCACTAGTAGTAGTATTGTGTAATCGAAATCTCTTTCATTCGAATGCAAGTTCTCGGATACTGTCACTCACTAGTAGTAGTATTGAGTAATCGAAATCTCTTGCATTCGAATGCAAGTTCTCGGATACTGTCACTCACCAGTAGTAGTATTGAGTAATCGAAATCTCTTGCATTCGAATGCAAGTTCTCGGATACTGTCACTCACTAGTAGTAGTATTCAGTAATCGAAATCTCTTGCATTCGAATGCAAGTTCTCGGATACTGTCACTCACTAGGAGTAGTATTCCCTAAACGAAATCTCTTGCTTTCGAATGCAAGCTCTCGGATACTGGCACTCACTAGTAGTAGTATTGAGTAATCGAAATCACTTGCATTCGAATGCAAGTTCTCGGATACTGTCACTCACTAGGAGTAGTATTCCCTAATCGAAATCTCTTGCATTCGAATGCAAGTTCTCGGATACTGTCACTCACTAGTAATAGTATTGAGTAATCGAAATCTCTTGCATTCGAATGCAAGTTCTCGGATACTGTCACTCACTAGTAGTGGTATTGAGTAATCGAAATCTCTTGCATTCGAATGCAGGTTCTCGGTTACTGTCACTCACTAGTAGTAGTATTGAGTAATCGAAATCTCTTGCATTCGAATGCAAGTTCTCGGATACTGTCACTCACTAGTAGTAGTATTGAGTAATCGAAATCTCTTGCATTCGAATGCAAGTTCTCGGATGCTATCACTCACTAGTAGTAGTATTGAGTAATCGAAATCTCTTTCATTCGAATGCAAGTTCTCGGATACTATCACTCACTAGTAGTGGTATTGAGTAATCGAAATCTCTTTCATTCGAATGCAAGTTCTCGGATACTATCACTCACTAGTAGTAGTATTGAGTAATCGAAATCTTTTTCATTCGAATGCAAGTTCTCCGATACTATCACTCACTAGTAGTAGTATTGAGTAATCGAAATCTCTTGCATTCGAATGCAAGTTCTCGGATACTGTCACTCACTAGTAGTAGTATTCGCTAATCGAAATCTCTTGCATTCGAATGCAAGTTCTCGGATACTGTCACTCACTAGTAGTAGTATTCCCTAATCGAAATCTCTTGCATTCAAATGCAAGTTCTCGGATACTATCACTCACTAGTAGTAGTATTGAGTAATCGAAATCTCTTGCATTCGAATGCAAGTTCTCGGATACTATCACTCACTAGTAGTAGTATTGGGTAATCGAAATCTCTTTCTTTCGAATGCAAGTTCTCGGATACTATGACTCACTAGTAGTAGTATTGAGTAATCGAAATCTCTTGCATTCTAATGCAAGTTCTCGGATTCTGTCACTCACTAGTAGTAGTATTCGCTAATCGAAATCTCTTGCATTCGAATGCACGTTCTCAGATACTGTCACTCACTAGTAGTAGTATTCGCTAATCGAAATCTCTTGCATTCGAATGCAAGTTCTCGGATACTGTCACTCACTAGTAGTAGTATTCGCTAATCGAAATCTCTTGCATTCGAATGCAAGTTCTCGGATACTGTCACTCACTAGTAGTAGTATTCCCTAATCGAAATCTCTTGCATTCGAATGCAAGTTCTCGGATGCTATCACTCACTAGTAGTAGTATTGAGTAATCGAAATCTCTTGCATTTGAATGCAAGTTCTCGGATACTGTCACCCACTAGTAGTAGTATTCCCTAATCGAAATCTCTTGCATTCGAATGCAAGTTCTCGGATACTGTCACTCACTAGTAGTAGTATTCGCTAATCGAAATCTCTTGCATTCGAATGCAAGTTCTCGGATACTGTCACTCACTAGTAGTAGTATTGAGTAATCGAAATCTCTTTCATTCGAATGCAAGTTCTCGGAAACTGTCACTCACTAGTAGTAGTATTCCCTAATCGAAATCTCTTGCATTCGAATGCAAGTTCTCGGATACTGTCATTCACTAGTAGTAGTATTCCCTAATCGAAATCTCTTGCATTCGAATGCAAGTTCTCGGATGCTATCACTCACTAGAAGTAGTATTGAGTAATCGAAATCTCTTGCATTTGAATGCAAGTTCTCGGATACTGTCACTCACTAGTAGTAGTATTCCCTAATCGAAATCTCTTGCATTCGAATGCAAGTTCTCGGATACTGTCACTCACTAGTAGTAGTATTCGCTAATCGAAATCTCTTGCATTCGAATGCAAGTTCTCGGTTACTGTCACTCACTAGTAATAGTATTGAGTAATCGAAATCTCTTGCATTCGAATGCAAGTTCTCGGTTACTGTCACTCAGTAGTAGTAGTATTGAGTAATCGAAATCTCTTGCATTCGACTGCAAGTTCTCGGTTACTGTCACTCACTAGTAGTAGTATTGAGTAATCGAAATCACTTGCATTCGAATGCAAGCTCTCGGTTACTGTCACTCACTAGTAGTAGTATTCCCTAATCGAAATCTCTTGCATTCGAATGCAAGTTGTCGGATACTGTCACTCACTAGTAGTAGTATTGAGTAATCGAAATCTCTTTCATTCGAATGCAAGTTCTCGGATACTGTCACTCACTAGTAGTAGCATTCGCTAATCGAAATCTCTTTCATTCGAATGCAAGTTCTCGGATACTATCACTCACTAGTAGTAGTATTGCGTAATCGAAATCTCTTTCATTCGAATGCAAGTTCTCGCATACTGTCACTCACTAGTAGTAGTATTGCGTAATCGAAATCTCTTGCATTCGAATGCAAGTTCTCGGATACTGTCACACACTAGTAGTAGTATTGAGTAATCGAAATCTCTTGCATTCGAATGCAAGTTCCCGGATACTATCAATCACTAGTAGTAGTATTGTGTAATCGAAATCTCTTTCATTCGAATGCAAGTTCTCGGATACTGTCACTCACTAGTAGTAGTATTGAGTAATCGAAATCTCTTGCATTCGAATGCAAGTTCTCGGATACTGTCACTCACCAGTAGTAGTATTGAGTAATCGAAATCTCTTGCATTCGAATGCAAGTTCTCGGATACTGTCACTCACTAGTAGTAGTATTCAGTAATCGAAATCTCTTGCATTCGAATGCAAGTTCTCGGATACTGTCACTCACTAGTAGTAGTATTCCCTAATCGAAATCTCTTGCATTCGAATGCAAGTTCTCGGATACTGTCACTCACTAGTAGTAGTATTGAGTAATCGAAATCTCTTTCATTCGAATGCAAGTTCTCGGATACTATCACTCACTAGTAGTAGTATTGAGTAATCGAAATCTCTTTCATTCGAATGCAAGTTCTCGGATACTATCACTCACTAGTAGTAGTATTGAGTAATCGAAATCTCTTTCATTCGAATGCAAGTTCTCGGATACTATCACTCACTAGTAGTAGTATTGAGTAATCGAAATCTCTTGCATTCGAATGCAGGTTCTCGGTTACTGTCACTCACTAGTAGTAGTATTGAGTAATCGAAATCTCTTGCATTCGAATGCAAGTTCTCGCATACTGTCACTCACTAGTAGTAGTATTGAGTAATCGAAATCTCTTGCATTCGAATGCAAGTTCTCGGATGCTATCACTCACTAGTAGTAGTATTGAGTAATCGAAATCTCTTTCATTCGAATGCAAGTTCTCGGATACTATCACTCACTAGTAGTAGTATTGAGTAATCGAAATCTCTTTCATTCGAATGCAAGTTCTCGGATACTATCACTCACTAGTAGTAGTATTGAGTAATCGAAATCTCTTTCATTCGAATGCAAGTTCTCGGATACTATCACTCACTAGTAGTAGTATTGAGTAATCGAAATCTCTTGCATTCGAATGCAGGTTCTCGGTTACTGTCACTCACTAGTAGTAGTATTGAGTAATCGAAATCTCTTGCATTCGAATGCAAGTTCTCGGATACTGTCACTCACTAGTAGCAGTATTGAGTAATCGAAATCTCTTGCATTCGAATGCAAGTTCTCGGATGCTATCACTCACTAGTAGTAGTATTCGCTAATCGAACTCTCTTGCATTCGAATGCAAGTTCTCGGATACTATCACTCACTAGTAGTAGTATTGAGTAATCGAAATCTCTTGCATTCGAATGCAAGTTCTCGGATACTATCACTCACTAGTAGTAGTATTGGGTAATCGAAATCTCTTTCTTTCGAATGCAAGTTCTCGGATACTATGACTCACTAGTAGTAGTATTGAGTAACCTAAATCTCTTGCATTCTAATGCAAGTTCTCGGATACTGTCACTCACTAGTAGTAGTATTCGCTAATCGAAATCTCTTGCATTCGAATGCACGTTCTCAGATACTGTCACTCACTAGTAGTAGTATTCGCTAATCGAAATCTCTTGCATTCGAATGCAAGTTCTCGGATACTGTCACTCACTAGTAGTAGTATTCGCTAATCGAACTCTCTTGCATTCGAATGCAAGTTCTCGGATACTGTCACTCACTAGTAGTAGTATTCCCTAATCGAAATCTCTTGCATTCGAATGCAAGTTCTCGGATGCTATCACTCACAAGTAGTAGTATTGTGTAATCGAAATCTCTTTCATTCGAATGCAAGTTCTCGGATACTGTCACTCACTAGTAGTAGTATTGAGTAATCGAAATCTCTTGCATTCGAATGCAAGTTCTCGGATACTGTCACTCACCAGTAGTAGTATTGAGTAATCGAAATCTCTTGCATTCGAATGCAAGTTCTCGGATACTGTCACTCACTAGTAGTAGTATTCGCTAATCGAAATCTCTTGCATTCGAATGCAAGTTCTCGGATACTGTCACTCACTAGTAGTTGTATTCGCTAATCAAAATCTCTTGCATTCGAATGCAAGTTCACGGATACTGTCACTCACTAGTAGTAGTATTCCCTAATCGAAATCTCTTGCATTCGAATGCAAGTTCTCGGATACTATCACTCACTAGTAGTAGTATTGAGTAATCGAAATCTCTTGCATTCGAATGCAAGTTCTCGGATACTATCACTCACTAGTAGTAGTATTGGGTATTCGAAATCTCTTTCTTTCGAATGCAAGTTCTCGGATACTATGACTCACTAGTAGTAGTATTGAGTAATCGAAATCTCTTGCATTCTAATGCAAGTTCTCGGATACTGTCACTCACTAGTAGTAGTATTCGCTAATCGAAATCACTTGCATTCGAATGCACGTTCTCAGATACTGTCACTCACTAGTAGTAGCATTCGCTAATCGAAATCTCTTGCATTCGAATGCAAGTACTCGGATACTGTCACTCACTAGTAGTAGTATTGAGTAATCGAAATCTCTTGCATTCGAATACAAGTTCTCGGATGCTATCGCTCACTAGTGGTAGTATTGAGTAATCGAAATCTCTTTCATTCGAATGCAAGTTCTCGGATACTATCACTCACTAGTAGTAGTATTGAGTAATCGAAATCTCTTTCATTCGAATGCAAGTTCTCGGATAGTATCACTCACTAGTAGTAGTATTGAGTAATCGAAATCTCTTTCTTTCGAATGCAAGTTCTCCGATACTATCACTCACTAGTAGTAGTATTGAGTAATCGAAATCTCTTGCATTCGAATGCAAGTTCTCGGATACTGTCACTAACTAGTAGTAGTATTCGCTAATCGAAATCTCTTGCATTCGAATGCAAGTTCTTGGATACTGTCACTCACTAGTAGTAGTATTCGCTAATCGAAATCTCTTGCATTCGAATGCAAGTTCTCGGTTACTGTCACTCACTAGTAGTAGTATTGAGTAATCGAAATCTCTTGCATTTGAATGCAAGTTCTCGGATACTGTCACTCACTAGTAGTAGTATTCCCTAATCGAAATCTCTTGCATTCGAATGCAAGTTCTCGGGTACTGTCACTCACTAGTAGTAGTATTCGCTAATCGAAATCTCTTGCATTCGAATGCAAGTTCTCGGATACTATGACTCACTAGTAGTAGTATTGAGTAATCGAAATCTCTTGCATTCAAATGCAAGTTCTCGGATACTGTCACTCACTAGTAGTAGTATTCGCTAATCGAAATCTCTTGCATTCGAATGCACGTTCTCAGATACTGTCACTCACTAGTAGTAGTATTCGCTAATCGAAACCTCTTGCATTCGAATGCAAGTTCTCGGATACTGTCACTCACTAGTAGTAGTATTCCCTAATCGAAATCTCTTGCATTCGAATGCAAGTTCTCGGATACTGTCACTCGCTAGTAGTAGTATTGAGTAATCGAAATCTCTTTCATTCGAATGCAAGTTCTCGGATACTGTCACTCACTAGTAGTAGCATTCGCTAATCGAAATCTCTTTCATTCGAATGCAAGTTCTCGGATACTATCACTCACTAGTAGCAGTATTGCGTAATCGAAATCTCTTTCATTCGAATGCAAGTTCTCGGATACTGTCACTCACTAGTAGTAGTATTGCGTAATCGAAATCTCTTGCATTCGAATGCAAGTTCTCGGATACTGTCACAAACTAGTAGTAGTATTGAGTAATCGAAATCTCTTTCATTCGAATGCAAGTTCTCGGATACTGTCACAAACTAGTAGTAGTATTGAGTAATCGAAATCTCTTTCATTCGAATGCAAGTTCTCGGATACTATCACTCACTAGTAGTAGTATTGAGTAATCGAAATCTCTTGCATTCGAATGCAAGTTCTCGGATACTGTCACTCACTAGTAGTAGTATTCGCTAATCGAAATCTCTTGCATTCGAATGCAAGTTCTCGGATACTGTCACTCACTAGTAGTAGTATTCCCTAATCGAAATCTCTTGCATTCGAATGCAAGTTCTCGGATGCTATCACTCACTAGAAGTAGTATTGAGTAATCGAAATCTCTTGCATTTGAATGCAAGTTCTCGGATACTGTCACTCACTAGTAGTAGTATTCCCTAATCGAAATCTCTTGCATTCGAATGCAAGTTCTCGGATACTGTCACTCACTAGTAGTAGTATTCGCTAATCGAAATCTCTTGCATTCGAATGCAAGTTCTCGGTTACTGTCACTCACTAGTAATAGTATTGAGTAATCGAAATCTCTTGCATTCGAATGCAAGTTCTCGGTTACTGTCACTCAGTAGTAGTAGTATTGAGTAATCGAAATCTCTTGCATTCGACTGCAAGTTCTCGGTTACTGTCACTCACTAGTAGTAGTATTGAGTAATCGAAATCACTTGCATTCGAATGCAAGCTCTCGGTTACTGTCACTCACTAGTAGTAGTATTCCCTAATCGAAATCTCTTGCATTCGAATGCAAGTTGTCGGATACTGTCACTCACTAGTAGTAGTATTGAGTAATCGAAATCTCTTTCATTCGAATGCAAGTTCTCGGATACTGTCACTCACTAGTAGTAGCATTCGCTAATCGAAATCTCTTTCATTCGAATGCAAGTTCTCGGATACTATCACTCACTAGTAGTAGTATTGCGTAATCGAAATCTCTTTCATTCGAATGCAAGTTCTCGCATACTGTCACTCACTAGTAGTAGTATTGCGTAATCGAAATCTCTTGCATTCGAATGCAAGTTCTCGGATACTGTCACACACTAGTAGTAGTATTGAGTAATCGAAATCTCTTGCATTCGAATGCAAGTTCCCGGATACTATCAATCACTAGTAGTAGTATTGTGTAATCGAAATCTCTTTCATTCGAATGCAAGTTCTCGGATACTGTCACTCACTAGTAGTAGTATTGAGTAATCGAAATCTCTTGCATTCGAATGCAAGTTCTCGGATACTGTCACTCACCAGTAGTAGTATTGAGTAATCGAAATCTCTTGCATTCGAATGCAAGTTCTCGGATACTGTCACTCACTAGTAGTAGTATTCAGTAATCGAAATCTCTTGCATTCGAATGCAAGTTCTCGGATACTGTCACTCACTAGGAGTAGTATTCCCTAAACGAAATCTCTTGCTTTCGAATGCAAGCTCTCGGATACTGGCACTCACTAGTAGTAGTATTGAGTAATCGAAATCACTTGCATTCGAATGCAAGTTCTCGGATACTGTCACTCACTAGGAGTAGTATTCCCTAATCGAAATCTCTTGCATTCGAATGCAAGTTCTCGGATACTGTCACTCACTAGTAATAGTATTGAGTAATCGAAATCTCTTGCATTCGAATGCAAGTTCTCGGATACTGTCACTCACTAGTAGTGGTATTGAGTAATCGAAATCTCTTGCATTCGAATGCAGGTTCTCGGTTACTGTCACTCACTAGTAGTAGTATTGAGTAATCGAAATCTCTTGCATTCGAATGCAAGTTCTCGGATACTGTCACTCACTAGTAGTAGTATTGAGTAATCGAAATCTCTTGCATTCGAATGCAAGTTCTCGGATGCTATCACTCACTAGTAGTAGTATTGAGTAATCGAAATCTCTTTCATTCGAATGCAAGTTCTCGGATACTATCACTCACTAGTAGTGGTATTGAGTAATCGAAATCTCTTTCATTCGAATGCAAGTTCTCGGATACTATCACTCACTAGTAGTAGTATTGAGTAATCGAAATCTTTTTCATTCGAATGCAAGTTCTCCGATACTATCACTCACTAGTAGTAGTATTGAGTAATCGAAATCTCTTGCATTCGAATGCAAGTTCTCGGATACTGTCACTCACTAGTAGTAGTATTCGCTAATCGAAATCTCTTGCATTCGAATGCAAGTTCTCGGATACTGTCACTCACTAGTAGTAGTATTCCCTAATCGAAATCTCTTGCATTCAAATGCAAGTTCTCGGATACTATCACTCACTAGTAGTAGTATTGAGTAATCGAAATCTCTTGCATTCGAATGCAAGTTCTCGGATACTATCACTCACTAGTAGTAGTATTGGGTAATCGAAATCTCTTTCTTTCGAATGCAAGTTCTCGGATACTATGACTCACTAGTAGTAGTATTGAGTAATCGAAATCTCTTGCATTCTAATGCAAGTTCTCGGATTCTGTCACTCACTAGTAGTAGTATTCGCTAATCGAAATCTCTTGCATTCGAATGCACGTTCTCAGATACTGTCACTCACTAGTAGTAGTATTCGCTAATCGAAATCTCTTGCATTCGAATGCAAGTTCTCGGATACTGTCACTCACTAGTAGTAGTATTCGCTAATCGAAATCTCTTGCATTCGAATGCAAGTTCTCGGATACTGTCACTCACTAGTAGTAGTATTCCCTAATCGAAATCTCTTGCATTCGAATGCAAGTTCTCGGATGCTATCACTCACTAGTAGTAGTATTGAGTAATCGAAATCTCTTGCATTTGAATGCAAGTTCTCGGATACTGTCACCCACTAGTAGTAGTATTCCCTAATCGAAATCTCTTGCATTCGAATGCAAGTTCTCGGATACTGTCACTCACTAGTAGTAGTATTCGCTAATCGAAATCTCTTGCATTCGAATGCAAGTTCTCGGATACTGTCACTCACTAGTAGTAGTATTGAGTAATCGAAATCTCTTGCATTCGAATGCAAGTTCTCGGATACTGTCACTCACTAGTAGTAGTATTGAGTAATCGAAATCTCTTGCATTCGAATGCAAGTTCTCGGATACTGTCATTCACTAGTAGTAGTATTCCCTAATCGAAATCTCTTGCATTCGAATGCAAGTTCTCGGATGCTATCACTCACTAGAAGTAGTATTGAGTAATCGAAATCTCTTGCATTTGAATGCAAGTTCTCGGATACTGTCACTCACTAGTAGTAGTATTCCCTAATCGAAATCTCTTGCATTCGAATGCAAGTTCTCGGATACTGTCACTCACTAGTAGTAGTATTCGCTAATCGAAATCTCTTGCATTCGAATGCAAGTTCTCGGTTACTGTCACTCACTAGTAATAGTATTGAGTAATCGAAATCTCTTGCATTCGAATGCAAGTTCTCGGTTACTGTCACTCAGTAGTAGTAGTATTGAGTAATCGAAATCTCTTGCATTCGACTGCAAGTTCTCGGTTACTGTCACTCACTAGTAGTAGTATTGAGTAATCGAAATCACTTGCATTCGAATGCAAGCTCTCGGTTACTGTCACTCACTAGTAGTAGTATTCCCTAATCGAAATCTCTTGCATTCGAATGCAAGTTGTCGGATACTGTCACTCACTAGTAGTAGTATTGAGTAATCGAAATCTCTTTCATTCGAATGCAAGTTCTCGGATACTGTCACTCACTAGTAGTAGCATTCGCTAATCGAAATCTCTTTCATTCGAATGCAAGTTCTCGGATACTATCACTCACTAGTAGTAGTATTGCGTAATCGAAATCTCTTTCATTCGAATGCAAGTTCTCGCATACTGTCACTCACTAGTAGTAGTATTGCGTAATCGAAATCTCTTGCATTCGAATGCAAGTTCTCGGATACTGTCACACACTAGTAGTAGTATTGAGTAATCGAAATCTCTTGCATTCGAATGCAAGTTCCCGGATACTATCAATCACTAGTAGTAGTATTGTGTAATCGAAATCTCTTTCATTCGAATGCAAGTTCTCGGATACTGTCACTCACTAGTAGTAGTATTGAGTAATCGAAATCTCTTGCATTCGAATGCAAGTTCTCGGATACTGTCACTCACCAGTAGTAGTATTGAGTAATCGAAATCTCTTGCATTCGAATGCAAGTTCTCGGATACTGTCACTCACTAGTAGTAGTATTCAGTAATCGAAATCTCTTGCATTCGAATGCAAGTTCTCGGATACTGTCACTCACTAGGAGTAGTATTCCCTAAACGAAATCTCTTGCTTTCGACTGCAAGCTCTCGGATACTGTCACTCACTAGTAGTAGTATTGAGTAATCGAAATCACTTGCATTCGAATGCAAGTTCTCGGATACTGTCACTCACTAGGAGTAGTATTCCCTAATCGAAATCTCTTGCATTCGAATGCAAGTTCTCGGATACTGTCACTCACTAGTAGTAGTATTGAGTAATCGAAATCTCTTGCATTCGAATGCAAGTTCTCGGATACTGTCACTCACTAGTAGTGGTATTGAGTAATCGAAATCTCTTGCATTCGAATGCAAGTTCTCGGATGCTATCACTCACTAGTAGTAGTATTGAGTAATCGAAATCTCTTTCATTCGAATGCAAGTTCTCGGATACTATCACTCACTAGTAGTAGTATTGAGTAATCGAAATCTCTTTCATTCGAATGCAAGTTCTCCGATACTATCACTCACTAGTAGTAGTATTGAGTAATCGAAATCTCTTGCATTCGAATGCAAGTTCTCGGATACTGTCACTCACTAGTAGTAGTATTCGCTAATCGAAATCTCTTGCATTCGAATGCAAGTTCTCGGATACTGTCACTCACTAGTAGTAGTATTCCCTAATCGAAATCTCTTGCATTCAAATGCAAGTTCTCGGATACTATCACTCACTAGTAGTAGTATTGAGTAATCGAAATCTCTTGCATTCGAATGCAAGTTCTCGGATACTATCACTCACTAGTAGTAGTATTGGGTAATCGAAATCTCTTTCTTTCGAATGCAAGTTCTCGGATACTATGACTCACTAGTAGTAGTATTGAGTAATCGAAATCTCTTGCATTCTAATGCAAGTTCTCGGATTCTGTCACTCACTAGTAGTAGTATTCGCTAATCGAAATCTCTTGCATTCGAATGCACGTTCTCAGATACTGTCACTCACTAGTAGTAGTATTCGCTAATCGAAATCTCTTGCATTCGAATGCAAGTTCTCGGATACTGTCACTCACTAGTAGTAGTATTCGCTAATCGAAATCTCTTGCATTCGAATGCAAGTTCTCGGATACTGTCACTCACTAGTAGTAGTATTCCCTAATCGAAATCTCTTGCATTCGAATGCAAGTTCTCGGATGCTATCACTCACTAGTAGTAGTATTGAGTAATCGAATTCTCTTGCATTTGAATGCAAGTTCTCGGATACTGTCACCCACTAGTAGTAGTATTCCCTAATCGAAATCTCTTGCATTCGAATGCAAGTTCTCGGATACTGTCACTCACTAGTAGTAGTATTCGCTAATCGAAATCTCTTGCATTCGAATGCAAGTTCTCGGATACTGTCACTCACTAGTAGTAGTATTGAGTAATCGAAATCTCTTTCATTCGAATGCAAGTTCTCGGAAACTGTCACTCACTAGTAGTAGTATTCCCTAATCGAAATCTCTTGCATTCGAATGCAAGTTCTCGGATACTGTCATTCACTAGTAGTAGTATTCCCTAATCGAAATCTCTTGCATTCGAATGCAAGTTCTCGGATGCTATCACTCACTAGAAGTAGTATTGAGTAATCGAAATCTCTTGCATTTGAATGCAAGTTCTCGGATACTGTCACTCACTAGTAGTAGTATTCCCTAATCGAAATCTCTTGCATTCGAATGCAAGTTCTCGGATACTGTCACTCACTAGGAGTAGTATTCGCTAATCGAAATCTCTTGCATTCGAATGCAAGTTCTCGGTTACTGTCACTCACTAGTAATAGTATTGAGTAATCGAAATCTCTTGCATTCGAATGCAAGTTCTCGGTTACTGTCACTCAGTAGTAGTAGTATTGAGTAATCGAAATCTCTTGCATTCGACTGCAAGTTCTCGGTTACTGTCACTCACTAGTAGTAGTATTGAGTAATCGAAATCACTTGCATTCGAATGCAAGCTCTCGGTTACTGTCACTCACTAGTAGTAGTATTCCCTAATCGAAATCTCTTGCATTCGAATGCAAGTTGTCGGATACTGTCACTCACTAGTAGTAGTATTGAGTAATCGAAATCTCTTTCATTCGAATGCAAGTTCTCGGATACTGTCACTCACTAGTAGTAGCATTCGCTAATCGAAATCTCTTTCATTCGAATGCAAGTTCTCGGATACTATCACTCACTAGTAGTAGTATTGCGTAATCGAAATCTCTTTCATTCGAATGCAAGTTCTCGCATACTGTCACTCACTAGTAGTAGTATTGCGTAATCGAAATCTCTTGCATTCGAATGCAAGTTCTCGGATACTGTCACACACTAGTAGTAGTATTGAGTAATCGAAATCTCTTGCATTCGAATGCAAGTTCCCGGATACTATCAATCACTAGTAGTAGTATTGTGTAATCGAAATCTCTTTCATTCGAATGCAAGTTCTCGGATACTGTCACTCACTAGTAGTAGTATTGAGTAATCGAAATCTCTTGCATTCGAATGCAAGTTCTCGGATACTGTCACTCACCAGTAGTAGTATTGAGTAATCGAAATCTCTTGCATTCGAATGCAAGTTCTCGGATACTGTCACTCACTAGTAGTAGTATTCAGTAATCGAAATCTCTTGCATTCGAATGCAAGTTCTCGGATACTGTCACTCACTAGGAGTAGTATTCCCTAAACGAAATCTCTTGCTTTCGACTGCAAGCTCTCGGATACTGTCACTCACTAGTAGTAGTATTGAGTAATCGAAATCACTTGCATTCGAATGCAAGTTCTCGGATACTGTCACTCACTAGGAGTAGTATTCCCTAATCGAAATCTCTTGCATTCGAATGCAAGTTCTCGGATACTGTCACTCACTAGTAGTAGTATTGAGTAATCGAAATCTCTTGCATTCGAATGCAAGTTCTCGGATACTGTCACTCACTAGTAGTGGTATTGAGTAATCGAAATCTCTTGCATTCGAATGCAGGTTCTCGGTTACTGTCACTCACTAGTAGTAGTATTGAGTAATCGAAATCTCTTGCATTCGAATGCAAGTTCTCGGATACTGTCACTCACTAGTAGTAGTATTGAGTAATCGAAATCTCTTGCATTCGAATGCAAGTTCTCGGATGCTATCACTCACTAGTAGTAGTATTGAGTAATCGAAATCTCTTTCATTCGAATGCAAGTTCTCGGATACTATCACTCACTAGTAGTAGTATTGAGTAATCGAAATCTCTTTCATTCGAATGCAAGTTCTCCGATACTATCACTCACTAGTAGTAGTATTGAGTAATCGAAATCTCTTGCATTCGAATGCAAGTTCTCGGATACTGTCACTCACTAGTAGTAGTATTCGCTAATCGAAATCTCTTGCATTCGAATGCAAGTTCTCGGATACTGTCACTCACTAGTAGTAGTATTCGCTAATCGAAATCTCTTGCATTCGAATGCAAGTTCTCGGATACTGTCACTCACTAGTAGTAGTATTCCCTAATCGAAATCTCTTGCATTCAAATGCAAGTTCTCGGATACTATCACTCACTAGTAGTAGTATTGAGTAATCGAAATCTCTTGCATTCGAATGCAAGTTCTCGGATACTATCACTCACTAGTAGTAGTATTGGGTAATCGAAATCTCTTTCTTTCGAATGCAAGTTCTCGGATACTATGACTCACTAGTAGTAGTATTGAGTAATCGAAATCTCTTGCATTCTAATGCAAGTTCTCGGATTCTGTCACTCACTAGTAGTAGTATTCGCTAATCGAAATCTCTTGCATTCGAATGCACGTTCTCAGATACTGTCACTCACTAGTAGTAGTATTCGCTAATCGAAATCTCTTGCATTCGAATGCAAGTTCTCGGATACTGTCACTCACTAGTAGTAGTATTCGCTAATCGAAATCTCTTGCATTCGATTGCAAGTTCTCGGATACTGTCACTCACTAGTAGTAGTATTCCCTAATCGAAATCTCTTGCATTCGAATGCAAGTTCTCGGATGCTATCACTCACTAGTAGTAGTATTGAGTAATCGAAATCTCTTGCATTTGAATGCAAGTTCTCGGATACTGTCACCCACTAGTAGTAGTATTCCCTAATCGAAATCTCTTGCATTCGAATGCAAGTTCTCGGATACTGTCACTCACTAGTAGTAGTATTCGCTAATCGAAATCTCTTGCATTCGAATGCAAGTTCTCGGATACTGTCACTCACTAGTAGTAGTATTGAGTAATCGAAATCTCTTTCATTCGAATGCAAGTTCTCGGAAACTGTCACTCACTAGTAGTAGTATTCCCTAATCGAAATCTCTTGCATTCGAATGCAAGTTCTCGGATACTGTCACTCACTAGTAGTAGTATTGAGTAATCGAAATCTCTTTCATTCGAATGCAAGTTCTCGGATACTATCACTCACTAGTCGTAGTATTGAGTAATCGAAATCTCTTTCATTCGAATGCAAGTTCTCGGATACTATCACTCACTAGTAGTAGTATTGAGTAATCGAAATCTCTTTCACTCGAATGCAAGTTCTCGGATACTATCACTCACTAGTAGTAGTATTGAGTAATCGAAATCTCTTGCATTCGAATGCAGGTTCTCGGTTACTGTCACTCACTAGTAGTAGTATTGAGTAATCGAAATCTCTTGCATTCGAATGCAAGTTCTCGGATACTGTCACTCACTAGTAGTAGTATTGAGTAATCGAAATCTCTTGCATTCGAATGCAAGTTCTCGGATGCTATCACTCACTAGTAGTAGTATTGAGTAATCGAAATCTCTTTCATTCGAATGCAAGTTCTCGGATACTATCACTCACTAGTAGTAGTATTGAGTAATCGAAATCTCTTTCATTCGAATGCAAGTTCTCGGATACTATCACTCACTAGTAGTAGTATTGAGTAATCGAAATCTCTTTCATTCGAATGCAAGTTCTCGGATACTATCACTCACTAGTAGTAGTATTGAGTAATCGAAATCTCTTGCATTCGAATGCAGGTTCTCGGTTACTGTCACTCACTAGTAGTAGTATTGAGTAATCGAAATCTCTTGCATTCGAATGCAAGTTCTCGGATACTGTCACTCACTAGTAGTAGTATTGAGTAATCGAAATCTCTTGCATTCGAATGCAAGTTCTCGGATGCTATCACTCACTAGTAGTAGTATTGAGTAATCGAAATCTCTTTCATTCGAATGCAAGTTCTCGGATACTATCACTCACTAGTAGTAGTATTGAGTAATCGAAATCTCTTTCATTCGAATGCAAGTTCTCGGATACTATCACTCACTAGTAGTAGTATTGAGTAATCGAAATCTCTTGCATTCGAATGCAAGTTCTCGGATACTGTCACTCACTAGTAGTAGTATTCGCTAATCGAAATCTCTTGCATTCGAATGCAAGTTCTCGGATACTGTCACTCACTAGTAGTAGTATTCGCTAATCAAAATCTCTTGCATTCGAATGCAAGTTCACGGATACTCTCACTCACTAGTAGTAGTATTCCCTAATCGAAATCTCTTGCATTCGAATGCAAGTTCTCGGATACTATCACTCACTAGTAGTAGTATTGAGTAATCGAAATCTCTTGCATTCGAATGCAAGTTCTCGGATACTATCACTCACTAGTAGTAGTATTGGGTATTGGAAATCTCTTTCTTTCGAATGCAAGTTCTCTGATACTATGACTCACTAGTAGTAGTATTGAGTAATCGAAATCTCTTGCATTCTAATGCAAGTTCTCGGATACTGTCACTCACTAGTAGTAGTATTCGCTAATCGAAATCTCTTGCATTCGAATGCACGTTCTCAGATACTGTCACTCACTAGTAGTAGTATTGAGTAATCGAAATCTCTTGCATTCGAATGCAAGTTCTCGGATACTGTCACTCACTAGTAGTAGTATTGAGTAATCGAAATCTCTTGCATTCGAATGCAAGTTCTCGGATGCTATCACTCACTATTAGTAGTATTGAGTAATCGAAATCTCTTTCATTCGAATGCAAGTTCTCGGATACTATCACTCACTAGTAGTAGTATTGAGTAATCGAAATCTCTTTCATTCGAATGCAAGTTCTCGGATACTATCACTCACTAGTAGTAGTATTGAGTATTCGAAATCTCTTTCATTCGAATGCAAGTTCTCCGATACTATCACTCACTAGTAGTAGTATTGTGTAATCGAAATCTCTTGCATTCGAATGCAAGTTCTCGGATACTGTCACTCACTAGTAGTAGTATTCGCTAATCGAAATCTCTTGCATTCGAATGCAAGTTCTCGGATACTGTCACTCACTAGTAGTAGTATTCGCTAATCGAAATCTCTTGCATTCGAATGCAAGTTCTCGGATACTGTCACTCACTAGTAGTAGTATTCCCTCATCGAAATCTCTTGCATTCGAATGCAAGTTCTCGGATACTATGACTCACTAGTAGTAGTATTGAGTAATCTAAATCTCTTGCATTCTAATGCAAGTTCTCGGATACTGTCACTCACTAGTAGTAGTATTCGCTAATCGAAATCTCTTGCATTCGAATGCACGTTCTCAGATACTGTCACTCACTAGTAGTAGTATTCGCTAATCGAAATCTCTTGCATTCGAATGCAAGTTCTCGGATACTGTCACTCACTAGTAGTAGTATTCGCTAATCGAACTCTCTTGCATTCGAATGCAAGTTCTCGGATACTGTCGCTCACTAGTAGTAGTATTCCCTAATCGAAATCTCTTGCATTCGAATGCAAGTTCTCGGATGCTATCACTCACTAGTAGTAGTATTGTGTAATCGAAATCTCTTTCATTCGAATGCAAGTTCTCGGATACTGTCACTCACTAGTAGTAGTATTGAGTAATCGAAATCTCTTGCATTCGAATGCAAGTTCTCGGATACTGTCACTCACCAGTAGTAGTATTGAGTAATCGAAATCTCTTGCATTCGAATGCAAGTTCTCGGATACTGTCACTCACTAGTAGTAGTATTCAGTAATCGAAATCTCTTGCATTCGAATGCAAGTTCTCGGATACTGTCACTCACTAGGAGTAGTATTCCCTAATCGAAATCTCTTGCTTTCGAATGCAAGCTCTCGGATACTGTCACTCACTAGTAGTAGTATTGAGTAATCGAAATCACTTGCATTCGAATGCAAGTTCTCGGATACTGTCACTCACTAGGAGTAGTATTCCCTAATCGAAATCTCTTGCATTCGAATGCAAGTTCTCGGATACTGTCACTCACTAGTAGTAGTATTGAGTAATCGAAATCTCTTGCATTCGAATGCAAGTTCTCGGATACTGTCACTCACTAGTAGTGGTATTGAGTAATCGAAATCTCTTGCATTCGAATGCAGGTTCTCGGTTACTGTCACTCACTAGTAGTAGTATTGAGTAATCGAAATCTCTTGCATTCGAATGCAAGTTCTCGGATACTGTCACTCACTAGTAGTAGTATTGAGTAATCGAAATCTCTTGCATTCAAATGCAAGTTCTCGGATGCTATCACTCACTAGTAGTAGTATTGAGTAATCGAAATCTCTTTCATTCGAATGCAAGTTCTCGGATACTATCACTCACTAGTAGTGGTATTGAGTAATCGAAATCTCTTTCATTCGAATGCAAGTTCTCGGATACTATCACTCACTAGTAGTAGTATTGAGTAATCGAAATCTCTTTCATTCGAATGCAAGTTCTCCGATACTATCACTCACTAGTAGTAGTATTGAGTAATCGAAATCTCTTGCATTCGAATGCAAGTTCTCGGATACTGTCACTCACTAGTAGTAGTATTCGCTAATCGAAATCTCTTGCATTCGAATGCAAGTTCTCGGATACTGTCACTCACTAGTAGTAGTATTCGCTAATCGAAATCTCTTGCATTCGAATGCAAGTTCTCGGATACTGTCACTCACTAGTAGTAGTATTCCATAATCGAAATCTCTTGCATTCAAATGCAAGTTCTCGGATACTATCACTCACTAGTAGTAGTATTGAGTAATCGAAATCTCTTGCATTCGAATGCAAGTTCTCGGATACTATCACTCACTAGTAGTAGTATTGGGTAATCGAAATCTCTTTCTTTCGAATGCAAGTTCTCGGATACTATGACTCACTAGTAGTAGTATTGAGTAATCGAAATCTCTTGCATTCTAATGCAAGTTCTCGGATTCTGTCACTCACTAGTAGTAGTAGTATTCGCTAATCGAAATCTCTTGCATTCGAATGCACGTTCTCAGATACTGTCACTCACTAGTAGTAGTATTCGCTAATCGAAATCTCTTGCATTCGAATGCAAGTTCTCGGATACTGTCACTCACTAGTAGTAGTATTCGCTAATCGAAATCTCTTGCATTCGAATGCAAGTTCTCGGATACTGTCACTCACTAGTAGTAGTATTCCCTAATCGAAATCTCTTGCATTCGAATGCAAGTTCTCGGATGCTATCACTCACTAGTAGTAGTATTGAGTAATCGAAATCTCTTGCATTTGAATGCAAGTTCTCGGATACTGTCACCCACTAGTAGTAGTATTCCCTAATCGAAATCTCTTGCATTCGAATGCAGGTTCTCGGATACTGTCACTCACTAGTAGTAGTATTCGCTAATCGAAATCTCTTGCATTCGAATGCAAGTTCTCGGATACTGTCACTCACTAGTAGTAGTATTGAGTAATCGAAATCTCTTTCATTCGAATGCAAGTTCTCGGATACTGTCACTCACTAGTAGTAGTATTCCCTAATCGAAATCTCTTGCATTCGAATGCAAGTTCTCGGATACTGTCACTCACTAGTAGTAGTATTGAGTAATCGAAATCTCTTTCATTCGATTGCAAGTTCTCGGATACTATCACTCACTAGTAGTAGTATTGAGTAATCGAAATCTCTTTCATTCGAATGCAAGTTCTCGGATACTATCACTCACTAGTAGTAGTATTGAGTAATCGAAATCTCTTTCATTCGAATGCAAGTTCTCGGATACTATCACTCACTAGTAGTAGTATTGAGTAATCGAAATCTCTTGCATTCGAATGCAGGTTCTCGGTTACTGTCACTCACTAGTAGTAGTATTGAGTAATCGAAATCTCTTGCATTCGAATGCAAGTTCTCGGATACTGTCACTCACTAGTAGTAGTATTGAGTAATCGAAATCTCTTGCATTCGAATGCAAGTTCTCGGATGCTATCACTCACTAGTAGTAGTATTGAGTAATCGAAATCTCTTTCATTCGAATGCAAGTTCTCGGATACTATCACTCACTAGTAGTAGTATTGAGTAATCGAAATCTCTTTCATTCGAATGCAAGTTCTCGGATACTATCACTCACTAGTAGTAGTATTGAGTAATCGAAATCTCTTTCATTCGAATGCAAGTTCTCGGATACTATCACTCACTAGTAGTAGTATTGAGTAATCGAAATCTCTTGCATTCGAATGCAGGTTCTCGGTTACTGTCACTCACTAGTAGTAGTATTGAGTAATCGAAATCTCTTGCATTCGAATGCAAGTTCTCGGATACTGTCACTCACTAGTAGTAGTATTGAGTAATCGAAATCTCTTGCATTCGAATGCAAGTTCTCGGATGCTATCACTCACTAGTAGTAGTATTGAGTAATCGAAATCTCTTTCATTCGAATGCAAGTTCTCGGATACTATCACTCACTAGTAGTAGTATTGAGTAATCGAAATCTCTTTCATTCGAATGCAAGTTCTCGGATACTATCACTCACTAGTAGTAGTATTGAGTAATCGAAATCTCTTGCATTCGAATGCAAGTTCTCCGATACTGTCACTCACTAGTAGTAGTATTCGCTAATCGAAATCTCTTGCATTCGAATGCAAGTTCTCGGATACTGTCACTCACTAGTAGTAGTATTCGCTAATCAAAATCTCTTGCATTCGAATGCAAGTTCACGGATACTGTCACTCACTAGTAGTAGTATTCGCTAATCGAAATCTCTTGCATTCGAATGCAAGTTCTCGGATACTATCACTCACTAGTAGTAGTATTGAGTAATCGAAATCTCTTGCATTCGAATGCAAGTTCTCGGATACTATCACTCACTAGTAGTAGTATTGGGTATTCGAAATCTCTTTCTTTCGAATGCAAGTTCTCGGATACTATGACTCACTAGTAGTAGTATTGAGTAATCGAAATCTCTTGCATTCTAATGCAAGTTCTCGGATACTGTCACTCACTAGTAGTAGTATTCGCCAATCGAAATCTCTTGCATTCGAATGCACGTTCTCAGATACTGTCACTCACTAGTAGTAGTATTGAGTAATCGAAATCTCTTGCATTCGAATGCAAGTTCTCGGATACTGTCACTCACTAGTAGTAGTGTTGAGTAATCGAAATCTCTTGCATTCGAATGCAAGTTCTCGGATGCTATCACTCACTATTAGTAGTATTGAGTAATCGAAATCTCTTTCATTCGAATGCAAGTTCTCGGATACTATCACTCACTAGTAGTAGTATTGAGTAATCGAAATCTCTTTCATTCGAATGCAAGTTCTCGGATACTATCACTCACTAGTAGTAGTATTGAGTATTCGAAATCTCTTTCATTCGAATGCAAGTTCTCCGATACTATCACTCACTAGTAGTAGTATTGTGTAATCGAAATCTCTTGCATTCGAATGCAAGTTCTCGGATACTGTCACTCACTAGTAGTAGTATTCGCTAATCGAAATCTCTTGCATTCGAATGCAAGTTCTCGGATACTGTCACTCACTAGTAGTAGTATTCGCTAATCGAAATCTCTTGCATTCGAATGCAAGTTCTCGGATACTGTCACTCACTAGTAGTAGTATTCCCTCATCGAAATCTCTTGCATTCGAATGCAAGTTCTCGGATACTATCACTCACTAGTAGTAGTATTGAGTAATCGAAATCTCTTGCATTCGAATGCAAGTTCTCGGATACTATCACTCACTAGTAGTAGTATTGGGTAATCGAAATCTCTTTCTTTCGAATGCAAGTTCTCGGATACTATGACTCACTAGTAGTAGTATTGAGTAATCTAAATCTCTTGCATTCTAATGCAAGTTCTCGGATACTGTCACTCACTAGTAGTAGTATTCGCTAATCGAAATCTCTTGCATTCGAATGAACGTTCTCAGATACTGTCACTCACTAGTAGTAGTATTCGCTAATCGAAATCTCTTGCATTCGAATGCAAGTTCTCGGATACTGTCACTCACTAGTAGTAGTATTCGCTAATCGAACTCTCTTGCATTCGAATGCAAGTTCTCGGATACTGTCACTCACTAGTAGTAGTATTCCCTAATCGAAATCTCTTGCATTCGAATGCAAGTTCTCGGATGCTATCACTCACTAGTAGTAGTATTGGGTAATCGAAATCTCTTTCTTTCGAATGCAAGTTCTCGGTTTCTGTCACTCACTAGTAGTTGTATTCCCTAATCGAAATCTCTTGCATTCAAATGCAAGTTCTCGGTTACTGTCACTCACTAGTAGTAGTATTCCCTAATCGAAATCTCTTGCATTCGAATGCAAGTTCTCGGATACTGTCACTCACTAGTAGTAGTATTCGCTAATCGAAATCTCTTGCATTCGAATGCAAGTTCTCGGATACTGTCACTCACTAGGAGTAGTATTCCCTAATCGAAATCTCTTGCATTCGAATGCAAGTTCTCGGATACTGTCACTCACTAGTAGTAGTATTGAGTAATCGAAATCTCTTGCATTCGAATGCAGGTTCTCGGTTACTGTCACTCACTAGTAGTAGTATTGAGTAATCGAAATCTCCTGCATTCGAATGCAAGTTCTCGGATACTATCACTCACTAGTAGTACTATTGAGTAATCGAAATCTCTTTCATTCGAATGCAAGTTCTCGGATATTATCACTCACTAGTAGTAGTATTGAGTAATCGAAATCTCTTTCATTCGAATGCAAGTTCTCGGATACTATCACTCACTAGTAGTAGTATTGAGTAATCGAAATCTCTTTCATTCGAATGCAAGTTCTCCGATACTATCACTCACTAGTGGTAGTATTGAGTAATCGAAATCTCTTGCATTCGAATGCAAGTTCTCGGATACTATCACTCACTAGTAGTAGTATTGAGTAATCGAAATCTCTTGCATTCGAATGCAAGTTCTCGGATACTATCACTCACTAGTAGTAGTATTGAGTAATCGAAATCTCTCTCATTCGAATGCAAGTTCTCGGATACTATCACTCACTAGTAGTAGTATTGAGTAATCGAAATCTCTTGCATTCGAATGCAAGTTCTCGGATACTGTTACTCACTAGTAGTAGTATTCGCTAATCGAAATCTCTTGCATTCGAATGCAAGTTCTCAGATACTGTCACTCACTAGTAGCAGTATTCGCTAATCGAAATCTCTTGCATTCGAATGAAGTTCTCGGATACTTTCACTCACTAGTAGTAGTATTGAGTAATCGAAATCTCTTGCATTCGAATGCAAGTTCTCGGATACTGTTACTCACTAGTAGTAGTATTCGCTAATCGAAATCTCTTGCATTCGAATGCAAGTTCTCAGATACTGTCACTCACTAGTAGTAGTATTCGCTAATCGAAATCTCTTGCATTCGAATGAAGTTCTCGGATACTGTCACTCACTAGTAGTAGTATTCGCTAATCGAAATCTCTTGCATTCGAATGCAAGTTCTCGGATACTATCACTCACTAGTAGTAGTATTGAGTAATCGAAATCTCTTGCATTTCAATGCAAGTTCTCGGATACTGTCACTCACTAGTAGTAGTATTCCCTAATCGAAATCTCTTGCATTCGAATGCAAGTTCTCGGATACTGTCACTCACTAGTAGTAGTATTCGCTAATCGAAATCTCTTGCATTCGAATGCAAGTTCTCGGTTACTGTCACTCACTAGTAATAGTATTGAGTAATCGAAATCTCTTGCATTCGAATGCAAGTTCTCGGTTACTGTCACTCACTAGTAGTAGTATTGAGTAATCGAAATCTCTTGCATTCGGCTGCAAGTTCTCGGTTACTGTCACTCACTAGTAGTAGTATTGAGTAAACGAAATCACTTGCATTCGAATGCAAGTTCTCGGTTACTGTCACTCACTAGTAGTAGTATTTCCTAATCGAAATCTCTTGCATTCGAATGCAAGTTCTCGGATACTGTCACTCACTAGTAGTAGTATTGAGTAATCGAAATCTCTTTGATTCGAATGCAAGTTCTCGGATACTGTCACTCACTAGCAGTAGCATTCGCTAATCGAAATCTCTTTCATTCGAATGCAAGTTCTCGGATACTATCACTCACTAGTAGTAGTATTGCGTAATCGAAATCTCTTTCATTCGAATGCAAGTTCTCGGATACTGTCACTCACTAGTAGTAGTATTGCGTAATCGAAATCTCTTGCATTCGAATGCAAGTTCTCGGATACTGTCACAAACTAGTAGTAGTATTGAGTAATCGAAATCTCTTTCATTCGAATGCAAGTTCTCGGATACTATCACTCACTAGTAGTAGTATTGAGTAATCGAAATCTCTTGCATTCGAATGCAAGTTCTCGGATACTGTCACTCACTAGTAGTAGTATTCACTAATCGAAATCTCTTGCATTCGAATGCAAGTTCTCAGATACTGTCACTCACTAGTAGTAGTATTCGCTAATCGAAATCTCTTGCATTCTAATGCAAGTTCTCGGATACTGTCACTCACTAGTAGTAGTATTCGCTAATCGAAATCTCTTGCATTCGAATGCAAGTTCTCGGATACTGTCACTCACTAGTAGTAGTATTCCCTAATCGAAATCTCTTGCATTCGAATGCAAGTTCTCGGATGCTATCACTCACTAGTAGTAGTATTGAGTAATCGAAATCTCTTGCATTTGAATGCAAGTTCTCGGATACTGTCACTCACTAGTAGTAGTATTGAGTAATCGAAATCACTTGCATTCGAATGCAAGTTCTCGGTTACTGTCACTCACTAGTAGTAGTATTCCCTAATCGAAATCTCTTGCATTCGAATGCAAGTTGTCGGATACTGTCACTCACTAGTAGTAGTATTGAGTAATCGAAAGCTCTTTCATTCGAATGCAAGTTCTCGGATACTGTCACTCACTAGTAGTAGCATTCGCTAATCGAAATCTCTTTCATTCGAATGCAAGTTCTCGGATACTATCACTCACTAGTAGTAGTATTGCGTAATCGAAATCTCTTTCATTGGAATGCAAGTTCTCGCATACTGTCACTCACTAGTAATAGTATTGCGTAATCGAAATCTCTTGCATTCGATTTCAAGTTCTCGGATACTGTCACACACTAGTAGTAGTATTGAGTAATCGAAATCTCTTGCATTCGAATGCAAGTTCTCGGATACTATCACTCAGTAGTAGTAGTATTGCGTAATCGAAATCTCTTTCATTCGAATGCAAGTTCTCGGATACTGTCACTCACTAGTAGTAGTATTGAGTAATCGAAATCTCTTGCATTCGAATGCAAGTTCTCGGATACTGTCACTCACTAGTAGTAGTATTCGCTAATCGAAATCTTTTGCATTCGAATGCAAGTTCTCGGATACTGTCACTCACTAGTAGTAGTATTCGCGAATCGAAATCTCTTGCACTCGAATGCAAGTTCTCGGATGCTGTCACTCACTAGTAGTAGTATTGAGTAATCGAAATCTCTTGCATTCGAATGCAAGTTTTCGGATACTTTCACTCACTAGTAGTAGTATTGAGTAATCGAAATCTCTTGCATTCGAATGCAAGTTCTCGGATACTGTCACTCACTAGTAGTAGTATTCGCTAATCGAAATCTCTTGCATTCGAATGCAAGTTCTCGGATACTGTCACTCACTAGTAGTGGTATTCGCTAATCGAAATCTCTTGCATTCGAATGCAAGTTCTCGGATACTGTCACTCACTAGTAGTAGTATGAGTAATCGAAATCTCTTGCATTCGAATGCAAGTTCTCGGATACTGTCACTCACTAGTAGTAGTATTCCCTAATCGAAATCTCTTGCATTCGAATGCAAGTTCTCGGATACTATCACTCACTAGTAGTAGTATTGAGTAATCGAAATCTCTTGCATTCGAATGCAAGTTCTCGGATACTGTCACTCACTAGTAGTAGTATTGAGTAATCGAAATCTCTTGCATTCGAATGCAAGTTCTCGGATCCTGTCAGTCACTAGTAGTAGTATTCGCTAATCAAAATCTCTTGCATTCAAGTGCAAGTTCTCGGTTACTGTCACTCACTAGTAGTAGTAGTGAGTAATCGAAATCTCTTGCATTCGAATGCAAGTTCTCGGTTACTGTCACTCACTAGTAGTAGTATTGAGTAATCGAAATCTCTTGCATTCGACTGCAAGTTCTCGGATACTGTCACTCACTAGTAGTAGTATTCCCTAATCGAAATCTCTTGCATTCGAATGCAAGTTCTCGGATACTGTCACTCACTAGTAGTAGTATTCCCTAATCGAAATCTCTTGCATTCGAATGCAAGTTCTCCGATACTGTCACTCACTAGTAGTAGTATTGAGTAATCGAAATCACTTGCATTCGAATGCAAGTTCTCGGTTACTGTCACTCACTAGTAGTAGTATTCCCTAATCGAAATCTCTTGCATTCGAATGCAAGTTCTCGGTTACTGTCACTCACTTGTAGTAGTATTCCCTAATCGAAATCTCTTGCATTCGAATGCAAGTTCTCGGATATTGTCACTCACTAGTAGTAGTATTCCCTAATCGAAATCTCTTGCATTCGAACGCAAGTTCTCGGATACTGTCACTCACTAGTAGTAGTATTGAGTAATCGAAATCTGTTGCATTCGAATGCAAGTTCTCGGTTTCTGTCACTCACTAGTAGTTGTATTCCCTAATCGAAATCTCTTGCATTCGAATGCAAGTTCTCGGTTACTGTCACTCACTAGTAGTAGTATTCCCTAATCGAAATCTCTTGCATTCGAATGCAAGTTCTCGGATACTGTCACTCACTAGTAGTAGTATTCGCTAATCGAAATCTCTTGCATTCGAATGCAAGTTCTCGGATACTGTCACTCACTAGGAGTAGTATTCCCTAATCGAAATCTCTTGCATTCGAATGCAAGTTCTCGGATACTGTCACTCACTAGTAGTAGTATTGAGTAATCGAAATCTCTTGCATTCGAATGCAGGTTCTCGGTTACTGTCACTCACTAGTAGTAGTATTGAGTAATCGAAATCTCTTGCATTCGAATGCAAGTTCTCGGATACTATCACTCACTAGTAGTACTATTGAGTAATCGAAATCTCTTTCATTCGAATGCAAGTTCTCGGATATTATCACTCACTAGTAATAGTATGGAGTAATCGAAATCTCTTTCATTCGAATGCAAGTTCTCGGATACTATCACTCACTAGTAGTAGTGTTGAGTAATCGAAATCTCTTTCATTCGAATGCAAGTTCTCCGATACTATCACTCACTAGTGGTAGTATTGAGTAATCGAAATCTCTTGCATTCGAATGCAAGTTCTCGGATACTGTCACTCACTAGTAGTAGTATTCGCTAATCGAAATCTCTTGCATTCGAATGCAAGTTCTCGGATACTGTCACTCACTAGTAGTAGTATTCGCTAATCGAAATCTCTTGCATTCGAATGCAAGTTCTCGGATACTGTCACTCACCAGTAATAGTATTCCCTAATCGAAATCTCTTGCATTCGAATGCAAGTTCTCGGATACTATCACTCACTAGTAGTAGTATTGAGTAATCGAAATCTCTTGCATTCGAATGCAAGTTCTCGGATACTATCACTCACTAGTAGTAGTATTGAGTAATCGAAATCTCTCTCATTCGAATGCAAGTTCTCGGATACTATCACTCACTAGTAGTAGTATTGAGTAATCGAAATCTCTTGCATTCGAATGCAAGTTCTCGGATACTGTTACTCACTAGTAGTAGTATTCGCTAATCGAAATCTCTTGCATTCGAATGCAAGTTCTCAGATACTGTCACTCACTAGTAGTAGTATTCGCTAATCGAAATCTCTTGCATTCGAATGAAGTTCTCGGATACTTTCACACACTAGTAGTAGTATTCGCTAATCGAAATCTCTTGCATTCGAATGCAAGTTCTCGGATACTGTTACTCACTAGTAGTAGTATTCGCTAATCGAAATCTCTTGCATTCGAATGCAAGTTCTCAGATACTGTCACTCACTAGTAGTAGTATTCGCTAATCGAAATCTCTTGCATTCGAATGAAGTTCTCGGATACTGTCACTCACTAGTAGTAGTATTCGCTAATCGAAATCTCTTGCATTCGAATGCAAGTTCTCGGATACTATCACTCACTAGTAGTAGTATTGAGTAATCGAAATCTCTTGCATTTCAATGCAAGTTCTCGGATACTGTCACTCACTAGTAGTAGTATTCCCTAATCGAAATCTCTTGCATTCGAATGCAAGTTCTCGGATACTGTCACTCACTAGTAGTAGTATTCGCTAATCGAAATCTCTTGCATTCGAATGCAAGTTCTCGGTTACTGTCACTCACTAGTAATAGTATTGAGTAATCGAAATCTCTTGCATTCGAATGCAAGTTCTCGGTTACTGTCACTCACTAGTAGTAGTATTGAGTAATCGAAATCTCTTGCATTCGGCTGCAAGTTCTCGGTTACTGTCACTCACTAGTAGTAGTATTGAGTAAACGAAATCACTTGCATTCGAATGCAAGTTCTCGGTTACTGTCACTCACTAGTAGTAGTATTTCCTAATCGAAATCTCTTGCATTCGAATGCAAGTTCTCGGATACTGTCACTCACTAGTAGTAGTATTGAGTAATCGAAATCTCTTTGATTCGAATGCAAGTTCTCGGATACTGTCACTCACTAGCAGTAGCATTCGCTAATCGAAATCTCTTTCATTCGAATGCAAGTTCTCGGATACTATCACTCACTAGTAGTAGTATTGCGTAATCGAAATCTCTTTCATTCGAATGCAAGTTCTCGGATACTGTCACTCACTAGTAGTAGTATTGCGTAATCGAAATCTCTTGCATTCGAATGCAAGTTCTCGGATACTGTCACAAACTAGTAGTAGTATTGAGTAATCGAAATCTCTTTCATTCGAATGCAAGTTCTCGGATACTATCACTCACTAGTAGTAGTATTGAGTAATCGAAATCTCTTGCATTCGAATGCAAGTTCTCGGATACTGTCACTCACTAGTAGTAGTATTCACTAATCGAAATCTCTTGCATTCGAATGCAAGTTCTCAGATACTGTCACTCACTAGTAGTAGTATTCGCTAATCGAAATCTCTTGCATTCTAATGCAAGTTCTCGGATACTGTCACTCACTAGTAGTAGTATTCGCTAATCGAAATCTCTTGCATTCGAATGCAAGTTCTCGGATACTGTCACTCACTAGTAGTAGTATTCCCTAATCGAAATCTCTTGCATTCGAATGCAAGTTCTCGGATGCTATCACTCACTAGTAGTAGTATTGAGTAATCGAAATCTCTTGCATTTGAATGCAAGTTCTCGGATACTGTCACTCACTAGTAGTAGTATTGAGTAATCGAAATCACTTGCATTCGAATGCAAGTTCTCGGTTACTGTCACTCACTAGTAGTAGTATTCCCTAATCGAAATCTCTTGCATTCGAATGCAAGTTGTCGGATACTGTCACTCACTAGTAGTAGTATTGAGTAATCGAAAGCTCTTTCATTCGAATGCAAGTTCTCGGATACTGTCACTCACTAGTAGTAGCATTCGCTAATCGAAATCTCTTTCATTCGAATGCAAGTTCTCGGATACTATCACTCACTAGTAGTAGTATTGCGTAATCGAAATCTCTTTCATTCGAATGCAAGTTCTCGCATACTGTCACTCACTAGTAGTAGTATTGCGTAATCGAAATCTCCTGCATTCGATTTCAAGTTCTCGGATACTGTCACACACTAGTAGTAGTATTGAGTAATCGAAATCTCTTGCATTCGAATGCAAGTTCTCGGATACTATCACTCAGTAGTAGTAGAATTGCGTAATCGAAATCTCTTTCATTCGAATGCAAGTTCTCGGATACTGTCACTCACTAGTAGTAGTATTGAGTAATCGAAATCTCTTGCATTCGAATGCAAGTTCTCGGATACTGTCACTCACTAGTAGTAGTATTCGCTAATCGAAATCTCTTGCATTCGAATGCAAGTTCTCGGATACTGTCACTCACTAGTAGTAGTATTCGCGAATCGAAATCTCTTGCATTCGAATGCAAGTTCTCGGATGCTGTCACTCACTAGTAGTAGTATTGAGTAATCGAAATCTCTTGCATTCGAATGCAAGTTTTCGGATGCTTTCACTCACTAGTAGTAGTATTGAGTAATCGAAATCTCTTGCATTCGAATGCAAGTTCTCGGATACTGTCACTCACTAGTAGTAGTATTCGCTAATCGAAATCTCTTGCATTCGAATGCAAGTTCTCGGATACTGTCACTCACTAGTAGTGGTATTCGCTAATCGAAATCTCTTGCATTCGAATGCAAGTTCTCGGATACTGTCACTCACTAGTAGTAGTATGAGTAATCGAAATCTCTTGCATTCGAATGCAAGTTCTCGGATACTGTCACTCACTAGTAGTAGTATTCCCTAATCGAAATCTCTTGCATTCGAATGCAAGTTCTCGGATACTATCACTCACTAGTAGTAGTATTGAGTAATCGAAATCTCTTGCATTCGAATGCAAGTTCTCGGATACTGTCACTCACTAGTAGTAGTATTGAGTAATCGAAATCTCTTGCATTCGAATGCAAGTTCTCGGATCCTGTCAGTCACTAGTAGTAGTATTCGCTAATCAAAATCTCTTGCATTCAAGTGCAAGTTCTCGGTTACTGTCACTCACTAGTAGTAGTAGTGAGTAATCGAAATCTCTTGCATTCGAATGCAAGTTCTCGGTTACTGTCACTCACTAGTAGTAGTATTGAGTAATCGAAATCTCTTGCATTCGACTGCAAGTTCTCGGATACTGTCACTCACTAGTAGTAGTATTCCCTAATCGAAATCTCTTCCATTCGAATGCAAGTTCTCGGATACTGTCACTCACTAGTAGTAGTATTCCCTAATCGAAATCTCTTGCATTCGAATGCAAGTTCTCCGATACTGTCACTCACTAGTAGTAGTATTGAGTAATCGAAATCACTTGCATTCGAATGCAAGTTCTCGGTTACTGTCACTCACTAGTAGTAGTATTCCCTAATCGAAATCTCTTGCATTCGAATGCAAGTTCTCGGTTACTGTCACTCACTTGTAGTAGTATTCCCTAATCGAAATCTCTTGCATTCGAATGCAAGTTCTCGGATATTGTCACTCACTAGTAGTAGTATTCCCTAATCGAAATCTCTTGCATTCGAACGCAAGTTCTCGGATACTGTCACTCACTAGTAGTAGTATTGAGTAATCGAAATCTGTTGCATTCGAATGCAAGTTCTCGGTTTCTGTCACTCACTAGTAGTTGTATTCCCTAATCGAAATCTCTTGCATTCGAATGCAAGTTCTCGGTTACTGTCACTCACTAGTAGTAGTATTCCCTAATCGAAATCTCTTGCATTCGAATGCAAGTTCTCGGATACTGTCACTCACTAGTAGTAGTATTCGCTAATCGAAATCTCTTGCATTCGAATGCAAGTTCTCGGATACTGTCACTCACTAGGAGTAGTATTCCCTAATCGAAATCTCTTGCATTCGAATGCAAGTTCTCGGATACTGTCACTCACTAGTAGTAGTATTGAGTAATCGAAATCTCTTGCATTCGAATGCAGGTTCTCGGTTACTGTCACTCACTAGTAGTAGTATTGAGTAATCGAAATCTCTTGCATTCGAATGCAAGTTCTCGGATACTATCACTCACTAGTAGTACTATTGAGTAATCGAAATCTCTTTCATTCGAATGCAAGTTCTCGGATATTATCACTCACTAGTAGTAGTATGGAGTAATCGAAATCTCTTTCATTCGAATGCAAGTTCTCGGATACTATCACTCACTAGTAGTAGTGTTGAGTAATCGAAATCTCTTTCATTCGAATGCAAGTTCTCCGATACTATCACTCACTAGTGGTAGTATTGAGTAATCGAAATCTCTTGCATTCGAATGCAAGTTCTCGGATACTGTCACTCACTAGTAGTAGTATTCGCTAATCGAAATCTCTTGCATTCGAATGCAAGTTCTCGGATACTGTCACTCACTAGTAGTAGTATTCGCTAATCGAAATCTCTTGCATTCGAATGCAAGTTCTCGGATACTGTCACTCACCAGTAATAGTATTCCCTAATCGAAATCTCTTGCATTCGAATGCAAGTTCTCGGATACTATCACTCACTAGTAGTAGTATTGAGTAATCGAAATCTCTTGCATTCGAATGCAAGTTCTCGGATACTATCACTCACTAGTAGTAGTATTGAGTAATCGAAATCTCTCTCATTCGAATGCAAGTTCTCGGATACTATCACTCACTAGTAGTAGTATTGAGTAATCGAAATCTCTTGCATTCGAATGCAAGTTCTCGGATACTGTTACTCACTAGTAGTAGTATTCGCTAATCGAAATCTCTTGCATTCGAATGCAAGTTCTCAGATACTGTCACTCACTAGTAGTAGTATTCACTAATCGAAATGTCTTGCATTCGAATGAAGTTCTCGGATACTTTCACTCACTAGTAGTAGTATTCGCTAATCGAAATCTCTTGCATTCGAATGCAAGTTCTCGGATACTATCACTCACTAGTAGTAGTATTGAGTAATCGAAATCTCTTGCATTTCAATGCAAGTTCTCGGATACTGTCACTCACTAGTAGTAGTATTCCCTAATCGAAATCTCTTGCATTCGAATGCAAGTTCTCGGATACTGTCACTCACTAGTAGTAGTATTCGCTAATCGAAATCTCTTGCATTCGAATGCAAGTTCTCGGTTACTGTCACTCACTAGTAATAGTATTGAGTAATCGAAATCTCTTGCATTCGAATGCAAGTTCTCGGTTACTGTCACTCACTAGTAGTAGTATTGAGTAATCGAAATCTCTTGCATTCGGCTGCAAGTTCTCGGTTACTGTCACTCACTAGTAGTAGTATTGAGTAAACGAAATCACTTGCATTCGAATGCAAGTTCTCGGTTACTGTCACTCACTAGTAGTAGTATTCCCTAATCGAAATCTCTTGCATTCGAATGCAAGTTCTCGGATACTGTCACTCACTAGTAGTAGTATTGAGTAATCGAAATCTCTTTCATTCGAATGCAAGTTCTCGGATACTGTCACTCACTAGTAGTAGCATTCGCTAATCGAAATCTCTTTCATTCGAATGCAAGTTCTCGGATACTATCACTCACTAGTAGTAGTATTGCGTAATCGAAATCTCTTTCATTTGAATGCAAGTTCTCGGATACTGTCACTCACTAGTAGTAGTATTGCGTAATCGAAATCTCTTGCATTCGAATGCAAGTTCTCGGATACTGTCACAAACTAGTAGTAGTATTGAGTAATCGAAATCTCTTTCATTCGAATGCAAGTTCTCGGATACTATCACTCACTAGTAGTAGTATTGAGTAATCGAAATCTCTTGCATTCGAATGCAAGTTCTCGGATACTGTCACTCACTAGTAGTAGTATTCACTAATCGAAATCTCTTGCATTCGAATGCAAGTTCTCAGATACTGTCACTCACTAGTAGTAGTATTCGCTAATCGAAATCTCTTGCATTCTAATGCAAGTTCTCGGATACTGTCACTCACTAGTAGTAGTATTCGCTACTCGAAATCTCTTGCATTCGAATGTAAGTTCTCGGATACTGTCACTCACTAGTAGTAGTATTCCCTAATCGAAATCTCTTGCATTCGAATGCAAGTTCTCGGATGCTATCACTCACTAGTAGTAGTATTGAGTAATGTAAATCTCTTGCATTTGAATGCAAGTTCTCGGATAGTGTCACTCACTAGTAGTAGTATTGAGTAATCGAAATCACTTGCATTCGAATGCAAGTTCTCGGTTACTGTCACTCACTAGTAGTAGTATTCCCTAATCGAAATCTCTTGCATTCGAATGCAAGTTGTCGGATACTGTCACTCACTAGTAGTAGTATTGAGTAATCGAAATCTCTTTCATTCGAATGCAAGTTCTCGGATACTGTCACTCACTAGTAGTAGCATTCGCTAATCGAAATCTCTTTCATTCGAATGCAAGTTCTCGGATACTATCACTCACTAGTAGTAGTATTGCGTAATCGAAATCTCTTTCATTCGAATGCAAGTTCTCGCATACTGTCACTCACTAGTAGTAGTATTGCGTAATCGAAATCTCTTTCATTCGAATGCAAGTTCTCCGATACTATCATTCACTAGTGGTAGTATTGAGTAATCGAAATCTCTTGCATTCGAATGCAAGTTCTCGGATACTGTCACTCACTAGTAGTAGTATTCGCTAATCGAAATCTCTTGCATTCGAATGCAAGTTCTCGGATACTGTCACTCACTAGTAGTAGTATTCGCTAATCGAAATCTCTTGCATTCGAATGCAAGTTCTCGGATACTGTCACTCACCAGTAATAGTATTCCCTAATCGAAATCTCTTGCATTCGAATGCAAGTTCTCGGATACTATCACTCACTAGTAGTAGTATTGAGTAATCGAAATCTCTTGCATTCGAATGCAAGTTCTCGGATACTATCACTCACTAGTAGTAGTATTGAGTAATCGAAATCTCTCTCATTCGAATGCAAGTTCTCGGATACTATCACTCACTAGTAGTAGTATTGAGTAATCGAAATCTCTTGCATTCGAATGCAAGTTCTCGGATACTGTTACTCACTAGTAGTAGTATTCGCTAATCGAAATCTCTTGCATTCGAATGCAAGTTCTCAGATACTGTCACTCACTAGTAGTAGTATTCGCTAATCGAAATCTCTTGCATTCGAATGAAGTTCTCGGATACTTTCACTCACTAGTAGTAGTATTCGCTAATCGAAATCTCTTGCATTCGAATGCAAGTTCTCGGATACTATCACTCACTAGTATTAGTATTGAGTAATCGAAATCTCTTGCATTTCAATGCAAGTTCTCGGATACTGTCACTCACTAGTAGTAGTATTCCCTAATCGAAATCTCTTGCATTCGAATGCAAGTTCTCGGATACTGTCACTCACTAGTAGTAGTATTCGCTAATCGAAATCTCTTGCATTCGAATGCAAGTTCTCGGTTACTGTCACTCACTAGTAATAGTATTGAGTAATCGAAATCTCTTGCATTCGAATGCAAGTTCTGGGTTACTGTCACTCACTAGTAGTAGTATTGAGTAATCGAAATCTCTTGCATTCGGCTGCAAGTTCTCGGTTACTGTCACTCACTAGTAGTAGTATTGAGTAAACGAAATCACTTGCATTCGAATGCAAGTTCTCGGTTACTGTCACTCACTAGTAGTAGTATTCCCTAATCGAAATCTCTTGCATTCGAATGCAAGTTCTCGGATACTGTCACTCACTAGTAGTAGTATTGAGTAATCGAAATCTCTTTCATTCGAATGCAAGTTCTCGGATACTGTCACTCACTAGTAGTAGCATTCGCTAATCGAAATCTCTTTCATTCGAATGCAAGTTCTCGGATACTATCACTCACTAGTAGTAGTATTGCGTAATCGAAATCTCTTTCATTTGAATGCAAGTTCTCGGATACTGTCACTCACTAGTAGTAGTATTGCGTAATCGAAATCTCTTGCATTCGAATGCAAGTTCTCGGATACTGTCACAAACTAGTAGTAGTATTGAGTAATCGAAATCTCTTTCATTCGAATGCAAGTTCTCGGATACTATCACTCACTAGTAGTAGTATTGAGTAATCGAAATCTCTTGCATTCGAATGCAAGTTCTCGGATACTGTCACTCACTAGTAGTAGTATTCACTAATCGAAATCTCTTGCATTCGAATGCAAGTTCTCAGATACTGTCACTCACTAGTAGTAGTATTCGCTAATCGAAATCTCTTGCATTCTAATGCAAGTTCTCGGATACTGTCACTCACTAGTAGTAGTATTCGCTACTCGAAATCTCTTGCATTCGAATGTAAGTTCTCGGATACTGTCACTCACTAGTAGTAGTATTCCCTAATCGAAATCTCTTGCATTCGAATGCAAGTTCTCGGATGCTATCACTCACTAGTAGTAGTATTGAGTAATGTAAATCTCTTGCATTTGAATGCAAGTTCTCGGATACTGTCACTCACTAGTAGTAGTATTGAGTAATCGAAATCACTTGCATTCGAATGCAAGTTCTCGGTTACTGTCACTCACTAGTAGTAGTATTCCCTAATCGAAATCTCTTGCATTCGAATGCAAGTTGTCGGATACTGTCACTCACTAGTAGTAGTATTGAGTAATCGAAATCTCTTTCATTCGAATGCAAGTTCTCGGATACTGTCACTCACTAGTAGTAGCATTCGCTAATCGAAATCTCTTTCATTCGAATGCAAGTTCTCGGATACTATCACTCACTAGTAGTAGTATTGCGTAATCGAAATCTCTTTCATTCGAATGCAAGTTCTCGCATACTGTCACTCACTAGTAGTAGTATTGCGTAATCGAAATCTCTTGCATTCGATTTCAAGTTCTCGGATACTGTCACACACTAGTAGTAGTATTGAGTAATCGAAATCTCTTGCATTCGAATGCAAGTTCTCGGATACTATCACTCAATAGTAGTAGTATTGCGTAATCGAAATCTCTTTCATTCGAATGCAAGTTCTCGGATACTGTCACTCACTAGTAGTAGTATTGAGTAATCGAAATCTCTTGCATTCGAAAGCAAGTTCTCGGATACTGTCACTCACTAGTAGTAGTATTGAGTAATCGAAATCTCTTGCATTCGAATGCAAGTTCTCGGATACTGTCACTCACTAGTAGTAGTATTCAGTAATCGAAATCTCTTGCATTCGAATGCAAGTTCTCGGATACTGTCACTCACTAGTAGTTGTATTCAGTAATCGAAATCTCTTGCATTCGAATGCAAGTTCTCGGATACTGTCACTCACTAGGAGTAGTATTCCCTAATCGAAATCTCTTGCTTTCGAATGCAAGCTCTCGGATACTGTCACTCACTAGTAGTAGTATTGAGTAATCGAAATCACTTGCATTCGAATGCTAGTTCTCGGATACTGTCACTCACTAGGAGTAGTATTCCCTAATCGAAATCTCTTGCATTCGAATGCAAGTTCTCGGTTACTGTCACTCACTAGTTGTAGTATTGAGGAATCGAAATCTCTTGCATTCGAATGCAGGTTCTCGGTTACTGTCACTCACTAGTAGTAGTATTGAGTAATCGAAATCTCTTGCATTCGAATGCAAGTTCTCGGATACTGTCACTCACTAGTAGTAGTATTGAGTAATCGAAATCTCTTGCATTCGAATGCAAGTTCTCGGATACTATCACTCACTAGTAGTAGTATTGAGTAATAGAAATCTCTTTCATTCGAATGCAAGTTCTCGGATATTATCACTCACTAGTAGTAGTATTGAGTAATCGAAATCTCTTTCATTCGAATACAAGTTCTCGGATACTATCACTCACTAGTAGTAGTATTGAGTAATCGAAATCTCTTTCATTCGAATACAAGTTCTCCGATACTATCACTCACTAGTAGTAGTATTGAGTAATCGAAATCTCTTGCATTCGAATGCAAGTTCTCGGATACTGTCACTCACTAGTAGTAGTATTCGCTAATCGAAATCTCTTGCATTCGAATGCAAGTTCTCGGATACTGTCACTCACTAGTAGTAGTATTCGCTAATCGAAATCTCTTGCATTCGAATGCAAGTTCTCGGATACTGTCACTCACTAGTAATAGTATTCCCTAATCGAAATCTCTTGCATTCGAATGCAAGTTCTCGGATACTATCACTCACTAGTAGTAGTATTGAGTAATCGAAATCTCTTGCATTCGAATGCAAGTTCTCGGATACTATCACTCACTAGTAGTAGTATTGAGTAATCGAAATCTCTTTCATTCGAATGCAAGTTCTCGGATACTATCACTCACTAGTAGTAGTATTGAGTAATCGAAATCTCTTGCATTCGAATGCAAGTTCTCGGATACTGTCACTCACTAGTAGTAGTATTCGCTAATCGAAATCTCTTGCATTCGAATGCAAGTTCTCAGATACTGTCACTCACTAGTAGTAGTATTCGCTAATCGAAATCTCTTGCATTCGAATGCAAGTTCTCGGATACTGTCACTCACTAGTAGTAGTATTCCCTAATCGAAATCTCTTGCATTCGAATGCAAGTTCTCGGATACTATCACTCACTAGTAGTAGTATTGAGTAATCGAAATCTCTTGCCTTTGAATGCAAGTTCTCGGATACTGTCACTCACTAGTAGTAGTATTCCCTAATCGAAATCTCTTGCATTCGAATGCAAGTCCTCGGATACTGTCACTCACTAGTAGTAGTATTCGCTAATCGAAATCTCTTGCATTCGAATGCAAGTTCTCGGATACTGTCACTCACTAGTAGTAGTATTGAGTAATCGAAATCTCTTGGATTCGAATGCAAGTTTTCGGATACTGTCACTCACTAGTAGTAGTATTGAGTAATCGAAATCTCTTGCATTCGAATGCAAGTTCTCGGATACTGTCACTCACTAGCAGTAGTATTCGCTAATCGAAATCTATTGCATTCGAATGCAAGTTCTCGGATACTGTCACTCACTAGTAGTAGTATTCGCTAATCGAAATCTCTTGCATTCGAATGCAAGTTCTCGGAAACTGTCACTCACTAGTAGTAGTATGAGTAATCGAAATCTCTTGCATTCGAATGCAAGTTCTCGGATACTGTCACTCACTAGTAGTAGTATTGAGTAATCGAAATCTCTTGCATTCGAATGCAAGTTCTCGGATACTGTCACTCACTAGTAGTAGTATTCGCTAATCGAAATCTCTTGCATTCGAATGCAAGTTCTCGGATACTATCACTCACTAGTAGTAGTATTGAGTAATCGAAATCTCTTGCATTCGAATGCAAGTTCTCGGATACTGTCACTCACTAGTAGTAGTATTCCCTAATCGAAATCTCTTGCTATCGAATGCAAGTTCTCGGATACTGTCAGTCACTAGTAGTAGTATTCGCTAATCAAAATCTCTTGCATTCAAATGCAAGTTCTCGATTACTGTCACTCACTAGTAGTAGTAGTGAGTAATCGAAATCTCTTGCATTCGAATGCAAGTTCTCGGTTACTGTCACTCACTAGTAGTAGTATTGAGTAATCGAAATCTCTTGCATTCGACTGCAAGTTCTCGGATACTGTCACTCACTAGTAGTAGTATTCCCTAATCGAAATCTCTTGCATTCGAATGCAAGTTCTCGGATACTGTCACTCACTAGTAGTAGTATTCCCTAATCGAAATCTCTTGCATTCGAATGCAAGTTCTCGGATACTGTCACTCACTAGTAGTAGTATTGAGTAATCGAAATCTCTTGCATTCGAATGCAAGTTCTCGGATATTGTCACTCACTAGTAGTAGTATTCCCTAATCGAAATCTCTTGCATTCGAATGCAAGTTCTCGGATACTGTCACTCACTAGTAGTAGTATTGAGTAATCGAAATCTCTTGCATTCGAATGCAAGTTCTCGGTTTCTGTCACTCACTAGTAGTTGTATTCCCTAATCGAAATCTCTTGCATTCGAATGCAAGTTCTCGGTTACTGTCACTCACTAGTAGTAGTATTCCCTAATCGAAATCTCTTGCATTCGAATGCAAGTTCTCGGATACTGTCACTCACTAGTAGTAGTATTCGCTAATCGAAATCTCTTGCATTCGAATGCAAGTTCTCGGATACTGTCACTCACTAGTAGTAGTATTGAGTAATCGAAATCTCTTGCATTTGAATGCAAGTTCTCGGTTAGTGTCTCTCACTAGGAGTAGTATTGAGTAATCGAAATCTCTTGCATTCGAATGCAAGTTCTCGGATACTGTTACTTACTAGTAGTAGTATTGAGGTTTCGAAATATCTTGGATTCGAATGCAAGTTCTCGGATACTGTCACTCACTAGGAGTAGTACTCCCTAATCGAAATCTCTTGCATTCGAATGCAAGTTCTCGGATACTGTCACTCACTAGTAGTAGTATTCCCTAATCGAAATCTCTTGCACTCGAATGCAAGTTCTCGGATACTGTCACTCACTAGTAGTAGTATTGAGTAATCGAAATCTCTTGCATTCGAATGCAAGTTTTCGGATGCTGTCACTCACTAGTAGTAGTATTCAGTAATCGAAATCTCTTGCATTCGAATGCAAGTTCTCGGATACTGTCACTCACTAGGAGTAGTATTCCCTAATCGAAATCTCTTGCTTTCGAATGCAAGTTTTCGGATGCTGTCACTCACTAGTAGTAGTATTCAGTAATCGAAATCTCTTGCATTCGAATGCAAGTTCTCGGATACTGTCACTCACTAGGAGTAGTATTCCCTAATCGAAATCTCTTGCTTTCGAATGCAAGTTCTCGGATACTGTCACTCACTAGTAGTAGTATTGAGTAATCGAAATCTCTTGCATTCGAATGCAAGTTCTCGGACACTGTCACTCACTAGTAGTAGGATTGAGTAACCGAAATCTCTTGCATTCGAATGCAAGTTCTCGGATACTGTCACTCACTAGTAGTAGTATTCAGTAATTGAAATCTCTTGCATTCGAATGCAAGTTCTCGGATACTGTCACTCACTAGGAGTAGTATTCCCTAATCGAAATCTCTTGCATTCGAATGCAAGTTCTCGGATACTGTCAATCACTAGTAGTTTTATTGAGTAATCGAAATGTCTGGCATTCGAATGCAAGTTCTCGGATACTGTCACTCACTAGTAGTAGTATTGAGTAATCGAAATCTCTTGCATTCGAATGCAAGTTCTCGGATACTGTCACTCACTATTAGTAGTATTGAGTAATCGAAATCTCTTGCATTCGAATGCAAGTTCTCGGATACTATCACTTACTAGTAGTAGTATTGAGTAATCGAAATCTCTTTCATTCGAATGCAAGTTCTCGGATATTATCACTCACTAGTAGTAGTATTGAGTAATCGAAATCTCTTTCATTCGAATGCAAGTTCTCGGATACTATCACTCACTAGTAGTAGTATTGAGTAATCGAAATCTCTTTCATTCGAATGCAAGTTCTCCGATACTATCACTCACTAGTAGTAGTATTGAGTAATCGAAATCTCTTGCATTCGAATGCAAGTTCTCGGATACTGTCACTCACTAGTAGTAGTATTCGCTAATCGAAATCTCTTGCATTCGAATGCAAGTTCTCGGATACTGTCACTCACTAGTAGTAGTATTCGCTAATCGAAATCTCTTGCATTCGAATGCAAGTTCTCGGATACTATCACTCAGCAGTAATAGTATTCCCTAATCGAAATCTCTTGCATTCGAATGCAAGTTCTCGGATACTATCACTCACTAGTAGTAGTATTGAGTAATCGAAATCTCTTGCATTCGAGTGCAAGTTCTCGGATACTATCACTCACTAGTAGTAGTATTGAGTAATCGAAATCTCTCTCATTCGAATACAAGTTCTCGGATACTATCACTCACTAGTAGTAGTATTCGCTAATCGAAATCTCTTGCATTCGAATGCAAGTTCTCGGATACTGTTACTCACTAGTAGTAGTATTCGCTAATCGAAATCTCTTGCATTCGAATGCAAGTTCTCAGATACTGTCACTCACTAGTAGTAGTATTCGCTAATCGAAATCTCTTGCATTCGAATGCAAGTTCTCGGATACTGTCACTCACTAGTAGTGGTATTCGCTAATCGAAATCTCTTGCATTCGAATGCAAGTTCTCGGATACTATCACTCACTAGTAGTAGTATTGAGTAATCGAAATCTCTTGCATTTGAATGCAAGTTCTCGGATACTGTCACTCACTAGTAGTAGTATTCCCTAATCGAAATCTCTTGCATTCGAATGCAAGTTCTCGGATACTGTCACTCACTAGTAGTAGTATTCGCTAATCGAAATCTCTTGCATTCGAATGCAAGTTCTCGGTTACTGTCACTCACTAGTAATAGTATTGAGTAATGGAAATCTCTTGCATTCAAATGCAAGTTCTCGGTTACTGTCACTCACTAGTAGTAGTATTGAGTAATCGAAATCTCTTGCATTCGGCTGCAAGTTCTCGGTTACTGTCACTCACTAGTAGTAGTATTGAGTAAACGAAATCACTTGCATTCGAATGCAAGTTCTCGGTTACTGTCACTCACTGGTAGTAGTATTCCCTAATCGAAATCTCTTGCATTCGAATGCAAGTTCTCGGATACTGTCACTCACTAGTAGTAGTATTGAGTAATCGAAATCTCTTTCATTCGAATGCAAGTTCTCGGATACTGTCACTCACTAGTAGTAGCATTCGCTAATCGAAATCTCTTTCATTCGAATGCAAGTTCTCGGATACTATCACTCACTAGTAGTAGTATTGAGTAATCGAAATCTCTTGCATTTGAATGCAAGTTCTCGGATACTGTCACTCACTAGTAGTAGTATTCCCTAATCGAAATCTCTTGCATTCGAATGCAAGTTCTCGGATACTGTCACTCCCTAGTAGTAGTATTCACTAATCGAAATCTCTTGCATTCGAATGCAAGTTCTCAGATACTGTCACTCACTAGTAGTAGTATTCGCTAATCGAAATCTCTTGCATTCGAATGCAAGTTCTCGGATACTGTCACTCACTAGTAGTAGTATTCGCTAATCGAAATCTCTTGCATTCGAATGCAAGTTCTCGGATACTGTCACTCACTAGTAGTAGTATTCCCTAATCGAAATCTCTTGCATTCGAATGCAAGTTCTCGGATGCTATCACTCACTAGTAGTAGTATTGAGTAATCGAAATCTCTTGCATTTGAATGCAAGTTCTCGGATACTGTCACTCACTAGTAGTAGTATTCCCTAATCGAAATCTCTTGCATTCGAATGCAAGTTCTCGGATACTGTCACTCACTAGTAGTTGTATTCGCTAATCGAAATCTCTTGCATTCGAATGCAAGTTCTCGGTTACTGTCACTCACTAGTAATAGTATTGAGTAATCGAAATCTCTTGCATTCGAATGCAAGTTCTCGGTTACTGTCACTCACTAGTAGTAGTATTGAGTAATCGAAATCACTTGCATTCGAATGCAAGTTCTCGGTTACTGTCACTCACTAGTAGTAGTATTCCCTAATCGAAATCTCTTGCATTCGAATGCAAGTTGTCGGATACTGTCACTCACTAGTAGTAGTATTGAGTAATCGAAATCTCTTTCATTCGAATGCAAGTTCTCGGATACTGTCACTCACTAGTAGTAGCATTCGCTAATCGAAATCTCTTTCATTCGAATGCAAGTTCTCGGATACTGTCACTCACTAGTAGTAGTATTGCGTAATCGAAATCTCTTTCATTCGAATGCAAGTTCTCGCATACTGTCACTCACTAGTAGTAGTATTGCGTAATCGAAATCTCTTGCATTCGAATGCAAGTTCTCGGATACTGTCACACACTAGTAGTAGTATTGAGTAATCGAAATCTCTTGCATTCGAATGCAAGTTCTCGGATACTATCACTCAGTAGTAGTAGTATTGCGTAATCGAAATCTCTTTCATTCGAATGCAAGTTCTCGGATAATGTCACTCACTAGTAGTAGTATTGAGTAATAGAAATCTCTTGCATTCGAATGCAAGTTCTCGGATACTGTCACTCACTAGTAGTAGTATTGAGTAATCGAAATCTCTTGCATTCGAATGCAAGTTCTCGGATACTGTCACTCACTAGTAGTAGTATTCAGTAATCGAAATCTCTTGCATTCGAATGCAAGTTCTCGGATACTGTCACTCACTAGTAGTAGTATTCAGTAATCGAAATCTCTTGCATTCGAATGCAAGATCTCGGGTACTGTCACTCACTAGGAGTAGTATTCCCTAATCGAAATCTCTTGCTTTCGAATGCAAGCTCTCGGATACTGTCACTCACTAGTAGTAGTATTGAGTAATCGAAATCACTTGCATTCGAATGCAAGTTCTCGGATACTGTCACTCACTAGAAGTAGTATTCCCTAATCGAAATCTCTTGCATTCGAATGCAAGTTCTCGGTTACTTTCACTCACTAGTAGTAGTATTGAGGAATCGAAATCTCTTGCATTCGAATGCAGGTTCTCGGTTACTGTCACTCACTAGTAGTAGTATTGAGTAATCGAAATCTCTTGCATTCGAATGCAAGTTCTCGGATACTGTCACTCACTAGTAGTAGTATTGAGTAATCGAAATCTCTTGCATTCGAATGCAAGTTCTCGGATACTATCACTCACTAGTAGTAGTATTGAGTAATCGAAATCTCTTTCATTCGAATGCAAGTTCTCGGATATTATCACTCACTAGTAGTAGTATTGAGTAGTCGAAATCTCTTTCATTCGAATACAAGTTCTCGGATACTATCACTCACTAGTAGTAGTATTGAGTAATCGAAATCTCTTTCATTCGAATGCAAGTTCTCCGATACTATCACTCACTACTAGTAGTATTGAGTAATCGAAATCTCTTGCATTCGAATGCATGTTCTCGGATACTGTCACTCACTAGTAGTAGTATTCGCTAATCGAAATCTCTTGCATTCGAATGCAAGTTCTCGGATACTGTCACTCACTAGTAGTAGTATTCGCTAATCGAAATCTCTTGCATTCGAATGCAAGTTCTCGGATACTGTCACTCACTAGTAATAGTATTCCCTAATCGAAATCTCTTGCATTCGAATGCAAGTTCTCGGATACTATCACTCACTAGTAGTAGTATTGAGTAATCGAAATCTCTTGCATTCGAATGCAAGTTCTCGGATACTATCACTCACTAGTAGTAGTATTGAGTAATCGAAATCTCTTTCATTCGAATGCAAGTTCTCGAATACTATCACTCACTAGTAGTAGTATTGAGTAATCGAAATCTCTTGCATTCGAATGCAAGTTCTCGGATACTGTCACTCACTAGTAGTAGTATTCGCTAATCGAAATCTCTTGCATTCGAATGCAAGTTCTCAGATACTGTCACTCACTAGTAGTAGTATTCGCTAATCGAAATCTCTTGCATTCGAATGCAAGTTCTCGGATACTGTCACTCACTAGTAGTAGTATTCCCTAATCGAAATCTCTTGCATTCGAATGCAAGTTCTCGGATACTATCACTCACTAGTAGTAGTATTGAGTAATCGAAATCTCTTGCCTTTGATTGCAAGTTCTCGGATACTGTCACTCACTAGTAGTAGTATTCCCTAATCGAAATCTCTTGCATTCGAATGCAAGTTCTCGGATACTGTCACTCACTAGTAGTAGTATTCGCTAATCGAAATCTCTTGCATTCGAATGCAAGTTCTCGGTTACTGTCACTCACTAGTAATAGTATTGAGTAATCGAAATCTCTTGCATTCGAATGCAAGTTCTCGGTTACTGTCACTCACTAGTAGTAGTATTGAGTAACCGAAATCTCTTGCACTCGACTGCAAGTTCTCGGTTACTGTCACTCACTAGTAGTAGTATTCCCTAATCGAAATCTCTTGCATTCGAATGCAAGTTCTCGGATACTGTGACTCACTAGTAGTAGTATTGAGTAATCGAAATCTCTTTCATTCGAATGCAAGTTCTCGGATACTGTCACTCACTAGTAGTAGCATTCGCTAATCGAAATCTCTTTCATTCGAATGCAAGTTCTCGGATACTATCACTCACTAGTAGTAGTATTGCGTAATCGAAATCTCTTTCATTCGAATGCAAGTTCTCGGATACTGTCACTCACTAGTAGTAGTATTGCGTAATCGAAATCTCTTGCATTCGAATGCAAGTTCTCCGATACTGTCACAAACTAGTAGTAGTATTGAGTAATCGAAATCTCTTTCATTCGAATGCAAGTTCTAGGATACTATCACTCACTAGTAGTAGTATTGAGTAATCGAAATCTCTTGCATTCGAATGCAAGTTCTCGGATACTGTCACTCACTAGTAGTAGTATTCGCTAATCGAAATCTCTTGCATTCGAATGCAAGTTCTCAGATACTGTCACTCACTAGTAGTAGTATTCGCTAATCGAAATCTCTTGCATTCGAATGCAAGTTCTCGGATACTGTCACTCACTAGTAGTAGTATTCCCTAATCGAAATCTCTTGCATTCGAATGCAAGTTCTCGGATGCTATCACTCACTAGTAGTAGTATTGAGTAATCGAAATCTCTTGCATTTGAATGCAAGTTCTCGGATACTGTCACTCACTAGTAGTAGTATTCCCTAATCGAAATCTCTTGCATTCGGCTGCAAGTTCTCGGTTACTGTCACTCACTAGTAGTAGTATTGAGTAAACGAAATCACTTGCATTCGAATGCAAGTTCTCGGTTACTGTCACTCACTGGTAGTAGTATTCCCTAATCGAAATCTCTTGCATTCGAATGCAAGTTCTCGGATACTGTCACTCACTAGTAGTAGTACTGAGTAATCGAAATCTCTTTCATTCGAATGCAAGTTCTCGGATACTGTCACTCACTAGTAGTAGCATTCGCTAATCAAAATCTCTTTCATTCGAATGCAAGTTCTCGGATACTGTCACTCACTAGTAGTAGTATTCGCTAATCGAAATCTCTTGCATTCGAATGCAAGTTCTCGGATACTGTCACTCACTAGTAGTAGTATTCCCTAATCGAAATCTCTTGCATTCGAATGCAAGTTCTCGGATGCTATCACTCACTAGTAGTAGTATTGAGTAATCGAAATCTCTTGCATTTGAATGCAAGTTCTCGGATACTGTCACTCACTAGTAGTAGTATTCCCTAATCGAAATCTCTTGCATTCGAATGCAAGTTCTCGGATACTGTCACTCACTAGTAGTAGTATTCGCTAATCGAAATCTCTTGCATTCGAATGCAAGTTCTCGGTTACTGTCACTCACTAGTAATAGTATTGAGTAATCGAAATCTCTTGCATTCGAATGCAAGTTCTCGGTTACTGTCACTCACTAGTAGTAGTATTGAGTAATCGAAATCACTTGCATTCGAATGCAAGTTCTCGGTTACTGTCACTCACTAGTAGTAGTATTCCCTAATCGAAATCTCTTGCATTCGAATGCAAGTTGTCGGATACTGTCACTCACTAGTAGTAGTATTGAGTAATCGAAATCTCTTTCATTCGAATGCAAGTTCTCGGATACTGTCACTCACTAGTAGTAGCATTCGCTAATCGAAATCTCTTTCATTCGAATGCAAGTTCTCGGATACTGTCACTCACTAGTAGTAGTATTGCGTAATCGAAATCTCTTTCATTCGAATGCAAGTTCTCGCATACTGTCACTCACTAGTAGTAGTATTGCGTAATCGAAATCTCTTGCATTCGAATGCAAGTTCTCGGATACTGTCACACACTAGTAGTAGTATTGAGTAATCGAAATCTCTTGCATTCGAATGCAAGTTCTCGGATACTATCACTCAGTAGTAGTAGTATTGCGTAATCGAAATCTCTTTCATTCGAATGCAAGTTCTCGGATAATGTCACTCACTAGTAGTAGTATTGAGTAATAGAAATCTCTTGCATTCGAATGCAAGTTCTCGGATACTGTCACTCACTAGTAGTAGTATTGAGTAATCGAAATCTCTTGCATTCGAATGCAAGTTCTCGGATACTGTCACTCACTAGTAGTAGTATTCAGTAATCGAAATCTCTTGCATTCGAATGCAAGTTCTCGGATACTGTCACTCACTAGTAGTAGTATTCAGTAATCGAAATCTCTTGCATTCGAATGCAAGATCTCGGGTACTGTCACTCACTAGGAGTAGTATTCCCTAATCGAAATCTCTTGCTTTCGAATACAAGCTCTCGGATACTGTCACTCACTAGTAGTAGTATTGAGTAATCGAAATCACTTGCATTCGAATGCAAGTTCTCGGATACTGTCACTCACTAGGAGTAGTATTCCCTAATCGAAATCTCTTGCATTCGAATGCAAGTTCTCGGTTACTGTCACTCACTAGTAGTAGTATTGAGGAATCGAAATCTCTTGCATTCGAATGCAGGTTCTCGGTTACTGTCACTCACTAGTAGTAGTATTGAGTAATCGAAATCTCTTGCATTCGAATGCAAGTTCTCGGATACTGTCACTCACTAGTAGTAGTATTGAGTAATCGAAATCTCTTGCATTCGAATGCAAGTTCTCGGATACTATCACTCACTAGTAGTAGTATTGAGTAATCGAAATCTCTTTCATTCGAATGCAAGTTCTCGGATATTATCACTCACTAGTAGTAGTATTGAGTAGTCGAAATCTCTTTCATTCGAATACAAGTTCTCGGATACTATCACTCACTAGTAGTAGTATTGAGTAATCGAAATCTCTTTCATTCGAATGCAAGTTCTTCGATACTATCACTCACTACTAGTAGTATTGAGTAATCGAAATCTCTTGCATTCGAATGCATGTTCTCGGATACTGTCACTCACTAGTAGTAGTATTCGCTAATCGAAATCTCTTGCATTCGAATGCAAGTTCTCGGATACTGTCACTCACTAGTAGTAGTATTCGCTAATCGAAATCTCTTGCATTCGAATGCAAGTTCTCGGATACTGTCACTCACTAGTAATAGTATTCCCTAATCGAAATCTCTTGCATTCGAATGCAAGTTCTCGGATACTATCACTCACTAGTAGTAGTATTGAGTAATCGAAATCTCTTGCATTCGAATGCAAGTTCTCGGATACTATCACTCACTAGTAGTAGTATTGAGTAATCGAATTCCTTTTCATTCGAATGCAAGTTCTCGAATACTATCACTCACTAGTAGTAGTATTGAGTAATCGAAATCTCTTGCATTCGAATGCAAGTTCTCGGATACTGTCACTCACTAGTAGTAGTATTCGCTAATCGAAATCTCTTGCATTCGAATGCAAGTTCTCAGATACTGTCACTCACTAGTAGTAGTATTCGCTAATCGAAATCTCTTGCATTCGAATGCAAGTTCTCGGATACTGTCACTCACTAGTAGTAGTATTCCCTAATCGAAATCTCTTGCATTCGAATGCAAGTTCTCGGATACTATCACTCACTAGTAGTAGTATTGAGTAATCGAAATCTCTTGCCTTTGATTGCAAGTTCTCGGATACTGTCACTCACTAGTAGTAGTATTCCCTAATCGAAATCTCTTGCATTCGAATGCAAGTTCTCGGATACTGTCACTCACTAGTAGTAGTATTCGCTAATCGAAATCTCTTGCATTCGAATGCAAGTTCTCGGTTACTGTCACTCACTAGTAATAGTATTGAGTAATCGAAATCTCTTGCATTCGAATGCAAGTTCTCGGTTACTGTCACTCACTAGTAGTAGTATTGAGTAACCGAAATCTCTTGCACTCGACTGCAAGTTCTCGGTTACTGTCACTCACTAGTAGTAGTATTCCCTAATCGAAATCTCTTGCGTTCGAATGCAAGTTCTCGGATACTGTGACTCACTAGTAGTAGTATTGAGTAATCGAAATCTCTTTCATTCGAATGCAAGTTCTCGGATACTGTCACTCACTAGTAGTAGCATTCGCTAATCGAAATCTCTTTCATTCGAATGCAAGTTCTCGGATACTATCACTCACTAGTAGTAGTATTGCGTAATCGAAATCTCTTTCATTCGAATGCAAGTTCTCGGATACTGTCACTCACTAGTAGTAGTATTGCGTAATCGAAATCTCTTGCATTCGAATGCAAGTTCTCGGATACTGTCACAAACTAGTAGTAGTATTGAGTAATCGAAATCTCTTTCATTCGAATGCAAGTTCTAGGATACTATCACTCACTAGTAGTAGTATTGAGTAATCGAAATCTCTTGCATTCGAATGCAAGTTCTCGGATACTGTCACTCACTAGTAGTAGTATTCGCTAATCGAAATCTCTTGCATTCGAATGCAAGTTCTCAGATACTGTCACTCACTAGTAGTAGTATTCGCTAATCGAAATCTCTTGCATTCGAATGCAAGTTCTCGGATACTGTCACTCACTAGTAGTAGTATTCCCTAATCGAAATCTCTTGCATTCGAATGCAAGTTCTCGGATGCTATCACTCACTAGTAGTAGTATTGAGTAATCGAAATCTCTTGCATTTGAATGCAAGTTCTCGGATACTGTCACTCACTAGTAGTAGTATTCCCTAATCGAAATCTCTTCCATTCGAATGCAAGTTCTCGGATACTGTCACTCACTAGTAGTAGTATTCGCTAATCGAAATCTCTTGCATTCGAATGCAAGTTCTCGGTTACTGTCACTCACTAGTAATAGTATTGAGTAATCGAAATCTCTTGCATTCGAATGCAAGTTCTCGGTTACTGTCACTCACTAGTAGTAGTATTGAGTAATTGAAATCTCTTGCATTCGACTGCAAGTTCTCGGTTACTGTCACTCACTAGTAGTAGTATTGAGTAATCGAAATCACTTGCATTCGAATGCAAGTTCTCGGTTACTGTCACTCACTAGTAGTAGTATTCCCTAATCGAAATCTCTTGCATTCGAATGCAAGTTGTCGGATACTGTCACTCACTAGTAGTAGTATTGAGTAATCGAAATCTCTTTCATTCGAATGCAAGTTCTCGGATACTGTCACTCACTAGTAGTAGCATTCACTAATCGAAATCTCTTTCATTCGAATGCAAGTTCTCGGATACTATCACTCACTAGTAGTAGTATTGCGTAATCGAAATCTCTTTCATTCGAATGCAAGTTCTCGCATACTGTCACTCACTAGTAGTAGTATTGCGTAATCGAAATCTCTTGCATTCGAATGCAAGTTCTCGGATACTGTCACACACTAGTAGTAGTATTGAGTAATCGAAATCTCTTGCATTCGAATGCAAGTTCTCGGATACTATCACTCACTAGTAGTAGTATTGCGTAATCGAAATCTCTTTCATTCGAATGCAAGTTCTCGGATACTGTCACTCACTAGTAGTAGTATTGAGTAATCGAAATCTCTTGCATTGGAATGCAAGTTCTCGGATACTGTCACTCACTAGTAGTAGTATTGAGTAATCGAAATCTCTTGCATTCGAATGCAAGTTCTCGGATACTGTCACTCACTAGTAGTAGTATTCAGTAATCGAAATCTCTTGCATTCGAATGCAAGTTCTCGGATACTGTCACTCACTAGGAGTAGTATTCCCTAATCAAAATCTCTTGCTTTCGAATTCAAGCTCTCGGATACTGTCACCCACTAGTAGTAGTATTGAGTAATCGAAATCACTTGCATTTGAATGCAAGTTCTCGGATACTGTCACTCACTAGGAGTAGTATTCCCTAATCGAAATCTCTTGCATTCGAATGCAGGTTCACGGTTACTGTCACTCACTAGTAGTAGTATTGAGTAATCGAAATCTCTTGCATTCGAATGCAAGTTCTCGGATACTGTCACTCACTAGTAGTAGTATTGAGTAATCGAAATCTCTTGCATTCGAATGCAAGTTCTCGGATGCTATCACTCACTAGTAGTAGTATTGAGCAATCGAAATCTCTTTCATTCGAATGCAAGTTCACGGATACTATCACTCACTAGTAGTAGTATTGAGTAATCGAAATCTCTTTCATTCGAATGCAAGTTCTCGGATACTATCACTCACTAGTAGTAGTATTGAGTAATCGAAATCTCTTTCATTCGAATGCAAGTTCTCCGATACTATCACTCACTAGTAGTAGTATTGAGTAATCGAAATTTCTTGCATTCGAATGCAAGTTCTCGGATACTGTCACTCACTAGTAGTAGTATTCGCTAATCGAAATCTCTTGCATTCGAATGCAAGTTCTCGGATACTGTCACTCACTAGTAGTAGTATTCCCTAATCGAAATCTCTTGCATTCGAATGCAAGTTCTCGGATACTGTCACTCACTAGTAGTAGTATTCGCTAATCGAAATCTCTTGCATTCGAATGCAAGTTCTCGGATACTATCACTCACTAGTAGTAGTATTGAGTAATCGAAATCTCTTGCATTCGAATGCAAGTTCTCGGATACTACCACTCACTAGCAGTAGTATTGGGTAATCGAAATCTCTTTCTTTCGAACGCAAGTTCTCGGATACTATGACTCACTAGTAGTAGTATTGAGTAATCGAAATCTCTTGCATTCGAATGCAAGTTCTCGGATACTGTCACTCACTAGTAGTAGTATTCGCTAATCGAAATCTCTTGCATTCGAATGCACGTTCTCAGATACTGTCACACACTGGTAGTAGTATTCGCTAATCGAAATCTCTTGCATTCGAATGCAAGTCCTCGGATACTGTCACTCACTAGTAGTAGTATTGAGTAATCTAAATCTCTTTCATTCGAATGCAAGTTCTCGGATACTATCACTCACTAGTAGTAGTATTGAGTAATCGAAATCTCTTTCATTCGAATGCAAGTTCTCCGATACTATCACTCACTAGTAGTAGTATTGAGTAATCCAAATCTCTTACATTCGAATGCAAGTTCTCGGATACTATCACTCACTAGTAGTAGTATTGGGTAATCGAAATCTCTTTCTTTCGAATGCAAGTTCTCGGATACCATGACTCACTAGTAGTAGTATTGAGTAATCGAAATCTCTTGCATTCGAATGCAAGTTCTCGGATACTGTCACTCACTAGTAGTAGTATTCGCTATTCGAAATCTCTTGCATTCGAATGCACGTTCTCAGATACTGTCACTCACTAGTAGTAGTATTCGCTAATCGAAATCTCTTGCATTCGAATGCAAGTTCTCGGATACTGTCACTCACTAGTAGTAGTATTCGCTAATCGAAATCTCTTGCATTCGAATGCAAGTTCTCGGATACTGTCACTCACTAGTAGTAGTATTCCCTAATCGAAATCTCTTGCATTCGAATGCAAGTTCTCGGATACTGTCACTCACTAGTAGTAGTATTCCCTAATCGAAAACTCTTGCATTCGAATGCAAGTTCTCGGATACTGTCACTCACTAGTAGTAGTATTCGCTAATCGAAATCTCTTGCATTCGAATGCAAGTTCTCGGTTACTGTCACTCACTAGTAATTGTATTGAGTAATCGAAATCTCTTGCATTCGAATGCAAGTTCTCGGTTACTGTCACTCACTAGTAGTAGTATTGAGTAATCGAAATCTCTTGCATTCGACTGCAAGTTCTCGGTTACTGTCACTCACTAGTAGTAGTATTGAGTAATCGAAATAACTTGCATTCGAATGCAAGTTCTCGGTTACTGTCACTCACTAGTAGTAGTATTCCCTAATCGAAATCTCTTGCATTCGAATGCAAGTTCTCGGATACTGTCACTCACTAGTAGTAGTATTGAGTAATCGAAATCTCTCATTCGAATGCAAGTTCTCGGATACTGTCACTCACTAGTAGTAGCATTCGCTAATCGAAATCTCTTTCATTCGAATGCAAGTTCTCGGATATTATCACTCACTAGTAGTAGTATTGCGTAATCGAAATCTCTTTCATTCGAATGCAAGTTCTCGGATACTGTCACTCACTAGTAGTAGTATTGCGTAATCGAAATCTCTTTCATTCGAATGCAAGTTCTCAGATACTGTCACTCACTAGTAGTAGCATTCGCTAATCGAAATCTCTTTCATTCGAATGCAAGTTCTCGGATACTATCACTCACTAGTAGTAGTATTGCGTAATCGAAATCTCTTTCATTCGAATGCAAGTTCTCGGATACTATCACTCACTAGTAGTAGTATTGCGTAATCGAAATCTCTTTCATTCGAATGCAAGTTCTCGGATACTGTCACTCACTAGTAGTAGTATTGAGTAATCGAAATCTCTTGCATTCGAATGCAAGTTCTCGGATACTATCACTCACTAGTAGTAGTATTGCGTAATCGAAATCTCTTTCATTCGAATGCAAGTTCTGGGATACTGTCACTCACTAGTAGTAGTATTGAGTAATCGAAATCTCTTTCATTCGAATGTAAGTTCTCGGATACTGTCACTCACTAGTAGTAGCATTCGCTAATCGAAGTCTCTTGCATTCGAATGCAAGTTCTCGGATACTAGCACGCACTAGTAGTAGTATTGAGTAATCGAAATCTCCTTCATTCGAATGCAAGTTCTCGGATACTATCACTCACTAGTAGTAGTATTGAGTAATGGAAATCTCTTTCATTCGAATGCAAGTTCTCGGATACTGTCACTCACTAGTAGTAGTATTGAGTAATCGAAATCTCATGCATTCGAATACAAGTTCTCGGATACTGTCACTCACTAGTAGTAGTATTGGGTAATCGAAATCTCTTTCTTTCGAATGCAAGTTCTCGGATACTATGACTCACTAGTAGTAGTATTGAGTAATCGAAATCTCTTGCATTCGAATGCAGGTTCTCGGTTACTGTCACTCACTAGTAGTAGTATTGAGTAATCGAAATCTCATGCATTCGAATACAAGTTCTCGGATACTGTCACTCACTAGTAGTAGTATTGGGTAATCGAAATCTCTTTCTTTCGAATGCAAGTTCTCGGATACTATGACTCACTAGTAGTAGTATTGAGTAATCGAAATCTCTTGCATTCGAATGCAAGTTCCTGGATACTGTCACTCACTAGTAGTAGTATTGGGTAATCGAAATCTCTTTCTTTCGAATGCAAGTTCTCGGATACTATGACTCACTAGTAGTAGTATTGAGTAATCGAAATCTCTTGCATTCGAATGCAAGTTCTCGGATACTATCACTCACTAGTAGTAGTATTGAGTAATCGAAATCTCTTTCATTCGAATGCAAGTTCTCGAATACTATCACTCACTAGTAGTAGTATTGAGTAATCGAAATCTCTTGCATTCGAATGCAAGTTCTCGGATACTGTCACTCACTAGTAGTAGTATTCGCTAATCGAAATCTCTTGCATTCGAATGCAAGTTCTCAGATACTGTCACTCACTAGTAGTAGTATTCGCTAATCGAAATCTCTTGCATTCGAATGCAAGTTCTCGGATACTGTCACTCACTAGTAGTAGTATTCCCTAATCGAAATCTCTTGCATTCGAATGCAAGTTCTCGGATACTATCACTCACTAGTAGTAGTATTGAGTAATCGAAATCTCTTGCCTTTGATTGCAAGTTCTCGGATACTGTCACTCACTAGTAGTAGTATTCCCTAATCGAAATCTCTTGCATTCGAATGCAAGTTCTCGGTTACTGTCACTCACTAGTAATAGTATTGAGTAATCGAAATCTCTTGCATTCGAATGCAAGTTCTCGGTTACTGTCACTCACTAGTAGTAGTATTGAGTAACCGAAATCTCTTGCACTCGACTGCAACTTCTCGGTTACTGTCACTCACTAGTAGTAGTATTCCCTAAACGAAATCTCTTGCATTCGAATGCAAGTTCTCGGATACTGTGACTCACTAGTAGTAGTATTGAGTAATCGAAATCTCTTTCATTCGAATGCAAGTTCTCGGATACTGTCACTCACTAGTAGTAGCATTCGCTAATCGAAATCTCTTTCATTCGAATGCAAGTTCTCGGATACTATCACTCACTAGTAGTAGTATTGCGTAATCGAAATCTCTTTCATTCGAATGCAAGTTCTCGGATACTGTCACTCACTAGTAGTAGTATTGCGTAATCGAAATCTCTTGCATTCGAATGCAAGTTCTCGGATACTGTCACAAACTAGTAGTAGTATTCAGTAATCGAAATCTCTTTCATTCGAATGCAAGTTCTAGGATACTATCACTCACTAGTAGTAGTATTGAGTAATCGAAATCTCTTGCATTCGAATGCAAGTTCTCGGATACTGTCACTCACTAGTAGTAGTATTCGCTAATCGAAATCTCTTGCATTGGAATGCAAGTTCTCAGATACTGTCACTCACTAGTAGTAGTATTCCCTAATCGAAATCTCTTGCATTCGAATGCAAGTTCTCGGATACTGTCACTCACTAGTAGTAGTATTCCCTAATCGAAATCTCTTGCATTCGAATGCAAGTTCTCGGATGCTATCACTCACTAGTAGTAGTATTGAGTAATCGAAATCTCTTGCATTTGAATGCAAGTTCTCGGATACTGTCACTCACTAGTAGTAGTATTCCCTAATCGAAATCTCTTCCATTCGAATGCAAGTTCTCGGATACTGTCACTCACTAGTAGTAGTATTCGCTAATCGAAATCTCTTGCATTCGAATGCAAGTTCTCGGTTACTGTCACTCACTAGTAATAGTATTGAGTAATCGAAATCTCTTGCATTCGAATGCAAGTTCTCGGTTACTGTCACTCACTAGTAGTAGTATTGAGTAATTGAAATCTCTTGCATTCGACTGCAAGTTCTCGGTTACTGTCACTCACTAGTAGTAGTATTGAGTAATCGAAATCACTTGCATTCGAATGCAAGTTCTCGGTTACTGTCACTCACTAGTAGTAGTATTCCCTAATCGAAATCTCTTGCATTCGAATGCAAGTTGTCGGATACTGTCACTCACTAGTAGTAGTATTGAGTAATCGAAATCTCTTTCATTCGAATGCAAGTTCTCGGATACTGTCACTCACTAGTAGTAGCATTCACTAATCGAAATCTCTTTCATTCGAATGCAAGTTCTCGGATACTATCACTCACTAGTAGTAGTATTGCGTAATCGAAATCTCTTTCATTCGAATGCAAGTTCTCGCATACTGTCACTCACTAGTAGTAGTATTGCGTAATCGAAATCTCTTGCATTCGAATGCAAGTTCTCGGATACTGTCACACACTAGTAGTAGTATTGAGTAATCGAAATCTCTTGCATTCGAATGCAAGTTCTCGGATACTATCACTCACTAGTAGTAGTATTGCGTAATCGAAATCTCTTTCATTCGAATGCAAGTTCTCGGATACTGTCACTCACTAGTAGTAGTATTGAGTAATCGAAATCTCTTGCATTGGAATGCAAGTTCTCGGATACTGTCACTCCCTAGTAGCAGTATTGAGTAATCGAAATCTCTTGCATTCGAATGCAAGTTCTCGGATACTGTCACTCACTAGTAGTAGTATTCAGTAATCGAAATCTCTTGCATTCGAATGCAAGTTCTCGGATACTGTCACTCACTAGGAGTAGTATTCCCTAATCGAAATCTCTTGCTTTCGAATTCAAGCTCTCGGATACTGTCACCCACTAGTAGTAGTATTGAGTAATCGAAATCACTTGCATTCGAATGCAAGTTCTCGGATACTGTCACTCACTAGGAGTAGTATTCCCTAATCGAAATCTCTTGCATTCGAATGCAGGTTCACGGTTACTGTCACTCACTAGTAGTAGTATTGAGTAATCGAAATCTCTTGCATTCGAATGCAAGTTCTCGGATACTGTCACTCACTAGTAGTAGTATTGAGTAATCGAAATCTCTTGCATTCGAATGCAAGTTCCTGGATACTGTCACTCACTAGTAGTAGTATTGGGTAATCGAAATCTCTTTCTTTCGAATGCAAGTTCTCGGATACTATGACTCACTAGTAGTAGTATTGAGTAATCGAAATCTCTTGCATTCGAATGCAAGTTCTCGGATACTATCACTCACTAGTAGTAGTATTGAGTAATCGAAATCTCTTGCATTCGAATGCAAGTTCTCGGATACTGTCACTCACTAGTAGTAGTATTCGCTAATCGAAATCTCTTGCATTCGAATGCAAGTTCTCAGATACTGTCACTCACTAGTAGTAGTATTCGCTAATCGAAATCTCTTGCATTCGAATGCAAGTTCTCGGATACTGTCACTCACTAGTGGTAGTATTCCCTAATCGAAATCTCTTGCATTCGAATGCAAGTTCTCGGATACTATCACTCACTAGTAGTAGTATTGAGTAATCGAAATCTCTTGCCTTTGATTGCAAGTTCTCGGATACTGTCACTCACTAGTAGTAGTATTCCCTAATCGAAATCTCTTGCATTCGAATGCAAGTTCTCGGATACTGTCACTCACTAGTAGTAGTATTCGCTAATCGAAATCTCTTGCATTCGAATGCAAGTTCTCGGTTACTTTCACTCACTAGTAATAGTATTGAGTAATCGAAATCTCTTGCATTCGAATGCAAGTTCTCGGTTACTGTCACTCACTAGTAGTAGTATTGAGTAACCGAAATCTCTTGCACTCGACTGCAACTTCTCGGTTACTGTCACTCACTAGTAGTAGTATTCCCTAATCGAAATCTCTTGCATTCGAATGCAAGTTCTCGGATACTGTGACTCACTAGTAGTAGTATTGAGTAATCGAAATCTCTTTCATTCGAATGCAAGTTCTCGGATACTGTCACTCACTAGTAGTAGTATTGCGTAATCGAAATCTCTTGCATTCGAATGCAAGTTCTCGGATACTGTCACAAACTAGTAGTAGTATTGAGTAATCGAAATCTCTTTCATTCGAATGCAAGTTCTAGGATACTATCACTCACTAGTAGTAGTATTGAGTAATCGAAATCTCTTGCATTCGAATGCAAGTTCTCGGATACTGTCACTCACTAGTAGTAGTATTCGCTAATCGAAATCTCTTGCATTCGAATGCAAGTTCTCGGATACTGTCACTCACTAGTAGTAGTATTCCCTAATCGAAATCTCTTGCATTCGAATGCAAGTTCTCGGATGCTATCACTCACTAGTAGTAGTATTGAGTAATCGAAATCTCTTGCATTTGAATGCAAGTTCTCGGATACTGTCACTCACTAGTAGTAGTATTCCCTAATCGAAATCTCTTCCATTCGAATGCAAGTTCTCGGATACTGTCACTCACTAGTAGTAGTATTCGCTAATCGAAATCTCTTGCATTCGAATGCAAGTTCTCGGTTACTGTCACTCACTAGTAATAGTATTGAGTAATCGAAATCTCTTGCATTCGAATGCAAGTTCTCGGTTCCTGTCACTCACTAGTAGTAGTATTGAGTAATTGAAATCTCTTGCATTCGACTGCAAGTTCTCGGTTACTGTCACTCACTAGTAGTAGTATTGAGTAATCGAAATCACTTGCATTCGAATGCAAGTTCTCGGTTACTGTCACTCACTAGTAGTAGTATTCCCTAATCGAAATCTCTTGCATTCGAATGCAAGTTGTCGGATACTGTCACTCACTAGTAGTAGTATTGAGTAATCGAAATCTCTTTCATTCGAATGCAAGTTCTCGGATACTGTCACTCACTAGTAGTAGCATTCACTAATCGAAATCTCTTTCATTCGAATGCAAGTTCTCGGATACTATCACTCACTAGTAGTAGTATTGCGTAATCGAAATCTCTTTCATTCGAATGCAAGTTCTCGCATACTGTCACTCACTAGTAGTAGTATTGCGTAATCGAAATCTCTTGCATTCGAATGCAAGTTCTCGGATACTGTCACACACTAGGAGTAGTATTGAGTAATCGAAATCTCTTGCATTCGAATGCAAGTTCTCGGATACTATCACTCACTAGTAGTAGTATTGCGTAATCGAAATCTCTTTCATTCGAATGCAAGTTCTCGGATACTGTCACTCACTAGTAGTAGTATTGAGTAATCGAAATCTCTTGCATTGGAATGCAAGTTCTCGGATACTGTCACTCACTAGTAGTAGTATTGAGTAATCGAAATCTCTTGCATTCGAATGCAAGTTCTCGGATACTGTCACTCACTAGTAGTAGTATTCAGTAATCGAAATCTCTTGCATTCGAATGCAAGTTCTCGGATACTGTCACTCACTAGGAGTAGTATTCCCTAATCGAAATCTCTTGCTTTCGAATTCAAGCTCTCGGATACTGTCACCCACTAGTAGTAGTATTGAGTAATCGAAATCACTTGCATTCGAATGCAAGTTCTCGGATACTGTCACTCACTAGGAGTAGTATTCCCTAATCGAAATCTCTTGCATTCGAATGCAGGTTCACGGTTACTGTCACTCACTAGTAGTAGTATTGAGTAATCGAAATCTCTTGCATTCGAATGCAAGTTCTCGGATACTGTCACTCACTAGTAGTAGTATTGAGTAATCGAAATCTCTTGCATTCGAATGCAAGTTCTCGGATGCTATCACTCACTAGTAGTAGTATTGAGTAATCGAAATCTCTTTCATTCGTATGCAAGTTCACGGATACTATCACTCACTAGTAGTAGTATTGAGTAATCGAAATCTCTTTCATTCGAATGCAAGTTCTCGGATACTATCACTCACTAGTAGTAGTATTGAGTAATCGAAATCTCTTTCATTCGAATGCAAGTTCTCCGATACTATCACTCACTAGTAGTAGTATTGAGTAATCGAAATTTCTTGCATTTGAATGCAAGTTCTCGGATACTGTCACTCACTAGTAGTAGTATTCGCTAATCGAAATCTCTTGCATTCGAATGCAAGTTCTCGGATACTGTCACTCACTAGTAGTAGTATTCGCTAATCGAAATCTCTTGCATTCGAATGCAAGTTCTCGGATACTGTCACTCACTAGTAGTAGTATTCCCTAATCGAAATCTCTTGCATTCGAATGCAAGTTCTCGGATACTATCACTCACTAGTAGTAGTATTGAGTAATCGAAATCTCTTGCATTCGAATGCAAGTTCTCGGATACTATCACTCACTAGCAGTAGTATTGGGTAATCGAAATCTCTTTCTTTCGAATGCAAGTTCTCGGATACTATGACTCACTAGTAGTAGTATTGAGTAATCGAAATCTCTTGCATTCGAATGCAAGTTCTCGGATACTGTGACTCACTAGTAGTAGTATTCGCTACTCGAAATCTCTTGCATTCGAATGCACGTTCTCAGATACTGTCACTCACTGGTAGTAGTATTCGCTAATCGAAATCTCTTGCATTCGAATGCAAGTCCTCGGATACTGTCACTCACTAGTAGTAGTATTGAGTAATCGAAATCTCTTTCATTCGAATGCAAGTTCTCGGATACTATCACTCACTAGTAGTAGTATTGAGTAATCGAAATCTCTTTCATTCGAATGCAAGTTCTCCGATACTATCACTCACTAGTAGTAGTATTGAGTAATCCAAATCTCTTACATTCGAATGCAAGTTCTCGGATACTATCACTCACTAGTAGTAGTATTGGGTAATCGAAATCTCTTTCTTTTGAATGCAAGTTCTCGGATACCATGACTCACTAGTAGTAGTATTGAGTAATCGAAATCTCTTGCATTCGAATGCAAGTTCTCGGATACTGTCACTCACTAGTAGTAGTATTCGCTATTCGAAATCTCTTGCATTCGAATGCACGTTCTCAGATACTGTCACTCACTAGTAGTAGTATTCGCTAATCGAAATCTCTTGCATTCGAATGCAAGTTCTCGGATACTGTCACTCACTAGTAGTAGTATTCGCTAATCGAAATCTCTTGCATTCGAATGCAAGTTCTCGGACACTGTCACTCACTAGTAGTAGTATTCCCTAATCGAAATCTCCTGCATTCGAATGCAAGTTCTCGGATGCTATCACTCACTAGTAGTAGTATTGAGTAATCGAAATCTCTTGCATTTGAATGCAAGTTCTCGGATACTGTCACTCACTAGTAGTAGTATTCCCTAATCGAAATCTCTTGCATTCGAATGCAAGTTCTCGGATACTGTCACTCACTAGTAGTAGTATTCGCTAATCGAAATCTCTTGCATTCGAATGCAAGTTCTCGGTTACTGTCACTCACTAGTAATTGTATTGAGTAATCGAAATCTCTTGCATTCGAATGCAAGTTCTCGGTTACTGTCACTCACTAGTAGTAGTATTGAGTAATCGAAATCTCTTGCATTCGACTGCAAGTTCTCGGTTACTGTCACTCACTAGTAGTAGTATTGAGTAATCGAAATAACTTGCATTCGAATGCAAGTTCTCGGTTACTGTCACTCACTAGTAGTAGTATTCCCTAATCGAAATCTCTTGCATTCGAATGCAAGTTCTCGGATACTGTCACTCACTAGTAGTAGTATTGAGTAATCGAAATCTCTTTCATTCGAATGCAAGTTCTCGGATACTGTCACTCACTAGTAGTAGCATTCGCTAATCGAAATCTCTTTCATTCGAATGCAAGTTCTCGGATATTATCACTCACTAGTAGTAGTATTGCGTAATCGAAATCTCTTTCATTCGAATGCAAGTTCTCGGATACTGTCACTCACTAGTAGTAGTATTGCGTAATCGAAATCTCTTTCATTCGAATGCAAGTTCTCAGATACTGTCACTCACTAGTAGTAGCATTCGCTAATCGAAATCTCTTTCATTCGAATGCAAGTTCTCGGATACTATCACTCACTAGTAGTAGTATTGCGTAATCGAAATCTCTTTCATTCGAATGCAAGTTCTCGGATACTATCACTCACTAGTAGTAGTATTGCGTAATCGAAATCTCTTTCATTCGAATGCAAGTTCTCGGATACTGTCACTCACTAGTAGTAGTATTGAGTAATCGAAATCTCTTGCATTCGAATGCAAGTTCTCGGATACTATCACTCACTAGTAGTAGTATTGCGTAATCGAAATCTCTTTCATTCGAATGCAAGTTCTGGGATACTGTCACTCACTAGTAGTAGTATTGAGTAATCGAAATCTCTTTCATTCGAATGTAAGTTCTCGGATACTGTCACTCACTAGTAGTAGCATTCGCTAATCGAAGTCTCTTGCATTCGAATGCAAGTTCTCGGATACTAGCACGCACTAGTAGAAGTATTGAGTAATCGAAATCTCTTTCATTCGAATGCAAGTTCTCGGATACTATCACTCACTAGTAGTAGTATTGAGTAATGGAAATCTCTTTCATTCGAATGCAAGTTCTCGGATACTGTCACTCACTAGTAGTAGTATTGAGTAATCGAAATCACTTGCATTCGAATGCAAGTTCTCGGATACTGTCACTCACTAGGAGTAGTATTCCCTAATCGAAATCTCTTGCATTCGAATGCAAGTTCTCGGATACTGTCACTCACTAGTAGTAGTATTGAGTAATCGAAATCTCTTGCATTCGAATGCAAGTTCTCGGATACTGTCACTCACTAGTAGTAGTATTGAGTAATCGAAATCTCTTGCATTCGAATGCAGGTTCTCGGTTACTGTCACTCACTAGTAGTAGTATTGAGTAATCGAAATCTCATGCATTCGAATACAAGTTCTCGGATACTGTCGCTCACTAGTAGTAGTATTGGGTAATCGAAATCTCTTTCTTTCGAATGCAAGTTCTCGGATACTATGACTCACTAGTAGTAGTATTGAGTAATCGAAATCTCTTGCATTCGAATGCAAGTTCCTGGATACTGTCACTCACTAGTAGTAGTATTGGGTAATCGAAATCTCTTTCTTTCGAATGCAAGTTCTCGGATACTATGACTCACTAGTAGTAGTATTGAGTAATCGAAATCTCTTGCATTCGAATGCAAGTTCCTGGATACTGTCACTCACTAGTAGTAGTATTCGCTAATCGAAATCTCTTGCATTCGAATGCACGTTCTCAGATACGGTCACTCACTAGTAGTAGTATTCGCTAATCGAAATCTCTTGCATTCGAATGCAAGTTCTCGGATACTGTCACTCACTAGTAGTAGTATTCGCTAATCGAAATCTCTTGCATTCGAATGCAAGTTCTCGGATACTGTCACTCACTAGTAGTAGTATTCCCTAATCGAAATCTCTTGCATTCGAATGCAAGTTCTCGGATGCTATCACTCACTAGTAGTAGTATTGAGTAACCGAAATCGCTTGCATTTGAATGCAAGTTCTCGGATACTGTCGCTCACTAGTTGTAGTATTCCCTATTCGAAATCTCTTGCATTCGAATGCAAGTTCTCGGTTACTGTCACTCACTAGTAGTAGTATTCCCTAATCGAAATCTCTTGCATTCGAATGCAAGTTCTCGGATACTGTCACTCACTAGTAGTAGTAATGACTAATCGAAATCTCTTGCATTCGAATGCAAGTTCTCGGATACTGTCACTCACTAGTAGTAGTATTCCCTAATCGAAATCTCTTGCATTCGAATGCAGGTTCTTGGATACTATCACTCACTAGTAGTAGTATTGAGTAATCGAAATCTCTTGCATTCGAATGCAAGTTCTCGGATACTGTCACTCACTGGTAGTAGTATTCCCTAATCGAAATCTCTTGCATTCGAATGCAAGTTCTCGGATACTGTCACTCACTAGTAGTAGTATTCGCTAATCGAAATCTCTTGCATTCGAATGCAAGTTCTCGGATACTGTCACTCACTAGTAATAGTATTCGCGAATCGAAATCTCTTGCATTCGAATGCAAGTTCTCGGATACTGTCACTCACTCTAGTAGCATTGAGTAATCGAAATCTCTTGCATTCGAATGCAACTTCTCGGATACTGTCACTCACTAGTAGTAGTATTGAGTAATCGAAATCTCTTGCATTCGAATGCAAGTTCTCGGATACTGTCACCCACTAGTAGTAGTATTCGCTAATCGAAATCTCTTGCATTCGAATGCAAGTTCTCGGATACTGTCACTCACTAGTAGTAGTATTCGCTAATCGAAATCACTTGCATTCGAATGCAAGTTCTCGGATACTGTCACTCACTAGTAGTAGTATTGAGTAATCGAAATCTCTTGCATTCGAATGCAAGTTCTCGGATACTGTCACTCACTAGTAGTAGTATTGAGTAATCGAAATCTCTTGCATTCGACTGCAAGTTCTCGGATACTGTCACTCACTAGTAGTAGTATTCGCTAATCGAAATCTCTTGCATTCGAATGCAAGTTCTCGGATACTGTCACTCACTAGTAGTAGTATTGAGTAATCGAAATCTCTTGCATTCGAATGCAAGTTCTCGGTTACTGTCACTCACTTGTAGTAGTATTCCCTAATCGAAATCTCTTGCATTCGAATGCAAGTTCTCGGATACTGTCACTCACTAGTAGTAGTATTCCCTAATCGAAATCTCTTGCATTCGAATGCAAGTTCTCGGATACTGTCAGTCACTAGTAGTAGTATTGAAAAATCGAAATCACTTGCATTCGAATGCAAGTTCTCGGTTACTGTCACTCACTAGTAGTAGTATTCCCTAATCGAAATCTCTTGCATTCGAATGCAAGTTCTCGGTTACTGTCACTCACTTGTAGTAATATTCCCTACTCGAAATCTCTTGCATTCGAATTCAAGTTCTCGGATACTGTCACTCACTAGTAGTAGTATTCCCTAATCGAAATCTCTTGCATTCGAATGCAAGTTCTCGGATACTGTCACTCACTAGTAGTAGTATTGAGTAATCGAAATCTCTTGCATTCGAATGCAAGTTCTCGGTTACTGTCACTCACTAGTAGTTGTATTCCCTAATCGAAATCTCTTGCATTCGAATGCAAGTTCTCGGATACTGTCACTCACTAGGAGTAGTACTCCCTAATCGAAATCTCTTGCATTCGAATGCAAGTTCTCGGATACTGTCACTCACTAGTTGTAGTATTCCCTAATCGAAATCTCTTGCATTCGAATGCAAGTTCTCGGATACTGTCACTCACTAGTAGTAGTATTGAGTAATCGAAATCTCTTGCATTCGAATGCAAGTTCTCGGATACTGTCACTCACTAGTAGTAGTATTCAGTAATCGAAATCTCTTGCATTCGAATGCAAGTTCTCAGATACTGTCACTCACTAGGAGTAGTATTCCCTAATCGAAATCTTTTGCTTTCGAATGCAAGCTCTCGGATACTGTCACTCACTAGTAGTAGTATTGAGTAATCGAAATCACTTGCATTCGAATGCAAGTTCTCGGATACTGTCACTCACTAGGAGTAGTATTCCCTAATCGAAATCTCTTGCATTCGAATGCAAGTTCTCGGATACTGTCACTCACTAGTAGTAGTATTCGCTAATCAAAATCTCTTGCATTCGAATGCAAGTTCTCGGTTACTGTCACTCACTAGTAGTAGTAGTGAGTAATCGAAATCTCTTGCATTTGAATGCAAGTTCTCGGTTACTGTCACTCACTAGTAGTAGTATTCCCTAATCGAAATCTCTTGCATTCGAATGCAAGTTCTTGGATACTGTCACTCACTAGTAGTAGTATTCCCTAATCGAAATCTCTTGCATTCGAATGCAAGTTCTCGGTTACTGTCACTCACTTGTAGTAGTATTCCCTAATCGAAATCTCTTGCATTCGAATGCAAGTTCTCGGATACTGTCACTCACTAGTAGTAGTATTCCCTAATCGAAATCTCTTGCATTCGAATGCAAGTTCTCGGTTACTGTCATTCACTTGTAGTAGTATTCCCTAATCGAAATCTCTTGCATCCGAATGCAAGTTCTCGGATACTGTCACTCTCTAGTAGTAGTATTCCCCAATCGAAATCTCTTGCATTCGAATGCAAGTTCTCGGATACTGTCACTCACTAGTAGTAGTATTGAGTAATCGAAATCTCTTGCATTCGAATGCAAGTTCACGGTTACTGTCACTCACTAGTAGTTGTATTCCCTAATCGAAATCTCTTGCATTCGAATGCAAGTTCTCGGTTACTGTCACTCATTAGTAGTAGTATTCCCTAATCGAAGTCTCTTGCATTCGAATGCAAGTTCTCGGATACTGTCACTCACTAGTAGTAGTATTGAGTAATCGAAATCGCTTGCATTTGAATGCAAGTTCTCGGTTAGTGTCACTCACTAGGTGTAGTATTGAGTAATCGAAATCTCTTGCATTCGAATGCAAGTTTTCGGATACTGTTACTTACTAGAAGTAGTATTGAGGTTTCGAAATATCTTGGATTCGAATGCAAGTTCTCGGATACTGTCACTCACTAGGAGTAGTACTCCCTAATCGAAATCTCTTGCATTCGAATGCAAGTTCTCGGATACTGTCACTCACTAGTAGTAGTATTCCCTAATCGAAATCTCTTGCATTCGAATGCAAGTTCTCGGATACTGTCACTCACTAGTAGTAGTATTGAGTAATCGAAATCTCTTGCATTCGAATGCAAGTTCTCGGATACTGTCACTCACTAGTAGTAGTATTCAGTAATCGAAATCTCTTTCATTCGAATGCAAGTTCTCGGATACTGTCACTCACTAGGAGTAGTATTCCCTAATCGAAATCTCTTGCTTTCGAATGCAAGCTCTCGGATACTGTCACTCACTAGTAGTAGTATTGAGTAATCGAAATCACTTGCATTCGAATGCAAGTTCTCGGATACTGTCACTCACTAGGAGTAGTACTCCCTAATCGAAATCTCTTGCATTCGAATGCAAGTTCTCGGATACTGTCACTCACTAGTAGTAGTATTCCCTAATCGAAATCTCTTGCATTCGAATGTAGGTTCTTGGATACTATCACTCACTAGTAGTAGTATTGAGTAATCGAAATCTCTTGCATTCGAATGCAAGTTCTCGGATACTGTCACTCACTGGTAGTAGTATTCCCTAATCGAAATCTCTTGCATTCGAATGCAAGTTCTCGGATACTGTCACTCACTAGTAGTAGTATTCGCTAATCGAAATCTCTTGCATTCGAATGCAAGTTCTCGGATACTGTCACTCACTAGTAGTAGTATTCGCGAATCGAAATCTCTTGCATTCGAATGCAAGTTCTCGGATACTGTCACTCACTAGTAGTAGTATTGAGTAATCGAAATCTCTTGCATTCGAATGCAACTTCTCGGATACTGTCACTCACTAGTAGTAGTATTGAGTAATCGAAATCTCTTGCATTCGAATGCAAGTTCTCGGATACTGTCACCTACTAGTAGTAGTATTCGCTAATCGAAATCTCTTGCATTCGAATGCAAGTTCTCGGATACTGTCACTCACTAGTAGTAGTATTCGCTAATCGAAATCTCTTGCATTCGAATGCAAGTTCTCGGAAACTGTCACTCACTAGTAGTAGTATTGAGTAATCGAAATCTCTTGCATTCGAATGCAAGTTCTCGGATACTGTCACTCACTAGTAGTAGTATTGAGTAATCGAAATCTCTTGCAGTCGAATGCAAGTTCTCGGATACTGTCACTCACTAGTAGTAGTATTCGCTAATCAAAATCTCTTGCATTCGAGTGCAAGTTCTCGGTTACTGTCACTCACTAGTAGTAGTAGTGAGTAATCGAAAACTCTTGCATTCGAATGCAAGTTCTCGGTTACTGTCACTCACTAGTAGTAGTATTGAGTAATCGAAATCTCTTGCATTCGACTGCAAGTTCTCGGATACTGTCACTCACTAGTAGTAGTATTCGCTAATCGAAATCTCTTGCATTCGAATGCAAGTTCTCGGATACTGTCACTCACTAGTAGTAGTATTAAGTAATCGAAATCTCTTGCATTCGAATGCAAGTTCTCGGTTACTGTCACTCACTTGTAGTAGTATTCCCTAATCGAAATCTCTTGCATTCGAATGCAAGTTCTCGGATACTGTCACTCACTAGTAGTAGTATTCCCTAATCGAAATCTCTTGCATTCGAATGCAAGTTCTCGGATACTGTCAGTCACTAGTAGTAGTGTTGAAAAATCGAAATCACTTGCATTCGAATCCAAGTTCTCGGTTACTGTCACTCACTAGTAGTAGTATTCCCTAATCGAAATCTCTTGCATTCGAATGCAAGTTCTCGGTTACTGTCACTCACTTGTAGTAGTATTCCCTAATCGAAATCTCTTGCATTCGAATGCAAGTTCTCGGATACTGTCACTCACTAGTAGTAGTATTCCCTAATCGAAATCTCTTGCATTCGAATGCAAGTTCTCGGATACTGTCACTCACTAGTAGTAGTATTCGCTAATCGAAATCTCTTGCATTCGAATGCAAGTTCTCGGATACTGTCACTCACTAGTAGTAGTATTGAGTAATCGAAATCTCTTGCATTTGAATGCAAGTTCTCGGTTAGTGGCACTCACTAGGAGTAGTATTGAGTAATCGAAATCTCTTGCATTCGAATGCAAGTTCTCGGATACTGTTACTTACTAGTAGTAGTATTGAGGTTTCGAAATATCTTGGATTCGAATGCAAGTTCTCGGATGCTGTCACTAACTAGGAGTAGTACTCCCTAATCGAAATCTCTTGCATTCGAATGCAAGTTCTCGGATACTGTCACTCACTAGTTTATTCCCTAATCGATATCTCTTGCATTCGAATGCAAGTTCTCGGATACTATCACTCACTAGTAGTAGTATTGAGTAATCGAAATCTCTTGCATTCGAATGCAAGTTCTCGGATACTGTCACTCACTAGTAGTAGTATTCAGTAATCGAAATCTCTTGCATTCGAATGCAAGTTCTCAGATACTGTCACTCACTAGGAGTAGTATTCCCTAATCGAAATCTCTTGCTTTCGAATGCAAGCTCTCGGATACTGTCACTCACTAGTAGTAGTATTGAGTAATCGAAATTACTTGCATTCGAATGCAAGTTCTCGGATACTGTCACTCCTTAGGAGTAGTATTCCCTAATCGAAATCTCTTGCATTCGAATGCAAGTTCTCGGATACTGTCACTCACTAGTAGTAGTATTCGCTAATCAAAATCTCTTGCATTCGAATGCAAGTTCTCGGTTACTGTCACTCACTAGTAGTAGTAGTGAGTAATCGAAATCTCTTGCATTTGAATGCAAGTTCTCGGTTACTGTCACTCACTTGTAGTAGTTTTCCCTAATCGAAATCTCTTGCATTCGAATGCAAGTTCTTGGATACTGTCACTCACTGGTAGTAGTATTCCCTAATCGAAATCTCTTGCATTCGAATGCAACTTCTCGGTTACTGTCACTCACTTGTAGTAGTATTCCCTAATCGAAATCTCTTGCATTCGAATGCAAGTTCTCGGATACTGTCACTCACTAGTAGTAGTATTCCCTAATCGAAATCTCTTGCATTCGAATGCAAGTTCTCGGATACTGTCACTCACTAGTAGTAGTATTGAGTAATCGAAATCACTTGCATTCGAATGCAAGTTCTCGGTTACTGTCACTCACTAGTAGTAGTATTCCCTAATCGAAATCTCTTGCATTCGAATGCAAGTTCTCGGTTACTGTCACTCATTAGTAATAGTATTGCCTAATCGAAATCTCTTGCATTCGAATGCAAGTTCTCGGATACTGTCACTCACTAGTAGTAGTATTCGCTAATCGAAATCTCTTGCATTCGAATGCAAGTTCTCGGATACTGTCACTCACTAGTAGTAGTATTGAGTAATCGAAATCTCTTGCATTTGAATGCAAGTTCTCGGTTAGTGTCACTCACTAGGTTTAGTATTGAGTAAGCGAAATCTCTTGCATTCGAATGCAAGTTTTCGGATACTGTTACTTACTAGAAGTAGTATTCAGTAATCGAAATCTCTTGCATTCGAATGCAAGTTCTCGGATACTGTCACTCACTAGGAGTAGTATTCCCTAATCGAAATCTCTTGCTTTCGAATGCAAGCTCTCGGATACTGTCACTCACTAGTAGTAGTATTGAGTAATCGAAATCACTTGCATTCGAATGCAAGTTCTCGGATACTGTCACTCACTAGGAGTAGTACTCCCTAATCGAAATGTCTTGCATTCGAATGCAAGTTCTCGGATACTGTCACTCACTAGTAGTAGTATTGAGTAATCGAAATCTCTTGCATTCGAATGCAAGTTCTCGGATACTGTCACTCACTTGTAGTAGTATTGAGTAATCGAAATCTCTTGCATTCGAATGCAGGTTCTCGGTTACTGCCACTCACTAGTAGTAGTATTGAGTAATCGAAATCTCTTGCATTCGAATGCAAGTTCTCGGATACTGTCACTCACTAGTAGTAGCATTCGCTAATCGAAATCTCTTTCATTCGAATGCAAGTTCTCGGATACTATCACTCACTAGTAGTAGTATTGCGTAATCGAAATCTCTTTCATTGGAATGCAAGTTCTCGGATACTATCACTCACTAGTAGTAGTATTGCGTAATCGAAATCTCTTTCATTCGAATGCAAGTTCTCGGATACTGTCACTCACTAGTAGTAGTATTGAGTAATCGAAATCTCTTGCATTCGAATATAAGTTCTCGGATACTATCCCTCACTAGTAGTAGTATTGCGTAATCGAAATCTCTTTCATTCGAATGCAAGTTCTCGGATACTGTCACTCACTAGTAGTAGTATTGAGTAATCGAAATCTCTTTCATTCGAATGCAAGCTCTCGGAGACTGTCGCTCACTAGTAGTAGCATTCGCTAATCGAAGTCTCTTGCATTCGAATGTAAGTTCTCGGATACTAGCACGCACTAGTAGTAGTATTGAGTAATCGAAATCTCTTTCATTCGAATGCAAGTTCTCGTATACTATCACTCACTAGTAGTAGTATTGAGTAATGGAAATCTCTTTCATTCGAATGCAAGTTCTCGGATACTGTCACACACTAGTAGTAGTATTGAGTAATCGAAGTCTCTTGCATTCGAATGCAAGTTCTCGGATACTATCACTCACTAGTAGTAGTATTGCGTAATCGAAATCTCTTTCATTCGAATGCAAGTTCTCGGATACTGTCACTCTCTAGTAGTAGTATTGAGTAATCGAAATCTCTTGCATTCGAATGCAAGTTCTCGGTTACTGTCACTCACTAGTAGTAGTATTGAGTAATTGAAATCTCTTGCATTCGACTGCAAGTTCTCGGATACTGTCACTCACTAGTGGTAGTATTCGCTAATCGAAATCTCTTGCATTCGAATGCAAGTTCTCGGTTACTGTCACTCACTTGTAGTAGTATTCCCTAATCGAAATCTCTTGCATTCGAATGCAAGTTCTCGGATACTGTCACTCTCTAGTAGTAGTATTCCCTAATCGAAATCTCTTGCATTCGAATGCAAGTTCTCGCATACTGTTAGTCACTAGTAGTAGTATTGAAAAATCGAAATCACTTGAATTCGAATGCAAGTTCTCGGTTACTGTCACTCACTAGTAGTAGTATTCCCTAATCGAAATCTCTTGCATTCGAATGCAAGTTCTCGGTTACTGTCACTCACTTGTAGTAGTATTCCCTAATCGAAATCTCTTGCATTCGAATGCAAGTTCTCGGATACTGTCACTCACTAGTAGTAGTATTCCCTAATCGAAATCTCTTGCATTCGAATGCAAGTTCTCGGATACTGTCACTCACTAGCAGTAGTAATGAGTAATCGAAATCTCTTGCATTCGAATGCAAGTTCTCGGTTACTGTCACTCACTAGTAGTTGTATTCCCTAATCGAAATCTCTTGCATTCGAATGCAAGTTCTCGGTTACTGTCACTCACTAGTAGTAGTATTCCTTAATCGAAATCTCTTGCATTCGAATGCAAGTTCTCGGATACTGTCACTCACTAGTAGTAGAATTCGCTAATCGAAATCTCTTGCATTCGAATGCAAGTTCTCGGATACTGTCACTCACTAGTAGTAGTATTGAGTAATCGAAATCTCTTGCATTTGAATGCAAGTTCTCGGTTAGTGGCACTCACTAGGAGTAGTATTGAGTAATCGAAATCTCTTGCATTCGAATGCAAGTTCTCGGATACTGTTACTTACTAGTAGTAGTATTGAGGTTTCGAAATATCTTGGATTCGAATGCAAGTTCTCGGATGCTGTCACTCACTAGGAGTAGTACTCCCTAATCGAAATCTCTTGCATTCGAATGCAAGTTCTCGGATACTGTCACTCACTAGTAGTAGTATTCCCTAATCGAAGTCTCTTGCATTCGAATGCAAGTTCTCGGATACTGTCACTCACTAGTAGTAGTATTCCCTAATCGAAATCTCTTGCATTCGAATGCAAGTTCTCGGATACTGTCACTCACTAGTAGTAGTATTCAGTAATCGAAATCTCTTGCATTCGAATGCAAGTTCTCGGATACTGTCACTCACTAGGAGTAGTATTCCCTAATCGAAATCTCTTGCTTTCGAATCCAAGCTCTCGGATACTGTCACTCACTAGTAGTAGTATTGAGTAATCGAAATCACTTGCATTCGAATGCAAGTTCTAGGATACTGTCACTCACTAGGAGTAGTATTCCCTAATCGAAATCTCTTGCATTCCAATGCAAGTTCTCGGATACTGTCACTCACTAGTAGTAGTATTCGCTAATCAAAATCTCTTGCACTCGAATGCAAGTTCTCGGTTACTGTCACTCACTAGTAGTAGTAGTGAGTAATCGAAATCTCTTGCATTCGAATGCAAGTTCTCGGTTACTGTCACTCACTAGTAGTAGTATTGAGTAATCGAAATCTCTTGCATTCGACTGCAAGTTCTCGGATACTGTCACTCACTAGTAGTAGTATTCCCTAATCGAAATCTCTTGCATTCGAATGCAAGTTCTCGGTTACTGTCACTCACTTGTAGTAGTATTCCCTAATCGAAATCTCTTGCATTCGAATGCAAGTTCTTGGATACTGTCACTCACTAGTAGTAGTATTCCCTAATAGAAATCTCTTGCATTCGAATGCAAGTTCTCGGATACTGTCACTCACTAGTAGTAGTATTGAGTAATCGAAATCACTTGCATTCGAATGCAAGTTCTCGGTTACTGTCACTCACTAGTAGTAGTATTCCCTAATCGAAATCTCTTGCATTCGAATGCAAGTTCTCGGTTACTGTCATACACTTGTAGTAGTATTCCCTAATCGAAATCTCTTGCATTAGAATGCAAGTTCTCGGATACTGTCACTCACTAGTAGTAGTATTCCCCAATCGAAATCTCTTGCATTCGAATGCAAGTTCTCGGATACTGTCACTCACTAGTAGTAGTATTGAGTAATCGAAATCTCTTGCATTCGAATGCAAGTACTCGGTTACTGTCACTCACTAGTAGTTGTATTCCCTAATCGAAATCTCTTGCATTCGAATGCAAGTTCTCGGTTACTGTCACTCATTAGTAGTAGTATTCCCTAATCGAAATCTCTTGCATTCGAATGCAAGTTCTCGGATACTGTCACTCACTAGTAGTAGTATTCGCTAATCGAAATCTCTTGCACTCGAATGCAAGTTCTCGGATACTGTCACTCACTAGTAGTAGTATTGAGTAATCGAAATCTCTTGCATTTGAATGCAAGTTCTCGGTTAGTGTCACTCACTAGGTGTAGTATTGAGTAATCGAAATCTCTTGCATTCGAATGCAAGTTTTCGGATACTGTTACTTACTAGAAGTAGTATTGAGGTTTCGAAATATCTTGGATTCGAATGCAAGTTCTCGGATACTGTCACTCACTAGGAGTAGTACTCCCTAATCGAAATCTCTTGCATTCGAATGCAAGTTCTCGGATACTGTCACTCACTAGTAGTAGTATTCGCTAATCGAAATCTCTTGCATTCGAATGCAAGTTCTCGGATACTGTCACTCACTAGTAGTAGTATTCGCTAATCGAAATCTCTTGCATTCGAATGCAAGTTCTCGGATACTGTCACTCACTAGTAGTAGTATTGAGTAATCGAAATCTCTTGAATTCGAATGCAAGTTCTCGGATACTGTCACTCACTAGTAATAGTATTGAGTAATCGAAATCTCTTGCATTCGAATGCAAGTTCTCGGATACTGTCACTCACTAGTAGTAGTATTCGCTAATCAAAATCTCTTGCATTCGAATGCAAGTTCTCGGTTACTGTCACTCACTAGTAGTAGTAGTGAGTAATCGAAAAGTCTTGCATTCGAATGCAAGTTCTCGGTTACTGTCACTCACTAGTAGTAGTATTGAGTAATCGAAATCTCTTGCATTCGACTGCAAGTTCTCGGATACTGTCACTCACTAGTAGTAGTATTCGCTAATCGAAATCTCTTGCATTCGAATGCAAGTTCTCGGATACTGTCACTCACTAGTAGTAGTATTGAGTAATCGAAATCTCTTGCATTCGAATGCAAGTTCTCGGTTACTGTCACTCACTTGTAGTAGTATTCCCTAATCGAAATCTCTTGCATTCGAATGCAAGTTCTCGGATACTGTCACTCACTAGTAGTAGTATTCCCTAATCGAAATCTCTTGCATTCGAATGCAAGTTCTCGGATACTGTCAGTCACTAGTAGTAGTATTGAAAAATCGAAATCACTTGCATTCGAATGCAAGTTCTCGGTTACTGTCACTCACTAGTAGTAGTATTCCCTAATCGAAATCTCTTGCATTCGAATGCAAGTTCTCGGTTACTGTCACTCACTTGTAGTAGTATTCCCTAATCGAAATCTCTTGCATTCGAATGCAAGTTCTCGGATACTGTCACTCACTAGTAGTAGTATTCCCTAATCGAAATCTCTTGCATTCGAATGCAAGTTCTCGGATACTGTCACTCACTAGTAGTAGTATTGAGTAATCGAAATCTCTTGCATTCGAATGCAAGTTCTCGGTTACTGTCACTCACTAGTAGTTGTATTCCCTAATCGAAATCTCTTGCATTCGAATGCAAGTTCTCGGTTACTGTCACTCACTAGTAGTAGTATTCCCTAATCGAAATCTCTTGCATTCGAATGCAAGTTCTCGGATACTGTCACTCACTAGTAGTAGTATTCGCTAATCGAAATCTCTTGCATTCGAATGCAAGTTCTCGGATACTGTCACTCACTAGTAGTAGTATTGAGTAATCGAAATCTCTTGCATTTGAATGCAAGTTCTCGGTTAGTGGCACTCACTAGGAGTAGTATTGAGTAATCGAAATCTCTTGCATTCGAATGCAAGTTCTCGGATACTGTTACTTACTAGTAGTAGTATTGAGGTTTCGAAATATCTTGGATTCGAATGCAAGTTCTCGGATGCTGTCACTCACTAGGAGTAGTACTCCCTAATCGAAATCTCTTGCATTCGAATGCAAGTTCTCGGATACTGTCACTCACTAGTTTATTCCCTAATCGATATCTCTTGCATTCGAATGCAAGTTCTCGGATACTGTCACTCACTAGTAGTAGTATTGAGTAATCGAAATCTCTTGCATTCGAATGCAAGTTATCGGATACTGTCACTCACTAGTAGTAGTATTCAGTAATCGAAATCTCTTGCATTCGAATGCAAGTTCTCAGATACTGTCACTCACTAGGAGTAGTATTCCCTAATCGAAATCTCTTGCTTTCTAATGCAAGCTCTCGGATACTGTCACTCACTAGTAGTAGTATTGAGTAATCGAAATCACTTGCATTCGAATGCAAGTTCTCGGATACTGTCACTCACTAGGAGTAGTATTCCCTAATCGAAATCTCTTGCATTCGAATGCAAGTTCTCGGATACAGTCACTCACTAGTAGTAGTATTCGCTAATCAAAATCTCTTGCATTCGAATGCAAGTTCTCGGTTACTGTCACTCACTAGTAGTAGTAGTGAGTAATCGAAATCTCTTGCATTTGAATGCAAGTTCTCGGTTACTGTCACTCACTAGTAGTAGTATTCCCTAATCGAAATCTCTTGCATTCGAATGCAAGTTCTTGGATACTGTCACTCACTAGTAGTAGTATTCCCTAATCGAAATCTCTTGCATTCGAATGCAAGTTCTCGGTTACTGTCACTCACTTGTAGTAGTATTCCCTAATCGAAATCTCTTGCATTCGAATGCAAGTTCTCGGATACTGTCACTCACTAGTAGTAGTATTCCCTAATCGAAATCTCTTGCATTCGAATGCAAGTTCTCGGATACTGTCACTCACTAGTAGTAGTATTGAGTAATCGAAATCACTTGCATTCGAATGCAAGTTCTCGGTTACTGTCACTCACTAGTAGTAGTATGCCCTAATCGAAATCTCTTGCATTCGAATGCAAGTTCTCGGTTACTGTCATTCACTTGTAGTAGTATTCCCTAATCGAAATCTCTTGCATTCGAATGCAAGTTCTCGGATACTGTCACTCACTAGTAGTAGTATTCCCCAATCGAAATCTCTTGCATTCGAATGCAAGTTCTCGGATACTGTCACTCACTAGTAGTAGTATTGAGTAATCGAAATCTCTTGCATTCGAATGCAAGTTCTCGGTTACTGTCACTCACTAGTAGTAGTATTCCTTAATCGAAATCTCTTGCATTCGAATGCAAGTTCTCGGATACTGTCACTCACTAGTAGTAGTATTCGCTAATCGAAATCTCTTGCATTCGAATGCAAGTTCTCGGATACTGTCACTCACTAGTAGTAGTATTGAGTAATCGAAATCTCTTGCATTTGAATGCAAGTTCTCGGTTAGTGGCACTCACTAGGAGTAGTATTGAGTAATCGAAATCTCTTGCATTCGAATGCAAGTTCTCGGATACTGTTACTTACTAGTAGTAGTATTGAGGTTTCGAAATATCTTGGATTCGAATGCAAGTTCTCGGATGCTGTCACTCACTAGGAGTAGTACTCCCTAATCGAAATCTCTTGCATTCGAATGCAAGTTCTCGGATACTGTCACTCACTAGTAGTAGTATTCCCTAATCGAAATCTCTTGCATTCGAATGCAAGTTCTCGGATAGTGTCACTCACTAGTAGTAGTACTGAGTAATCGAAATCTCTTGCATTCGAATGCAAGTTCTCGGATACTGTCACTCACTAGTAGTAGTATTCAGTAATCGAAATCTCTTGCATTCGAATGCAAGTTCTCGGATACTGTCACTCACTAGGAGTAGTATTCCCTAATCGAAATCTCTTGCATTCGAATGCAAGTTCTCGGATACTGTCACTCACTAGTAGTAGTATTCGCTAATCAAAATCTCTTGCATTCGAATGCAAGTTCTCGGTTACTGTCACTCACTAGTAGTAGTAGTGAGTAATCGAAATCTCTTGCATTCGAATGCAAGTTCTCGGTTACTGTCACTCACTAGTAGTAGTATTGAGTAATCGAAATCTCTTGCATTCGACTGCAAGTTCTCGGATACTGTCACTCACTAGTAGTAGTATTCCCTAATCGAAATCTCTTGCATTCGAATGCAAGTTCTCGGTTACTGTCACTCACTTGTAGTAGTATTCCCTAATCGAAATCTCTTGCATTCGAATGCAAGTTCTCGGATACTGTCACTCACTAGTAGTAGTATTCCCTAATAGAAATCTCTTGCATTCGAATGCAAGTTCTCGGATACTGTCACTCACTAGTAGTAGTATTGAGTAATCGAAATCACTTGCATTCGAATGCAAGTTCTCGGTTACTGTCACTCACTAGTAGTAGTATTCCCTAATCGAAATCTCTTGCATTCGAATGCAAGTTCTCGGTTACTGTCATTCACTTGTAGTAGTATTCCCTAATCGAAATCTCTTGCATTCGAATGCAAGTTATCGGATACTGTCACTCACTAGTAGTAGTATTCCCCAATCGAAATCTCTTGCACTCGAATGCAAGTTCTCGGATACTGTCACTCACTAGTAGTAGTATTGAGTAATCGAAATCTCTTGCATTCGAATGCAAGTACTCGGTTACTGTCACTCACTAGTAGTTGTATTCCCTAATCGAAATCTCTTGCATTCGAATGCAAGTTCTCGGTTACTGTCACTCATTAGTAGTAGTATTCCCTAATCGAAATCTCTTGCATTCGAATGCAAGTTCTCGGATACTGTCACTCACTAGTAGTAGTATTCGCTAATCGAAATCTCTTGCACTCGAATGCAAGTTCTCGGATACTGTCACTCACTAGTAGTAGTATTGAGTAATCGAAATCTCTTGCATTTGAATGCAAGTTCTCGGTTAGTGTCACTCACTAGGTGTAGTATTGAGTAATCGAAATCTCTTGCATTCGAATGCAAGTTTTCGGATACTGTTACTTACTAGAAGTAGTATTGAGGTTTCGAAATATCTTGGATTCGAATGCAAGTTCTCGGATACTGTCACTCACTAGGAGTAGTACTCCCTAATCGAAATCTCTTGCATTCGAATGCAAGTTCTCGGATACTGTCACTCACTAGTAGTAGTATTCGCTAATCGAAATCTCTTGCATTCGAATGCAAGTTCTCGGATACTGTCACTCACTAGTAGTAGTATTCGCTAATCGAAATCTCTTGCATTCGAATGCAAGTTCTCGGATACTGTCACTCACTAGTAGTAGTATTGAGTAATCGAAATCTCTTGCATTCGAATGCAAGTTCTCGGATACTGTCACTCACTAGTAGTAGTATTGAGTAATCGAAATCTCTTGCATTCGAATGCAAGTTCTCGGATACTGTCACTCACTAGTAGTAGTATTCGCTAATCAAAATCTCTTGCATTCGAATGCAAGTTCTCGGTTACTGTCACTCACTAGTAGTAGTAGTGAGTAATCGAAAAGTCTTGCATTCGAATGCAAGTTCTCGGTTACTGTCACTCACTAGTAGTAGTATTGAGTAATCGAAATCTCTTGCATTCGACTGCAAGTTCTCGGATACTGTCACTCACTAGTAGTAGTATTCGCTAATCGAAATCTCTTGCATTCGAATGCAAGTTCTCGGATACTGTCACTCACTAGTAGTAGTATTGAGTAATCGAAATCTCTTGCATTCGAATGCAAGTTCTCGGTTACTGTCACTCTCTTGTAGTAGTATTCCCTAATCGAAATCTCTTGCATTCGAATGCAAGTTCTCGGATACTGTCACTCACTAGTAGTAGTATTCCCTAATCGAAATCTCTTGCATTCGAATGCAAGTTCTCGGATACTGTCAGTCACTAGTAGTAGTATTGAAAAATCGAAATCACTTGCATTCGAATGCAAGTTCTCGGTTACTGTCACTCACTAGTAGTAGTATTCCCTAATCGAAATCTCTTGCATTCGAATGCAAGTTCTCGGTTACTGTCACTCACTTGTAGTAGTATTCCCTAATCGAAATCTCTTGCATTCGAATGCAAGTTCTCGGATACTGTCACTCACTAGTAGTAGTATTCCCTAATCGAAATCTCTTGCATTCGAATGCAAGTTCTCGGATACTGTCACTCACTAGTAGTAGTATGGAGTAATCGAAATCTCTTGCATTCGAATGCAAGTTCTCGGTTACTGTCACTCACTAGTAGTTGTATTCCCTAATCGAAATCTCTTGCATTCGAATGCAAGTTCTCGGTTACTGTCACTCACTAGTAGTAGTATTCCCTAATCGAAATCTCTTGCATTCGAATGCAAGTTCTCGGATACTGTCACTCACTAGTAGTAGTATTCGCTAATCGAAATCTCTTGCATTCGAATGCAAGTTCTCGGATACTGTCACTCACTAGTAGTAGTATTGAGTAATCGAAATCTCTTGCATTTGAATGCAAGTTCTCGGTTAGTGGCACTCACTAGGAGTAGTATTGAGTAATCGAAATCTCTTGCATTCGAATGCAAGTTCTCGGATACTGTTACTTACTAGTAGTAGTATTGAGGTTTCGAAATATCTTGGATTCGAATGCAAGTTCTCGGATGCTGTCACTCACTAGGAGTAGTACTCCCTAATCGAAATCTCTTGCATTCGAATGCAAGTTCTCGGATACTGTCACTCACTAGTTTATTCCCTAATCGATATCTCTTGCATTCGAATGCAAGTTCTCGGATACTGTCACTCACTAGTAGTAGTATTGAGTAATCGAAATCTCTTGCATTCGAATGCAAGTTCTCGGATACTGTCACTCACTAGTAGTAGTATTCAGTAATCGAAATCTCTTGCATTCGAATGCAAGTTCTCAGATACTGTCACTCACTAGGAGTAGTATTCCCTAATCGAAATCTCTTGCTTTCTAATGCAAGCTCTCGGATACTGTCACTCACTAGTAGTAGTATTGAGTAATCGAAATCACTTGCATTCGAATGCAAGTTCTCGGATACTGTCACTCACTAGGAGTAGAGTTCCCTAATCGAAATCTCTTGCATTCGAATGCAAGTTCTCGGATACTGTCACTCACTAGTAGTAGTGTTCGCTAATCAAAATCTCTTGCATTCGAATGCAAGTTCTCGGTTACTGTCACTCACTAGTAGTAGTAGTGAGTAATCGAAATCTCTTGCATTTGAATGCAAGTTCTCGGTTACTGTCACTCACTAGTAGTAGTATTCCCTAATCGAAATCTCTTGCATTCGAATGCAAGTTCTTGGATACTGTCACTCACTAGTAGTAGTATTCCCTAATCGAAATCTCTTGCATTCGAATGCAAGTTCTCGGTTACTGTCACTCACTTGTAGTAGTATTCCCTAATCGAAATCTCTTGCATTCGAATGCAAGTTCTCGGATTCTGTCACTCACTAGTAGTAGTATTCCCTAATCGAAATCTCTTGCATTCGAATGCAAGTTCTCGGATACTGTCACTCACTAGTAGTAGTATTGAGTAATCGAACTCACTTGCATTCGAATGCAAGTTCTCGGTTACTGTCACTCACTAGTAGTAGTATTCCCTAATCGAAATCTCTTGCATTCGAATGCAAGTTCTCGGTTACTGTCATTCACTTGTAGTAGAATTCCCTAATCGAAATCTCTTGCATTCGAATGCAAGTTCTCGGATACTGTCACTCACTAGTAGTAGTATTCCCCAATCGAAATCTCTTGCATTCGAATGCAAGTTCTCGGATACTGTCACTCACTAGTAGTAGTATTGAGTAATCGAAATCTCTTGCATTCGAATGCAAGTTCACGGTTACTGTCACTCACTAGTAGTTGTATTCCCTAATCGAAATCTCTTGCATTCGAATGCAAGTTCTCGGTTACTGTCACTCATTAGTAGTAGTATTCCCTAATCGAAATCTCTTGCATTCGAATGCAAGTTCTCGGATACTGTCACTCACTAGTAGTAGTATTCGCTAATCGAAATCTCTTGCATTCGAATGCAAGTTCTCGGATACTGTCACTCACTAGTAGTAGTATTGAGTAATCGAAATCTCTTGCATTTGAATGCAAGTTCTCGGTTAGTGTCACTCACTAGGTGTAGTATTGAGTAATCGAAATCTCTTGCATTCGAATGCAAGTTTTCGGATACTGTTACTTACTAGAAGTAGTATTGAGGTTTCGAAATATCTTGGATTCGAATGCAAGTTCTCGGATACTGTCACTCACTAGGAGTAGTACTCCCTAATCGAAATCTCTTGCATTCGAATGCAAGTTCTCGGATACTGTCACTCACTAGTAGTAGTATTCCCTAATCGAAATCTCTTGCATTCGAATGCAAGTTCTCGGATACTGTCACTCACTAGTAGTAGTATTGAGTAATCGAAATCTCTTGCATTCGAATGCAAGTTCTCGGATACTGTCACTCACTAGTAGTAGTATTCAGTAATCGAAATCTCTTGCATTCGAATGCAAGTTCTCGGATACTGTCACTCACTAGGAGTAGTATTCCCTAATCGAAATCTCTTGCTTTCGAATGCAAGCTCTCGGATACTGTCACTCACTAGTAGTAGTATTGAGTAATCGAAATCACTTGCATTCGAATGCAAGTTCTCGGATACTGTCACTCACTAGGAGTAGTACTCCCTAATCGAAATCTCTTGCATTCGAATGCAAGTTCTCGGATACTGTCACTCACTAGTAGTAGTATTGAGTAATCGAAATCTCTTGCATTCTAATGCAAGTTCTCGGATACTGTCACTCACTTGTAGTAGTATTGAGTAATCGAAATCTCTTGCATTCGAATGCAGGTTCTCGGTTACTGTCACTCACTAGTAGTAGTATTGAGTAATCGAAATCTCTTGCATTCGAATGCAAGTTCTCGGATACTGTCACTCACTAGTAGTAGCATTCGCTAATCGAAATCTCTTTCATTCGAATGCAAGTTCTCGGATACTATCACTCACTAGTAGTAGTATTGCGTAATCGAAATCTCTTTCATTGGAATGCAAGTTCTCGGATACTATCATTCACTAGTAGTAGTATTGCGTAATCGAAATCTCTTTCATTCGAATGCAAGTTCTCGGATACTGTCACTCACTAGTAGTAGTATTGAGTAATCGAAATCTCTTGCATTCGAATATAAGTTCTCGGATACTATCACTCACTAGTAGTAGTATTGCGTAATCGAAATCTCTTTCATTCGAATGCAAGTTCTCGGATACTGTCACTCACTAGTAGTAGTATTGAGTAATCGAAATCTCTTTCATTCGAATGCAAGTTCTCGGATACTGTCACTCACTAGTAGTAGCATTCGCAAATCGAAGTCTCTTGCATTCGAATGCAAGTTCTCGGATACTAGCACGCACTAGTAGTAGTATTGAGTAATCGAAATCTCTTTCATTCGAATGCAAGTTCTCGGATCCTATCACTCACTAGTAGTAGTATTGAGTAATGGAAATCTCTTTCATTCGAATGCAAGTTCTCGGATACGGTCACACACTAGTAGTAGTATTGAGTAATCGAAATCTCTTGCATTCGAATGCAAGTTCTCGGATACTATCACTCACTAGTAGTAGTATTGCGTAATCGAAATCTCTTTCATTCGAATGCAAGTTCTCGGATACTGTCACTCTCTAGTAGTAGAATTGAGTAATCGAAATCTCTTGCATTCGAATGCAAGTTCTCGGTTACTGTCACTCACTAGTAGTAGTATTGAGTAATTGAAATCTCTTGCATTCGACTGCAAGTTCTCGGATACTGTCACTCACTAGTAGTAGTATTCGCTAATCGAAATCTCTTGCATTCGAATGCAAGTTCTCGGTTACTGTCACTCACTGGTAGTAGTATTCCCTAATCGAAATCTCTTGCATTCGAATGCAAGTTCTCGGATACTGTCACTCTCTAGTAGTAGTATTCCCTAATCGAAATCTCTTGCATTCGAATGCAAGTTCTCGGATACTGTTAGTCACTAGTAGTAGTATTGAAAAATCGAAATCACTTGCATTCGAATGCAAGTTCTCGGTTACTGTCACTCACTAGTAGTAGTATTCCCTAATCGAAATCTCTTGCATTCGAATGCAAGTTCTCGGTTACTGTCACTCACTTGTAGTAGTATTCCCTAATCGAAATCTCTTGCATTCGAATGCAAGTTCTCGGATACTGTCACTCACTAGTAGTAGTATTCCCTAATCGAAATCTCTTGCATTCGAATGCAAGTTCTCGGATACTGTCACTCACTAGCAGTAGTATTGAGTAATCGAAATCTCTTGCATTCGAATGCAAGTTCTCGGTTACTGTCACTCACTAGTAGTTGTATTCCCTAATCGAAATCTCTTGCATTCGAATGCAAGTTCTCGGTTACTGTCACTCACTAGTAGTAGTATTCCCTAATCGAAATCTCTTGCATTCGAATGCAAGTTCTCGGATACTGTCACTCACTAGTAGTAGTATTCGCTAATCGAAATCTCTTGCATTCGAATGCAAGTTCTCGGATACTGTCACTCACTAGTAGTAGTATTGAGTAATCGAAATCTCTTGCATTTGAATGCAAGTTCTCGGTTAGTGGCACTCACTAGGAGTAGTATTGAGTAATCGAAATCTCTTGCATTCGAATGCAAGTTCTCGGATACTGTTACTTACTAGTAGTAGTATTGAGGTTTCGAAATATCTTGGATTCGAATGCAAGTTCTCGGATGCTGTCACTCACTATGAGTAGTACTCCCTAATCGAAATCTCTTGCATTCGAATGCAAGTTCTCGGATACTGTCACTCACTAGTAGTAGTATTCCCTAATCGAAATCTCTTGCATTCGAATGCAAGTTCTCGGATACTGTCACTCACTAGTAGTAGTACTGAGTAATCGAAATCTCTTGCATTCGAATGCAAGTTCTCGGATACTGTCACTCACTAGTAGTAGTATTCAGTAATCGAAATCTCTTGCATTCGAATGCAAGTTCTCGGATACTGTCACTCACTAGGAGTAGTATTCCCTAATCGAAATCTCTTGCTTTCGAATGCAAGCTCACGGATACTGTCACTCACTAGTAGTAGTATTGAGTAATCGAAATCACTTGCATTCGAATGCAAGTTCTCGGATACTGTCACTCACTAGGAGTAGTATTCCCTAATCGAAATCTCTTGCATTCGAATGCAAGTTCTCGGATACTGTCACTCACTAGTAGTAGTATTCGCTAATCAAAATCTCTTGCATTCGAATGCAAGTTCTCGGTTACTGTCACTCACTAGTAGTAGTATTCGCTAATCGAAATCTCTTGCATTCGAGTGCAAGTTCTCGGTTACTGTCACTCACTAGTAGTAGTATTGAGTAATCGAAATCTCTTGCATTCGACTGCAAGTTCTCGGATACTGTCACTCACTAGTAGTAGTATTCCCTAATCGAAATCTCTTGCATTCGAATGCAAGTTCTCGATTACTGTCACTCACTTGTAGTAGTATTCCCTAATCGAAATCTCTTGCATTCGAATGCAAGTTCTCGGATACTGTCACTCACTAGTAGTAGTATTCCCTAATCGAAATCTCTTGCATTCGAATGCAAGTTCTCGGATACTGTCACTCACTAGTAGTAGTATTGAGTAATCGAAATCACTTGCATTCGAATGCAAGTTCTCGGTTACTGTCACTCACTAGTAGTAGTATTCCCTAATCGAAATCTTTTGCATTCGAATGCAAGTTCTCGGTTACTGTCATTCATTTGTAGTAGTATTCCCTAATCGAAATCTCTTGCATTCGAATGCAAGTTCTCGGATACTGTCACTCACTAGTAGTAGTATTCCCCAATCGAAATCTCTTGCATTCGAATGCAAGTTCTCGGATACTGTCACTCACTAGTAGTAGTATTGAGTAATCGAAATCTCTTGCATTCGAATGCAAGTTCTCGGATACTGTCACTCACTAGTAGTAGTATTCAGTAATCGAAATCTCTTGCATTCGAATGCAAGTTCTCGGATACTGTCACTCACTAGGAGTAGTATTCCCTAATCGAAATCTCTTGCTTTCGAATGCAAGCTCACGGATACTGTCACTCACTAGTAGTAGTATTGAGTAATCGAAATCACTTGCATTCGAATGCAAGTTCTCGGATACTGTCACTCACTAGGAGTAGTATTCCCTAATCGAAATCTCTTGCATTCGAATGCAAGTTCTCGGATACTGTCACTCACTAGTAGTAGTATTCGCTAATGAAAATCTCTTGCATTCGAATGCAAGTTCTCGGTTACTGTCACTCACTAGTAGTAGTATTCGCTAATCGAAATCTCTTGCATTCGAGTGCAAGTTCTCGGTTACTGTCACTCACTAGTAGTAGTATTGAGTAATCGAAATCTCTTGCATTCGACTGCAAGTTCTCGGATACTGTCACTCACTAGTAGTAGTATTCCCTAATCGAAATCTCTTGCATTCGAATGCAAGTTCTCGATTACTGTCACTCACTTGTAGTAGTATTCCCTAATCGAAATCTCTTGCATTCGAATGCAAGTTCTCGGATACTGTCACTCACTAGTAGTAGTATTCCCTAATCGAAATCTCTTGCATTCGAATGCAAGTTCTCGGATACTGTCACTCACTAGTAGTAGTATTGAGTAATCGAAATCACTTGCATTCGAATGCAAGTTCTCGGTTACTGTCACTCACTAGTAGTAGTATTCCCTAATCGAAATCTCTTGCATTCGAATGCAAGTTCTCGGTTACTGTCATTCACTTGTAGTAGTATTCCCTAATCGAAATCTCTTGCATTCGAATGCAAGTTCTCGGATACTGTCACTCACTAGTAGTAGTATTCCCCAATCGAAATCTCTTGCATTCGAATGCAAGTTCTCGGATACTGTCACTCACTAGTAGTAGTATTGAGTAATCGAAATCTCTTGCATTCGAATGCAAGTACTCGGTTACTGTCACTCACTAGTAGTTGTATTCCCTAATCGAAATCCCTTGCATTCGAATGCAAGTTCTCGGTTACTGTCACTCATTAGTAGTAGTATTCCCTAATCGAAATCTCTTGCATTCGAATGCAAGTTCTCGGATACTGTCACTCACTAGTAGTAGTATTCGCTAATCGAAATCTCTTGCATTCGAATGCAAGTTCTCGGATACTGTCACTCACTAGTAGTAGTATTGAGTAATCGAAATCTCTTGCATTTGAATGCAAGTTTTCGGTTAGTGTCACTCACTAGGTGTAGTATTGAGTAATCGAAATCTCTTGCATTCGAATGCAAGTTTTCGGATACTGTTACTTACTAGAAGTAGTATTGAGGTTTCGAAATATCTTGGATTCGAATGCAAAATCTCGGATATTGTCACTCACTAGGAGTAGTACTCCCTAATCGAAATCTCTTGCATTCGAATGCAAGTTCTCGGATACTGTCACTCACTAGTAGTAGTATTCCCTAATCGAAATCTCTTGCATTCGAATGCAAGTTCTCGGATACTGTCACTCACTAGTAGTAGTATTGAGTAATCGAAATCTCTTGCATTCGAATGCAAGTTCTCGGATACTGTCACTCACTAGTAGTAGTATTCAGTAATCGAAATCTCTTGCATTCGAATGCAAGTTCTCGGATACTGTCACTCACTAGGAGTAGTATTCCCTAATCGAAATCTCTTGCTTTCGAATGCAAGCTCTCGGATACTGTCACTCACTAGTAGTAGTATTGAGTAATCGAAATCACTTGCATTCGAATGCAAGTTCTCGGATACTGTCACTCGCTAGGAGTAGTACTCCCTAATCGAAATCTCTTGCATTCGAATGCAAGTTCTCGGATACTGTCACTCACTAGTAGTAGTATTGAGTAATCGAAATCTCTTGCATTCGAATGCAAGTTCTCGGATACTGTCACTCACTTGTAGTAGTATTGAGTAATCGAAATCTCTTGCATTCGAGTGCAGGTTCTCGGTTACTGTCACTCACTAGTAGTAGTATTGAGTAATCGAAATCTCTTGCATTCGAATGCAAGTTCTCGGATACTGTCACTCACTAGTAGTAGCATTCGCTAATCGAAATCTCTTTCATTCGAATGCAAGTTCTCGGATACTACCACTCACTAGTAGTAGTATTGCGTAATCGAAATCTCTTTCATTGGAATGCAAGTTCTCGGATACTATCACTCACTAGTAGTAGTATTGCGTAATCGAAATCTCTTTCATTCGAATGCAAGTTCTCGGATACTGTCACTCACTAGTAGTAGTATTGAGTAATCGAAATCTCTTGCATTCGAATATAAGTTCTCGGATACTATCACTCACTAGTAGTAGTATTGCGTAATCGAAATCTCTTTCATTCGAATGCAAGTTCTCGGATACTGTCACTCACTAGTAGTAGTATTGAGTAATCGAAATCTCTTTCATTCGAATGCAAGTTCTCGGATACTGTCACTCACTAGTAGTAGCATTCGCTAATCGAAGTCTCTTGCATTCGAATGCAAGTTCTCGGATACTAGCACGCACTAGTAGTAGTATTGAGTAATCGAAATCTCTTTCATTCGAATGCAAGTTCTCGGATACTATCACTCACTAGTAGTAGTATTGAGTACTGGAAATCTCTTTCATTCGAATGCAAGTTCTCGGATACTATCACACACTAGTAGTAGTATTGAGTAATCGAAATCTCTTGCATTCGAATGCAAGTTCTCGGATACTATCACTCACTAGTAGTAGTATTGCGTAATCGAAATCTCTTTCATTCGAATGCAAGTTCTCGGATACTATCACTCACTAGTAGTAGTATTGAGTAATGGAAATCTCTTTCATTCGAATGCAAGTTCTCGGATACTATCACTCACTAGTAGTAGTATTGAGTAATCGAAATCTCTTTCATTCGAATGCAAGTTCTCGGATACTATCACTCACTAGTAGTAGTATTGAGTAATGGAAATCTCTTTCATTCGAATGCAAGTTCTCGGATACTGTCACACACTAGTAGTAGTATTGAGTAATCGAAATCTCTTGCATTCGAATGCAAGTTCTCGGATACTGTCACTCACTAGTAGTAGTATTCAGTAATCGAAATCTCTTGCATTCGAATGCAAGTTCTCGGATACTGTCACTCACTAGGAGTAGTATTCCCTAATCGAAATCTCTTGCTTTCGAATGCAAGCTCTCGGATACTGTCACTCACTAGTAGTAATATTGAGTAATCGAAATCACTTGCATTCGAATGCAAGTTCCCGGATACTGTCACTCACTAGGAGTAGTACTCCCTAATCGAAATCTCTTCCTTTCGAATGCAAGTTCTCGGATACTGTCACTCACTAGTAGTAGTATTGAGTAATCGAAATCTCTTGCATTCGAATGCAAGTTCTCGGATACTGTCACTCACTTGTAGTAGTATTGAGTAATCGAAATCTCTTGCATTCGAGTGCAGGTTCTCGGTTACTGTCACTCACTAGTAGTAGTATTGAGTAATCGAAATCTCTTGCATTCGAATGCAAGTTCTCGGATACTGTCACTCACTAGTAGTAGCATTCGCTAATCGAAATCTCTTTCATTCGAATGCAAGTTCTCGGATACAATCACTCACTAGTAGTAGTATTGCGTAATCAAAATCTCTTGCATTCGAATGCAAGCTTTCGGATACTGTCACTCACTAGTAGTAGTATTCGCTAATCGAAATCTCTTGCATTCGAATGCAAGTTCTCGGATACTGTCACTCACTAGTAGTAGTATTCCCTAATCGAAATCTCTTGCATTCGAATGCAAGTTCTCGTATTCTATCACTCACTAGTAGTAGTATTGAGTAATCGAAATCTCTTGCATTTGAATGCAAGTTCTCGGATACTGTCACTCACTAGTAGTAGTATTCCCTAATCGAAATCTCTTGCATTCGAATGCAAGTTCTCGGATACTGTCAGTCACTAGTAGTAGTATTCGCTAATCGAAATCTCTTGCATTCGAATGCAAGTTCTCGGTTACTGTCACTCACTAGTAATAGTATTGAGTAATCGAAATCTCTTGCATTCGAATGCAAGTTCTCGGTTACTGTCACTCATTAGTAGTAGTATTGAGTAATCGAAATCTCTTGCATTCGAGTGCAGGTTCTCGGTTACTGTCACTCACTAGTAGTAGTATTGAGTAATCGAAATCTCTTGCATTCGAATGCAAGTTCTCGGATACTGTCACTCACTAGTAGTAGCATTCGCTAATCGAAATCTCTTTCATTCGAATGCAAGTTCTCGCATACAATCACTCACTAGTAGTAGTATTGCGTAATCAAAATCTCTTTCATTGGAATGCAAGTTCTCGGATACTATCACTCACTAGTAGTAGTATTGCGTAATCGAAATCTCTTTCATTCGAATGCAAGTTCTCGGATACTGTCACTCACTAGTAGTAGTATTGAGTAATCGAAATCTCTTGCATTCGAATATAAGTTCTCGGATACTATCACTCACTAGTAGTAGTATTGCGTAATCGAAATCTCTTTCATTCGAATGCAAGTTCTCGGATACTGTCACTCACTAGTAGTAGTATTGAGTAATCGAAATCTCTTTCATTCGAATGCAAGTTCTCGGATACTATCACTCACTAGTAGTAGTATTGCGTAATCGAAATCTCTTTCATTCGAATGCAAGTTCTCGGATACTGTCACTCTCTAGTAGTAGTATTGAGTAATCGAAATCTCTTGCATTCGAATGCAAGTTCTCAGATACTGTCACTCACTAGTAGTAGTATTGAGTAATCGAAATCTCTTGCATTCGAATGCAAGTTCTCGGATACTGTCACTCACTAGTAGTAGTATTCAGTAATCGAAATCTCTTGCATTCGATTGCAAGTTCTCGGATACTGTCACTCACTAGGAGTAGTATTCCCTAATCGAAATCTCTTGCTTTCGAATGCAAGCTCTCGGATACTGTCACTCACTAGTAGTAGTATTGAGTAATCGAAATCACTTGCATTCGAATGCAAGTTCTCGGATACTGTCACTCACTAGGAGTAGTATTCCCTAATCGAAATCTCTTGCATTCGAATGCAAGTTCTCGGATACTGTCACTCACTAGTAGTAGTTTTGAGTAATCGAAATCTCTTGCATTCGAATGCAAGTTCTCGGATACTGTCACTCACTAGTAGTAGTATTGAGTAATCGAAATCTCTTGCATTCGAATGCAGGTTCTCTGTTACTGTCACTCACTAGTAGTAGTATTGAGTAATCGAAATCTCTTGCATTCGAATGCAAGTTCTCGGATACTGTCACTCACTAGTACTAGTATTGAGTAATCGAAATCTCTTGCATTCGAATGCAGGTTCTCGGATGCTATCACTCACTAGTAGTAGTATTGAGTTTTCCAAATCCCTTTCATTCGAATGCAAGTTCTCGGATACTATCACTCACTAGTAGTAGTATTGAGTAATCGAAATCTCTTTCATTCCAATGCAAGTTCTCGGATACTGTCACTCACTAGTAGTAGTATTCCCTAATCGAAATCTCTTGCATTCGAATGCAAGTTCTCGGATACTATCACTCACTAGTAGTAGTATTGGGTAATCGAAATCTCTTTCTTTCGAATGCAAGTTCTCGGATACTATGACTCACTAGTAGTAGTATTGAGTAATCGAAATCTCTTGCATTCGAATGCAAGTTCTCGGATGCTGTCACTCACTAGTAGTAGTATTCGCTAATCGAAATCTCTTGCATTCGAATGCACGTTCTCAGATACTGTCACTCACTAGTAGTAGTATTCGCTAATCGAAATCTCTTGCATTCGAATGCAAGCTTTCGGATACTGTCACTCACTAGTAGTAGTATTCGCTAATCGAAATCTCTTGCATTCGAATGCAAGTTCTCGGATACTGTCACTCACTAGTAGTAGTATTCCCTAATCGAAATCTCTTGCATTCGAATGCAAGTTCTCGGATGCTATCACTCACTAGTAGTAGTATTGAGTAATCGAAATCTCTTGCATTTGAATGCAAGTTCTCGGATACTGTCACTCACTAGTAGTAGTATTCCCTACTCGAAATCTCTTGCATTCGAATGCAAGTTCTCGGATACTGTCAGTCACTAGTAGTAGTATTCGCTAATCGAAATCTCTTGCATTCGAATGCAAGTTCTCGGTTACTGTCACTCACTAGTAATAGTATTGAGTAATCGAAATCTCTTGCATTCGAATGCAAGTTCTCGGTTACTGTCACTCATTAGTAGTAGTATTGAGTAATCGAAATCGCTTGCATTCGACTGCAAGTTCTCGGTTACTGTCACTCACTAGTAGTAGTATTGAGTAATCGAAATCACTTGCATTCGAATGCAAGTTCTCGGATACTGTTACTTACTAGTTGTAGTATTAAGGTTTCGAAATATCTTGGATTCGAATGCAAGTTCTCGGATACTGTCACTCACTAGGAGTAGTACTCCCTAATCGAAATCTCTTGCATTCGAATGCAAGTTCTCGGATACTGTCACTCACTAGAAGTAGTATTCCCTAATCGAAATCTCTTGCATTCGAATGCAGGTTCTCGGATACTGTCACTCACTAGTAGTAGTATTGAGTAATCGAAATCTCTTGCATTCGAATGCAAGTTCTCGGATACTGTCACTCACTAGTAGTAGTATTGGGTAATCGAAGTCTCTTTCCTTCGAATGCAAGTTCTCGGATACTGTCACTCACTAGTAGTAGTATTCCCTAATCGAAATCTCTTGCATTCGAATGCAAGTTCTCGGTTACTGTCACTCACTTGTAGTAGTATTCCCTAATCGAAATCTCTTGCATTCGAATGCAAGTTCTCGGATACTAGCACGCACTAGTAGTAGTATTGAGTAATCGAAATCTCTTTCATTCGAATGCAAGTTCTCGGATACTATCACTCACTAGTAGTAGTATTGAGTAATGGAAATCTCTTTCATTCGAATGCAAGTTCTCGGATACTGTCACACACTAGTAGTAGTATTGAGTAATCGAAATCTCTTGCATTCGAATGCAAGTTCTCGGATACTATCACTCACTAGTAGTAGTACTGCGTAATCGAAATCTCTTTCATCCGAATGCAAGTTCTCGGATACTGTCACTCTCTAGTAGTAGTATTGAGTAATCGAAATCTCTTGCATTCGAATGCAAGTTCTCGGATACTGTCACTCACTAGTAGTAGTATTGAGTAATCGAAATCTCTTGCATTCGAATGCAAGTTCTCGGATACTAGCACGCACTAGTAGTAGTATTGAGTAATCGAAATCTCTTTCATTCGAATGCAAGTTCTCGGATACTATCACTCACTAGTAGTAGTATTGAGTACTGGAAATCTCTTTCATTCGAATGCAAGTTCTCGGATACTATCACACACTAGTAGTAGTATTGAGTAATCGAAATCTCTTGCATTCGAATGCAAGTTCTCGGATACTATCACTCACTAGTAGTAGTATTGCGTAATCGAAATCTCTTTCATTCGAATGCAAGTTCTCGGATACTATCACTCACTAGTAGTAGTATTGAGTAATCGAAATCTCTTTCATTCGAATGCAAGTTCTCGGATACTATCACTCACTAGTAGTAGTATTGAGTAATGGAAATCTCTTTCATTCGAATGCAAGTTCTCGGATACTGTCACACACTAGTAGTAGTATTGAGTAATCGAAATGTCTTGCATTCGAATGCAAGTTCTCGGATACTGTCACTCACTAGTAGTAGTATTCAGTAATCGAAATCTCTTGCATTCGAATGCAAGTTCTCGGATACTGTCACTCACTAGGAGTAGTATTCCCTAATCGAAATCTCTTGCTTTCGAATGCAAGCTCTCGGATACTGTCACTCACTAATAGTAATATTGAGAAATCGAAATCACTTGCATTCGAATGCAAGTTCCCGGATACTGTCACTCACTAGGAGTAGTACTCCCTAATCGAAATCTCTTCCATTCGAATGCAAGTTCTCGGATACTGTCACTCACTAGTAGTAGTATTGAGTAATCGAAATCTCTTGCATTCGAATGCAAGTTCTCGGATACTGTCACTCACTTGTAGTAGTATTGAGTAATCGAAATCTCTTGCATTCGAGTGCAGGTTCTCGGTTACTGTCACTCACTAGTAGTAGTATTGAGTAATCGAAATCTCTTGCATTCGAATGCAAGTTCTCGGATACTGTCACTCACTAGTAGTAGCATTCGCTAATCGAAATCTCTTTCATTCGAATGCAAGTTCTCGGATACAATCACTCACTAGTAGTAGTATTGCGTAATCAAAATCTCTTTCATTGGAATGCAAGTTCTCGGATACTATCACTCACTAGTAGTAGTATTGCGTAATCGAAATCTCTTTCATTCGAATGCAAGTTCTCGGATACTGTCACTCACTAGTAGTAGTATTGAGTAATCGAAATCTCTTGCATTCGAATATAAGTTCTCGGATACTATCACTCACTAGTAGTAGTATTGCGTAATCGAAATCTCTTTCATTCGAATGCAAGTTCTCGGATACTGTCACTCACTAGTAGTAGTATTGAGTAATCGAAATCTCTTTCATTCGAATGCAAGTTCTCGGATACTATCACTCACTAGTAGTAGTATTGCGTAATCGAAATCTCTTTCATTCGAATGCAAGTTCTCGGATACTGTCACTCTCTAGTAGTAGTATTGAGTAATCGAAATCTCTTGCATTCGAATGCAAGTTCTCAGATGCTGTCACTCACTAGTAGTAGTATTGAGTAATCGAAATCTCTTGCATTCGAATGCAAGTTCTCGGATACTGTCACTCACTAGTAGTAGTATTCAGTAATCGAAATCTCTTGCATTCGATTGCAAGTTCTCGGATACTGTCACTCACTAGGAGTAGTATTCCCTAATCGAAATCTCTTGCTTTCGAATGCAAGCTCTCGGATACTGTCACTCACTAGTAGTAGTATTGAGTAATCGAAATCACTTGCATTCGAATGCAAGTTCTCGGATACTGTCACTCACTAGGAGTAGTATTCCCTAATCGAAATCTCTTGCATTCGAATGCAAGTTCTCGGATACTGTCACTCACTAGTAGTAGTTTTGAGTAATCGAAATCTCTTGCATTCGAATGCAAGTTCTCGGATACTGTCACTCACTAGTAGTAGTATTGAGTAATCGAAATCTCTTGCATTCGAATGCAGGTTCTCTGTTACTGTCACTCACTAGTAGTAGTATTGAGTAATCGAAATCTCTTGCATTCGAATGCAAGTTCTCGGATACTGTCACTCACTAGTACTAGTATTGAGTAATCGAAATCTCTTGCATTCGAATGCAGGTTCTCGGATGCTATCACTCACTAGTAGTAGTATTGAGTTTTCCAAATCCCTTTCATTCGAATGCAAGTTCTCGGATACTATCACTCACTAGTAGTAGTATTGAGTAATCGAAATCTCTTTCATTCCAATGCAAGTTCTCGGATACTGTCACTCACTAGTAGTAGTATTCCCTAATCGAAATCTCTTGCATTCGAATGCAAGTTCTCGGATACTATCACTCACTAGTAGTAGTATTGGGTAATCGAAATCTCTTTCTTTCGAATGCAAGTTCTCGGATACTATGACTCACTAGTAGTAGTATTGAGTAATCGAAATCTCTTGCATTCGAATGCAAGTTCTCGGATGCTGTCACTCACTAGTAGTAGTATTCGCTAATCGAAATCTCTTGCATTCGAATGCACGTTCTGAGATACTGTCACTCACTAGTAGTAGTATTCGCTAATCGAAATCTCTTGAATTCGAATGCAAGCTTTCGGATACTGTCACTCACTAGTAGTAGTATTCGCTAATCGAAATCTCTTGCATTCGAATGCAAGTTCTCGGATACTGTCACTCACTAGTAGTAGTATTCCCTAATCGAAATCTCTTGCATTCGAATGCAAGTTCTCGGATGCTATCACTCACTAGTAGTAGTATTGAGTAATCGAAATCTCTTGCATTTGAATGCAAGTTCTCGGATACTGTCACTCACTAGTAGTAGTATTCCCTAATCGAAATCTCTTGCATTCGAATGCAAGTTCTCGGATACTGTCAGTCACTAGTAGTAGTATTCGCTAATCGAAATCTCTTGCATTCGAATGCAAGTTCTCGGTTACTGTCACTCACTAGTAATAGTATTGAGTAATCGAAATCTCTTGCATTCGAATGCAAGTTCTCGGTTACTGTCACTCATTAGTAGTAGTATTGAGTAATCGAAATCGCTTGCACTCGACTGCAAGTTCTCGGTTACTGTCACTCACTAGTAGTAGTATTGAGTAATCGAAATCACTTGCATTCGAATGCAAGTTCTCGGATACTGTTACTTACTAGTTGTAGTATTGAGGTTTCGAAATATCTTGGATTCGAATGCAAGTTCTCGGATACTGTCACTCACTAGGAGTAGTACTCCCTAATCGAAATCTCTTGCATTCGAATGCAAGTTCTCGGATACTGTCACTCACTAGAAGTAGTATTCCCTAATCGAAATCTCTTGCATTCGAATGCAAGTTCTCGGATACTGTCACTCACTAGTAGTAGTATTGAGTAATCGAAATCTCTTGCATTCGAATGCAAGTTCTCGGATACTGTCACTCACTAGTAGTAGTATTGGGTAATCGAAGTCTCTTTCCTTCGAATGCAAGTTCTCGGATACTGTCACTCACTAGTAGTAGTATTCCCTAATCGAAATCTCTTGCATTCGAATGCAAGTTCTCGGTTACTGTCACTCACTTGTAATAGTATTCCCTAATCGAAATCTCTTGCATTCGAATGCAAGTTCTCGGATACTAGCACGCACTAGTAGTAGTATTGAGTAATCGAAATCTCTTTCATTCGAATGCAAGTTCTCGGATACTATCACTCACTAGTAGTAGTATTGAGTAATGGAAATCTCTTTCATTCGAATGCAAGTTCTCGGATACTGTCACACACTAGTAGTAGTATTGAGTAATCGAAATCTCTTGCATTCGAATGCAAGTTCTCGGATACTATCACTCACTAGTAGTAGTATTGCGTAATCGAAATCTCTTTCATCCGAATGCAAGTTCTCGGATACTGTCACTCTCTAGTAGTAGTATTGAGTAATCGAAATATCTTGCATTCGAATGCAAGTTCTCGGATACTGTCACTCACTAGTAGTAGTATTGAGTAATCGAAATCTCTTGCATTCGAATGCAAGTTCTCGGATACTGTCACTCACTAGTAGTAGTATTCAGTAATCGAAGTCTCTTGCATTCGATTGCAAGTTCTCGGATACTGTCACTCACTAGGAGTAGTATTCCCTAATCGAAATCTCTTGCTTTCGAATGCAAGCTCTCGGATACTGTCACTCACTAGTAGTAGTATTGAGTAATCGAAATCACTTGCATTCGAATGCAAGTTCTCGGATACTGTCACTCACTAGGAGTAGTATTCCCTAATCGAAATCTCTTGCATTCGAATGCAAGTTCTCGGATACTGTCACTCACTAGTAGTAGTAGTATTGAGTAATCGAAATCTCTTGCATTCGAATGCAAGTTCTCGGATACTGTCACTCACTAGTAGTAGTATTGAGTAATCGAAATCTCTTGCATTCGAATGCAAGTTCTCGGATACTGTCACTCACTAGTAGTAGTATTGAGTAATCGAAATCTCTTGCATTCGAATGCAAGTTCTCGGATGCTATCACTCACTAGTAGTAGTATTGAGTAATCGAAATCTCTTTCATTCGAATGCAAGTTCTCGGATACTATCACTCACTAGTAGTAGTATTGAGTAATCGAAATCTCTTTCATTCCAATGCAAGTTCTCCGATACTATCACTCACTAGTAGTAGTATTGTGTAATCGAAATCTCTTGCATTCGAATGCAAGTTCTCGGATACTGTCACTCACTAGTAGTAGTATTCGCTAATCAAAATCTCTTGCATTCGAATGCTAGTTCTCGGTTACTGTCACTCACTAGTAGTAGTAGTGAGTAATCGAAATCTCTTGCATTCGAATGCAAGTTCTCGGTTACTGTCACTCACTAGTAGTAGTATTGAGTAATCGAAATCTCTTGCATTCGACTGCAAGTTCTCGGATACTGTCACTCACTAGTAGTAGTATTCCCTAATCGAAATCTTTTGCATTCTAATGCAAGTTCTCGGTTACTGTCACTCACTTGTAGTAGTATTCCCTAATCGAAATCTCTTGCATTCGAATGCAAGTTCACGGATACTGTCACTCACTAGTAGTAGTATTGAGTAATCGAAATCTCTTGCATTCGAATGCAAGTTCTCGGATACTGTCACTCACTAGTAGTAGCATTCGCTAATCGAAATCTCTTTCATTCGAATGCAAGTTCTCGGATACTATCACTCACTAGTAGTAGTATTGCGTAATCGAAATCTCTTTCATTGGAATGCAAGTTCTCGGATACTATCACTCACTAGTAGTAGTATTGCGTAATCGAAATCTCTTTCATTCGAATGCAAGTTCTCGGATACTGTCACTCACTAGTAGTAGTATTGAGTAATCGAAATCTCTTGCATTCGAATATAAGTTCTCGGATACTATCACTCACTAGTAGTAGTATTGCGTAATCGAAATCTCTTTCATTCGAATGCAAGTTCTCGGATACTGTCACTCACTAGTAGTAGTATTGAGTAATCGAAATCTCTTTCATTCGAATGCAAGTTCTCGGATACTGTCACTCACTAGTAGTAGCATTCGCTAATCGAAGTCTCTTGCATTCGAATGCAAGTTCTGGGATACTAGCACGCACTAGTAGTAGTATTGAGTAATCGAAATCTCTTTCATTCGAATGCAAGTTCTCGGATACTATCACTCACTAGTAGTAGTATTGAGTACTGGAAATCTCTTTCATTCGAATGCAAGTTCTCGGATACTATCACACACTAGTAGTAGTACTGAGTAATCCAAATCTCTTGCATTCGAATGCAAGTTCTCGGATACTATCACTCACTAGTAGTAGTATTGCGTAATCGAAATCTCTTTCATTCGAATGCAAGTTCTCGGATACTATCACTCACTAGTAGTAGTATTGAGTAATGGAAATCTCTTTCATTCGAATGCAAGTTCTCGGATACTATCACTCACTAGTAGTAGTATTGAGTAATCGAAATCTCTTTCATTCGAATGCAAGTTCTCGGATACTATCACTCACTAGTAGTAGTATTGAGTAATGGAAATCTCTTTCATTCGAATGCAAGTTCTCGGATACTGTCACACACTAGTAGTAGTATTGAGTAATCGAAATCTCTTGCATTCGAATGCAAGTTCTCGGATACTGTCACTCACTAGTAGTAGTATTCAGTAATCGAAATCTCTTGCATTCGAATGCAAGTTCTCGGATACTGTCACTCACTAGGAGTAGTATTCCCTAATCGAAATCTCTTGCTTTCGAATGCAAGCTCTCGGATACTGTCACTCACTAGTAGTAATATTGAGTAATCGAAATCACTTGCATTCGAATGCAAGTTCCCGGATACTGTCACTCACTAGGAGTAGTACTCCCTAATCGAAATCTCTTCCATTCGAATGCAAGTTCTCGGATACTGTCACTCACTAGTAGTAGTATTGAGTAATCGAAATCTCTTGCATTCGAATGCAAGTTCTCGGATACTGTCACTCACTTGTAGTAGTATTGAGTAATCGAAATCTCTTGCATTCGGGTGCAGGTTCTCGGTTACTGTCACTCACTAGTAGTAGTATTGAGTAATCGAAATCTCTTGCATTCGAATGCAAGTTCTCGGATACTGTCACTCACTAGTAGTAGCATTCGCTAATCGAAATCTCTTTCATTCGAATGCAAGTTCTCGGATACTATCACTCACTAGTAGTAGTATTGCGTAATCAAAACCTCTTTCATTGGAATGCAAGTTCTCGGATACTATCACTCACTAGTAGTAGTATTGCGTAATCGAAATCTCTTTCATTCGAATGCAAGTTCTCGGATACTGTCACTCACTAGTAGCAGTATTGAGTAATCGAAATCTCTTGCATTCGAATATAAGTTCTCGGATACTATCACTCACTAGTAGTAGTATTGCGTAATCGAAATCTCTTTCATTCGAATGCAAGTTCTCGGATACTGTCACTCACTAGTAGTAGTATTGAGTAATCGAAATCTCTTTCATTCGAATGCAAGTTCTCGGATACTATCACTCACTAGTAGTAGTATTGCGTAATCGAAATCTCTTTCATTCGAATGCAAGTTCTCGGATACTGTCACTCTCTAGTAGTAGTATTGAGTAATCGAAATCTCCTGCATTCGAATGCAAGTTCTCGGATACTGTCACTTACTAGTTGTAGTATTGAGTAATCGAAATCTCTTGCATTCGAATGCAAGTTCTCGGATACTGTCACTCACTAGTAGTAGTATTCAGTAATCGGAATCTCTTGCATTCGATTGCAAGTTCTCGGATACTGTCACTCACTAGGAGTAGTATTCCCTAATCGAAATCTCTTGCTTTCGAATGCAAGCTCTCGGATACTGTCACTCACTAGTAGTAGTATTGAGTAATCGAAATCACTTGCATTCGAATGCAAGTTCTCGGATACTGTCACTCACTAGGAGTAGTATTCCCTAATCGAAATCTCTTGCATTCGAATGCAAGTTCTCGGATACTGTCACTCACTAGTAGTAGTTTTGAGTAATCGAAATCTCTTGCATTCGAATGCAAGTTCTCGGATACTGTCACTCACTAGTAGTAGTATTGAGTAATCGAAATCTCTTGCATTCGAATGCAGGTTCTCTGTTACTGTCACTCACTAGTAGTAGTATTGAGTAATCGAAATCTCTTGCATTCGAATGCAAGTTCTCGGATACTGTCACTCACTAGTACTAGTATTGAGTAATCGAAATCTCTTGCATTCGAATGCAGGTTCTCGGATGCTATCACTCACTAGTAGTAGTATTGAGTAATCGAAATCCCTTTCATTCGAATGCAAGTTCTCGGATACTATCACTCACTAGTAGTAGTATTGAGTAATCGAAATCTCTTTCATTCCAATGCAAGTTCTCCGATACTATCACTCACTAGTAGTAGTATTCGCTAATCGAACTCTCTTGCATTCGAATGCAAGTTCTCGGATACTGTCACTCACTAGTAGTAGTATTCCCTAATCGAAATCTCTTGCATTCGAATGCAAGTTCTCGGATACTATCACTCACTAGTAGTAGTATTGGGTAATCGAAATCTCTTTCTTTCGAATGCAAGTTCTCGGATACTATGACTCACTAGTAGTAGTATTGAGTAATCGAAATCTCTTGCATTCGAATGCAAGCTTTCGGATACTGTCACTCACTAGTAGTAGTATTCCCTAATCGAAATCTCTTGCATTCGAATGCAAGTTCTCGGATACTGTCAGTCACTAGTAGTAGTATTCGCTAATCGAAATCTCTTGCATTCGAATGCAAGTTCTCGGTTACTGTCACTCACTAGTAATAGTATTGAGTAATCGAAATCTCTTGCATTCGAATGCAAGTTCTCGGTTACTGTCACTCATTAGTAGTAGTATTGAGTAATCGAAATCGCTTGCATTCGACTGCAAGTTCTCGGTTACTGTCACTCACTAGTAGTAGTATTGAGTAATCGAAATCACTTGCATTCGAAAGCAAGTTCTCGTTTACTGTTACTTACTAGTTGTAGTATTGAGGTTTCGAAATATCTTGGATTCGAATGCAAGTTCTCGGATACTGTCACTCACTAGGAGTAGTACTCCCTAATCGAAATCTCTTGCATTCGAATGCAAGTTCTCGGATACTGTCACTCACTAGAAGTAGTATTCCCTAATCGAAATCTCTTGCATTCGAATGCAAGTTCTCGGATACTGTCACTCACTAGTAGTAGTATTGAGTAATCGAAATCTCTTGCATTCGAATGCAAGTTCTCGGATACTGTCACTCACTAGTAGTAGTATTGGGTAATCGAAGTCTCTTTCCTTCGAATGCAAGTTCTCGGATACTGTCACTCACTAGTAGTAGTATTCCCTAATCGAAATCTCTTGCATTCGAATGCAAGCTCTCGGTTACTGTCACTCACTTGTAGTAGTATTCCCTAATCGAAATCTCTTGCATTCGAATGCAAGTTCTCGGATACTAGCACGCACTAGTAGTAGTATTGAGTAGTCGAAATCTCTTTCATTCGAATGCAAGTTCTCGGATACTATCACTCACTAGTAGTAGTATTGAGTAATGGAAATCTCTTTCATTCGAATGCAACTTCTCGGATACTGTCACACACTAGTAGTAGTATTGAGTAATCGAAATCTCTTTCATTCGAATGCAAGTTCTCGGATACTATCACTCACTAGTAGTAGTATTGCGTAATCGAAATCTCTTTCATTCGAATGCAAGTTCTCGGATACTGTCACTCTCTAGTAGTAGTATTGAGTAATCGAAATCTCTTGCATTCGAATGCAAGTTCTCGGATACTGTCACTCACTAGTAGTAGTATTGAGTAATCGAAATCTCTTGCATTCGAATGCAAGTTCTCGGATACTGTCACTCACTAGTAGTAGTATTCAGTAATCGAAATCTCTTGCATTCGATTGCAAGTTCTCGGATACTGTCACTCACTAGGAGTAGTATTCCCTAATCGAAATCTCTTGCTTTCGAATGCAAGCTCTCGGATACTGTCACTCACTAGTAGTAGTATTGAGTAATCGAAATCACTTGCATTCGAATGCAATTTCTCGGATACTGTCACTCACTAGGAGTAGTATTCCCTAATCGAAATCTCTTGCATTCGAATGCAAGTTCTCGGATACTGTCACTCACTAGTAGTAGTTTTGAGTAATCGAAATCTCTTGCATTCGAATGCAAGTTCTCGGATACTGTCACTCACTAGTAGTAGTATTGAGTAATCGAAATCTCTTGCATTCGAATGCAGGTTCTCTGTTACTGTCACTCACTAGTAGTAGTATTGAGTAATCGAAATCTCTTGCATTCGAATGCAAGTTCTCGGATACTGTCACTCACTAGTACTAGTATTGAGTAATCGAAATCTCTTGCATTCGAATGCAGGTTCTCGGATGCTATCACTCACTAGTAGTAGTATTGAGTAATCGAAATCCCTTTCATTCCAATGCAAGTTCTCGGATACTGTCACTCACTAGTAGTAGTATTCCCTAATCGAAATCTCTTGCATTCGAATGCAAGTTCTCGGATACTGTCACTCACTAGTAGTAGTATTGAGTAATCGAAATCTCTTGCATTCGAATGCAAGTTCTCGGATGCTGTCACTCACTAGTAGTAGTATTCGCTAATCGAAATCTCTTGCATTCGAATGCACGTTCTCAGATACTGTCACTCACTAGTAGTAGTATTCGCTAATCGAAATCTCTTGCATTCGAATGCAAGCTTTCGGATACTGTCACTCACTAGTAGTAGTATTCGCTAATCGAAATCTCTTGCATTCGAATGCAAGTTCTCGGATACTGTCACTCACCAGTAGTAGTATTCCCTAATCGAAATCTCTTGCATTCGAATGCAAGTTCTCGGATGCTATCACTCACTAGTAGTAGTATTGAGTAATCGAAATCTCTTGCATTTGAATGCAAGTTCTCGGATACTGTCACTCACTAGTAGTAGTATTCCCTAATCGAAATCTCTTGCATTCGAATGCAAGTTCTCGGATACTGTCAGTCACTAGTAGTAGTATTCGCTAATCGAAATCTCTTGCATTCGAATGCAAGTTCTCGGTTACTGTCACTCACTAGTAATAGTATTGAGTAATCGAAATCTCTTGCATTCGAATGCAAGTTCTCGGTTACTGTCACTCATTAGTAGTAGTATTGAGTAATCGAAATCGCTTGCATTCGACTGCAAGTTCTCGGTTACTGTCACTCACTAGTAGTAGTATTGAGTAATCGAAATCACTTGCATTCGAATGCAAGTTCTCGGATACTGTTACTTACTAGTTGTAGTATTGAGGTTTCGAAATATCTTGGATTCGAATGCAAGTTCTCGGATACTGTCACTCACTAGGAGTAGTACTCCCTAATCGAAATCTCTTGCATTCGAATGCAAGTTCTCGGATACTGTCACTCACTAGAAGTAGTATTCCCTAATCGAAATCTCTTGCATTCGAATGCAAGTTCTCGGATACTGTCACTCACTAGTAGTAGTATTGAGTAATCGAAATCTCTTGCATTCGAATGCAAGTTCTCGGATACTGTCACTCACTAGTAGTAGTATTGGGTAATCGAAGTCTCTTTCCTTCGAATGCAAGTTCTCGGATACTGTCACTCACTAGTAGTAGTATTCCCTAAACGAAATCTCTTGCATTCGAATGCAAGTTCTCGGTTACTGTCACTCACTTGTAGTAGTATTCCCTAATCGAAATCTCTTGCATTCGAATGCAAGTTCTCGGATACTAGCACGCACTAGTAGTAGTACTGAGTAATCGAAATCTCTTTCATTCGAATGCAAGTTCTCGGATACTATCACTCACTAGTAGTAGTATTGAGTAATGGAAATCTCTTTCATTCGAATGCAAGTTCTCGGATACTGTCACACACTAGTAGTAGTATTGAGTAATCGAAATCTCTTGCATTCGAATGCAAGTTCTCGGATACTATCACTCACTAGTAGTAGTATTGCGTAATCGAAATCTCTTTCATTCGAATGCAAGTTCTCGGATACTGTCACTCTCTAGTAGTAGTATTGAGTAATCGAAATCTCTTGCATTCGAATGCAAGTTCTCGGATACTGTCACTCACTAGTAGTAGTATTGAGTAATCGAAATCTCTTGCATTCGAATGCAAGTTCTCGGATACTGTCACTCACTAGTAGTAGTATTCAGTAATCGAAATCTCTTGCATTCGATTGCAAGTTCTCGGATACTGTCACTCACTAGGAGTAGTATTCCCTAATCGAAATCTCTTGCTTTCGAATGCAAGCTCTCGGATACTGTCACTCACTAGTAGTAGTATTGAGTAATCGAATTCACTTGCATTCGAATGCAAGTTCTCGGATACTGTCACTCACTAGGAGTAGTATTCCCTAATCGAAATCTCTTGCATTCGAATGCAAGTTCTCGGATACTGTCACTCACTAGTAGTAGTTTTGAGTAATCGAAATCTCTTGCATTCGAATGCAAGTTCTCGGATACTGTCACTCACTAGTAGTAGTATTGAGTAATCGAAATCTCTTGCATTCGAATGCAGGTTCTCTGTTACTGTCACTCACTAGTAGTAGTATTGAGTAATCGAAATCTCTTGCATTCCAATGCAAGTTCTCGGATACTGTCACTCACTAGTACTAGTATTGAGTAATCGAAATCTCTTGCATTCGAATGCAGGTTCTCGGATGCTATCACTCACTAGTAGTAGTATTGAGTAATCGAAATCCCTTTCATTCGAATGCAAGTTCTCGGATACTATCACTCACTAGTAGTAGTATTGAGTAATCGAAATCTCTTTCATTCCAATGCAAGTTCTCGGATACTGTCACTCACTAGTAGTAGTATTCCCTAATCGAAATCTCTTGCATTCGAATGCAAGTTCTCGGATACTGTCACTCACTAGAAGTAGTATTGAGTAATCGAAATCTCTTGCATTCGAATGCAAGTTCTCGGATGCTGTCACTCACTAGTAGTAGTATTCGCTAATCGAAATCTCTTGCATTCGAATGCACGTTCTCAGATACTGTCACTCACTAGTTGTAGTATTCGCTAATCGAAATCTCTTGCATTCGAATGCAAGCTCTCGGATACTGTCACTCACTAGTAGTAGTATTCGCTAATCGAAATCTCTTGCATTCGAATGCAAGTTCTCGGATACTGTCACTCACTAGTAGTAGTATTCCCTAATCGAAATCTCTTGCATTCGAATGCAAGTTCTCGGATGCTATCACTCACTAGTAGTAGTATTGAGTAATCGAAATCTCTTGCATTTGAATGCAAGTTCTCGGATACTGTCACTCACTAGTAGTAGTATTCCCTAATCGAAATCTCTTGCATTCGAATGCAAGTTCTCGGATACTGTCAGTCACTAGTAGTAGTATTCGCTAATCGAAATCTCTTGCATTCGAATGCAAGTTCTCGGTTACTGTCACTCACTAGTAATAGTATTGAGTAATCGAAATCTCTTGCATTCGAATGCAAGTTCTCGGTTACTGTCACTCATTAGTAGTAGTATTGAGTAATCGAAATCGCTTGCATTCGACTGCAAGTTCTCGGTTACTGTCACTCACTAGTAGTAGTATTGAGTAATCGAAATCACTTGCATTCGAATGCAAGTTCTCGGATACTGTTACTTACTAGTTGTAGTATTGAGGTTTCGAAATATCTTGGATTCGAATGCAAGTTCTCGGATACTGTCACTCACTAGGAGTAGTATTCCCTAATCGAAATCTCTTGCATTCGAATGCAAGTTCTCGGATACTGTCACTCACTAGTAGTAGTATTGAGTAATCGAAATCTCTTGCATTCGAATGCAAGTTCTCGGATACTGTCACTCACTAGTAGTAGTATTGGGTAATCGAAGTCTCTTTCCTTCGAATGCAAGTTCTCGGATACTGTCACTCACTAGTAGTAGTATTCCCTAATCGAAATCTCTTGCATTCGAATGCAAGTTCTCGGTTACTGTCACTCACTTGTAGTAGTATTGCGTAATCGAAATCTCTTTCATTCGAATGCAAGTTCTCGGATACTGTCACTCTCTAGTAGTAGTATTGAGTAATCGAAATCTCTTGCATTCGAATGCAAGTTCTCGGATACTGTCACTCACTAGTAGTAGTATTGAGTAATCGAAATCTCTTGCATTCGAATGCAAGTTCTCGGATACTGTCACTCACTAGTAGTAGTATTCAGTAATCGAAATCTCTTGCATTCGATTGCAAGTTCTCGGATACTGTCACTCACTAGGAGTAGTATTCCCTAATCGAAATCTCTTGCTTTCGAATGCAAGCTCTCGGATACTGTCACTCACTAGTAGTAGTATTGAGTAATCGAAATCACTTGCATTCGAATGCAAGTTCTCGGATACTGTCACTCACTAGGAGTAGTATTCCCTAATCGAAATCTCTTGCATTCGAATGCAAGTTCTCGGATACTGTCACTCACTAGTAGTAGTTTTGAGTAATCGAAATCTCTTGCATTCGAATGCAAGTTCTCGGATACTGTCACTCACTAGTAGTAGTATTGAGTAATCGAAATCTCTTGCATTCGAATGCAGGTTCTCTGTTACTGTCACTCACTAGTAGTAGTATTGAGTAATCGAAATCTCTTGCATTCCAATGCAAGTTCTCGGATACTGTCACTCACTAGTACTAGTATTGAGTAATCGAAATCTCTTGCATTCGAATGCAGGTTCTCGGATGCTATCACTCACTAGTAGTAGTATTGAGTAATCGAAATCCCTTTCATTCGAATGCAAGTTCTCGGATACTATCACTCACTAGTAGTAGTATTGAGTAATCGAAATCTCTTTCATTCCAATGCAAGTTCTCGGATACTGTCACTCACTAGTAGTAGTATTCCCTAATCGAAATCTCTTGCATTCGAATGCAAGTTCTCGGATACTGTCACTCACTAGTAGTAGTTTTGAGTAATCGAAATCTCTTGCATTCGAATGCAAGTTCTCGGATACTGTCACTCACTAGTAGTAGTATTGAGTAATCGAAATCTCTTGCATTCGAATGCAGGTTCTCTGTTACTGTCACTCACTAGTAGTAGTATTGAGTAATCGAAATCTCTTGCATTCGAATGCAAGTTCTCGGATACTGTCACTCACTAGTACTAGTATTGAGTAATCGAAATCTCTTGCATTCGAATGCAGGTTCTCGGATGCTATCACTCACTAGTAGTAGTATTGAGTAATCGAAATCCCTTTCATTCGAATGCAAGTTCTCGGATACTATCACTCACTAGTAGTAGTATTGAGTAATCGAAATCTCTTTCATTCCAATGCAAGTTCTCGGATACTGTCACTCACTAGTAGTAGTATTCCCTAATCGAAATCTCTTGCATTCGAATGCAAGTTCTCGGATACTGTCACTCACTAGTAGTAGTATTGAGTAATCGAAATCTCTTGCATTCGAATGCAGGTTCTCTGTTACTGTCACTCACTAGTAGTAGTATTGAGTAATCGAAATCTCTTGCATTCGAATGCAAGTTCTCGGATACTGTCACTCACTAGTACTAGTATTGAGTAATCGAAATCTCTTGCATTCGAATGCAAGTTCTCGGATGCTGTCACTCACTAGTAGTAGTATTCGCTAATCGAAATCTCTTGCATTCGAATGCACGTTCTCAGATACTGTCACTCACTAGTAGTAGTATTCGCTAATCGAAATCTCTTGCATTCGAATGCAAGCTTTCGGATACTGTCACTCACTAGTAGTAGTATTCGCTAATCGAAATCTCTTGCATTCGAATGCAAGTTCTCGGATACTGTCACTCACTAGTAGTAGTATTCCCTAATCGAAATCTCTTGCATTCGAATGCAAGTTCTCGGATGCTATCACTCACTAGTAGTAGTATTGAGTAATCGAAATCTCTTGCATTTGAATGCAAGTTCTCGGATACTGTCACTCACTAGTAGTAGTATTCCCTAATCGAAATCTCTTGCATTCGAATGCAAGTTCTCGGATACTGTCAGTCACTAGTAGTAGTATTCGCTAATCGAAATCTCTTGCATTCGAATGCAAGTTCTCGGTTACTGTCACTCACTAGTAATAGTATTGAGTAATCGAAATCTCTTGCATTCGAATGCAAGTTCTCGGTTACTGTCACTCATTAGTAGTAGTATTGAGTAATCGAAATCGCTTGCATTCGACTGCAAGTTCTCGGTTACTGTCACTCACTAGTAGTAGTATTGAGTAATCGAAATCACTTGCATTCGAATGCAAGTTCTCGGATACTGTTACTTACTAGTATTAGTATTGAGGTTTCGAAATATCTTGGATTCGAATGCAAGTTCTCGGATACTGTCACTCACTAGGAGTAGTACTCCCTAATCGAAATCTCTTGCATTCGAATGCAAGTTCTCGGATACTGTCACTCACTAGAAGTAGTATTCCCTAATCGAAATCTCTTGCATTCGAATGCAAGTTCTCGGATACTGTCACTCACTAGTAGTAGTTTTGAGTAATCGAAATCTCTTTCATTCCAATGCAAGTTCTCGGATACTGTCACTCACTAGTAGTAGTATTCCCTAATCGAAATCTCTTGCATTCGAATGCAAGTTCTCGGATACTGTCACTCACTAGTAGTAGTTTTGAGTAATCGAAATCTCTTGCATTCGAATGCAAGTTCTCGGATACTGTCACTCACTAGTAGTAGTATTGAGTAATCGAAATCTCTTGCATTCGAATGCAGGTTCTCTGTTACTGTCACTCACTAGTAGTAGTATTGAGTAATCGAAATCTCTTGCATTCGAATGCAAGTTCTCGGATACTGTCACTCACTAGTACTAGTATTGAGTAATCGAAATCTCTTGCATTCGAATGCAAGTTCTCGGATACTGTCACTCACTAGGAGTAGTATTCCCTAATCGAAATCTCTTGCATTCGAATGCAAGTTCTCGGATACTGTCACTCACTAGTAGTAGTTTTGAGTAATCGAAATCTCTTGCATTCGAATGCAAGTTCTCGTATACTGTCACTCACTAGTAGTAGTATTGAGTAATCGAAATCTCTTGCATTCGAATGCAGGTTCTCTGTTACTGTCACTCACTAGTAGTAGTATTGAGTAATCGAAATCTCTTGCATTCGAATGCAAGTTCTCGAATACTGTCACTCACTAGTACTAGTATTGAGTAATCGAAATCTCTTGCGTTCGAATGCAGGTTCTCGGATGCTATCACTCACTAGTAGTAGTATTGCGTAATCGAAATCTCTTTCATTCGAATGCAAGTTCTCGGATACTGTCACTCACTAGTAGTAGTATTGAGTAATCGAAATCTCTTGCATTCGAATATAAGTTCTCGGATACTGTCACTCACTAGGAGTAGTATTCCCTAATCGAAATCTCTTGCTTTCGAATGCAAGCTCTCGGATACTGTCACTCACTAGTAGTAGTATTGAGTAATCGAAATCACTTGCATTCGAATGCAAGTTCTCGGATACTGTCACTCACTAGGAGTAGTATTCCCTAATCGAAATCTCTTGCATTCGAATGCAAGTTCTCGGATACTGTCACTCACTAGTAGTAGTTTTGAGTAATCGAAATCTCTTGCATTCGAATGCAGGTTCTCTGTTACTGTCACTCACTAGTAGTAGTATTGAGTAATCGAAATCTCTTGCATTCGAATGCAAGTTCTCGGATACTGTCACTCACTAGTACTAGTATTGAGTAATCGAAATCTCTTGCATTCGACTGCAGGTTCTCGGATGCTATCACTCACTAGTAGTAGTATTGAGTAATCGAAATCCCTTTCATTCGAATGCAAGTTCTCGGATACTATCACTCACTAGTAGTAGTATTTAGTAATCGAAATCTCTTTCATTCCAATGCAAGTTCTCGGATACTGTCACTCACTAGTAGTAGTATTCCCTAATCGAAATCTCTTGCATCGAATGCAAGTTCTCGGATACTATCACTCACTAGTAGTAGTATTGGGTAATCGAAATCTCTTTCTTTCGAATGCAAGTTCTCGGATACTATGACTCACTAGTAGTAGTATTGAGTAATCGAAATCTCTTGCATTCGAATGCAAGTTCTCGGATGCTGTCACTCACTAGTAGTAGTATTCGCTAATCAAAATCTCTTGCATTCGAATGCACGTTCTCAGATACTGGCACTCACTAGTAGTAGTATTCGCTAATCGAAATCTCTTGCATTCGAATGCAAGCTTTCGGATACTGTCACTCACTAGTAGTAGTATTTGCTAATCGAAATCTCTTGCATTCGAATGCAAGTTCTCGGATACTGTCACTCACTAGTAGTAGAATTCCCTAATCGAAATCTCTTGCATTCGAACGCAAGTTCTCGGATGCTATCACTCACTAGTAGTAGTATTGAGTAATCGAATTCTCTTGCATTTGAATGCAAGTTCTCGGATACTGTCACTCACTAGTAGTAGTATTCCCTAATCGAAATCTCTTGCATTCGAATGCAAGTTCTCGGATACTGTCAGTCACTAGTAGTAGTATTCGCTAATCGAAATCTCTTGCATTCGAATGCAAGTTCTCGGTTACTGTCACTCACTAGTAATAGTATTGAGTAATCGAAATCTCTTGCATTCGAATGCAAGTTCTCGGTTACTGTCACTCATTACTAGTAGTATTGAGTAATCGAAATCGCTTGCATTCGACTGCAAGTTCTCGGTTACTGTCACTCACTAGTAGTAGTATTGAGTAATCGAAATCACTTGCATTCGAATGCAAGTTCTCGGATACTGTTACTTACTAGTTGTAGTATTGAGGTTTCGAAATATCTTGGATTCGAATGCAAGTTCTCGGATACTGTCACTCACTAGGAGTAGTACTCCCTAATCGAAATCTCTTGCATTCGAATGCAAGTTCTCGGATACTGTCACTCACTAGAAGTAGTATTCCCTAATCGAAATCTCTTGCATTCGAATGCAAGTTCTCGGATACTCTCACTCACTAGTAGTAGTATTGAGTAATCGAAATCTCTTGCATTCGAATGCAAGTTCTCGGATACTGTCACTCACTAGTAGTAGTATTGGGTAATCGAAGTCTCTTTCCTTCGAATGCAAGTTCTCGGATACTGTCACTCACTAGTAGTAGTATTCCCTAATCGAAATCTCTTGCATTCGAATGCAAGTTCTCGGTTACTGTCACTCACTTGTAGTAGTATTCCCTAATCGAAATCTCTTGCATTCGAATGCAAGTTCTCGGATACTATCACTCACTAGTAGTAGTATTGAGTAATGGAAATCTCTTTCATTCGAATGCAAGTTCTCGGATACTGTCACACACTAGTAGTAGTATTGAGTAATCGAAATCTCTTGCATTCGAATGCAAGTTCTCGGATACTATCACTCACTAGTAGTAGTATTGCGTAATCGAAATCTCTTTCATCCGAATGCAAGTTCTCGGATACTGTCACTCTCTAGTAGTAGTATTGAGTAATCGAAATCTCTTGCATTCGAATGCAAGTTCTAGGATACTGTCACTCACTAGTAGTAGTATTGAGTAATCGAAATCTCTTGCATTGGAATGCAAGTTCTCGGATACTGTCACTCACTAGTAGTAGTATTCAGTAATCGAAATCTCTTGCATTCGATTGCAAGTTCTCGGATACTGTCACTCACTAGGAGTAGTATTCCCTAATCGAAATCTCTTGCTTTCGAATGCAAGCTCTCGGATACTGTCACTCACTAGTAGTAGTATTGAGTAATCGAAATCACTTGCATTCGAATGCAAGTTCTCGGATACTGTCACTCACTAGGAGTAGTATTCCCTAATCGAAATCTCTTGCATTCGAATGCAAGTTCTCGGATACTGTCACTCACTAGTAGTAGTATTGAGTAATCGAAATCTCTTGCATTCGAATGCAAGTTCTCGGATACTGTCACTCACTAGTAGTAGTATTGAGTAATCGAAATCTCTTGCATTCGAATGCAAGTTCTCGGATACTGTCACTCACTAGTAGTAGTATTGAGTAATCGAAATCTCTTGCATTCGAATGCAAGTTCTCGGATGCTATCACTCACTAGTAGTAGTATTGAGTAATCGAAATCTCTTTCATTCCAATGCAAGTTCTCCGATACTATCACTCACTAGTAGTAGTATTGTGTAATCGAAATCTCTTGCATTCGAATGCAAGTTCTCGGATACTGTCACTCACTAGTAGTAGTATTCGCTAATCAAAATCTCTTGCATTCGAATGCAAGTTCTCGGTTACTGTCACTCACTAGTAGTAGTAGTGAGTAATCGAAATCTCTTGCATTCGAATGCAAGTTCTCGGTTACTGTCACTCACTAGTAGTAGTATTGAGTAATCGAAATCTCTTGCATTCGACTGCAAGTTCTCGGATACTGTCACTCACTAGTAGTAGTATTCCCTAATCGAAATCTTTTGCATTCTAATGCAAGTTCTCGGTTACTGTCACTCACTTGTAGTAGTATTCCCTAATCGAAATCTCTTGCATTCGAATGCAAGTTCACGGATACTGTCACTCACTAGTAGTAGTATTGAGTAATCGAAATCTCTTGCATTCGAATGCAAGTTCTCGGATACTGTCACTCACTAGTAGTAGCATTCGCTAATCGAAATCTCTTTCATTCGAATGCAAGTTCTCGGATACTATCACTCACTAGTAGTAGTATTGCGTAATCGAAATCTCTTTCATTGGAATGCAAGTTCTCGGATACTATCACTCACTAGTAGTAGTATTGCGTAATCGAAATCTCTTTCATTCGAATGCAAGTTCTCGGATACTGTCACTCACTAGTAGTAGTATTGAGTAATCGAAATCTCTTGCATTCGAATATAAGTTCTCGGATACTATCACTCACTAGTAGTAGTATTGCGTAATCGAAATCTCTTTCATTCGAATGCAAGTTCTCGGATACTGTCACTCACTAGTAGTAGTATTGAGTAATCGAAATCTCTTTCATTCGAATGCAAGTTCTCGGATACTGTCACTCACTAGTAGTAGCATTCGCTAATCGAAGTCTCTTGCATTCGAATGCAAGTTCTGGGATACTAGCACGCACTAGTAGTAGTATTGAGTAATCGAAATCTCTTTCATTCGAATGCAAGTTCTCGGATACTATCACTCACTAGTAGTAGTATTGAGTACTGGAAATCTCTTTCATTCGAATGCAAGTTCTCGGATACTATCACACACTAGTAGTAGTATTGAGTAATCGAAATCTCTTGCATTCGAATGCAAGTTCTCGGATACTATCACTCACTAGTAGTAGTATTGCGTAATCGAAATCTCTTTCATTCGAATGCAAGTTCTCGGATACTATCACTCACTAGTAGTAGTATTGAGTAATGGAAATCTCTTTCATTCGAATGCAAGTTCTCGGATACTATCACTCACTAGTAGTAGTATTGAGTAGTCGAAATCTCTTTCATTCGAATGCAAGTTCTCGGATACTATCACTCACTAGTAGTAGTATTGAGTAATGGAAATCTCTTTCATTCGAATGCAAGTTCTCGGATACTGTCACACACTAGTAGTAGTATTGAGTAATCGAAATCTCTTGCATTCGAATGCAAGTTCTCGGATACTGCCACTCACTAGTAGTAGTATTCAGTAATCGAAATCTCTTGCATTCGAATGCAAGTTCTCGGATACTGTCACTCACTAGGAGTAGTATTCCCTAATCGAAATCTCTTGCTTTCGAATGCAAGCTCTCGGATACTGTCACTCACTAGTAATAATATTGAGTAATCGAAATCACTTGCATTCGAATGCAAGTTCCCGGATACTGTCACTCACTAGGAGTAGTACTCCCTAATCGAAATCTCTTCCATTCGAATGCAAGTTCTCGGATACTGTCACTCACTAGTAGTAGTATTGAGTAATCGAAATCTCTTGCATTCGAATGCAAGTTCTCGGATACTGTCACTCACTTGTAGTAGTATTGAGTAATCGAAATCTCTTGCATTCGGGTGCAGGTTCTCGGTTACTGTCACTCACTAGTAGTAGTATTGAGTAATCGAAATCTCTTGCATTCGAATGCAAGTTCTCGGATACTGTCACTCACTAGTAGTAGCATTCGCTAATCGAAATCTCTTTCATTCGAGTGCAAGTTCTCGGATACTATCACTCACTAGTAGTAGTATTGCGTAATCAAAATCTCTTTCATTGGAATGCAAGTTCTCGGATACTATCACTCACTAGTAGTAGTATTGCGTAATCGAAATCTCTTTCATTCGAATGCAAGTTCTCGGATACTGTCACTCACTAGTAGCAGTATTGAGTAATCGAAATCTCTTGCATTCGAATATAAGTTCTCGGATACTATCACTCACTAGTAGTAGTATTGCGTAATCGAAATCTCTTTCATTCGAATGCAAGTTCTCGGATACTGTCACTCACTAGTAGTAGTATTGAGTAATCGAAATCTCTTTCATTCGAATGCAAGTTCTCGGATACTATCACTCACTAGTAGTAGTATTGCGTAATCGAAATCTCTTGCTTTCGAATGCAAGCTCTCGGATACTGTCACTCACTAGTAGTAGTATTGAGTAATCGAAATCACTTGCATTCGAATGCAAGTTCTCGGATACTGTCACTCACTAGGAGTAGTATTCCCTAATCGAAATCTCTTGCATTCGAATGCAAGTTCTCGGATACTGTCACTCACTAGTAGTAGTTTTGAGTAATCGAAATCTCTTGCATTCGAATGCAAGTTCTCGGATACTGTCACTCACTAGTAGTAGTATTGAGTAATCGAAATCTCTTGCATTCGAATGCAGGTTCTCTGTTACTGTCACTCACTAGTAGTAGTATTGAGTAATCGAAATCTCTTGCATTCGAATGCAAGTTCTCGGATACTGTCACTCACTAGTACTAGTATTGAGTAATCGAAATCTCTTGCATTCGAATGCAGGTTCTCGGATGCTATCACTCACTAGTAGTAGTATTGAGTAATCGAAATCCCTTTCATTCGAATGCAAGTTCTCGGATACTATCACTCACTAGTAGTAGTATTGAGTAATCGAAATCTCTTTCATTCCAATGCAAGTTCTCCGATACTATCACTCACTAGTAGTAGTATTCGCTAATCGAAATCTCTTGCATTCGAATGCAAGTTCTCGGATACTGTCACTCACTAGTAGTAGTATTCCCTAATCGAAATCTCTTGCATTCGAATGCAAGTTCTCGGATACTATCACTCACTAGTAGTAGTATTGGGTAATCGAAATCTCTTTCTTTCGAATGCAAGTTCTCGGATACTATGACTCACTAGTAGTAGTATTGAGTAATCGAAATCTCTTGCATTCGAATGCAAGCTTTCGGATACTGTCACTCACTAGTAGTAGTATTCCCTAATCGAAATCTCTTGCATTCGAATGCAAGTTCTCGGATACTGTCAGTCACTAGTAGTAGTATTCGCTAATCGAAATCTCTTGCATTCGAATGCAAGTTCTCGGTTACTGTCACTCACTAGTAATAGTATTGAGTAATCGAAATCTCTTGCATTCGAATGCAAGTTCTCGGTTACTGTCACTCATTAGTAGTAGTATTGAGTAATCGAAATCGCTTGCATTCGACTGCAAGTTCTCGGTTACTGTCACTCACTAGTAGTAGTATTGAGTAATCGAAATCACTTGCATTCGAATGCAAGTTCTCGTTTACTGTTACTTACTAGTTGTAGTATTGAGGTTTCGAAATATCTTGGATTCGAATGCAAGTTCTCGGATACTGTCACTCACTAGTAGTAGTATTGGGTAATCGAAATCTCTTTCTTTCGAATGCAAGTTCTCGGATACTATGACTCACTAGTAGTAGTATTGAGTAATCGAAATCTCTTGCATTCGAATGCAAGCTTTCGGATACTGTCACTCACTAGTAGTAGTATTCCCTAATCGAAATCTCTTGCTTTCGAATGCAAGTTCTCGGATACTGTCAGTCACTAGTAGTAGTATTCGCTAATCGAAATCTCTTGCATTCGAATGCAAGTTCTCGGTTACTGTCACTCACTAGTAATAGTATTGAGTAATCGAAATCTCTTGCATTCGAATGCAAGTTCTCGGTTACTGTCACTCATTAGTAGTAGTATTGAGTAATCGAAATCGCTTGCATTCGACTGCAAGTTCTCGGTTACTGTCACTCACTAGTAGTAGTATTGAGTAATCGAAATCACTTGCATTCGAATGCAAGTTCTCGTTTACTGTTACTTACTAGTTGTAGTATTGAGGTTTCGAAATATCTTGGATTCGAATGCAAGTTCTCGGATACTGTCACTCACTAGGAGTAGTACTCCCTAATCGAAATCTCTTGCATTCGAATGCAAGTTCTCGGATACTGTCACTCACTAGAAGTAGTATTCCCTAATCGAAATCTCTTGCATTCGAATGCAAGTTCTCGGATACTGTCACTCACTAGTAGTAGTATTGAGTAATCGAAATCTCTTGCATTCGAATGCAAGTTCTCGGATACTGTCACTCACTAGTAGTAGTATTGAGTAGTCGAAATCTCTTTCATTCGAATGCAAGTTCTCGGATACTATCACTCACTAGTAGTAGTATTGAGTAATGGAAATCTCTTTCATTCGAATGCAAGTTCTCGGATACTGTCACACACTAGTAGTAGTATTGAGTAATCGAAATCTCTTGCATTCGAATGCAAGTTCTCGGATACTATCACTCACTAGTAGTAGTATTGCGTAATCGAAATCTCTTTCATTCGAATGCAAGTTCTCGGATACTGTCACTCACTAGTAGTAGTATTGAGTAATCGAAATCTCTTGCATTCGAATGCAGGTTCTCTGTTACTGTCACTCACTAGTAGTAGTATTGAGTAATCGAAATCTCTTGCATTCGAATGCAAGTTCTCGGATACTGTCACTCACTAGTAGTAGTATTGAGTAATCGAAATCTCTTGCATTCGAATGCAAGTTCTCGGATACTGTCACTCACTAGTAGTAGTATTCAGTAATCGAAATCTCTTGCATTCGATTGCAAGTTCTCGGATACTGTCACTCACTAGGAGTAGTATTCCCTAATCGAAATCTCTTGCTTTCGAATGCAAGCTCTCGGATACTGTCACTCACTAGTAGTAGTATTGAGTAATCGAAATCACTTGCATTCGAATGCAAGTTCTCGGATACTGTCACTCACTAGGAGTAGTATTCCCTAATCGAAATCTCTTGCATTCGAATGCAAGTTCTCGGATACTGTCACTCACTAGTAGTAGTATTGAGTAATCGAAATCTCTTGCATTCGAATGCAAGTTCTCGGATACTGTCACTCACTAGTAGTAGTATTGAGTAATCGAAATCTCTTGCATTCGAATGCAAGTTCTCGGATACTGTCACTCACTAGTAGTAGTATTGAGTAATCGAAATCTCTTGCATTCGAATGCAAGTTCTCGGATGCTATCACTCACTAGTAGTAGTATTGAGTAATCGAAATCTCTTTCATTCGAATGCAAGTTCTCGGATACTATCACTCACTAGTAGTAGTATTGAGTAATCGAAATCTCTTTCATTCCAATGCAAGTTCTCCGATACTATCACTCACTAGTAGTAGTATTGTGTAATCGAAATCTCTTGCATTCGAATGCAAGTTCTCGGATACTGTCACTCACTAGTAGTAGTATTCGCTAATCAAAATCTCTTGCATTCGAATGCAAGTTCTCGGTTACTGTCACTCACTAGTGGTAGTAGTGAGTAATCGAAATCTCTTGCATTCGAATGCAAGTTCTCGGTTACTGTCACTCACTAGTAGTAGTATTGAGTAATCGAAATCTCTTGCATTCGACTGCAAGTTCTCGGATACTGTCGCTCACTAGTAGTAGTATTCCCTAATCGAAATCTTTTGCATTCTAATGCAAGTTCTCGGTTACTGTCACTCACTTGTAGTAGTATTCCCTAATCGAAATCTCTTGCATTCGAATGCAAGTTCACGGATACTGTCACTCACTAGTAGTAGTATTGAGTAATCGAAATCTCTTTCATTCGAATGCAAGTTCTCGGATACTGTCACTCACTAGTAGTAGCATTCGCTAATCGAAGTCTCTTGCATTCGAATGCAAGTTCTCGGATACTAGCACGCACTAGTAGTAGTATTGAGTAATCGAAATCTCTTTCATTCGAATGCAAGTTCTCGGATACTATCACTCACTAGTAGTAGTATTGAGTAATGGAAATCTCTTTCATTCGAATGCAAGTTCTCGGATACTGTCACACACTAGTAGTAGTATTGAGTAATCGAAATCTCTTGCATTCGAATGCAAGTTCTCGGATACTATCACTCACTAGTAGTAGTATTGCGTAATCGAAATCTCTTTCATTCGAATGCAAGTTCTCGGATACTGTCACTCTCTAGTAGTAGTATTGAGTAATCGAAATCTCTTGCATTCGAATGCAAGTTCTCGGATACTGTCACTCACTAGTAGTAGTATTGAGTAATCGAAATCTCTTGCATTCGAATGCAAGTTCTCGGATACTGTCACTCACTAGTAGTAGTATTCAGTAATCGAAATCTCTTGCATTCGATTGCAAGTTCTCGGATACTGTCACTCACTAGGAGTAGTATTCCCTAATCGAAATCTCTTGCATTCGAATGCAAGTTCTCGGATACTGTCACTCACTAGTAGTAGTATTGAGTAATCGAAATCTCTTGCATTCGAATGCAAGTTCTCGGGTACTGTCACTCACTAGTAGTAGTATTGAGTAATCGAAATCTCTTGCATTCGAATGCAGGTTCTCTGTTACTGTCACTCACTAGTAGTAGTATTGAGTAATCGAAATCTCTTGCATTCGAAATCAAGTTCTGGGATACTGTCACTCACTAGTAGTAGTATTGAGTAATCGAAATCTCTTGCATTCGAATGCAAGTTCTCGGATGCTATCACTCACTAGTAGTAGTATTGAGTAATCGAAATCTCTTTCATTCCAATGCAAGTTCTCCGATACTATCACTCACTAGTAGTAGTATTGTGTAATCGAAATCTCTTGCATTCGAATGCAAGTTCTCGGATACTGTCACTCACTAGTAGTAGTATTCGCTAATCCAAATCTCTTGCATTCGAATGCAAGTTCTCGGTTACTGTCACTCACTAGTAGTAGTAGTGAGTAATCGAAATCTCTTGCATTCGAATGCAAGTTCTCGGTTACTGTCACTCACTAGTAGTAGTATTGAGTAATCGAAATCTCTTGCATTCGACTGCAAGTTCTCGGATACTGTCACTCACTAGTAGTAGTATTCCCTAATCGAAATCTCTTGCATTCGAATGCAAGTTCTCGGTTACTGTCACTCACTTGTAGTAGTATTCCCTAATCGAAATCTCTTGCATTCGAATGCAAGTTCTCGGATACTGTCACTCACTAGTAGTAGTATTCCCTAATCGAAATCTCTTGCATTCGAATGCAAGTTCTCGGATACTGTCACTCACTAGTAGTAGTATTGAGTAATCGAAATCTCTTTCATTCCAATGCAAGTTCTCCGATACTATCACTCACTAGTAGTAGTATTGTGTAATCGAAATCTCTTGCATTCGAATGCAAGTTCTCGGATACTGTCACTCACTAGTAGTAGTATTCGCTAATCAAAATCTCTTGCATTCGAATGCAAGTTCTCGGTTACTGTCACTCACTAGTAGTAGTAGTGAGTAATCGAAATCTCTTGCATTCGAATGCAAGTTCTCGGTTACTGTCACTCACTAGTAGTAGTATTGAGTAATCGAAATCTCTTGCATTCGACTGCAAGTTCTCGGATACTGTCACTCACTAGTAGTAGTATTCCCTAATCGAAATCTTTTGCATTCTAATGCAAGTTCTCGGTTACTGTCACTCACTTGTAGTAGTATTCCCTAATCGAAATCTCTTGCATTCGAATGCAAGTTCTCGGATACTGTCACTCACTAGTAGTAGTATTGAGTAATCGAAATCTCTTTCATTCGAATGCAAGTTCTCGGATACTGTCACTCACTAGTAGTAGCATTCGCTAATCGAAGTCTCTTGCATTCGAATGCAAGTTCTCGGATACTAGCACGCACTAGTAGTAGTATTGAGTAATCGAAATCTCTTTCATTCGAATGCAAGTTCTCGGATACTATCACTCACTAGTAGTAGTATTGAGTAATGGAAATCTCTTTCATTCGAATGCAAGTTCTCGGATACTGTCACACACTAGTAGTAGTATTGAGTAATCGCAATCTCTTGCATTCGAATGCAAGTTCTCGGATACTATCACTCACTAGTAGTAGTATTGCGTAATCGAAATCTCTTTCATTCGAATGCAAGTTCTCGGATACTGTCACTCTCTAGTAGTAGTATTGAGTAATCGAAATCTCTTGCATTCGAATGCAAGTTCTCGGATACTGTCACTCACTAGTAGTAGTATTGAGTAATCGAAATCTCTTGCATTCGAATGCAAGTTCTCGGATACTGTCACTCACTAGTAGTAGTATTCAGTAATCGAAATCTCTTGCATTCGATTGCAAGTTCTCGGATACTGTCACTCACTAGGAGTAGTATTCCCTAATCGAAATCTCTTGCTTTCGAATGCAAGCTCTCGGTTACTGTCACTCACTAGTAGTAGTATTGAGTAATCGAAATCACTTGCATTCGAATGCAAGTTCTCGGATACTGTCACTCACTAGGAGTAGTATTCCCTAATCGAAATCTCTTGCATTCGAATGCAAGTTCTCGGATACTGTCACTCACTAGTAGTAGTATTGAGTAATCGAAATCTCTTGCATTCGAATGCAAGTTCTCGGATACTGTCACTCACTAGTAGTAGTATTGAGTAATCGAAATCTCTTGCATTCGAATGCAGGTTCTCTGTTACTGTCACTCACTAGTAGTAGTATTGAGTAATCGAAATCTCTTGCATTCGAATGCAAGTTCTCGGATACTGTCACTCACTAGTAGTAGTATTGAGTAATCGAAATCTCTTGCATTCGAATGCAAGTTCTCGGATGCTATCACTCACTAGTAGTAGTATTGAGTAATCGAAATCTCTTTCATTCCAATGCATGTTCTCCGATACTATCACTCACTAGTAGTAGTATTGTGTAATCGAAATCTCTTGCATTCGATTGCAAGTTCTCGGATACTGTCACTCACTAGTAGTAGTATTCGCTAATCAAAATCTCTTGCATTCGAATGCAAGTTCTCGGTTACTGTCACTCACTAGTAGTAGTAGTGAGTAATCGAAATCTCTTGCATTCGAATGCAAGTTCTCGGTTACTGTCACTCACTAGTAGTAGTATTGAGTAATCGAAATCTCTTGCATTCGACTGCAAGTTCTCGGATACTGTCACACACTAGTAGTAGTATTCCCTAATCGAAATCTCTTGCATTCGAATGCAAGTTCTCGGTTACTGTCACTCACTTGTAGTAGTATTCCCTAATCGAAATCTCTTGCATTCGAATGCAAGTTCTCGGATACTGTCACTCACTAGTAGTTGTATTCCCTAAGCGAAATCTCTTGCATTCGAATGCAAGTTCTCGGATACTGTCACTCACTAGTAGTAGTATTGAGTAATCGAAATCACTTGCAATCGAATGCAAGTTCTCGGTTACTGTCACTCACTAGTAGTAGTATTCCCTAATCGAAATCTCTTGCATTCGAATGCAAGTTCTCGGTTACTGTCACTCACTTGTAGTAGTATTCCCTAATCGAAATCACTTGCATTCGAATGCAAGTTCTCGGATACTGTCACTCACTAGTAGTAGTATTCCCTAATCGAAATCTCTTGCATTCGAATGCAAGTTCTCGGAGACTGTCACTCACTAGCAGTAGTATTCGGTAATCGAAATCTCTTGCATTCGAATGCAAGTTCTTGGTTACTGTCACTCACTAGTAATAGTATTGAGTAATCGAAATCTCGTGCATTCGAATGCAAGTTCTCGGTTACTGTCACTCACTAGTAGTAGTATTGAGTAATCGAAATCTCTTGCATTCGACTGCAAGTTCTCGGTTACTGTCACTCACTAGTAGTAGTATTGAGTAATCGAAATTACTTGCATTCGAATGCAAGTTCTCGGATACTGTTACTTACTAGTAGTAGTATTGAGGTTTCGAAATATCTTGGATTCGAATGCAAGTTCTCGGATACTGTCACTCACTAGGAGTAGTACTCCCTAATCGAAATCCCTTGCATTCGAATGCAAGTTCTCGGATACTGTCACTCACTAGTAGTAGTATTCCCTAATCGAAATCTCTTGCATTCGAATGCAAGTTCTCGGATACTGTCACTCACTAGTAGTAGTATTGAGTAATCGAAATCTCTTGCATTCGAATGCAAGTTCTCGGATACTGTCACTCACTAGTAGTAGTATTGCGTAATCGAAATCTCTTTCATTCGAATGCAAGTTCTCGGATACTGTCACTCACTAGTAGTAGCATTCGCTAATCGAAATCTCTTTCATTCGAATGCAAGTTCTCGGATACTATCACTCACTAGTAGTAGTATTGCGTAATCGAAATCTCTTTCATTCGAATGCAAGTTCTCGGATACTATCACTCACTAGTAGTAGTATTGCGTATTCGAAATCTCTTTCATTCGAATGCAAGTACTCGGATACTGTCACTCACTAGTAGTAGTATTGAGTAATCGAAATCTCTTGCATTTGAATGCAAGTTCTCGGATACTATCACTCACTAGTAGTAGTATTGCTTATCGAAATCTCTTTCATTCGAATGCAAGTTCTCGGATACTGTCACTCACTAGTAGTAGTATTGAGTAATCGAAATCTCTTTCATTCGAATGCAAGTTCTCGGATACTGTCACTCACTAGTAGTAGCATTCGCTAATCGAAGTCTCTTGCATTCGAATGTAAGTTCTCGGATACTAGCAGTCACTAGTAGTAGTATTCGCTAATCGAAATCTCTTGCATTCGAATGCAAGTTCTCGGTTACTGTCACTCACAAGTAATAGTATTGAGTAATCGAAATCTCTTGCATTCGAATGCAAGTTCTCGGTTACTGTCACTCACTAGTAGTAGTATTGAGTAATCGAAATCTCTTGCATTCGACTGCAAGTTCTCGGTTGTCACTCACTAGTAGTAGTATTGAGTCATCGAAATCACTTGCATTCGAATGCAAGTTCTCGGATACTGTTACTTACTAGTTGTAGTATTGAGGTTTCGAAATATCTTGGATTCGAATGCAAGTTCTCGGATACTGTCACTCACTAGGAGTAGTACTCCCTAATCGAAATCTCTTGCATTCGAATGCAAGTTCTCGGATACTGTCACTCACTAGTAGTAGTATTCCTTAATCGAAATCTCTTGCATTCGAATGCAAGTTCTCGGATACTGTCACTCACTAGTAGTAGTATTGAGTAATCGAAATCTCTTGCATTCGAATGCAAGTTCTCGGATACTGTCACTCACTAGTAGTAGTATTGAGTAATCGAAATCTCTTGCATTCGAATGCAAGTTCTCGGATGCTATCACTCACTAGTAGTAGTATTGAGTAATCGAAATCTCTTTCATTCGAATGCAAGTTCTCGGATACTATCACTCACTAGTAGTAGTATTGTGTAATCGAAATCTCTTGCATTCGAATGCAAGTTCTCGGATACTGTCACTCACTAGTAGTAGTATTCGCTAATCAAAATCTCTTGCATTCGAATGCAAGTTCTCGGTTACTGTCACTCACTAGTAGTAGTAGTGAGTAATCGAAATCTCTTGCATTCGAATGCAAGTTCTCGGTTACTGTCACTCACTAGTAGTAGTATTGAGTAATCGAAATCTCTTGCATTCGACTGCAAGTTCTCGGATACTGTCACTCACTAGTAGTAGTATTCCCTAATCGAAATCTCTTGCATTCGAATGCAAGTTCTCGGTTACTGTCACTCACTTGTAGTAGTATTCCCTAATCGAAATCTCTTGCATTCGAATGCAAGTTCTCGGATACTGTCACTCACTAGTAGTAGTATTCCCTAAGCGAAATCTCTTGCATTCGAATGCAAGTTCTCGGATACTGTCATTCACTAGTAGTAGTATTGAGCAATCGAAATCACTTGCATTCGAATGCAAGTTCTCGGTTACTGTCACTCACTAGTAGTAGTATTCCCTAATCGAAATCTCTTGCATTCGAATGCAAGTTCTCGGTTACTGTCACTCACTTGTAGTAGTATTCCCTAATCGAAATCTCTTGCATTCGAATGCAAGTTCTCGGATACTGTCACTCACTAGTAGTAGTATTCCCTAATCGAAATCTCTTGCATTCGAATGCAAGTTCTCGGATACTGTCACTCACTAGTAGTAGTATTCGCTAATCGAAATCTCTTGCATTCGAATGCAAGTTCTCGGTTACTGTCACTCACTAGTAATAGTATTGAGTAATCGAAATCTCTTGCATTCGAATGCAAGTTCTCGGTTACTGTCACTCACTAGTAGTAGTATTGAGTAATCGAAATCTCTTGCATTCGAGTGCAAGTTCTCGGTTACTGTCACTCACTAGTAGTAGTATTGAGTAATCGAAATCACTTGCATTCGAATGCAAGTTCTCGGATACTGTTACTTACTAGTAGTAGTATTGAGGTTTCGAAATATCTTGGATTCGAATGCAAGTTCTCGGATACTGTCACTCACTAGGAGTAGTACTCCCTAATCGAAATCTCTTGCATTCGAATGCAAGTTCTCGGATACTGTCACTCACTAGTAGTAGTATTCCCTAATCGAAATCTCTTGCATTCGAATGCAAGTTCTCGGATACTGTCGCTCACTAGTAGTAGTATTGAGTAATCGAAATCTCTTGCATTCGAATGCAAGTTCTCGGATACTGTCACTCACTAGTAGTAGTATTGCGTAATCGAAATCTCTTTCATTGGAATGCAAGTTCTCGGATAGTGTCACTCACTAGTAGTAGCATTTGCTAATCGAAATCTCTTTCATTCGAATGCAAGTTCTCGGATACTATCACCCACTAGTAGTAGTATTGCGTAATCGAAATCTCTTTCATTCGAATGCAAGTTCTCGGATACTATCACTCACTAGTAGTAGTATTGCGTAATCGAAATCTCTTTCATTCGAATGCAAGTTCTCGGATACTGTCACTCACTAGTAGTAGTATTGAGTAATCGAAATCTCTTTCATTCGAATGCAAGTTCTCGGATACTGTCACTCACTAGTAGTAGTATTGAGTAATCGAAATCTCTTGCATTCGAATGCAAGGTCTCGGATACTGTCACTCACTAGTAGTAGTATTGAGTAATCGAAATCTCTTGCATTCGAATGCAAGTTCTCGGATACTATCACTCACTAGTAGTAGTATTCCCTAATCGAAATCTCTTGCATTCGAATGCAAGTTCTCGGATACTGTCACTCACTAGTAGTAGTATTCCCTAAGCGAAATCTCTTGCATTCGAATGCAAGTTCTCGGATACTGTCACTCACTAGTAGTAGTATTGAGTAATCGAAATCTCTTTCATTCGAATGCAAGTTCTCGGTTACTGTCACTCACTAGTAGTAGTATTGAGTAATCGAAATCACTTGCATTCGAATGCAAGTTCTCGGTTACTGTCACTCACTAGTAGTAGTATTCCCTAATCGAAATTTCTTGCATTCGAATACAAGTTCTCGGATACGGTCACTCAATAGTAGTAGTATTCGCTAATCGAAATCTCTTTCATTCGAATGCAAGTTCTCAGATACTATCACTCACTAGTAGTAGTATTGCTTAATCGAAATCTCTTTCATTCGAATGCAAGTTCTCGGATACTGTCACTCACTAGTAGTAGTATTGAGTAATCGAAATCTCTTTCATTCGAATGCAAGTTCTCGGATACTGTCACTCACTAGTAGTAGTATTGAGTAATCGATTTCTCTTGCATTCGAATGCAAGTTCTCGGATACTATCACTAGTAGTAGTATTGCGTAATCGAAATCTCTTTCATTCGAATGCAAGTTCTCGGATACTGTCACTCACTAGTAGTAGTATTGAGTAATCGAAATCTCTTTCATTCGAATGCAAGTTCTCGGATACTGTCACTCACTAGTAGTAGCATTCGCTAATCGAAGTCTCTTGCATTCGAATGTAAGTTCTCGGATACTAGCAGTCACTAGTAGTAGTATTCGCTAATCGAAATCTCTTGCATTCGAATGCAAGTTCTCGGTTACTGTCACTCACTAGTAATAGTATTGAGCAATCGAAATCTCTTGCATTCGAATGCAAGTTCTCGGTTACTGTCACTCACTAGTAGTAGTATTGAGTAATCGAAATCTCTTGCATTCGACTGCAAGTTCTCGGTTGTCACTCACTAGTAGTAGTATTGAGTAATCGAAATCACTTGCATTCGAATGCAAGTTCTCGGATACTGTTACTTACTAGTTGTAGTATTGAGGTTTCGAAATATCTTGGATTCGAATGCAAGTTCTCGGATACTGTCACTCACTAGGAGTAGTACTCCCTAATCGAAATCTCTTGCATTCGAATACAAGTTCTCGGATACGGTCACTCAATAGTAGTAGTATTCGCTAATCGAAATCTCTTTCATTCGAATGCAAGTTCTCGGATACTATCACTCACTAGTAGTAGTATTGCTTAATCGAAATCTGTTTCATTCGAATGCAAGTTCTCGGATACTGTCACTCACTAGTAGTAGTATTGAGTAATCGAAATCTCTTTCATTCGAATGCAAGTTCTCGGATACTGTCACTCACTAGTAGTAGTATTGAGTAATCGATTTCTCTTGCATTCGAATGCAAGTTCTCGGATACTATCACTAGTAGTAGTATTGCGTAATCGAAAACTCTTTCATTCGAATGCAAGTTCTCGGATACTGTCACTCACTAGTAGTAGTATTGAGTAATCGAAATCTCTTTCATTCGAATGCAAGTTCTCGGATACTGTCACTCACTAGTAGTAGCATTCGCTAATCGAAGTCTCTTGCATTCGAATGCAAGTTCTCGGATACTGTCACTCACTAGTAGTAGTATTGAGTAATCGAAATCTCTTGCATTCGAATGCAAGTTCTCGGATGCTATCACTCACTAGTAGTAGTATTGAGTAATCGAAATCTCTTTCATTCCAATGCATGTTCTCCGATACTATCACTCACTAGTAGTAGTATTGTGTAATCGAAATCTCTTGCATTCGATTGCAAGTTCTCGGATACTGTCACTCACTAGTAGTAGTATTCGCTAATCAAAATCTCTTGCATTCGAATGCAAGTTCTCGGTTACTGTCACTCACTAGTAGTAGTAGTGAGTAATCGAAATCTCTTGCATTCGAATGCAAGTTCTCGGTTACTGTCACTCACTAGTAGTAGTATTGAGTAATCGAAATCTCTTGCATTCGACTGCAAGTTCTCGGATACTGTCACACACTAGTAGTAGTATTCCCTAATCGAAATCTCTTGCATTCGAATGCAAGTTCTCGGTTACTGTCACTCACTTGTAGTAGTATTCCCTAATCGAAATCTCTTGCATTCGAATGCAAGTTCTCGGATACTGTCACTCACTAGTAGTTGTATTCCCTAAGCGAAATCTCTTGCATTCGAATGCAAGTTCTCGGATACTGTCACTCACTAGTAGTAGTATTGAGTAATCGAAATCACTTGCATTCGAATGCAAGTTCTCGGTTACTGTCACTCACTAGTAGTAGTATTCCCTAATCGAAATCTCTTGCATTCGAATGCAAGTTCTCGGTTACTGTCACTCACTTGTAGTAGTATTCCCTAATCGAAATCACTTGCATTCGAATGCAAGTTCTCGGATACTGTCACTCACTAGTAGTAGTATTCCCTAATCGAAATCTCTTGCATTCGAATGCAAGTTCTCGGAGACTGTCACTCACTAGCAGTAGTATTCGGTAATCGAAATCTCTTGCATTCGAATGCAAGTTCTTGGTTACTGTCACTCACTAGTAATAGTATTGAGTAATCGAAATCTCGTGCATTCGAATGCAAGTTCTCGGTTACTGTCACTCACTAGTAGTAGTATTGAGTAATCGAAATCTCTTGCATTCGACTGCAAGTTCTCGGTTACTGTCACTCACTAGTAGTAGTATTGAGTAATCGAAATTACTTGCATTCGAATGCAAGTTCTCGGATACTGTTACTTACTAGTAGTAGTATTGAGGTTTCGAAATATCTTGGATTCGAATGCAAGTTCTCGGATACTGTCACTCACTAGGAGTAGTACTCCCTAATCGAAATCCCTTGCATTCGAATGCAAGTTCTCGGATACTGTCACTCACTAGTAGTAGTATTCCCTAATCGAAATCTCTTGCATTCGAATGCAAGTTCTCGGATACTGTCACTCACTAGTAGTAGTATTGAGTAATCGAAATCTCTTGCATTCGAATGCAAGTTCTCGGATACTGTCACTCACTAGTAGTAGTATTGCGTAATCGAAATCTCTTTCATTCGAATGCAAGTTCTCGGATACTGTCACTCACTAGTAGTAGCATTCGCTAATCGAAATCTCTTTCATTCGAATGCAAGTTCTCGGATACTATCACTCACTAGTAGTAGTATTGCGTAATCGAAATCTCTTTCATTCGAATGCAAGTTCTCGGATACTATCACTCACTAGTAGTAGTATTGCGTATTCGAAATCTCTTTCATTCGAATGCAAGTACTCGGATACTGTCACTCACTAGTAGTAGTATTGAGTAATCGAAATCTCTTGCATTTGAATGCAAGTTCTCGGATACTATCACTCACTAGTAGTAGTATTGCTTATCGAAATCTCTTTCATTCGAATGCAAGTTCTCGGATACTGTCACTCACTAGTAGTAGTATTGAGTAATCGAAATCTCTTTCATTCGAATGCAAGTTCTCGGATACTGTCACTCACTAGTAGTAGCATTCGCTAATCGAAGTCTCTTGCATTCGAATGTAAGTTCTCGGATACTAGCAGTCACTAGTAGTAGTATTCGCTAATCGAAATCTCTTGCATTCGAATGCAAGTTCTCGGTTACTGTCACTCACAAGTAATAGTATTGAGTAATCGAAATCTCTTGCATTCGAATGCAAGTTCTCGGTTACTGTCACTCACTAGTAGTAGTATTGAGTAATCGAAATCTCTTGCATTCGACTGCAAGTTCTCGGTTGTCACTCACTAGTAGTAGTATTGAGTCATCGAAATCACTTGCATTCGAATGCAAGTTCTCGGATACTGTTACTTACTAGTTGTAGTATTGAGGTTTCGAAATATCTTGGATTCGAATGCAAGTTCTCGGATACTGTCACTCACTAGGAGTAGTACTCCCTAATCGAAATCTCTTGCATTCGAATGCAAGTTCTCGGATACTGTCACTCACTAGTAGTAGTATTCCTTAATCGAAATCTCTTGCATTCGAATGCAAGTTCTCGGATACTGTCACTCACTAGTAGTAGTATTGAGTAATCGAAATCTCTTGCATTCGAATGCAAGTTCCCGGATACTGTCACTCACTAGTAGTAGTATTGAGTAATCGAAATCTCTTGCATTCGAATGCAAGTTCTCGGATGCTATCACTCACTAGTAGTAGTATTGAGTAAACGAAATCTCTTTCATTCGAATGCAAGTTCTCGGATACTATCACTCACTAGTAGTAGTATTGTGTAATCGAAATCTCTTGCATTCGAATGCAAGTTCTCGGATACTGTCACTCACTAGTAGTAGTATTCGCTAATCAAAATCTCTTGCATTCGAATGCAAGTTCTCGGTTACTGTCACTCACTAGTAGTAGTAGTGAGTAATCGAAATCTCTTGCATTCGAATGCAAGTTCTCGGTTACTGTCACTCACTAGTAGTAGTATTGAGTAATCGAAATCTCTTGCATTCGACTGCAAGTTCTCGGATACTGTCACTCACTAGTAGTAGTATTCCCTAATCGAAATCTCTTGCATTCGAATGCAAGTTCTCGGTTACTGTCACTCACTTGTAGTAGTATTCCCTAATCGAAATCTCTTGCATTCGAATGCAAGTTCTCGGATACTGTCACTCACTAGTAGTAGTATTCCCTAAGCGAAATCTCTTGCATTCGAATGCAAGTTCTCGGATACTGTCATTCACTAGTAGTAGTATTGAGCAATCGAAATCACTTGCATTCGAATGCAAGTTCTCGGTTACTGTCACTCACTAGTAGTAGTATTCCCTAATCGAAATCTCTTGCATTCGAATGCAAGTTCTCGGTTACTGTCACTCACTTGTAGTAGTATTCCCTAATCGAAATCTCTTGCATTCGAATGCAAGTTCTCGGATACTGTCACTCACTAGTAGTAGTATTCCCTAATCGAAATCTCTTGCATTCGAATGCAAGTTCTCGGATACTGTCACTCACTAGTAGTAGTATTCGCTAATCGAAATCTCTTGCATTCGAATGCAAGTTCTCGGTTACTGTCACTCACTAGTAATAGTATTGAGTAATCGAAATCTCTTGCATTCGAATGCAAGTTCTCGGTTACTGTCACTCACTAGTAGTAGTATTGAGTAATCGAAATCTCTTGCATTCGAGTGCAAGTTCTCGGTTACTGTCACTCACTAGTAGTAGTATTGAGTAATCGAAATCACTTGCATTCGAATGCAAGTTCTCGGATACTGTTACTTACTAGTAGTAGTATTGAGGTTTCGAAATATCTTGGATTCGAATGCAAGTTCTCGGATACTGTCACTCACTAGGAGTAGTACTCCCTAATCGAAATCTCTTGCATTCGAATGCAAGTTCTCGGATACTGTCACTCACTAGTAGTAGTATTCCCTAATCGAAATCTCTTGCATTCGAATGCAAGTTCTCGGATACTGTCGCTCACTAGTAGTAGTATTGAGTAATCGAAATCTCTTGCATTCGAATGCAAGTTCTCGGATACTGTCACTCACTAGTAGTAGTATTGCGTAATCGAAATCTCTTTCATTGGAATGCAAGTTCTCGGATAGTGTCACTCACTAGTAGTAGCATTTGCTAATCGAAATCTCTTTCATTCGAATGCAAGTTCTCGGATACTATCACCCACTAGTAGTAGTATTGCGTAATCGAAATCTCTTTCATTCGAATGCAAGTTCTCGGATACTATCACTCACTAGTAGTAGTATTGCGTAATCGAAATCTCTTTCATTCGAATGCAAGTTCTCGGATACTGTCACTCACTAGTAGTAGTATTGAGTAATCGAAATCTCTTTCATTCGAATGCAAGTTCTCGGATACTGTCACTCACTAGTAGTAGTATTGAGTAATCGAAATCTCTTGCATTCGAATGCAAGGTCTCGGATACTGTCACTCACTAGTAGTAGTATTGAGTAATCGAAATCTCTTGCATTCGAATGCAAGTTCTCGGATACTATCACTCACTAGTAGTAGTATTCCCTAATCGAAATCTCTTGCATTCGAATGCAAGTTCTCGGATACTGTCACTCACTAGTAGTAGTATTCCCTAAGCGAAATCTCTTGCATTCGAATGCAAGTTCTCGGATACTGTCACTCACTAGTAGTAGTATTGAGTAATCGAAATCTCTTTCATTCGAATGCAAGTTCTCGGTTACTGTCACTCACTAGTAGTAGTATTGAGTAATCGAAATCACTTGCATTCGAATGCAAGTTCTCGGTTACTGTCACTCACTAGTAGTAGTATTCCCTAATCGAAATTTCTTGCATTCGAATACAAGTTCTCGGATACGGTCACTCAATAGTAGTAGTATTCGCTAATCGAAATCTCTTTCATTCGAATGCAAGTTCTCAGATACTATCACTCACTAGTAGTAGTATTGCTTAATCGAAATCTCTTTCATTCGAATGCAAGTTCTCGGATACTGTCACTCACTAGTAGTAGTATTGAGTAATCGAAATCTCTTTCATTCGAATGCAAGTTCTCGGATACTGTCACTCACTAGTAGTAGTATTGAGTAATCGATTTCTCTTGCATTCGAATGCAAGTTCTCGGATACTATCACTAGTAGTAGTATTGCGTAATCGAAATCTCTTTCATTCGAATGCAAGTTCTCGGATACTGTCACTCACTAGTAGTAGTATTGAGTAATCGAAATCTCTTTCATTCGAATGCAAGTTCTCGGATACTGTCACTCACTAGTAGTAGCATTCGCTAATCGAAGTCTCTTGCATTCGAATGTAAGTTCTCGGATACTAGCAGTCACTAGTAGTAGTATTCGCTAATCGAAATCTCTTGCATTCGAATGCAAGTTCTCGGTTACTGTCACTCACTAGTAATAGTATTGAGCAATCGAAATCTCTTGCATTCGAATGCAAGTTCTCGGTTACTGTCACTCACTAGTAGTAGTATTGAGTAATCGAAATCTCTTGCATTCGACTGCAAGTTCTCGGTTGTCACTCACTAGTAGTAGTATTGAGTAATCGAAATCACTTGCATTCGAATGCAAGTTCTCGGATACTGTTACTTACTAGTTGTAGTATTGAGGTTTCGAAATATCTTGGATTCGAATGCAAGTTCTCGGATACTGTCACTCACTAGGAGTAGTACTCCCTAATCGAAATCTCTTGCATTCGAATACAAGTTCTCGGATACGGTCACTCAATAGTAGTAGTATTCGCTAATCGAAATCTCTTTCATTCGAATGCAAGTTCTCGGATACTATCACTCACTAGTAGTAGTATTGCTTAATCGAAATCTCTTTCATTCGAATGCAAGTTCTCGGATACTGTCACTCACTAGTAGTAGTATTGAGTAATCGAAATCTCTTTCATTCGAATGCAAGTTCTCGGATACTGTCACTCACTAGTAGTAGTATTGAGTAATCGATTTCTCTTGCATTCGAATGCAAGTTCTCGGATACTATCACTAGTAGTAGTATTGCGTAATCGAAATCTCTTTCATTCGAATGCAAGTTCTCGGATACTGTCACTCACTAGTAGTAGTATTGAGTAATCGAAATCTCTTTCATTCGAATGCAAGTTCTCGGATACTGTCACTCACTAGTAGTAGCATTCGCTAATCGAAGTCTCTTGCATTCGAATGCAAGTTCTCGGATACTGTCACTCACTAGTAGTAGTATTGAGTAATCGAAATCTCTTGCATTCGAATGCAAGTTCTCGGATACTGTCACTCACTAGTAGTAGTATTGAGTAATCGAAATCTCTTGCATTCGAATGCAAGTTCTCGGATACTATCACTCACTAGTAGTAGTATTCCCTAATCGAAATCTCTTGCATTCGAATGCAAGTTCTCGGATACTGTCACTCACTAGTAGTAGTTTTCCCTAAGCGAAATCTCTTGCATTCGAATGCAAGTTCTCGGATACTGTCACTCACTAGTAGTAGTATTGAGTAATCGAAATCTCTTTCATTCGAATGCAAGTTCTCGGTTACTGTCACTCACTAGTAGTAGTATTGAGTAATCGAAATCACTTGCATTCGAATGCAAGTTCTCGGTTACTGTCACTCACTAGTAGTAGTATTCCCTAATCGAAATTTCTTGCATTCGAATACAAGTTCTCGGATACGGTCACTCAATAGTAGTAGTATTCGCTAATCGAAATCTCTTTCATTCGAATGCAAGTTCTCGGATACTATCACTCACTAGTAGTAGTATTGCTTAATCGAAATCTCTTTCATTCGAATGCAAGTTCTCGGATACTGTCACTCACTAGTAGTAGTATTGAGTAATCGAAATCTCTTTCATTCGAATGCAAGTTCTCGGATACTGTCACTCACTAGTAGTAGTATTGAGTAATCGATTTCTCTTGCATTCGAATGCAAGTTCTCGGATACTATCACTAGTAGTAGTATTGCGTAATCGAAATCTCTTTCATTCGAATGCAAGTTCTCGGATACTGTCACTCACTAGTAGTAGTATTGAGTAATCGAAATCTCTTTCATTCGAATGCAAGTTCTCGGATACTGTCACTCACTAGTAGTAGCATTCGCTAATCGAAGTCTCTTGCATTCGAATGCAAGTTCTCGGTTACTGTCACTCACTAGTAATAGTATTGAGTAATCGAAATCTCTTGCATTCGAATGCAAGTTCTCGGTTACTGTCACTCACTAGTAGTAGTATTGAGTAATCGAAATCTCTTGCATTCGAATGCAAGTTCTCGGATACTGTTACTTACTAGTTGTAGTATTGAGGTTTCGAAATATCTTGGATTCGAATGCAAGTTCTCGGATACTGTCACTCACTAGGAGTAGTACTCCCTAATCGAAATCTCTTGCATTCGAATGCAAGTTCTCGGATACTGTCACTCACTAGTAGTAGTATTCCCTAATCGAAATCTCTTGCATTCGAATGCAAGTTCTCGGATACTGTCGCTCACTAGTAGTAGTATTGAGTAATCGAAATCTCTTGCATTCGAATGCAAGTTCTCGGATACTGTCACTCACTAGTAGTAGTATTGCGTAATCGAAATCTCTTTCATTGGAATGCAAGTTCTCGGATAGTGTCACTCACTAGTAGTAGCATTTGCTAATCGAAATCTCTTTCATTCGAATGCAAGTTCTCGGATACTATCACTCACTAGTAGTAGTATTGCGTAATCGAAATCTCTTTCATTCGAATGCAAGTTCTCGGATACTATCACTCACTAGTAGTAGTATTGCGTAATCGAAATCTCTTTCATTCGAATGCAAGTTCTCGGATACTGTCACTCACTAGTAGTAGTATTGAGTAATCGAAATCTCTTGCATTCGAATGCAAGTTCTCGGATACTATCACTCACTAGTAGTAGTATTGCGTAATCGAAATCTCTTTCATTCGAATGCAAGTTCTCGGATACTGTCACTCACTAGTAGTAGTATTGAGTAATCGAAATCTCTTTCATTCGAATGCAAGTTCTCGGATACTGTCACTCACTAGTAGTAGTATTGAGTAATCGAAATCTCTTGCATTCGAATGCAAGTTCTCGGATACTGTCACTCACTAGTAGTAGTATTGAGTAATCGAAATCTCTTGCATTCGAATGCAAGTTCTCGGATACTATCACTCACTAGTAGTAGTATTCCCTAATCGAAATCTCTTGCATTCGAATGCAAGTTCTCGGATACTGTCACTCACTAGTAGTAGTATTCCCTAAGCGAAATCTCTTGCATTCGAATGCAAGTTCTCGGATACTGTCACTCACTAGTAGTAGTATTGAGTAATCGAAATCTCTTTCATTCGAATGCAAGTTCTCGGTTACTGTCACTCACTAGTAGTAGTATTG